>BSBM01001483.1:3714000-4952000 GCA_027924585.1 Larix kaempferi | reverse complement strand
GTATCAAGTCTTTATATACTGTTTCGCAACGTGGATTGCATCTTATCTTGTGTTTTATTTTTCAAGCTTTATATTGTCTCTCAATTTCACAAAAACTCCTAAACAACACCCATCCGCATCATTACATAAGAAAACACTATAAAAACAAGAGCCTTAGTGAAACTCTCTTTTAGGGACTACCCCCCTTGGCTTCGTTAGGAGTTTGCCTAAACGGAGGAGCTGGGATTCAGGTGACAGTACCTGGCTCATTGCTTGCCCCCAAGGCCACACCTCTCTCACTTATAGTGAAGAGACAGCTTTCGAAAGATTTCCGCTGCTGGTGTGCATATTGGCGGACAACACTATCAAAACACAATAATCTTAAACATGTATAGTCATGATCATTCACAGATAATAAACATTAGTATTCAAGGTTTCAGGGAAGTCTTCTCTTACTCATGCATATTCTTATTTGATCATAGGACTCTTCTGATTAGTTAAATCATCAATGCATAAACCCGTGATTACTCAGACCTATACCTTCATGATTCTTTTGGTTAGTCATGTCATCAATTATGGTAAGAAACATAATATGCATACAACCATGACTATTCAAACCTATGACTTCATAAATAATCATTATCAACAACACAACAGTATAAGATCCTAACACAAGATAGGATTCTAGCTTGATATAGGAAAAACATACCTGGATGAGCATGCTAACTAGTTATGTCTAACATACCCGCATAATGTCTTTTGGTTCTCTTCAGTGACTTGTGCTAGTAACCTGCATGTCTCATAAGTTAACCATTGTAGAACCAAGTTATACATACCTCGTAAGTAGATCTTCTATGTGATCCATGACAATGGATGAATCTTTGTCTTCATGTCACCATGATCATATGTTCTTGAAGTAGAACATGATTTGTCTTTCTTGGTGTACCTTTTATGTTAGCGAACAACATAAACCTCATACAACATCACAATGCATTAGTACAATCATAAGTGTCAAAACCTTAATCAATGAATATCTTCTATTAAAGTGATATGACAAGTCTAGTAATTAATCAGGATTGTATTGTAATGATATGAAGACAAACATATTATAAACTTAACCATGAACAGAATTCGAAACATACCTGTAAGCCATACCTGTCAATATTGCTTGTAATCTTCTTATGGAAGGCCTTAGCCTCATCTCCCTTTGAGACAAGAAATTCTTCACTTATGCAGTTGACCAATCCATCTTCTTCTAGGATTAACCCAATCCACTTGATTTGCAAGAACTGGAGCTGGAGCTAGATTAGGGTTTGTCAGAGAAACCCCAAAAATTCAAACTTCCGAAAGGATAGAAATATGCGCCTTGATGAGCTGATCAAGCTGGTATATTCAGAATTTGAAAACTGCAAAGTTTCACTCCTCAATTTTGCCTTTGAAACTTTCGGATTCACTAGACGTGACCCTGAACTAGGGTTTGATGAAGCCCACTCTTCCGCCCAATCAAAAGGTTTGATCCAAAGCTCTAAGCTTCTATTTTTCTGAGGAGCTTCCAGCCATGGTCACAGATTTAAAAAATTCCCATTTTTGCAGAAGCCCTAATTTTCCACTTTTCCAATCAAAGTCCCGAACTAGGGTCTGATCAAACCCGGTCTTCTGCCCAACCAAAAATTCTGAACTTGGTCTCTAAATTTCGATTTTGATGAGTAACATTCAGCCGTGGTCTTTGATTACAAGAATTCCAACTTTCTCCGAAACCCTAAATTTCGGAAGCCATGAATGAAGGTGCTAAAAAATAATTCTGTTTTGACAGAAATATGTACCTGATTGTTTCTGGTGTAACTCCGCACTTTTCGATCCACAGGGTCTGAAAATTTTTGCTGAGATAGCCCGACCTGTCATCTTTCCATCCCGACAGGTCTGACCTCAATTGGATTCTCTGAGAAAGAGTTATGCCAAGTGTCGCAACGTGAACTGTTTATGGGATAAAACAGGAGAGCGAACTTGTACGGCATGCCACATGTCACTGGGTTCAACTTTGGCCTCTGGAAATTTTTTCTGAGATAGTACAGTCTGTGTACTACCTGTAACTTTTTACGAAATTTCATTTGGAGCTTCCTAGCCCAAGTTATGACCTTTTTTCCAAGGTCACCTGTTTATGACTCAGATTTGGAAGAGGCAAAAACCCTATATTGTACAGATCATAAATCACAAAGTACAATGAATTAGAGGTTTTCCTTTGGACACAAGGTACATGGAGATCTGATCTTCGACTTGTAAAAGTTTCCGATCCGAAAACTTCGCCAAAATGGATTTATAGCGAAAGTGCTACGATCATTGGTTTTTGCTATATCAAGCCCTAGCATCGTAAGTGCAACAAGTGTCATACATGCCATATCATGCTTTCTTTCAGGCTAGCTCTGATACCATGTTAAATTTTCAGAATTTACTTCAATTTGATCTAGGATCTTAACTGAGAGAACAACATGTACAACAAATCTACAGCATATCAATCATGGACACAATAATGCAAGCACACAAGAGACACAGAGTTTACTTGGGGAAAACCATAAAGGTGAAAAACCCCAATAACTTCCTCAGAGATAGATAGAGCAATGATGCAACCAGAATACAAGAGATAGTCTTTTCCTAGCAGCAGATCCTCCTCCTCCACAAGTGCGCCACTCTCCAAAGTGTGAGTGAGAGAATAGAATGTGTAAAATGAGAGAGACACACTCTCTATTTATACACTAACTTGACTTGACCTTTACTCAACTAGGTTGGCCTCAACTTAACCACTTAACATAATGCTGACTGGGCCGACCCCCACTAGGGTGGTCTAATAACCCTTTGACCCACATGGACGACCCCCAATAGGGTGGTCTAATAACCCTTTGACCCACATGACTTATACAGCGCCGACCCCAACAAGGTGGTCTAATAACCCATCAAGTATAAGTTACAACACTTACAATATAAATGACGACACTTCCGTATAGAGGAATAATAACATCTCTATAGGAATACAACCACTTCCGTATAGAGGGATAATAACATCTCTATAGGAATACAATATAAATATATGTGAAATACATTTCGAAGTTACATATACA
This sequence comes from Larix kaempferi, assembly GCA_027924585.1. Classification (NCBI taxonomy): domain Eukaryota; kingdom Viridiplantae; phylum Streptophyta; class Pinopsida; order Pinales; family Pinaceae; genus Larix; species Larix kaempferi. The sequence goes on along the minus strand of BSBM01001483.1, from coordinate 4,948,908 downwards.
TCAACACCATACTTTCTGCACCTATAGCATTGAACTTGAGATATGTTCTTCTTCTCTTTCTGATCTGGGCGAGGACTAGATCTCCTATCTTGGTGCGTGTGTTTATGGAACTTCCTTCCTTTTCCCTTACCCTTCTTGGTATGGGAAACAAACGCTTGATTCTCCTCAGGTTGAGTGCCATGGAGTCTTTGACGTGTTGTAGTCCTTGTCTCTTCCTGAGTGCAATCTACCCAAAGCTTATCAAACTTTGGTAGTTTGGATCTACCACTTATGCTTTGGATAAAGGACTCCCAAGATGGTGGAAGACCATTCAGAGTGGTGATGACAAGCTCCCTTTCATCAATGGGATCTCCACTGGTGATGAGCTCGTCCCTGAGTTCTGTGATCCTCATAAAGTATGAGGCAATGGATTTTGACTTGCCTATCTTCATATTTGAGAGATGGTTTCTCAAAGTCATGGATACATTGAGGCTAGTGTGTTCAAACAACTTCTTTATGGTCTTGAACATTTTCCTAGAAGTCTTCTTTCCTGAAATTTGTGGAACCAAATGATCTCTTACTGAGTCCACTAGAATCCTTCTTGCTCTGGCATCATTCTTCCTCCATCGGGGTTTGTCTTCTTCGACTTCTGGTTCAGGGACCTTCTCATTTACAATTTGTAATAGGTCATTTTCTTCTAGTAGTAGAAGAACCCTAGACTTCCAGGAGATAAAGTTGGAAGCTCCTTCCAAACGATTTTCAACCTTCATACCAATCATCTTGACTGCAGATTTGGTTCAGAAACCCTAGTAGGAGCTAGGTCAAAAATGAAAGTTGATAATTTGGAAAACTGAAACCACAGATAAATGCGCCTTGCTAAGGCGAGTTGAGTTGAGGTAGGGCTGATCCAAATCAGTGGAGAGAAGTGGGTTAAAAATGAAACCCTAATATTGTTGCAGCCGCAGAGTTAGGTCAAAAATTAAAAATTCTCGGAATTGAATTCCGTCTTCACAAAAAGATGCGCCTTGCCAAAAACAAAATTCCTAAGGCTCTTTTTCTCCAAAATGATGGGTGAAGACTTCACAAGATGAAACCCTAGTTCTGGCAGGGTCCCGACAATGTTCCGGCAATGGCTTCTTCTAGAAATGCTCTGATACCATGTTAAATTTCATACATTCATAGCATAATATTATAAATTCATAACCAAGATCACTAGAAGAAAGACAAAGCACAAAAAAATAACACAGTTTTTATCTTGGGAAATCCAATTGGGAAAAACCCAGCAACCTTCGTATATAGATGATAATCCCGAGATCAGAGTACAAAGATAAAGAGAAAATGTGAAAATGCTTTCTACAAGTAGAAACCCAAAACAACTTCCTTCTCCAGCTTGTGCGAACTTCTTCTCTCTCCCAAGTGATGTGCAATTGTGAAGTGAGTGAATGAGATAATGAGGTGCACTTTACCTCTTATTTATACAAGTGCAAACATGAAAAATTCTAACTGGGCGAACTTCACCTAGGGGCAATTAATAATTTTAATTTTAATATTTTTCTTTTGCTTGTTTGCACCCTGTTACCTCTTTTTGTTGATAGCGTTGCCCACAGGCCAGAACATCATTTTGCAGCAGGCGTGGTAAAGGCAAAAGGTCATGGAGAAGCTTTGCAGCAATTGAAGTGGCGACTGTAGTTTTGAAAATTATGAACAATTGGGATCGATTGGATCTTATGCTGATCCAAAATATGCTGGCAAGGCCAGATTTACAAATTTAGTTTTTCCACTTGATGAGCTTTCTTCTTTCTCACTGTACCTGCAAATGGAAGACCACGACTGATCAACGATCCAAAATTTACTCCAGTTTTAGTTGGGACACTATCATCTGTGTGTTATGGCTGTGAACAAGATCGAAATGTGGTTAAGCAGGAGCTCAACATGGATTTGCTGCTTGCCCTATTTAAAATTTTTTAAACAAGACACGCTTTTCATCTCTATCCTGATGAGTAGAGTAAGCTTTTACTTGACTGCCTGGAGGCCATGCATATAAAGACAGCAGAGAAGGAAAGAAATGAATGGGAATCACTGTACGTGGTCAGGGTGTTGATGATCAAGCTGGAAGTGATTTGCAAAATGTTATTCGTTATTTACGACGATCAAAGGAAACAGCTGACACAGAGATTTCATTATTAAAGAAAGAGCGTATGCGACTTCAGAGGCAGCTATAAAGTGTTCTTCGGGCATTTGAGACAGCATAATCTGCATTACATAAGGAACGGGAAAATACACGGGCTGCTATTTATACAGATGAAGAATTTAGCTCTCTGCAGTGCCAGGTACGTGGTTCTGTTTCCCGCCGTCAGAAAAGGTCGAAGCTTGAATCGCAGATAGAGCCGAGGAACGTGTTTCTTTTTGTATGTATTGTGTCACCCCTCACGACCTCCCTTCGTATGTCGCAGGAATTGTTTGATGAGGTATAGCAGCAATCAAAACAGTAAAATTTTCATGGTCGCTGTCGAAGTGAACCACCCACGGCCCTAACTGGAGGTTAGCGTCATGACAAGCAATAAAAAATAAAGGAGGTGGGTTGCTCGCAGCTTGTATCACACCGCCGACGAACTTAAAATGTCAATGATTACCGCCAATTGATTGATGCTGAGTCGATTTCGGTGGGTTCGGGGTTCATCAAAAGATTTGCACATGGCAGCTATTTGATCAATTCTCCAAACCGTAACTCTAGTCCACGAAGAGATCACATATGGCAACCGATTACAAATAAAAGCAATTTCGTGTTATACCTTGGAAAAGTTTTGACAGCCGATCGCATAAATTTCGGTGTTAAAGAATGCAAATCATCACTCGTCAGATCAGATCGACCGCCAATAGGAGTTGGTGAAATTTTATGATCCATGCATCATTCTGATAGCTGACTGTGTGGGATTTAGTCAAGGTGTGCCTTCATAATAACCTTTCGGGGCAGCTACGTATCGATCGGATACCCCTTCTGCACGAGTTTCTTTTTCAATCTGTGTTTTTGTTTTTTGACAAGTGTGACAAAGTTATAAACAAAAGACACAAGCAAAAAACTGTTGAATTATCCAACATCATTCGATTGTCGTTTGAGAGAATTACGAATTGAGGAATCTGGCCACGTTTCCTTGTTTTCCAGCGGGCCACAAACTCCGATATCATGGATTACGTCGATTGCGTGGAGACTTTTTTCAATTTTGTAGCAGACTCTCTGTTCGGTTAGATGTGGGAAACCTCTACTGTACGAGATCTGGAGATTTCCAATTTATTGATAGAGATGGCAGCCGAGCCTGAGTTCCGAGTTAACACATGCACTTGGAAGACGGCACATTTTTGGGCACTCTGGCAAAGCCCTAATCAGGGCAACCTACTGTATCTTTTGCTCTATTTAAACTACGAGATTTCATTTGTAAAACATGGAAAATTTTGGGAGTTTTTTCCCTTGGACCTAAATAGAAAAAAATACCATGATGGCACTCTTTGGATAGATTGAGCATCTTTTATGTGGTTGTGCGTTTTATTTCAAGTTGTAGAGTAAATCTAGTGTAGAGGGTTTCTAGCCCATTGGGCAAACATTTGAGGTTGTTAAGTTGTTTGCTCATGTCACATTTTCGAACTATCTTAGGGGTAGCAGAATGTAGTCGGTTATACTTATGTTCCCTGTGTTTTCGATTATGCAACGTCCTAGACTAATCTCCCTTGTGCGAAACGCCTGGCTCCCTTGAGTTCTCTTTTGACTCCATTCTCCCTTCTAGTACTAGCACTAGCCTTCCCTTGAGGACAGATCCTCCCGTCTTTCCATCACCCAAGTAAAACATACCTTTTTTGTTACAATCGTTTCCCTAAGGCAGCCTCTTCATTTCACCTTGCCCTTCGTTGCATCTGCCTTAGCGATCCTATCTCAGGGATACCCCCCTAGAGTTGGAGAAGAGCCAACCTGAAGCGAGAGGAGAGGAGTGTGGTGACATTGGCCTCTCTCCTGAGAGTTGTCAATTGTGCTGGTGTGTTCACATTTTGGGCTTCAACACACGCATGCTAGTTTTGGGAGACAACACACCCCAAGGTTTACATTGATTCTTTCATGTGTTTACATAAGTAATTACATCAGGTTCATCTCCCTTAGGAGGTACAATCAAGACAATGAAAGTACAATAAAATACAATGAATAATATCTTCCGAAGTTGCACAAAATCCAACAGGGTTCATCTCTCTTATATAGTTTTGAGAGAGACCAAATCTCTAACCAAATTTTTAATCGATGGTTGAGATTAAAAGATCAAATAATGATAATCAATGGTGGAGATTATAATCTCTCACTCACATGGATCAACTAAACATAAGAGGGGGGCTAGTTTCCTCATAACGCCCAAATACATGATATACAATGATAAACCATAACTTAAGTCATCTTGGGGCCAAGAAATGCCAACTAGGGACTTCATGATGCTTTTCCATATGGTACATAAGGTAAACATGAAGTACATAATCCAAAAGTCGTCCTCCCTAGGAAGTGTGAATGGCCCGGAGGAAAGGAACATGAGTCACAATGCCAACTGATGATTGGAACCATGTGAAAGTGTGCCCGAAACATCTCTGGAGAAAAACTGATAATACCCAAGTCACAACTTTTCTATTCATTAGTCCTTCGTTCTACTTGCCATGCCATGGTCACTTTAATTAATTCAATTAAATTGTTGAAATGCTTTGTATATACTCAATATGCCAAAACTAGCCTCTTCCTTTGCCCAAAATGATTTTCCGACTTGAGCAATGAACTCAGAAATGCCAAATCCACTAGGACTCACTACAAATGCACCCTGGGTCAACCTATAATATCATATGTGAATATTTTCCACCATTTTAATTAAAAATTTGCCCGCTGACTTTCTAAAAATGATGATAATGGACAAATTTTTATAAACTGAAGCATTGAATGATTTGGTTAGCCTCCAAAGGCACTGAAATGGACATCCGAACACCTGTAGTGAAATCCAGGCATGGGCCTTGCCCGTTGACCAAGGCAAAGGAGTAAACCAGGTTGAAATTGATAAAAAATCAAATTGAGCATCAATTTGAAGGTTTCTGCATGTAAGAGGCATTAGTAGTACTTTCTTAAGTGCATTAATAGCATATTAAAAGCATTAGCAATGTTTAACAATGGTGATCAACTCAATAAACACATAATCAGGACTTTTAACTGAATTGGTTGCATAGAAAAAGTTAATTCCTAACCATATACTCATTTTCACATTCACTCCAATGTACAAAATAGATCATTCCTCGTTACCCCGGGTGAGGTGGAATAAAAACAAGACTTCGCTAAGTGAAGGTTTGACTTATTGGACAGACTTAATGCCCTTTAAGAGATCATGGGAATCTAGGAAGCCAATGTGACATGTGTTGGATAGGAAGACACTAGGGGAAGGAGGTGTCTCATAGATGGGTAAAGTGCTTAGAAGGATCCTCTAGAATCTAACAAGCATCCTTTTATAACACTGCTTGCCTTTCATTGCAAGACTTCATAATTTACTTGTTATTCATCGCAAGTCTCGGCTTTCTTCAGGCTTTTTTGATTTGATAGCCTTTCATTTCATAACTTTGTGTTGAAAAACACATTTTATTTTCTTTCCATAGCCTAACATTTTGGATTTTTATTTCATGGCCTGACATTTTGGCCTTTGCATCCTTTTAGATATAACATTTATGCTAGTTGATGCTTTTGATTTCATAAGATGAGGAATAATTGCTTTGAGACTATAAGAGAGACTTCCGATGACATTTACAATCCTAAACTGCACTCAGACATTGAGGGTAATGGACCAGAAAGAGACTGACAGGGCTGAGAGCATAGTCACACACTTTAGATTTGAGACACAAATAAACATGGGGGCCTATCCAGACATAAAGGTCACAAAGGGGGAATGTATTCAAGTTCACAATTCTTATCCAAGTCAAGGGATTTGTTTCAAACATGGAATCACGGATGGATGGAAGACAGGTGATAATGGTGCTGGGAGTAATGAAAAATGATCTAAGTTGTACAAAGGCTAACCCTACTCATGAGCATATACCAAGGAATTAATACTAAAACCATTTAACTTCTTCAGTTATCAATCTGAAGCATCCAAATAACAGATCACCAATGTCAACACCACATATACCAAGTCAGATCTACTAATACAAGTAAGAAAGACAATGAATGCAAACCTCATGTCATATACCTACTTAGTCACCGACATCTGAATCACTCTAACAACTCGAGGCAAGGAAGAAACAATTGACAGTTGGCTGCTTTGCTCTTTGCTAAAGTGAACAAAGGCATGAACAAGTATCCCTCAGGATGTCATGGATAGGACTCGGAAATTACAAGGTTAAATCTGATACTGCTGCTCCAAGTAGTCTAGCTACCTCTGTATGTACCAACCGATGATCATCATGTTGCATGAAAGCTTATCTCAATGTAAAGGACTAGTTCTGGGCTGTGACAAATACTTTGGAAATGGTAGTAGCTCCCAACTACTATAAATGTGATAACAGAAACATAGGGTGTGGTGAGTGAGGAGAACAAGTTGGAGGAGAATTGTGAATGTCAATCCCAGAACTTGGAAAATGGGGATGATGCATGTGACCATGTTATAGATGAAGGGAAGCAACTTGAACCTCTATTTGTGTTAAATGCAGACAAAGGGCCTGAATTATAGTGTGTAGTGAAGAAATCCATTGATCTTGAATCACATATTGTTGTGACAGAGAATGATGAGAATGAAATGTAATGTTTGCCAGAAATGGGATTGCTACTGGCATTGGTAGCAGAAATGGGAAGTAGATTTCTTCCCCTATACATGGGAGCAAGAATGCCATGTGTATGTGGATTGGTTTGTCATGTTGAGATGGTTTTGGTCACTCTAGAGTCATGCATGGCTATAGAGGAACAATACCCCATTTAGAGCATGGCTGGACAATCGACAGGACAATTGACAGATTCAATGGAGGGTAGAATGAAGAACATGGCCAGGTGTTGCCTTGTTGCAAAAGGAATGATGAACTGGTTGCTCAAAATAAAGCAATCGGACAATGTGTAGTTTGAATCTTATTTTGATCAATGGAGAACACGAAGGAAACAACTATGAACCATGAGGTTCATATTTTCCTTCAACGTGGGGAGAATGATGCAGAGCATCCATCAACCGCGAGGTTATCTGTCAACCACGTGGTTTGCAATGTGGAGCATCCATCAACCGCATTGTTTGCATGTTGTAATAGGTGCGGGCCAAAATGAAACGTGGTTGCCTTACATGTTGATAAAGGGGCATGTTCTCTTATTAAGAGGTTGGGAAGAAGACAGATTGGTGGTGGGGGGGTGTTTTTAGTTTTGTTGTAGGGCTTTGCTATAGCGTATATTTGAGTTTTTTTTTGTTTTTTTTTGAGGAAACAGGGGATCGACCTAGTAGAAAGAAGGACGAGAATCCTAAAGCCTGCAGACCTAGTTGACTGTGTGTGTGTATGTGGTTTGCGAGCCCTTTGGAAGAGACTGTGTGGCCTACGTGCCATCACTTGTTTGATTTATAAGATGGATCTATTCATTGCTCGATGTTAATATAAATCTTGTGAGTTGTAGAGCGTGTTCCTCTCCTCTGTGCATCTTCCTATTCATCTTGTTAATTTGTTTGCAGGTTATTTGAATATTCCGCAGTTGGAGTGTCTGCATCATAGACCCAGCTTCACCATGTTGATTTGAGCCTTGTAAGGCCTCTTTCCTTGTAGAAAAAATTGTCCACTATTTCTTGACTCTTATCAATTAAATGTTCAACTCACATTCTCCGCACCCTTAGCTTGTCATAAGTTGCAACATGTCATTGCAAATAAAAATTATCACATTGAACATTATTTTACAAAATAAAATCCCATAAGGATACCATTGATTAGCATTTGGTAAACCATTCATAACACACTGATATAATGATATGTGCATTTTCATAGTGTTGTTCTACATCAAATCATCAAAACCTCTTGTTGTGCTAGAGCAACGTTTCAACCAACATTCTAAAACACTTGTTGTGTTAAACCCTTGTTGCGTGAACAACACCAATCTTTCATTGCACCAATTATTTTTCACATGACAAGTGCTAGACGTTCATTGTGCCAGATGATTCATGACTATTCCAAACTTTCTTTTTATCAACACACAGTGGCACCTCAATGATAGTTCATTGTGCCATATTAGTGCCTCATCACAACCTAGAGAGACTACATTGTTATCTTTTTCGGGATACTTTGAAAGTGTTTATACCATGCTTGAGGGTGCTTCATGTGATGTGGGGTGCGTGGTCTATGGATGACTCTTGGTTGCTTTGTGATGGACATACACATTGGAGTTGGCTTGTTCATTGACTTATAGACCTTGTCTTGATGCTTATGTGGCACACTTGGAGCATTTGAGACCTAGACAACATGATGACATTCTTCACAATGTCCACATGGACAATGGGTTGCTTGCTTGGAGGAGTGTTTGGCATCCTAGAGGAGGGCATTGATCCTTGGATGGCATGGGGACTCTTGGTTGCTTGCATAGAGGCTTATCCTTGACTTAAGGATGCTTGGGTTGAGGAGTGATCATGTAGGTGTGGTGGACTTGAGGAGCACATGGCTTAGGAAGGAGTGTTGGAGCATTGTAGGCCTTTGGAGGAGGAGTGTTGGACACATCCCATGGAGAATTCAGCCTTGGAGCCTTGCTTGTTGTATGTGCATGCCTTGGAGCTTGACATGTGTCACCTAGATTTGGAGCGCCCCACATTTGGGCCTGTCTTGTGTAGAGTTAGGTTGCTTGCAGTGGACTACATCCACTTTGTATTGTTGGCCTCCCTCACCTCTCATATAAATAGAGGGAGGAGAGAGTAATTTGATCATGCTTGTATTTGTTCAATCTTGTACTCACAGCTTGTGATAGAGATGTGAGACTAGGGTGAACTTGTTTTCTTGTAATCTTCTTCATGTGCATTTGCTCTCTTTGCCTTAGTCATTAGGGATCTTGGAGGAATTTCAAGGGAAGACTAGGGTTAGGGTTTCATCCTAAGGAATCAAAGAAGACCGGGGTTTGTGATAAACCCCAAAGAGACAAAGATAACATTTTATTGTGTGGCTCTTGTGAGAGAAGAAGACTAGGGTTTTGTGGCATTTGGAAACCATAGTGCTACTTGTTATGCTTGAGTCTATATCTGATCTATTCATGTGTGCTTTCTCTATTGAAGAACTTAGTTTAGGTATTGTCGGACTTCAAGATAGAGAAGGAAGGTGCATGAATGGGATGTGCGCTTGGAAAGCATACCAAGGCTACTTTTCCTAGCAGCAACCATAGATTGAGAGGGAGTATTGATTTGATCTATCCATATGTGTGTGGACCCATGTCTTCCTTTTCTTTGACAGGTAGTTTGTATGATGTCACCTTCATTGATGATTTTTCTCGCAGGACTTGAATTTATTTTTTAAGACTAAGGATGACATGTTTAGTAAGTTCATGGAGTACAAGGCATTCAGTAAGTTCATGGAGTTCACGAGCATTGGTTGAAAATCAGAAAGGGAAGAAGATCAAACTACTTCATTTAGATGATGGAGGTGAGTATGCCCCCTCCAAGTTTGATTCTTTTTGCAGGGGAGCAAGGATCCAGAGGGAGTTGATAATGCCATGTGGAGTAGCTTGGTGTACCATGGTTTTCGATAGAGTTTGGAAAAACCCTTCCATCACTTGTTTGGTTTCAGTGGTGCAAGATCCACCCTAGCTAAGCTGTTGGAAAATCCACATGGGATTTCTAATTGAGCCATCAATCTTTCATATGAGAATTTACAGATTGCTTGCACCAATTTATCCTGGAGGCCGAATCATCTTGGAGGGTTGAATTATCTTAGTAGAGGTTGAATATTTCAGTGGAGGTCAAAGTCTTCTTGAGGCCGAAATATTCTTCCTTGAATGTCATCATTTGTGGAGACCGTATTCTTCTTGAAGGGGCTGAGTTCTTCTGCTCTCTTACAGGGACGCAATTTTCAATAGAAGCCAAATTTATTAGAGGGGCCAAATTCCAATTATAGAGGGCCGAGTTCCTTATGGTCTCGCAGCTTGTGTGGGGCGGATTCATATAGGGCCGAGTTACAAGAAGGGAACTCGAGTTTGCTTGGGAAAGTGTTGAATTTACTGAGGGAGGCCGAATTCCATTGTTTGGGCTATCATTTCTTGTGGAGGCCGAACTCGTTGAAGGCCGTTTTCATTCGTTAGGGTATCAACTATTGTGGGGACCGAATTGTTGTTGAGGCTTGATTCTCTTTGGAAGGAACCGAATCTATCACAGGAGGGCCGAATGCATTGTCTGTTGGGCATTTCGTTGAAGAGGCCGAGCATCTAGAGGGAGTCGTGGCACTCGTGGAGGGGACTGTTCTCTTCCCTTTCCAAATCGCGTGATAGAGGCCGAGTAGAGGAGGGGGCAACCCCTTTTTCCATTCATCAGAAACCCAATCATTGAAGGAGGGTCGAATAGAGGGTTTTGAGGGGTCGCAGGCTTTGAGGGAGACTGAGTAGCAACTGAGGCAAGCTAAATCTCTGTAGGGACCGAATACATTCCAGAGCACCGAGTCATTGAAGAAGAGCGCAGTTGTTGCAGACATTGGAACTATCTCCGGGTTCTTGTTTTGTGTTCTTGTTACACGGTAGCTGCTATAGCAGCCATTAGTTACCAGTGTTGTAACCATCTACTTTCCATAATAAAAGATGCCAATGATGTTCTTCCAATCTTTTGTGTTCTTGAAATAATTACAATGCGTTTGACAAAATGCCTAGTAGAGTATAAATTTCTTGAAGAAAGTTATAAATCAACGTAATGCAAATGTTTGACGAAAGCACACAACTAAAACTACAAATTTTGCCTAGAATTACATTGAGAATATTACATGATCTATGGCTATGTTGTAATGTAACGATGTAATTGAGATGTATTGTGTATGTAAAGGGCCAGTTATAACCAGTGTTACAAACATTGGCGATATATCGCGATGCTCCCAACTCGGTGACATTCTCGCTGGAAAAAATCATCATTTGAAAATACTAGCAAAAATTAGAAAATATCGCCAAAAATCGAGAAATATCACCACATTATCGACAGAGTCAAAAAATGAATATTGTTGTATTTTTTAAGTTTGTCAATATTTTGTCGATGTTTGTTGACATTTTCCCTGATAAATCTGATATGTTGTGTTTTAGACCCTCGGCTATAAATTCGCCGACACAATATTTGTAACTTTGGTTATAACACATACTCAACTCCCCTATGACTGTTGCATGTAGGAAATGTCTCTTGAGTTTTTTTTATCAAAGAAGATTTACATCTTTGGTATTGTAGATCTTCCGAAGTTTTTTCCCTTGAAAATCCTTCAAGCAGTGGACATTTCCTAGGTGCAACTCACCATATATTTGAGTAATTGAACCCTAAGAGTCAATTTAATGTATAACATCTCATGTATATGGTCACATGGACACTTATGTAATGTCTATAGAGAATTTATGCCTTTAACTAGATTATCAGTTATCTTATTGAATTTACTGCAGAGACAACTTTAGCTGCTACTCAATATACTAATAGCACATGTAAAATCAGAATGCACATACACCAGAAAAAAAATAATGCACAACCACACATAAGACAAGATTTTACCCTGGAAACCCCACTCCTCTGGGAAAACCAGCAAAGCTTTGTGTTCCTTTTTATTGCAAGGTTTAATATCTCAATACAACTTTCTGGACTACCTCTCCATATCTGGTACAAACTTGTACTACATAATCCCTATCTGCAACTCTTTTCAGAACACACTTAGGACTCTCCTTAGCCCTAGATAGAGATCACCTAACTCTTCTCTCTATGACTCAGAGTGAAGCAACTTGTGATAGGACTAACTCTGTAAATACCCAGCTTCGTATTGCTCACTTTGATCACCTAGACTCCTCTCTGTAACTCAAAGTGAATCTCACTTGTGATGATTGACAATGGCAAAGGCACCTTACTTTATAACCCAAAATACACCCAAATACCGAGGTCAAATACCATATGACACAGAAAACCATAGGCGGACTCAACTTAGCCATTTTAGGTGTTATAAAGACAACCTTTACAACTTTTTCTAGTGATACAACTTAGGCACTTCACACATTGCTAGACACACCCAATGTGTATGTAACTGCCTCGCTTTACAAACTCTAACACTCCCTCTTAGCGAGGGAGGTACTTTCACAGGAGCTACCTCCTCCATGATCCACTTCTCGAACCGCTGCAACTTCCTCTGTATCTAGAAATCCTACTCTGTCTGTACCTAGATGTCCTGTACTGGAGCTGCCAATTGCTCCCTCCGAGTCTGAGTACTCGGCCTGTTCTGCATTGTAGCACCGTCTATCCTCTGCACTGAAGCCACCTGAGTATTCATACCCCTCCAACTAAGACCACTCCCACCATGTGGGTCTACTGAGCAGAGCCTCCCTCTCTCTCAAGTATGCTGATACTTTGCTCCCTTTGAAGCTGTAATTGGCTGCCCCCATAACCTGTACAACTAACCCTCACTGGTGCCAATCATAACAAGTACTCCTGGAGCTTCTCCTCTCGTGGAGAAAACATGGACCTCTCGACCATAGAAATCAATTTCATAGTCTTGATCCTCCATGACTGCATCTAAGAGCATACTATGTCTCAAGCCTGGTACAAAGAGTACCCCTATCACCTTTAGAGTCCTTCCCAAGGCTGTTGGGAGCGCGGAGTGGGAGTGAAAAGCGAAATTTTCAAAAGCTTCTATTTTGGGAGCGTTTTTTATATAATATATATTTTAATATATTTTGATGCATATATATTAAAAAAAACATGTATTATGCCAAATTAGTTATAGAAAACATGAAAACATAGATATTCATATAACCATTTAGTACACATTGATATAACATCAATCATCTAGGAGATTCTAGAACTCTAATGTCAATGTCTTCTTGGAAATATTTTCCTATTGCATACATGCTCTACCTAGTCAAAAGTGCTTGTTCCCCAAGGAAGTGGCAACAAGGAATTTTGATGCCTAACATTATAACTCGAACTTATACTCTGTAAGTAGGTGATGTAGTTAAGTCAAACAATGAACCACAGGTGATTTCATCTATGTCATAACGTATGTGGTAGTGTTCTAGCCTCTAGGTGTCTTCACCATGGTTGGTTGGAAAATTAATCCCTTGAAATGCTATTTTAAGTCCATGCAATGATAGGAAACTTTTCAACAAAAATATCTTGAACTGCTATAAAATCTCATGTACTTTCCCTTAAGTTCTATAACATGAAATCATAGATGAAATTTTAATCTGTAGGCATTGTAAGGCAGTGTGTTCATGTCGAATGTAGTAAGTAGATGAATTTTGTTCCATTCTTTTCTTTTTCTCATATGCAAATGGAGATGGCAACATTGTCAATGTACTAAAGATATCCATTATTGAGTTTTGCAGCAAGCATTGTGTGGTGAAAAGGAAGAAGCCAAACTTCCAGAGATATCCTCTGATTTAGGACAGGAAACAAAAAGGGCTGCCCTATTAAAACCTTTACTTGGACATGTTGAAGTAGAGTGTTCTGAGAACCTTGATGTGAATTCACCATTGGTTCAAGTAATGGAAGGGACTTCAAGCGTTGCAAATATTTTTCCTCCTCACCACGTAAACATGAACAATTCCAGAACACAAGATATATTAATGACCACAAATTCAGTGCCAGATCGTTATATTCTTCCAAGAACCCTGATATAGAATGAGTCCAAATGGAGTCCAATAGACTTTATTTTCCCAAATTAACCCTAGCCAATCCCTAAAAAACAAAAAAAAAAATGCAAAAATGAGAAAAATCGGACTCAAGTCCGCCAAGCTCGCGGAAACGCTCGAGAAGCGTTTTCGGTAGCGTTTTTTTTTGCTCGGGGTCGCGGAGGAATTGATGAGGAATCGATCCGTAAGCGTCGATTCCAGATCGATTCCTAAAATTCCAGGGAGTGTTTTTTTCTCCCCAGAATCGCGAATTGAGAAATCGATTCCGGGATCGATTCCTCCGGAATCGTGAATTGGGAGCGAAGCAGAGGGGGGTAGAGCGATTCCCCGCAGCTTAGGTCCTTCCTGACTCTATCTGGAGTGTCACTGTTCCTCCTCCCATGACTGCTTCCATACTGGTTTGAATACCATACCTCACACAGCCTTTGTCCTTAGCTGAGAACTCCTGGAACACATTCTCCTCTCCAGTCATGTGACAGGTGGCACCACTATCAATGTACCACCTTGCTCTGGGTCTTCCTTCTAACTCAAGGAAGAGACTGTACTCCCGTCTGAACATCTGATGTGAAGTGGCAGCCATCTATTGCTCCTCCTTGACCTCGTCATGTTCCTCCTCCTCTGCTTGAGCAGCCATTCGCTGCTTCTTGCCCTTTGTCCCCTTTCCCTGCTTGGCATGAGGACACTGATTGGCATAGTGGCCAAACTCACCACACACATAGCATTTAATCCTGGAAAGGTCCTTCTTAGGCTTGTCTCCTTCTATGGCACTTCCACCTAAGACAGAGTCCTTCTTGCCTTTAACTCTTTTCTTGGAAGCCATTCTTGCCTCAAGAACTTTGACAGCCATTCTTGCTTAAATTTTTTTTGCCTTGACTCATAAAAACTTGGCCAATATGCCCAACACTAGGTCCTCTAGTTCTAGACAAAACCAGAAATTAAAATAACTTAAAAAAGTTCACCCTATGGCTTGTCCAGCGCATGCAATTCTCTGCTGCCGTCCATGTGCAATCTGTTGCTTCAGTTGGGCCCACGCACACCTTGCGTCACTTCCGACCAGATCCTATCGACCCTAGTAGCGGTTCTTTCTACACGCTGCGACCTACTTGGTGACTGCCTTGGCTATTGGCGGCGGTTTCTAGGTGTGCCGCCCAATACTCTACACGCGCCGTGCTCCAGCCACCATGGTCACCTCCATGCGACTTTCTTTGTTGTTGTCGGGACCTCTGCAATTTGTCGTCGTGCTCTTTCCTCCTGGAAGCTAGTTCCACACACGCTTGCTAACTCTCGTGGATCGTTCTGTCGACCACGATTTCCTTCGGTTGCAGCAACCATTGTCCACCTCTAATCTGCCTCCCCTATTAGTCCCATTGGCGGCTGATCCCTTTGCCATTTACCATCTCCCAGCGTCACGTTATCGCGACTTTCCAACCTCCACACCAGTGGATCTTTGATGCCTCTACGCCGTCACGATTTACCTCTGTGTTGGTTCCCTGCACGAGCCTCCACGTCCATTGGATCACTACGGCTCTGTCGATCATCCCGCCCGTGGATCGGCCTGTAGCTCACTTGGAGTCTGTTTGTGCCACACTCCAGTCCATGAGACCACATGTTTGCTAGATCGTGGCCCATGCATCCTCCAGATCGAGATCTTCTACTTCGTCCACCAACTTTGTGCCTGATCACGTTCGCCACCACTATAGGCTAATATCTCGTGGCCCAATCTCTCGACCCTTTCTCAAATATGGACTGGTTCTCTTCAGCTTCTCCCGAACCCGTCTTTGTCAGGCCCTACCTCGACCTTTCTTAGAGACTGAGTTAGCAATTGAACTCGATTTCAACGATGATGATTCTACTTGATCTCGGGTTGGTAGTTTTTTTTTTAATTTTAATTTTTTCAGTTCCCTCACGTACTCGGTTCCCATTTGGAAACCCTTCTTTTCTCGACTTGGCTTCTCCCAAGTGGTCTTAGCGTAAACCTACTTGGTTTCTGTAGGAGGCCCTAGCCAAGGATCTCCCTTCTTGTCTATGCTCACGAGCTGCACAGAGCCTAGGATCTGATACCATGTAGAGAATTTATGCCTTTAACTAGATTATCAGTTATCTTATTGAATTTACTGCAAAGACAACTTTAGCGGTTACTCAATATAGTAATAACACATGTAAAATCATAATGCACATACACCAGAAACGAATAATGCACAGCCACACATAAGACAAGATTTTACCCTGGAAACCCCACTCCTTCGGGAAAACCAACAAAGCTTTGTGTTCCTCTTTATTGCAGGGTTTAATATCTCAATAAAACTTTCTGGACTACCTCTCCAGGTTTGGTACAAATTCGCACCCTACATAAACCCTATCTGCAACTCTTTTCAGAACACACTTAGGACTCTCCTTAGCTCTAGATAGAGATCACCTAACTCTTCTCTCTATGACTCAGAGTGAAGCAACTTGTGATAGGACTAACTTTGCAAATACCCAGCTTGGTATTGCTCACTTTGATCACCTGGACTCCTCTCTATAACTTAGATTGAATCTCACTTGTGATGATTGACAATGACAAAGTCATCTTACTTTGTAACCCAAAATATATCCAAATACCTTGGTCAAATACCACGTGACACAGAAAACCATGGGTGGACTCAACTTAGCCATTTTAGGTGTTATAAAGACAACCTTTACAACTTTGTCTAGTGATGCTGCTTAGGCACTTCACACATTGCTAGACACACCCAATGTGGAAGTAACTGCCTCGCTATACAAACTCTAACAATGTCAAGTTAGAGTCTAGAGTCTTAGGAGTCCCTCTTTCACATGGATTACAATAATTTAAATGTGTTAGTGGTTAAAAACAAGTTAGAAGGTTAGGGTTGCCTTTTCCGTAGCTCTAACTTTGGGTTTAATGTTCTTGTTCATTAACTTTATAACTCAATGTTCCCCCTTTTCATGTGAGGCCCTCAACATATTTTTATATAGTCTCACACACCCTAGTGTGGTCCACCTAAGATGCCTCATACCTTAGTTTTGAGAGCAATTATCTTTTGACTGAGTGCCCATAATTGTGCCATCTCAACGCCATTAGATCCAGAGTGGCCATGGGATTTTCGAAAAGTGGTTATAGTAGAAAATTCGATAAATATTGAGGAAGTTGGAAAACCCATAACTGCCATTTTAAAATGTCGCGACCCCGAGCCTTCTTTGTTCATGTGCGTGAGCTATCCCCTTTCTTCGGGCCATTTCCCCCCCTCTCTCAACTAATTCGTCCCCTCCTAACCAAATTGTTTTCCTTCTTTAGACTAATATCCCCTTTTGACTTCTCTCATCCACTTAAAAATATTTGTATTATTGTTTTACCATGTCAAGAGGGTTTTAGTTAAAGTTTTGAGTCTTCTAAAAAGAAAAATTATTGTTTAATGAGAAGAGGTTGAGTCTCTCATCCTATATTAAGAGCACTCATCTCTCATTCTTTTTGTTGGTTGTTGGTGCTACACAAGAGAACTATCTTTGTACAAGATAGATAAGATAAGATAATTTTATTAATGTCCAACAAATGACCACTAAAGTAGGTCAATGGGACTGCAAAGTACAAATGATATCACTACAAAGTAGGAGTACTAAAAAGTCTCCTATGAAAGCGAGATACATAAAGTAAACCATATCATGAGATCTATGCTAAAGTATGAGAAACCCTCGACCCCGGGCACTGGAGGATGCACGGGGAGAGGGATGTACAAGAGGAATGGACCTAGAAATGAGAGAATACAAAAATAATGATGTAGGTTTGTCATGGAATAGACCCATCTCTCCTAACATTTGAGGCCGAATGAAGGAAACTCAGTATAGAATGATGACTAGAGGAGGGTCTATTGGAAGACCGGGATTGCCTGTCATGGAATAAACCCATCTCTCCTAACATCTGAGGCCGAATGAAGGAAACTCAATAGAGAGCATTTTAATAAAAAAATCTTTGGCTTTGAAGGTTCTATCTTGGAGCTTCTTGTAGAAGATGGTATTATTTGTTGTTCTTGATTCTTCTATTGGAGGTAACATCTTTGCATAGCATTGTCATCTATTTATCTTGGGCCATTGAAGAGGTACTATTATCTGGTTGGATCAGTTTTGGTGTAAGAAGTTTATCTTAGATTTCTCTGTTATCTTGCATATAGGGCGGTTTTTCTTTGTGTTGTTCTTCATTCAATTTGTGCAATTCTAACCCCTTGTGTGTTGGGTCCACTCAAGTAAGAAATAGAGGAGGGTTTTGCTCTCCCTTTGTAATTTGCATTGTGTAGCTTCTAATACATCTATGAGATGACCAAAGCCTAAAGCACGTTCTCTTCATAGGTGATCTTTTTGTGGAACAAGCTGGCCATTGGGGAAATTCTAGGGTGACTCCTTAGCCCAAAAAAGGTTTGGTGCTAATCTCTCTTCTCTTGCAACCATCCAAAAATCTAAAAAAGAAAATAACTAAATCTCTTTTACTTTTCTTGTTTTGTTGTAGTGAGATCTTCTAATCCTAAAAGGTAAATCTAAAGTTGGATTTCACCTAGATCTAGTATTTATATTGAATATTTTATAGAGATCTTAATTTTCTGAATTTTTCCTTCAAGAAAATGATAAATTAAAAAAATTGTTAATTGCCCATTGATTACTAGCTTCAAACATTTATATTTGGATATTTGACTTGAAAATATAAATCTGGAAATTACTTCTAGTGTTTACATTTATTTTCATAATTATCTCCAAAAAATAATCCACAAAAAAAAAGGGTTTTATTGAATATCATTAGATTCAAAATTTTTAGAAGTTCTCTCATGTTTTGACAAGTTTACTAGTCTTTTCTTGGGATATTTTTGAATTTTTTGTGAATTGGAAATTACCCTAAAAAATAGAATTGCAGATTTAGTAACTCTTGAAGTTTCATTGTTTTATCATTGATTTAGTTGAGTTACTAGAGTTTAATTTCTGCTTTTTTTATAGCAAACATTTACTTATTGCAGAAATTTGTTGGCAATTTTACATAGTTTAAAGGTGTTATTTGGAGCATTTTCCTAACTTTCCAATTAAGAAATTTTTTGTATTTGCTAAAATTTTAGATAATTTCTAGAACTTAATTTCCTTGCTTATATAATATAAAATATTAATAAGATATATAAAAAATAAATTAAAAGTGGTTCTAATCACTAGCCCTTCAAGACTAATCATTAATACAAATAATCTAAATTTTTGACTTTAATTCAATATTTATTGCTTAGTAAATTGACATTTTAATTCATCTTAATTAGTGATTATTTCTTGTTTTTCTAAACCAATCTAGTGTTTGTTCCTAATTGTGAATCATATCATTGATTTAAATTGGATGATTAACACATAACTTTCATAATTAAGAGCTAATCATTCTTGGTCTATCATAGGCTCTTTGGGGTTTTGCCTTACACCTTGTGGTACACCATGGACTCATTGCTAAGTCACAATAATAATTTTGATTACTTCTTGTTTCTATTGGAGCAAATTTGCTATTGAAATTTGCCATTGAAATTTTCCATTTTTATTGTTTATTTTATGTATATTCATTGGCTATACTTAGACATCTAATGCTAATGGTCTATCTTTAGGGTGCTTGAGTTATTTCTAAGTGCATTAACTTTATTTACATCTCATATTGTACTTATTTAATCTAGATAACTTTAAAGATTGTCATATCTTTCATCTATATCTAAATAACAAAGAATAAATTAAGTTGGGTACTCCCCTAGGATTAGGCTTAAAGTGTTAAAGAAATGTAACTACGAAAGATATTCTAATTGTATTTGTCTGTTGTATTATTATTATTATTCCTCCTTCGGGAGATGTCATTGATGAAATTGGTCAAGTAAGAGTCATTGAAAGAGTCAATCTAAATCCTAGAAGTTGTGTCGGCCTAGAAGAATCTAGAAAATGATATTTTATTATGTATTAGACAAGTTGGCCCAATCAGTTAGGTCAAGTCAGCCTTGTTGGGAAAAAGTCACCCCAACTGAAGAATATAAGTAGAGTGGTTGTTGTTATCACACCATAGTAGCAGGGCTACTTCGCTGGTTCAACAGATATCTGCACATTCCAGAGCTTCCATTATTCAGAGCATGGCTATGATGATTGTATATTTAGTGATCACTCATGATTAGAGCAGTATATTATTCAGACTTATGTTTGACCTTGTGTCAAGGCTGAGCCTTGAGAGTTCAGATTTGATGACCGATGTGACCCTTTATCCCATGCAGTTTCAGTTCAGTGCTTAGAGATGTATTGCAGCAGTGTTTTCAGATGGTGTATGATGATTATTACTATGATGATGTTATATGATCTATGGATGCTTTATCACTGACTGTGGATTATTATCTTGTTGATTTAGTCATGATCACCGCATCTGCTTGGTATATTATTCTTGATGTGGCAAACTGTTTAAAATGAACTGTAAATTATAAAATGGACAATTGCTTGCACATTTAGGTCATTTAACAAAACCCACTGGTTTTCCACCTTACATAGATATGGTCTTCCCTGACACCAGTTGTCTACTAGTGCAGACTCCATATTCATTTGACTCCATCCATACATGACTTTCCTATTTGACTTTAAACCTTGACCTATCTCATTTGACTTTCTGATACTGAGGACTTCCCCATTTTTCTACCTCTGTGTTTGGACCGCATCCCTGTATATTCAGTGTCTCGGCTCTAAGTTGGTGACAAAACTTGCTTTTAGTGAGTTGGATTGTAGGCCTAAATCATTCTGGTCGGTTGTCCCGATGTTTGGCATTGGCTTGAACTCCCCCTAGTCACTTGAGATGTTGTTGGCTAAAACTGAAAGCTCATGTTCTACCTATGGAAACTTATAAATTCGCCCATGGAAACTAAAAAGGGCAAGAGCGATGAACAGCTAAAAATACTCCTCGAAGAGTATAAGAAAGGTCCAAAAAGCAATGGTTGTTAAAAGTTATATCTAAACAATTGCTGACCTTATATGTATTTGAAAACATGCCCTGGATGCAAGCTGCAACTAGTTGTGCTTATCAGCACACTTGAAATCCGAAGGGTTATGTAGGCCAAAAAGGACATGAAATTAAATTGAATGATCCTAATGAACCTGGATCAACTTGATGTAGACATGATGCCGAAGTTGAATAAGCACTCTCTGAACAACTTATCCATTTGTGAGGCATAGCCATTCCCCGTGTTATTTTGTCTAGCACAGAGTTTGTAGCTTTCCCCTTTCTCCCAGTCCAAAGTATTTTTGAGTTAAGTTAGACAGGTCAACCCCTTGGCCCAACCTTGTTCCTAGCTTTCATCCTTCACTAGCAGTTTGACCATGTCCAATGGGTGAGTTTGTCATTTGAACTATTGTGCAAGTAATTTTATATAACAAAGGAATATGCTAACTTGATTAATGCCACTGAATGGATCTTATACTTTGAGCTTGGCTATGAGAATGATTAGAGAAGCATGTCTTAGTCTATTGATGTGATTTATCCTTCGTTGTATATTATTGGGATCTATGATGATGTGGGCCATGTATAGATGCCTATTGATGATGATTGATGGTCCCACATACTTGATGATGATATCATATGATGGACATATGATGCAGATGATGATTGATGCAGTTCAGCAGGTTTATTTATTATTTCAGATCAGCAGTTTATGCATTGTCCATATATGGTGTACCCTACAACTGGCCCAATAGGGCAACCCATGGTGTATGAGTACACATTTCTAGTGGATTTGGGTCTTCTGGATCTAATGAGACACTTATCTTTCAGTTCCGGGCACTTCTGACAGTGATTGATGCAGTTTTACATTTGTTGACCAGATTTGGGGCTGATTTCCCAGCTTGAGCAGCAGGGGCCATGATAGGCCAGTTCACCTAGGGCACTGATGATGGAGGGGGTGGTACAGCCACTTGTTTTTACCATTTACCCCCCCTTCTGGAGAGCCTGGTGGGCTCAGATGGACAGCGTAGATGCCCTAGGAGGCAGTTTTGGCACTTTCACAGTTACCGAGGCAGTTAAAAAATGGGATAAAGTGGTCACTGAGGAATTCGATTTGGGAAATTGAGGCAATGTTTTGGCATTTGGTTTTCACAGAGGTCTTCCAGGGTGATCCCACTATCTTCCAGCCAGTTTTCACCATGTGGGTAGGCCCACAGCGATCACAGGAGGTCTTTTACTGCTTGTCTGTCACAGATTTTAAGGACAGATTTGATCATTTATATTATCTTGGACATATTTTATTATTTTATTGTGCCTTGGGGATGAGCTAGTAAGGATTGATGCCTCCTAGCCCCACAATGTGCTTATTTTGTCATGTCCTAGTCATCATGAGGTGGATTTTTGGTACTTGTACCCCCTCTAGTGGATGACGTCACCCTCCATGATTATTTTATACCATGACATCATCATTATAATGGGTGATCCATGTGATATATTGTTATGGTTCATCTTAGCCATTGATTGTATGATGAGATCTTTTAATCTCAACCACTCATTTGATGTAGTATTGTAGAGTGGTATAGGGTTTTGGTCTTTATTATCCTATATAAGGAGGAGACCCCCTATTGTATAGCTCACCTTTGGAGCTCTGGAATATCGGAATAGAACATTTCTTTGTGGAGCACATCTCTCTTGTATTGTGGATTCTCTTGCATATTGAATATACAGTATCTCTTCTATGTATCATTGTGGATTTTGGTGCTTCTACTAGTCTTCTTACAGGAAAGTCGAATTGGTGGAGAGGAGGGCGATTTCTTGAGGGTTATTGTTGGAGGGATCCACATATTCTCTCTTGGGTTGATCTTGTGACAGGGAGTATCATTATTGTATCTTTGTGACATAGTTGATGCTTTCTATTACATCTTTCTATCATTTTCATAATCATCTTGCTTGACTTGTTTCTTTGATCTTGTCTTGTAGGAGGAGGACGATTTGGCTATCTTGGAGGATGACGTTTTGGTTGGAGCTCTTGGATCTCACTCTTGAATATACACATAGGAGAATGCTATCAATTTGCAAGGTTGCCACAAGCAATTGAGGTAAGATCTACAAGGTATGTGCCTCTTTCATCCATTCTATCTTCATTGGTCTCAAACCCTAATTAATTAAAAACCCCAATTTTGGTATTTCATAGATCTACTTAGATATAGCCTTGCTTTTGAAAAGATCTTAAGAACTCACCTCTATAGCATCCACCCCTAGTTGGATCTATAGTTTGGTGGTGATTGGGTTAAAATTGACACACTTTTCAAGGCAAAAAGCCCTCTTGAACCAAATCGCACTTCCTTGGAGAGGCTTGTTGGGTTAGATCTAGCACATGGGTAGGTGAGATCCCACTTGATTTGCAATCTACACACTTGATAACCTATCCCCAGATTCTTACTTTGGTGATTTCTACCTTGTGGGCATCATTCCACGTTTTAAGGGATTAAAACCCCCTTTTTGAATTTCTTGGCACCTCAAGACTCAGATCTAGTAAGATTTAACCCTTGGATTGACTTGATTTTCTAGATCCACATAGATCGGGGCACAAGCCACTTGGATCTACAGTTTGATGGCCATTGGACTTGATTTGGTCCACTTAACCCACGTTTTAACCCTCCTTGAGCAAGGTCGCACTCCCTTGGGTGAGTGAGTTTGCCCACTTTGAGGAAGTGGGTGGTTGAGATTTTTGTGGATTTGGAATGGCCATACCTTGAAACCTAGGTCTAGAGTATCATTTTGTGACGATCTGCTTTGGGGGTAGCATTCCTTATTTCAAGGGATTGTGGTCCACTTAGGGTCATTTCAAGAAAACCTAGATCTAGCAAGATCCAACCATTCAATCTCAATTAGCCCACTTGACTTGGCTCCTAGGTGTCCCGATCTACACTTTGACATACCTTTTGACCCCATTAGCCCATCCAACAAGGCACTAGTCCTCCTCAAAGCAAGTCGCACTCCTTGGGAATTGTGTCAAACTCTAGATCCGGTACATGGGTACCCCTAAAATCAACTTAGATCCATAGATCTACTCATTACACATCATCTAGTGCCAATTGCATCCCCTAGCTTCACCTAGTGGGTCCACTTTAAGACATTTCACATATCCCAAGAAAGTAGGATCCACTTGGTAGCATATAGTGCTATACCTTGTCATCATACCCAATTATGTGGCCTAAATCATACATTGGTTGAAACACTAACAATCTCTCCAACCACCTTCAACCACACCTCAACTTCTAGGTCCACTTACCCTTGCATTGGTTTCCGTAACTCTTCGTTTACTTATCCTTAGAAACCTTTGTTTGGGTCCAATCAACTGTGATTGGTTATAGGGTCTCCCCCTAGGTCTTGTTTCACCTTGACCAAAAGCAAAGAGTGCCTCGGTTGACGTGACTCCCACCTTGCATTGGGAACCGTGGCATCTCTTGGGTCACCTCTTTAGTTGCCTATCTCCTCTACCGTCTTGGATGGGATACCATTAGGGGCAACTACAAGTTGTGTGATAACAGTTGTGTTGCTCATTTTCACCTCTCATTCACTCACTCAAGCTTGCATAGGAGAGAGAGAGAAGTTCACTAGTGAAGGAGAGAAGTTGTTTTGTCTTGAGGCTTTTATATTGTCTTGGTGAATTATATTGAGGAAGTTTTGCCGGGGTTTTCTCTCTTGTGGTTTCCCCGAGAGAAATTTTGTGTTCTTTGTGTTGTTGTGCTTGTCTTTCTTTCAGTGATCCTATTGTTTAATGTTATTATGCTAAGCAAAGCAAAAACTTAACATGGTATCAGAGGAGGCCTGAAAGAGAACATTGTGCAGTTGTTGCTTAGGGTTTCCATTTCCGGAAACTAGTCATCTTGGCATTTTCACTATAAGTCACTTTTGGCGAAGTTTCAGGATTTGAAACTTGGACAGGCCGAAGATGAAATTTTCATCTACCTTGGGTGTGAGTTTCAGCCTCATATTCGATGTACGTTAGGATATATGATCCATGCAAAT
Organism: Larix kaempferi; assembly: GCA_027924585.1. NCBI lineage: Eukaryota > Viridiplantae > Streptophyta > Pinopsida > Pinales > Pinaceae > Larix > Larix kaempferi. Next base: position 4,924,087 of record BSBM01001483.1, on the reverse strand, counting down.
AAGGGTTCCAACCTCCTCCATAATTCAATTTTAAATAGGTGACCTAGGGAGAAATGCTATATCTCGGTCTAGGAAGATCCAAATCGAATTTCGTAAGATATTCTAGAAATTGCACGGATTGTAGTTTCACTGGTGCGAGTTTTAGAACCCGAAGATCAAACAGTGACACGTGGAAGTCCGTACAAGTTCGCTATACTGAAACAGTCCTTAAATAGACCACCTCGGGAAACTTAGCATAAGTTCCACTTGGTGAATCCAATCCCGCTCTAACCTGGGGGGTTGGATAGAGGACAGATTAAACTATTACAAAATGAAGTTTCAAAGCTTGAGGAGTATAAATTTCTAGGATACATCAGAATTAAGACTGGACAAATCTGTAGTAGAAATTGAAGAAACTAGGGCATCAAATATTTTGCAATCCTTTCCACAGATTTGGGAAAATGAGTACTTTTCCTAACTTGTCTTGGGGAGGCACATATTTTCCTCCAATCAGTTTCTCAAGATCTCAAAGTTGAAAAATTAGGGTTTCTCTGTCAAACCCTAGGTCAAGCCAGAAGCAGTTTCACAAGTACTGTCTCCATTCTATTTCCATTTGAGGTTCTCATATTATCCAAATGACAAACACTACCAAGCTTGAGGGAGCTGAGAACTTTAGGGCATGGAAATATAGGATCATGCTCATTCTTGAAGAACATGACCTAGAAGGTTTCATAAAAGAAGAAGTTAAAGAACCAGAGGGAGATGAGGCCAAAGCAATGTAAATATATGTAGATCCAGAGATCACTACTCCCTCTGGATCGCCCTGAGATCTCAAGTGGTATGAGTCTCTAAATCAATATATGCTCATAAAGAAATAAACTCAAACAACTAGATCTGCATTTACGAATTGAACATAAATGCAATCAACCACATAGACAACAGATATACCCTGGAACCCTTTCGGGAAAAACCAGCTAACTATCGGGCTATCTTCTCTCTCGAGCTCCGAGCATATAGATGTATAAAAGACAATACAATACAGAATTACCTCAGCTGGTAACTCAATCCCTCTGAACAAGACAAACTCTAATTTGCATGCATCCAGCTGATGCATGCATTGAAGAAGTATGCCCTACCTGCCAATCTGGATCTGAGTGCTCTGACGATGCCTCTGATAGATCTTCCCTCTCTAGATATGCTCTGATCTGCTCGCTCTGAAGACTGCTCACTGATGAAATCAGCCCTCTCTGCATGCACAAGTGCGCCCTCACCTCTAGATGTCAAATGCTCGTACTGGTCTAGATCTCAACAGATCTGAGCTCCGATCGTCCCTAACCTTCCTCAAATCTCGAGGCAAGGCTATCCTGGAAGTCAGAGACTCCGAATCGGTCAATCTAGCTCACAACGAGCTTCTCCTCCCTCAGGAAAAACGTCCTCCTCCAAGAGAACTCGGCCTCCTCCAATCTCCACAGTAATCTCACTGTTGAGCTCTCTAAGCTCACAAGAACGGGTATCTATCCTCTCTGGAACTGAAGGTCACTGATCTAGCTCAGATCTGACCTTCCTAGCTCCTGCACCAACTCCTCTCTATCTCAGAAAGTTGCCCCACATGTGCAGATTCGTCCTCCTCACTCTGGCAGTATCTCTCTTTGATGATACAACTGAGTAACCTCATCTGGGGACCCCCTGCCTCTATAAATAATCTCACTGATGAATTAGGTTTTCCAAAACCCTAATTCCCGATGCATGCAAAAGGTCACTTTTGCATGCAGTCACTGAATGCTGACATGTCATGCAAAACTCATGCATACAAAGGTCAATCTCCCCTTAAGCTCCGCATGCTGCCCCCACTGGGCTCATGCCACTGAGTAGAGTGCATCTCACTCTCTACTCCATCCTGATGCCTATGCAGCTAATGTACCTCCATGTAAGGCATCTGAACCATGGAGGACATCCCAAAGTTACCATAATCTAACAAGCAAAGGACAAGAAGGATATAATCAAGGCCAAGAGGATCATTGCTGACTCTATCAAAGATCACTTGATTCCTCAAGTGTCTTCAAAGAAGACCTCAAAGAAAATGTTTGATGCATTGTCTAATCTATTTGAAGGAAAGAACATCAATAAAAAGATGACCTTGAGAAATCAACTCAATGGTGTGAAGATTCAAAATTCAGAGACCATCCAGTCATACTTCACTAGAGTATCTCAGATCAAAGAATAATTAGAAGCCATTGGAGACATGATAGAAGAAGTAGAGGTTGTGATGACCACCTTGAATGGTCTCCCAAGGGATTGGGAACCTTTCGTTTGTGGCATATGCTCTAGGAAGAAATTGATCAAGTTCAGATAACTATGGGAAGAGTCTGTGCAAGAAGAAGAAAGGGTAGCAGTAAGGGAAAAGAAGTTAAATGATAATGAAGATCAAGCTTTGGCAGACCATGCCAAAGGAAGGAACAAAAGGAAGAATCATGAACATTCTCATGACCACTCTCCTAGAAGAACTCAAATATTTCAAAGGAACAAAAGGATCAAGAAAGACTTCTCCTCCTTTGAATGTTTTACTTGTCACAAGATGGGACACATTGCAAGAAATTGTCCTCTCAAGAGCTGAACAATTCAAGAAGCAGAATAAAATATTTCATGCCCATGCAGCTGAAGAAGATGAACATGATGATGAAAGGAATACCGAAGAAGATTCCTCCAATGATGAGGAATATGTACTTTAATCCAAAACAGGAAGATAGAAGAACCTCTTATCTATCTCAACATTGGATAAGAAGAGATGCAGTTGTGATTGGAATTGAAGGAGGACTCTACAAATTGAAGGGACATGCAGACTCAACCCTAATAGCTAGGACCATGAGTCCTTGTGAGTTGTGCTATAGAAGACTTATTCAACACTATCGGTCATAAGCAAGAAAGGAACAGGTCCTCAAAATCAGAAGATGGAGTAGAGCACACTGTCAATGACTCTATTAATTTCTACAAGAAGACAAGGATCAAGAGAGATCCTACCAAACAAACATAGATAAGTATTTGAATAGCCATTTTTTTTATATCAAATTACTTAAATGATATTGTTCAATTGTGTACATATTTATGTTCCTATATTTAGGAAGTGCATTATGCATGTTAGAGTGATTGCATTGATGAACAATATACTACTAATATGCATGCGATGGGTAAGTGGCATATGGTGCTGTACAAGATTCCATTGCTACTTATCTAGAATGAAACCTCTTTGCTAACATATTGGGATGAGTGCACGCTCTTAATAATGTTCTGGTAGAGATGGGAGGCATCTAGAAAGTTACCGTGTGAATGTAGGATATGGATGAATGTTGTAGCATTGGCTAAGATAGTAGCATGACTGTGTGACCTATGTCTGTATGCATAAGAATTTATCATTATCAATATGTCTTGGAAACTATGAAATGTTTCTAACCATGCAACTTAATTTGACTTGTAGGAAAGATCATGTACTATCACCTACAAATGAAGAATGATGAAACTTGTTCCGTAAAACAAGTGACGATGATGACATTCAAAAAGATTTACTAAATCAAGCATACTACAGAAGTACAAAGTGAGGGTTCTCTCAGAAAGAGGGAGTCGACTATGACGAGACATTGCTCCAGTGGCCAAACACACTTCCTAAGTGGTGGATATTACACTAGATAGATGGTGTAATTGAAGTAGAAGAAGATGTCGAGCAACCTCTAGGACTCAAGACTCTCTACAGAGAACCATATGTGTGCAGATTGAAGAAGACTTTGTATGGGCTCAGAAGGCACCCATGGGATAGGATGATCACCTAGAGTGATGAGATATCAACCTTTGCTACAAGGTTGAATATGAGGAGCTCATGGATGGGTGCAAGAGAGAACTTGCAACAAAGTTCGAGATCTAGGTATCTAGTGACCGAGAGGGATGACATAGATGGATACCCAAAATATTAACAGAAGAGAAGGCTACCAGTCACTCCAATGCAGAATGTCCCAATGCCAAAGAGTACAAAATGCGGAGGGAGGATAGTGCTTAGTTAGAGAGGGAGCAGGGAAGCTCCGCTTTAGAGGGAGTGACTACAACATAGATGGAGAAGGTTGTCTACCTCAATATCTCAGGGATATGCTCAGAGGGATACTGGATGTCTTCCCTCATGAAGAAGAAGCTTGCTGCAGAATTTAAGATGAAAGACATTGGAATGATGCATTACTTTCTAGGTCTTGAGGTGTGGCAGTTCCGAGATGAGATTTTCCTAAATCAAGGAAAATATGTTGTTGAGATCCTAAAAGGATTTGGGATGTTGGATTGTAAGGCCATCCCTACTCCGATGGTGACAAACTTGAAGCTCTTGAATGATGCTTCATCAGAAACAATAGATGTTACATTGTACAGACAGATTATTGGCTCATTGATGCATTTGACCAATACTAGACCAGATATATGTTTTGCTATGAACACCTTGAGCTAGTATAGGGTGGAGCCTAGACATGTTCACCTGGTTGCAGCAAAACATGTGATGAGGTACCTAAAGGGTACATTATATTATGGACTCAAATATGTATCAGATAGTGAGTTCAGATTGCACAGTTATACAAACTCAGATTGGGCGGGAAGTGCTCAAGACAAAAAGAGCACTTCAGGATGTTGTTTTAGTTTGGGATCAGGTATGATCTCATGGCTTAGCAGAAAGAAGAGCATTATTGCTCTCAGTATGAAGGAATCTGAATACATTGCAGAATGTTCAGCTTGTAGCGAAGTAGTGTGGCTTCACAAGGTATTGGCAGGATTGTTCGATGCAGAGATAGATGTGACTGATATCCTTTGCGATAATCAAGAGTCGTATCAAGATGTCAGAGAACCCAGTGTTTCATGATAGATCGAAGCATATTGAAATCAAGTATCACTACATTCGGGATATGGTGCAGAAGGGAGCTGTAAAGCTCAAGTATGTTCCTATAGAGGAACAAGTTTGCTGATGTGCTGACTAAGCCTCTGTCTTGTGTAAAGTTTGAATACTTTCGAGACAAGCTTGGTGTGGTCTGAAAGGACCTCCCTCGAAAGAGGGAGTGAGGATGATGAGTCTGAAAGGACCTCCTTCGAAAGGAGTGATGATAATGAGTTCGAAAGGACCTCCTTTGAAAGGAGTGATAATGATGGGTCCGAAAGGACCTCCCTCGAAAGAGGGAGTAGTTTCCTGGAGCCTTGGTGTGGAAGCTCAGTCTAGGATTGTTACGTCAGTCTGACAAGGCCTGGTTGATCCAAAAGGATTGGTATGTCAGTCTGGCTAGATCTTAGGGGGATTGATATGTCTGGCTAGGCTTGGTTGGTCCGAAAGGATTAGTAAGCCAGACAAGGCCTGCTTGGTCCCCAGGTAAATTTGCATGTCTGACTAGGCTTGTTTGGTTCGAAAGGATTAGTAAGTTAGCATTATCTACCAGAGTGCCCTCCATAGTGCATATTCCAGATGATGATGATGTTGTTCCAGCATTTACATGCTGCTGATGATGATGTTGTTCCAACATTTACATGTTGATGATGATGTTGTTCTAATATTTACATACTGATGTTGATGTTATTGTTGTTCCAGTAGTTATATACTGATGATGATGTTGTTCTAATATTTACATACTGATGTTGATGTTATTGTTGTTCCAGTAGTTATATACTGATGATGATGTTGTTGTTGTTCCAGTATTTATATACTGATGATTGATTGATGTTGTTGTTCCAGTATTCACATATTGATGATGATGATGTTGTTGTTCCAGTATTTATATACTAATGATTGATTGATGTTGTTGTTCCAATATTTACATATTGATGATGATGTTGATGTACAAATGATGATGTTGTTGATGATGTTCTAGCAGTTCCTTGCTGTCGATGTTGTTGATGATGTTCCAACAGTTCCTTGCTGATGACGTTGTTGATGATGTTCTAGCAGTTCCTTACTGACGATGTTGTTGATGATGTTCTGGCAATTCCTTGCTGCTGCTGATGACGATGATGTTGATGATTCCCTAGACATATGATGATGTTCCAAAACTTCCTATGACATACAGAGTTTCACCAGTCAATTGTACAATTGTTGATGTTGATGTTGATGCCTGTAGAATACCTTCCTAGTTAAGAGGGAGTGTTAAAGAAATGTAACTACGGAAGATATTCTAATTGTATTTGTCTATTGTATTATTACTATTATTTCTCCTTCGGGATATGTCATTGATGTAATTGGTCAAGTAAGAGTCAATGTAAATCCTAGTAGTTGTGTCGGCCTAGAAGAATCCATAAAAATATATTTTATTATGTATTTGACAAGTCGGCCCAGTCAGTTAGGTTAATTCGGCCTTGTTGGGAAAAAGTCACCCCAACTGAAGAATATAAATAGAGTGGTTGTGTTGCTCATTTTCACCACTCATTCACTCACTCAAGCTCGCATAGGAGAGAGAGAGAGAAGTTGTTTTGTCTTGGGGCTTTTATATTGTCTTGGTGAATTCTTTATTGAGGAAGTTTTGCGGGGGTTTTCTCCCTTGTGGTTTCCCCGAGAGAAATTTTGTGTTCTTTGTGTTGTTGTGCTTGTCTTTCTTTTAGTGATCCTATTGCTTAATGTTATTATGCTAAACAAAGTAAAAACTTAACATAAAGACAAAGCCTAAAGTGAGAGGTTAGTTAAGGTGATAATGACAATCAACCTTGATTGCCACCTGGCTTGTGTTAGTGGGTTGGGAATCTTCTCATTTATGTACAAATTGGGTGGTAACAGGGTTTAGGGAAGGATAAGGTGAGGTAAGCCCCCTTTCCTTATAGTTCAATTCTCAAGCCCTTCAATTTTGTTCTTCTGTTAGCTTGGCCTATACAACTTCCTTGACCACAAAAAGAGGGGGGGCCTTTGTCCCTACCCTTGACAGCGTGTGTCCAAGAGTTAAGATGTATCTTTGTTTCTTGTTTGAAAGTGGCTTACTAGTTTGAGATCTCCTCTACTTGTTTTTAAGGTCTAGAATTTCAGTGTGTAAGGTATCATACGGGGGTTGGAAGGCTTCTTGTACTTTCCCATCAATCATTAATTTATTGAGGGATAAGTTTTCCAATTCAACCTTGGTTACTCTATTTGAAAGAGCGAGTGTTTCCTGTTGGGCTTGTTGCATCTCTGAGTAGAGATTGGTACTTTGGTTTCAAGGGATTCCATCTATCATAGCAGGTGTTATAGAGGAGCAAAGGAAGCATCTTATTTTGTAGTTCTTGTGAGAGAAGACTAGTGTGTTGTCGTGTTTTAAAACCCTAGTACAACTTGGAGTGCCTAATGTGGAGAAGATAGAGAGAGATTATCTTGTACATTTGTGGGATGTAAGTGTATATCATTGTTATGCTTATCGATGATATATCACTTATATCATGAGTGATTCGTCGAGTCGGTAATATCGGTTCTAATTATTATGATAACAATAAAATTATCATGATAATTAATGAAACTATTGCTCTATCCATGTCAATCTCGCCTTATAAAAATTCTTGGTATTTTAACCCTCATTTTGCAAAAGTGAGTTAAGGGGTTGAACTATAAGGATACTGTGACCATTTTCCATCAAGCAAACAAAGGGAAATCCATTGTTTTCATTGCCATCAACCAAGCAATTGTGGAGTGGGGATTTACTCCAATCTGCCATATCCCGTTAGGACTTATGACTCAGGACATATATCATATTTTAGTATCGGTGTTTGATGTACCACATGACATCTTATATATCAGTTTTATTTTCATATTTATGCAACAATGTGTTTGTTTGATGTTGTTGTTGCTTTAAATGTTTAAAAATTTGAAAACAATGATTATTTTTGTAATTTTTTCAAGTTTACCGATATTTTCCCTAACATTGTCAATTAGTTCTACTCTAGATCCCCAACAATAAATTTGTTGACAAGATAAATGTAACACTGGTGTAAATTTCAAGAAGGACTCGCTGGTGTGTATGCTAGCTCGTTGAGGATTTTTGGTGGAGTGACCAACTTTGGTTGGGACTCAACTTGGGAGTGATTCCTAGCTAGGAGTTGGTGGCTAGGGTTTTGTTATCACATATATAGTAGTCGGGCTACCATACATTATTTTTCTAATTCCAATACACTATTCAGCCAGTTCCCTTGCATTGAGATGCTGAGATGAGCATCTACTCTGGATCACTAGCAGATTATGGACAACAGTTTTATTCCCCATACCCAGACTGAGTCTCAGAACACTCAGAGAGATGACCGATGTAGCTATTTAGCCATTTGTACAGAGCAGTTAGTAGTGCCCAAAGTTACAGCAGCGGTTTCAGAGGACAGATGTTGGCTCAGATGATGAGCATTCAGGTATATGACTCAGCAGGTATATTATGGTGTTATGGTTATATTGCTTTTATTTTCATTCTTATAGCATGTCTTAGCATTTAGTATCATGATTTGGCGATCATATAGATATGTGGACCTGGTTGTACTTTTATATATATATCATATTTGTCCCTACTCAGACTTAGAAGTTCTTGTCTCATACTCATCGGTTTTACCCTCCTTAGGGAGATTAGAGGTGATCATTCCCACCATACTTTGGCTTGCTAGTGTTGGTCTCATTATTCACTATCTTCATCCATCCATTACCTACCCAGTTTGTTATTTACCTTGACTTACTACTTGACTAGTGGCATGGAGGACCTTTCCCCGCTATAGCCTCTGTATTGGATGAGCTTCCTTGTTTATTGTGTCTCGGCTCTGAGTTGGTGACAAAACTTACCTTTCTGAGTTGGATTTCCTCATGAAATCCCCCTAATCACTAAAGATGTTGGCTAAACCTGAAACTTTTAGTGCTGCCATGAATGCAAAATATGGAAATAAAATGTTGTATTTTGTATGAAATCCCATTCATGCAATGTGTTTCTGAACACACATGAATGAAAGGCAATCCAAATGAAAATGGCTATGAAATATCAAATGTTATATCTATTGTGAAATGTAAATACCTAGGTAAACAAGCTGTCTAAAGACACACCTAGAAGTGCTCAGGTAAACAAGTGCCTTAAAAACACACTTGCAGCAAGAAGCCTAATGAAATGTAAATCTATGCAATGTGTTTATAAACACACATAGACCAAAGGCTATGGAAACTATAGGCCCCAAAAGCAATGGAACTTAAACTCTATATCAAAAAGATTGTTGGCCTCATTTGTATTATGGATTGTGCTCATCTGTCAAGGTGAATAAACACTCTTTGAACAACTTACCCATTTGTGAGACACCGCCATTCCCTGTGTTATTGCTCATTCAGTATATGCTATGGTGTGTATTCCCTTTCCATATCCAAAGTGTCACAGTGTTAAGTCACTAAGTCAGCTCTTAGCCTAGCCATTTTACTCTTAGCCTTCACCCTTCACTAGCAAAATGGTCACAACTAGGAAGTGAGTATGACCTTGAAAGTCTAGTCTGAGTAATAAATAATAATTAAAGACCTATTATATTTGGATTTAGATCGCCAGTAATGATTGCTTTTGTTATAATTTCTATTTGAATGGATTGTAAAGCACGTTTTAACCTTTGTTGCAGTAGCTTGATGACAATTTGAGTTATATTTTGGTCTTGTTGACTTGGTCAAACCCAGTTTGACCAAAAGTCAACCACAAGACATGAGGTGGTAGACCACAGTTGACACAGATAGATGATATATGGTTTTGTACAGGTCACCATGGTGGGTTTATGCAGTGGTTTTAGGTCTATGATGATGATGTGTGCTTTTCAACACTTTTACAGATTATTATTATTTGGTCTGCCGGATCTGATGAGCATTTATTTTGGACCATGCAGATTTCTATATGGTGTATGAGTACACACCTTAGATGGATTTGGACCTTCTGAGTCCAATGAGAAGTCTGTTTTTAGTTCCGGGCATTTACAGTGATGTTTTAGCCTCAGTTGTCTATCCTAGTGCAGTTTTGGCCTGACACAGGCCCTGTCAGAGCAATAATGAGATTTATTTGGTTCACCTAGGGCGTTGTACATGGAGGGGGTGGTCCAACCACTTGTTATTACCATATTACCCCCCTCCCAGACACATTGGTGAGCTTACCTTGACAATGCAGGCACTCCAGGAGGCAGTTTGGGTAGTTTCACACTTCCAAGGAAAAATAGTCTCTCCAAGGGAGGTCGCACTTCCTAGGAGGGGTGAGTTTCCTAAGATCTAGCACCTGGGTAGATGAGATCCCACTTGATCCTTCATCTACACATTTGATAACCTACCCCTAGTGTGTCACTTTAGTGATTTTCACCTTGTGGGCTCCATTCCTCATTTTGAGGGTTGAGCCCCACTTGGGTCACTTTGTGATACATTTCAATCTCAGATCTACTAAGATCTAGCCATTGGATGACCCTAACTTTCAAGATCCACTTAGCTTGACACCTCAACATCCCTGGTCTATAATTTGGTGGACATCCGACTCCATTTGACCCATTTCCCAAGGCACTAATCTTCTCCAAGCCAATTCGACTTTCCTGGATTGTTGGGTTAGCTTGTGGTTTGATCCTTGTCTTGTTTGCTTGAGTATCTTGACATTGTTATATCCTTCCATCAAGCTCATCTTTGGTACTGGTTAGCCCCAATTTGGTCCTTAACTACCCTGCATTGGACTCGGTTCCCAAGGCAGTGGATTTTCTCATAATTGACTAGTACCCTAATCCTAGATCTTACTCCAAACATCATAAGTCACTCACATATACATATTGGACCAAAGGCACACTATTTAAACCCCTTTATCCAAACTATTACTCATCTTGTGACTTCATAGATCTAGGATTCACCATACATCTTACGTACTTCATCTACATTTGATTTGATCTGGTGTTTTGGTCTAATCTCTCCTATTGGGAGTGGATCTGGGTCTCCCCCTTTGTTGTCTTGGGCTAGATAACATAAAGTGAAGATTGCTTCGATTGGCGTAACAACCATCCATTGGGAGTCGAGGCTATCTTGGTTGCACCTCTTTGGTTGCCCATCCCTTCTGCCATCCATCTTGGATCTATCTTTATGGGCAACTACAAGTTAGGTGATAACAGGTTTCTTAGGGTTTCTCTTGATTCACTTGTCCTAGTTTGTATTGAGCTGTTGGTAACTTGGTATGTACATGTACTTCATCTTGTGTGTGTGTGTGTGTGAAGTGTTCCAACTGTCCAAATTTTGTATAGTTGCAGATTTGAATTTCAGTTTATGTTATTTTCATGATTGAGTAGATTCTAGCACTGGTTGTGCATACTGATTTGACATAACATTGAATTGAGTTTGTTTAGTGATTTAACACATATCTAAAAGACAAAGGACCAGATTTACTGTTGTAATAAAGTATTTTCAAACCTGTTATATGCTTGAGAAGTGTACCTTAAGGTCTGAAACTTTGTTGCATTGAAGTACCTTTGTTTGCTATTTATTTTCTTGGTTTTCCTTGTGAATTGGGTTGAAGAGAAGTGGATATTGTGGCTGTAAATTAATATTTCAGATTCAGCTCCGAGGTTGAAATTTCACAAGGAATAGATCCGGGAAACCTCAAGGTTGAAGTGAAATTTATGCATTTGCATTAAGAGTCAGATTCTCAAAATTTCTACATGGTTTTGGAACATTTCAGAGATTTCTACATTGCTCTCATGTAGAGTATCTTATAATTTCCAATCTCCTATCCCTTGAAAATATACAATAAAGTTTAATATAAGCAAAGCATTTTACTTAACCATTACCCTAACTATTTTGAGATCAACATAGATGATCATTCCATGTGTTAAATCAACAAACTTAGTTAATTTGCTTGCTGTCCTACTTATCCCAGATGAGTAAATGGAAGGATATAGCCATTGGTTTAAGTCCCTCTTCATACCTACTTAGATTATTTTTGACATCCACATCAAAATTGAGCTTATACTATCCTTTCAAGATGCAGCAGTGAGTGGCATATTGATATTTTAGCATGCTATGATAATACTAAGTTCAATATTTTATAAGTAGGCTTCTATTATTATTTTTTTACTTAGAAACATATGGGCAATAAGTTAATAACATCATCCACATATAGAGCCACTTACAAATTAATTCAAATTCATAAACTGTAAGGTTGCGAAGGCTTTTAGCTGATCTTTGGTGCAATTTTTTTAATCTAGATCATCCTCACAGCAAACACTCCAACTAGATGTACATACATTCTGTTGGCATATTAAAAGCGTCATTTTGTTTAAAACTTTAGAGTTATATTAATCCAATACTATTCGTAGGGTGATGAAAGAGATTGTTTTCTTTCAAGTGAAAAATAGTACAAGGCTAAGTCATAGGGTTAGCCGGACTTGAACCTTGGAGTTCGAAATTCGGCGAACCTGAAGAAAAAAAAGAAAAAAGGAATTCGTCGAGGTTTGGCTCGAGGTTCGATAATGAATTTGGTCGGAGGTAATGAAGTTCGCGGATTTAGAAGAGGGATTCCACGTTTTGGCTGCGGACTAGGGCTGCTCGTCCATCGAAGGCTCGACCTGCTATGTGTGGCGGCTTCCCCTAGGCATTGCTGTAACTGTTCGTGCAGGATTCACTGATCAGTGACGAGTAATCTTTTATATGGGGTCTGTGCCACTGTATTCGCTCATGCATATTCTGTTGTCTCGTATTCCATTCCCTTCTTCTGTGCGGAAGTATGCCGACTGCCGACCTGGTTTAATATTTTAAAATGCGACTTTTAGGTTTAATCTTTGACTTTTTAGGTTTAATCTTTGTTATTTTTTATCATATACTAGCTTTTAGGTATTATATTATTTATTGAATGTTAAAAGCAGTAGATCGTAAGAAATGGTACAAATGGTACAAGGTCATCGCTTTTAGGTATATAATATATATGTATTATATATATATATATTTATTTTGATATTTTGAAAATATATATATGGACAAACTTAATGACGAACCTCATTTCGAACCCCATCCGAAAAGCCGAATTCGAATCCGAAACTCATGGTTGCTGAACTCAAATTCGAACCGAACCATGTGACATAGGGACTCTACAAGGAAGCCCGTAGCCACCATAGCCACAATTATTCGTAAAGTGAAATCAACATTCATATAAAATATACGACAGGGGTTTGTTCTAATCTACAGAAAAAAAGTTACATAGAAGCTTATTGTTCCTAATCTATCGCATTACTTCTAATCATCATCTTGGCTTGAGAGGGTTTTGTCAGATGCATTTATTTCCATAAACTTAAGGATAGCTTTCCTCATAGCATAAGTATTACTGTATCATAGCATAATTGTAGTCTTCTATCATTATATTATCGATTTCTTTGATCAATCTTCTTATCATTACCCTTCCATGTGTGTTAACTTCTCAACTTTAGCTGAACATTTTAGTTGACTATTTTGTGAAAATAGAGAATATTTTGTTTGATTTGAAATTATAAAATTGTGCCTGTGATTAATGTGCTTGTATATCCCGGGGGCTTTTATTGTCCATTCTTCTGTAAGTAAGAGGGCTGACTTCGGTAACATGCCACAAGTCATTATAATCGTTCATTGTTACCCATAAGTACCAACTTCCCGAGCCACGGAGAAACAGTGGACACCTAATCATTGTAAACCAGGTTTGAGGCAGTGAATAAAGAGATCGAACCAAAATTATCTCACCAGCAAAACGACAGCGATGTTAGCAACTACGAGAGGATGATGCTAACCCATCACCTTGTGGACTTGCAGAACAATATTACATAGATATAATGCTAAATACTGCAATACACTAAATGCTTGTTTTATTTCGGGAAGCAATTTACCAACCTGTCAAAATTAACATAAGCTTAAATCCAAGCCATAAAACTAGAGACCCTTCGAATATAGATGATATGTTAGATCTTTTATATCAATGGGATTCACAAATTAAAATTGAAAGCTGCAAATGTCCAACAAACCAGGGAGCAGAATTTTATGATAAAATATAAATATTGACAACTTTATTCTGTTGGAAATCAATCTTCTTTTTGGGACTAATCTATGTTGTGCCGGTTTTGCAGTTGAAAACAGTCGAAAGCTCAAAAACAGACCCTAGAACGGTTGTATCTGTTATTCTCGGAGGTGGGGCTGGCACTAGACTTTTTCCACTTACAAAGAGAAGGGCCAAACCAGCTGTAAGTTATCTTTTGTAAAAAGTCATAACTGTTGATGCCTTATTGAACACATGCTTATTTATTTTATACAATGTCGTAGCCCTGAAATATTCAACAAATAATACCAATAACACTAAACAAAGACAAATCCTCATCCTTCCTTTCCTTGTTGACACCAAAACCTTAAGCAGCATTGTATGTAGGTTACAAAAATGTCATTGAGACCTTTGAAGGCAAAGCCAGCTAATTTGTTATTGAAACATTCACCAAGATTCTGCCTTTCCTTGTTGGGCTCAAAACCTTAACCAGCTATGTAGGATACAAAAAATGTCATTTCTTGAAACCTTTGAATGCAAAGTTAACTAACTTGTTATTGGAACATTTACCAAGATTGGAGAATTATTTAGTAGAATCAGTGTTTCTGCATGAAATTTAAATCCAAAGAAAATAAATTGATTTTTGAGGATTTTCTTGTCAAATAGCATTCCTGTCATCCCCTTAAAAAATGGGCGGGGGTTGGCAATACTGTCTCTTTCCATAGTTTTTTTAATCTTCCAACATATATGTAAATTTCACAGAATTACTTGGTGATGCAGCTTCCCCACGCCTTGGGGACCTGTCCCTTGAGTTGCCTGTCCAAAAGGATTCAGGGACAAGTTTGAAATGTCCCCATTGGGATGGGGATGTTGGGGACGTCCTTGGGGATGTTCCTGCCTAATATTAGGGAGGCCCAGCAGATTTTCCAAACACCCCTGGATAAATCTGGGACGTATGGGTGTCCCCAAGCATGGCGGGCCCAAAAAGGTGCCAAAATAGGCCTATTTGGGTGAGTAGTTGGCCCAGTATGGGCCCATTGTAGCCTAGCATGGCCAATAACATCAATTAGAAAGTAAAAACAAAAAACAAGATCAACCTAGCCTACAAATTTCTATAAAAATGCCCCCCTCTTCCCCATTACCGCCCAAACTAGCATTTGCGATTAAAGTCCCGAAGAACCAAGCTAGCCAATGGAAACCAAGAAGAAAGGCCAATGTCATCACACCAATACCCTTCCAACTTTTGGTTGGCTCTTCTCCAACTCAAGGGGTGTGTCCCTCGTATAGGATTATTAGGGAAAAGACAATGAGGAGCAAAGTGGTTTGAAGAGGTTAGCACAACAAAACGTTTGTATTTATAGGACTAGCACAACCACTTAACTTGTAGCTGGTGAACACCGATAGGTCACAAGTTAAGTGCCATGAACAAGTTATTTGTTACTTTTTCTTTATGTTTAGTTGTAATCACTTGTTGTCTATGTCTCAATAGGTTGTCTGTCACTACCTATTATCCATGCATGAGTTACGAGCTATCCATGCTTCAACTACCAATTATTTTTTATATTTCTTTTTTTTATAATTGTTTATTTTGAATTTTGAATGACGCCCATAAAATCAATCTGGACAGTACACTTGTCCCCTCCTCCTTCAATCTAGGAAAAGCATTAAGATATAAACACCTATCGGTGTAAATATATAATAGGTGATGGGAGGATAATGGGGACCACTCCAAGGATTGGGGCCAATCCAATCAAGGGAAAATGGAGTCAAAGGATCACCAACTAAGAGGGCCTTGCCAAATAGGTCACCAAGAGAAGAGAATTGCATCCACTAACCCTAATCTACTTGGTGGATTGAAGATGAATAAGGGTTTACAAGGCGTTACCTCCTAAATTGTACTTAGTTGGATTTTTCAAGTAAGCCGTCAAAGTGTGAACAAGTCTCTTGTTCACAATCAGTGTTCAAAAGTCCATGCAGGTCAATTTTGGCCCTTTTTAAAAAATTTTGCATGTTCATACCCCCTTGGGGGAATTGTAATAGTTGATGTAGCATGATGGCCTTTGTAACAGACTTGGATTTCCTAGGACTTAGTCATCAATGCGTTACTCTAGAGTGTTTTTTCCTCGGCAATTATTTGTTGCTTTTCAACGACTTATAATTTTCGAGTTTTTCACTCAATCCTCCAAAGTTGGAGTACTCGTCTTGGTGGTTAGGGCTTAGGAGGTTATTAAAGTCTAGGTGTCTATGTATATTACCATGCTAGTCATCAATTTTGATTCATATGAACATGTACTAGGCTCCCCCTAGGTTTATTTTAATTTTCGTCAATTAAAAAAATTCCTGTAAAACAAAGAATTTCTTAATGTTTTAATTGTAAAAAAAAGTCATAAAAGTGGTGTTAAGAGGTGGAATTTGTCCATGGGGGTGCTCATTTTCTAACCCAGATCACCCACTTAACCCTTAAACCCACTTTTGAGAGAAAATTAGTGATTATTTATCACTACAATTGATTTTCTCTCGAAAAAGGAAAAAAAGACCAAATAAATGGCCAAAAAGACATAATAAAGTAAAAAAATCAGCATCCCGTTAATCGGGGAAGTTTGTCTAGGACTTGTCTCTAGTGATTGGCAATCAAATCCGAGTTAACTGGGAGCCAATCTCTTGATTGATTTAGTGGTTGAGTTAATCCCCTCATGAGAGGGGCACATATCATCGCGAGGAGGGCACATATCATCATAATGAGGGTGCATTTGTGAGATGGCAGCTTGGTATTTGATGAGAGATAATCCCAAGAGCGGGGGGGCGCAACTCATGAGAGGTGGTGCCCATCCCATGGAGTAAACTCACCCTCAATCCCTCAATTCTCTCAAGTGAACTCTCCTTCTCTCAAGGTGACTCTCTCTTGGGAAATGCACCACCCCTTGGCTCATTTCTCTATAAAAGCAAGCATCCTTTCCTCATTTTCTCATGGTTAGAGGACTGGAAGGCTGTTAGAGATCTATTGTTATTCATATTATCTCTTGGAATAAAGAAGGCTTTGGAGGCAAACTTTTGGTGTATGGCTCTAAGTGTGTGGATGTAATGTCAATGGTTTATGAGGTAATTGTAGTGTAGCTTGTTTACTTGTTGCATTTGTCGTTTATCTCTCCTTTGAAAGACCGCTACTAGTCAGTAGGATAAATGATTCTAGTTTGATTTCATTAATTTCTTAGTAGGATTTGTATGTTTTACTTGTTTGTGTGCATACTATTATGATCTCTGGCATGAGAAGCACTGATTTGACACTCTTGTTGCAAGTAGCTTTAGCTGTGTAGGTTGTCTAGCTTGAAGGATCGGTTGATCTTGTTTGAATCCTCCATTGTTCAAGAACTTTTAGAATGACATAGTCCCTCTGCTCTCCACCAATAGACTCCATTGCCCAAAGTTCCCAGGCTCTTAGCATCTTCTTCCCTCTTTCGTTCACATTCAAATTTAAATTCTTTCTTTGATTATGGTTCTTGCATGCTTAGTCAAATCAGTTTCTTTCAAGAAAATCAATAGTTGAATGATTAGTATGCATGTTTTAACTAGATCTAAGTTTTAAAGCTTTATTTTTTATAGATCTAGCTTTCCTAACTTAGTACTTGAGCTTATTAAGTTTTCTATCTATCAAAGTACTTAAGCTAGTAAAAGTTTTTATGCTTTTAAACCTCTTATATAGCAATTTGAGTGCTTTAAGGTGGTTGTTTTTCAACTTTTAACAAACAGGTAAGAGGAAGTGTTGCCGGAAAATCGAAGTTTCAGGTCATCCAGGACCTCTCAGAGCAATACACCTTGATCCTGTCTCATTTCAAAACCTTGTAATCCTTTGGATGCGAATCTATAAGGACCAAAAGGCATCCACCTTTTAAATTGTAAATTTAATAATAAAAGCAAGTGGGCTACCTAGCGTCCACACCTCATCCCCCTTAGGGATCTGCATCATTTTTATGGCGTGACCTTTTTTACTCTTTTGCTTTATTTATGTTTGGATTTACTAACTGTTAGCTTAGTCTTATTTGCATAGATAATTTAATTTAGTTTCTTTTCATTTTTCCTTTTATTTCGCAATAAGACTAACAAACTTTGACTTAGATCCCCCATATGCTCTTGTCCACTACGGGCTTTGCTTGATCATATGGAACAATCAGAAAGGGGATCCAAGTGACTAGTAATCTAGCTTAGGAAATCTCGCTAGTATGAGATTCCATAACCCTTAGATGCCCAACACCTCTAGTATGCTTCTCTCCTTGTCTTCAATCTACAAAATAAGGCTCAGGAAAGAAGCTGGCCTCTATTTCTAAGATCAAATACAAAAATTGGATGAATAATTACTAGTTAACAATGCCAAAGAAAAGCTATCATGGATAGGAAGAAGCTACCATGCCTAGGAAAATCTTGTCAGAAAATTCATGGTAAAGAAGTTTATTAGCTAGAGTAGCTAGGGTTTAGAAGTTTATTACCATAGTGCTAACTGCTAAGACACCGAGAAATAACATGGAATTAACTTTAAAAGAACTACCAATCACCTCAAACAAATTCAACACAATGGATGCTCTAGTAAATTAATCCAACATTTCATTACCAAATGATCTTCCCCCACTTTTCTAAGGCTAATACCTCTCATTTTATAACCAAGGAGAGCACCTTAGGCTTTTTGAAGAATCAAAAGTGGTTACAAAATATAATTTCCAAATTGGATTATCTCAAGAAACCTAGCCTCAATGGCTAAGATTTAGATCTACATCTCAAAAATAATAAAATATATTGAAGTAGTTGCTTGAAAAGGGGTGCATCCCTTTTTATGTGTCTCACAAAGGGAATCAGAAGTAGTGAGTTACTCTCCCGGTTGGACATTACCAAGCCACCTTTTATATTTATTTGCATTTGACTTTGCCATTTCCTTTAGATTTTGCATTTATAGCACATTTGGCTTTGTTCATTTGACATCACATTTCTTTTGCTTAGGATGACAATTGAAAGGTACCAGCCTTGGATAGCCTTGTGGACCCCAGATAATGACACGGCCTTAGCTCTGCTTTCAGCGAGTGTCCATAGCCCCTACGGACTTGCCACAGTAATGCCTTTTATAGCAAATAGGCTTAACCTCTTAATTCAAGAATTACCTACCCTTTCAACTGCCACCTTACTTAACTTTAACATAGGATAACTTAGATAAGACCTTGGGAAGAGTATTGCTCACTTGACAAATCCTACTGTATGAGAGGGCCCTATAGAGTGAAAATAAAAGTGACCCACAATCCCCCAGCATTCATTGTTTCAAGTTTTTATCAAAGGTTGCAGACCAAAACAATATAAAGTGAGACATGGAGGATGGATGATTGGATAAAGGTGGACATAAGGGAGGTGTTGCTGTCTAATACACACCTGGGGGGGGACGCGGCAGGAAACCTTCAAGCCGCTCGGTGTGTCCTTGGGGGCAAGTGAGAGTCAAGTGCTGTCACCTGATTACTCGACTCCTCCGTCTAGGCTTACTCCTAGCGAAGCCAAGGGGGGTGGTCCCTATAAAAATAATCTAAGGCTTTTAATCTACAACAAAGGATAAAAGTCTATTCTAGGAGTTAAAAAGATGATGAGATGAAAAATTAACAACTAACCACTACTTGCAAATTAAATCAATTGATTAACACCACACAAGATAGTTAAGCATTCATGACATTCAAGATTGAAACTTAAACATGGAAAATTAAAGACCAGTGCCGAGAAAGTAAAAATGCTTGTAATTGCTGTTGTGTAGGGTTGCTTGTGTAGTCTCAGTGAAAGTATTGCAGTGACTCGGTTGGTAATTTTTATGATTATTAAAAGAGTAGTTAAGGAGTGGGTTAATTCTTGGTTTGGCCCAAAAGAAAACTAAACTTCGAACTGAGTGCTCTAGCAACCTTACCAAGTGTCCAACCAGGCGAGGATGAACCCGCTTAAGAACCTGCTGACTCTGTGGATTCAGTCCATGCAACCTCTCGAGTTCTTAGGATCGAATTCTAATGGATTGTCCTATTAACACTAAGTACCGTGCACCCGTTTCTGATTGAGCCAACTGTTTCGACTAAGCTGCAGTAGTCAAGAGCATACTCCGGGTTTGGGGCGTTGTTCGTTTTATTAAAATGTATGAGTGGATGATTAATCTACACTAAACCCCAAGCATAAAGCAAGGGGGGTTAATTTTAGGATTAAAATTCAAGAATAGAATAATAACTGAATAAAACACAAAAGCATATAAAATGATAAACGGGTCCTCGGAGGACGTTGTGTGCTTGAGTGAGTTGTTTAATTACTACTGCTCAAATGAAAACTAATCTAAAACGAAAAACTAGAAAAAAAAGTTGTGAAAAATAAAAAAAAAGAAAAAGAAAAAAAGGTGCGAACCCCCCCTGGGGGGATTGGGGTCAGGCGCTGTAATTGCCTGCTGTGCTCTTTTTATTCTTTCGATTACAATCAAGAAATTATGAGAACTACTGCTTGCCCTTTATTATTAGGGAACAAGACAGTTTACAATAAGATGTGCAAAAAAGCACTGCTTTGACAGCTAGTTCTCAGGGTGATTCTGGGAGTTTCGAAGTGTCTTTTCTGTGATTTTTTTAACTCCAACCTGCTAAGAACATGAAACAGACCAGCGAGCTAAAGTTGATTAGAAATGTCAATCAAAACACTTTAAGAGTGTTCTGATAATACTACAAAGTGCAAAACTGAAACTAACTTAAACAAGTATGTGAAAGACTAGTTTATTGGCAATTTTTTGAGTCTTTATGTGACTTTTAGTGAACTTTTAAATGTAGGACTATCATAAAATGGTACAAATTCCAGCGAACAAAAGTTTACTGAAAACTATCGAAACACACTTTAGGGGTATGTTCAGTTTAGATGCAAAAAATGAAAAAATTTCTAACTTAACTACTACAAAAAATGAAATTAAATGACTAAGGAAAGTGAGCTAGAAAGCTACTTCCCTTAGGATTTTTTGCTTGATTTTGGAAAAGCTAAGCGAACCAAAGCACTTAAATGCCAAATATACTTTTCAACAAAACAAACTTTTCCTATCAAGAACTCTAGATTTTATAATAACACAAACTTGAAAAGGAAAAATTGTAAAATTAGATCTACTTTCAGATTTGCTTGATAAAATGTAGATCTTAAGACAAGTAACCAGTAACCAAAGATAGCACAAGAAAATTTGATTAGAAAAATGGAACCCTTGGGGGTTGAGCGTTTTGAAGAAAGGGCAATGGAGTCAAGCTCCCTGATGCACCAGTAAGATCGAGACTTGGTTCGTATTTACTGAATGAAGGCACGATCTAACATGTTTGTGGACTTCTCCAGCTTAGGCTACCTGTAGACAGTTGCAAACAACTAGCAAGGGGATAAGAGCATATGTGTAAATGAACAACAGAAAACTTGACAAATAATAGACTCAAACAAGAGATCATACTACTTCTAGCATTCTAATATCATCGACAAAAGTAAGCAACCTATAAAGCATTACTCACTATTCCTTATGAAAGATAACTTTCCTTTTAAAGGACATACAATCCCGACAATACTAAATTATGCAACACGATACAGTTTACCTCAAATGTAACAAGCATGAAGATCCAACCAAAGACAATCACCAGACTAGCCTCCAAAGCCTTCTTTATTAAACTCAGAAAAATATTACAATGAACGAGCAATGCCAGCAGAGGTTTCACCTTCTGATCTTTACAATGGAGCCAAGCTCCTCAATTTATAGCAAATGACAAGTGAGCTAGGGCACAAAACCCTAAGAGACAAATCTCCTAACTTGTAGAGCAAACAAAGCTCTCATCCAATGGAGCTGTGCCTCATCATCAAAGAAAAACAACATAAAATGGAAGCTGCCCTGTTGAAGTAGCTTATGCGTGAGGCAAAAGGAGAGCATGTGGCAAGTCGTTGGATGTTTCCATACTTGAGAGCTTTATGTTTGATTGGACTTTCAACAATAGAAACCTACCCACGTGGGTGGTGCCACCTCCTCATGGTAGCCGCCCGCACTCCTTCGAACTTACTCTCCAAACATTGATTCGTACGGCTGGTCCACGTGAGAGAGATGTAAAACATGAACTTGGATATTACAAATTCAAAACTCATAAATTCATAATACATGCCTCAAAACTTTAATCATTAATACGACCAACCTTAATGACATCATATGCCAAGTCAATCAGCTCACGCGTGGATGGAAGAAAGATGGCCCACGTGAGGAGGAGGCCATACGGTTTTGGTTTAATACAATTGCTCAACTTTATGAAATTCGACCTTAATACATATGCCATGCCACTTCCTTATAAGCACCCATCACATAACTTATAACATATGGTTTAAGTGTAACTTCAATCACCCACCATTGAATCTGTACGGCCGTGAGGAGAAAATGGCACATGTGAGAAGGAGCGAAGCATGGAATAGAAATATTCCAATTTTGACTTTTACTTAACAATTTAACATATGCTTTGTTACTTTCACTTAGTTGCCCATCCAAATTGATTAATGCCATGTCATTTTGGCATGTGACCAATTCAATTTTTGAATATTTTAATCTTTGGCCAAAGTGCATTTTGTTGCATTTCTAGCATTAAAGTGCCACTTTGTAGCTCTGATAGGCAAAATTGCTCCATAGGGCGTCTCGGTTGCCCGAAATGTAGGAAAACCGTGTACCATAGTAAAGAGGATGCTCTGAGCTTGAAAACGAGCATCCTTGCGTCAAATTCCGACTCCGGATAAGACTTCTATCACTTTTTGAAATTTTTTAATTAAACCATTAAAAAAATGGCTTAAAAAAATGCGAAAAATATTTTTTCTCGGAATCGACTGAAACTTTAGGGGAACCTAGTACATGACAAAATGATAAAATTTTAGTGCTTAGCATGTTTATAAACGTTATGAAATGGGCTCTAATAATCCCCTAAGGCCTAACCCCCACTTTGGGCATTCCAGCTTTGGAGGAGCGGGGGAAAACCTCATCGATTATACTCGGCTAAAGGCAAAGCATAATTGACAAGGGAAAAAAACTCCTTGGAATACCTTCTTTGGTTGTTAAGTCCTAGGGAACTGAGTCACTCAAAAACCATCATGCTAGTACACTTATTACAAACCCCGTGGGGCACGGTCATGTACTACAAAACATAAAAAAAAAGGGGCCCTGAATAGGCCAAGCTTGGAACTTCTGAACACTGAAAAGCACAAGTGATTGTGCAACACTGGCGGCTCACTGAAGTCCAACTAAAGTGCAACTTTAGGTGGTAACATCTGGCTCCAACTGCGGGATGTGTGCTTGATCTAGTCTTGAGGCAAGGAGAGCATACGAGAACACCAGAATCTCTGGTTTCTATGACTTGTAAAAAACATCTCAACTTGACAAGAAAACCTTTCAGTAGCACAAGTGTTTGCCAGAAACCAATGAACCATAAATTACTTTATTCAAAAGGAAAAAACTAACTAATAAAAGGAAATGTAGAAAGTAAATGCTCACTTTGAGGAGCTTATTTCCTACTCTAAGCATAACATGATAAAAATGCTAAGTAAAATGATAAATCCAATGCAACCACCTTAACATTTCATCAAAAAAGAAATTTACCTTGTGTTTGGTTACCAGCCAAAACAAGGACACCTTATTCACAAGATGCAAACCTGCGAAAATGTTGAGGATGGGAGGGCTGGATGGGAGATCATGACCATGCAGAATATCATCAAACTGCTTCCTCAACTGGCAGGTCCTCTCGCAGGCTGCTTCTATCCAAGATTGGATAGGACTGATGTATAAATCTGTAGGATGGAGTAGATCAACCACACCACCATACTGCCTTAGAGGGCTTATCGGATGAAAAACTTCTGTAGTGACATAAGCCCCAGGATGCTCCAAATCATAAGAGAATTCTGAATGTGAAGTTGAAGGTTGTGACTGACGTTCAATTGACTGAGTCCCATCTGAATCTTCAATGGATAGCACCTTCGGGTCTTCATTATTAGTACTCATGTTTGGTTCTGACTGATCACATGAAGCACATGCATGCTCCTCTTTTATATCAAGATCTCCCAATATTTCTGAATGCACACTCCCTTCTCTAGATACATCAAAAATGGGTTTCTCAATGTATGTCCAATAATCATCATAGGTATTTTTGGCAAAGATGGAGTCGTCTTCACTATTCGTATCATGTCCCTGGCTATATCTATCTTCCTCATGGTCATAATAAACTTCTTTACAAGGCTTGTCTTCAAAATGTTTACAAGAGAACAAGCTTTCCCTAACTTCGTTACCATGTGGAGAGTCAAGAGGAGTATCATCATACATAATATTGTCTTCGTCATAAATTTTTCTATAAGCCTCTGTACTGGTTTCTTCTGAAGGTAGTTGCGAAGTACAAGTGTCATCATCCTCTATGAAATTATGCTGAGAAAGCTTCAAATATTCAATGCTTTTCATCATGGCAATATGAAGAGGTTCTTCAATAACATCTTCCATCAATGGTTGCTTAAGAGTTTCTTCATCAACCTCTATAATGGCTTCTTCATGCTCATAATCCTCCTCTTCAGAAAAAAGGGTCATAAGGAAGTAAGCCTTCCAAACCATCATCATTATACACATTGCAAACTTCCTCATTTTCAATAAGGGCTTCTGTGATAGTTTTTTCTGGAGGTGGCTTAGGAGTACAAATGTCGTCATCTTCACTAAAGTAATCTTGAAATCCCAAATCTTCAATGTTTGTTACCATGGCAATGTGAGAAAACACCTCAAAGACCTCCTCAATTAAAGATCCCTCATGAATGTCTTCGTTAATCTTTGCAATAGCTTCCTCTTCAGGTAAGTTTGGAACATAAATATGATCATCATTATTGAAGTGGACAAGGGAACACTCTGAATCTTCCATATTTTCTGTTAAAGTGAAATGCGGAGGGTCCTCAACAATGTCCTCAATCAAGGATGCTTCATGAAACTCTTCAATGGGATCATCATGGATCATTCTCTCAAAGTCAAATTGTGCTCCAGGGAGAATGGCACCATGATTTTCAATAAGCTGCATAATCTCTTCTTTAGTGAGAGAGGCTATAGGAACCTCCACATATTCAATGTTCTCTGTCATGACAACACAAGGAGGCTCAGGGTTTTCCATGTGATATTCTATCTCGGGTAAGAAGTAAGCCAAGGATTTTTCAATGAATCTTTCCACAGTGTCATCATCATACTGCCACTGCTTTAAGAAAATTCTAAGGAAGCATGAAAGGGAGGTAATACACTTGTTAGGAAGGCCCTCAGTAAACCAATAATAAGCCTCTCCTTCCAGAGTACCCGCAAACATCTGCATCATATTATCTTCGTACAAAACATTGAAGTCAGCCAAAACCTTAAGGAAAGACATGATGTGTTGGACGACTGGATCACCATTTCCATAAAACCTCGGAAAATAGCTTGATATATCCTCCTCACCATAGTGAAAGTTAGGAAAACCTGGGATATATGCAAAATTGAGGGGAGGATATGCACTAGCAATTTGATCACCAAACTCTTCATCATCCATATTGGTGTCAAAAGCGTCAGTCTGAAATAACCATGGAGGCCAACTTGTACTGAATCAAAGGAGTTGTTAGAATGATGAGCTTTTAAGTTTACTGTGTCGCATGGGCTCATCTACACACAACCAGTCTCAACAAATCTATGAGATACAAGGGTTTTATCCCTTCAATGGAGTCACCATGTGAGAAATAATATGCATTAAAAGCTCTCACAAAAATATTTTTTTGTTTTACTTTAAAATTTTATAAACAGAAAAAGGTTAGTGGAGTCGCCAGATGAAAGAATAAAGGTCTATTCTAAACAATCATCAAACAAAGTAGAAACAAAAAGAAGAAAACAAAAAGTCGTGACCCGGGAATAGAAAGGTTTATCCTCGGCAACGGCGCCAAAATGTTGCCGCCTAATACACACCTGGGGGGGACGCGGCAGGAAACCTTCAAGCCGCTCGGTGTGTCCTTGGGGGCAAGTGAGAGTCAAGTGCTGTCACCTGATTACTCAACTCCTCCGTCTAGGCTTAATCCTAGCGAAGCCAAGGGGGGTGGTCCCTATAAAAATAATCTAAGGCTTTTAATCTACAACAAAGGATAAAAGTCTATTCTAGGAGTTAAAAAGATGATGAGATGAAAAATTAACAACTAACCACTGCTTGCAAATTAAATCAATTGATTAACACCACACAAGATAGTTAAGCATTCACGACATTCAAGATTGAAACTTAAACATGGAAAATTAAAGACCAGTGCCGAGAAAGTAAAAATGCTTGTAATTGCTGTTGTGTAGGGTTGCTTGTGTAGTCTCAGTGAAAGTATTGCAGTGGCTCGGTTGGTAATTTTTATGATTATTAAAAGAGTAGTTAAGGAGTGGGTTAATTCTCGGTTTGGCCCAAAAGAAAACTAAACTTCGAACTGAGTGCTCTAGCAACCTTACCAAGTGTCCAACCAGGCGAGGATGAACTCGCTTAAGAACCTGCTGACTCTGTGGATTCAGTCCATGCAACCTCCCGAGTTCTTAGGATCGAATTCTAATGGATTGTCCTATTAACACTAAGTACCCTGCACCTGTTTCTGATTGAGCCAACTGTTCCGACTAAGCTGCAGTAATCAAGAGCATACTCCGGGTTTGGGGCGTTGTTCGTTTTATTAAAATGTATGAGTGGATGATTAATCTACACTAAACCCCAAGCATAAAGCAAGGGGGGTTAATTTTAGGATTAAAATTCAAGAATAGAATAATAACTGAATAAAACACAAAAGCATATAAAATGATAAACGGGTCCTCGGAGGACGTTGTGTGCTTGAGTGAGTTGTTTAATTACTACTGCTCAAATGAAAACTAATCTAAAACGAAAAACAGAAAAAAAAGTTGTGAAAAATAAAAAAAAAGAAAAAGAAAAAAAGGTGCGAATCCCCCCTGGGGGGATTGGGGTCAGGCGCTGGAATTGCCTGCTGTGCTCTTTTTATTCTTTCGATTACAATCAAGAAATTATGAGAACTACTGCTTGCCCTTTATCATTAGGGAACAAGACAGTTTACAATAAGATGTGCAAAAAATCACTGCTTTGACGGCTAGTTCTCAAGGTGATTCTGGGAGTTTCGAAGTGTCTTTTCTGTGAGTTTTTTAACTCCAACCTGCTATGAACATGAAACAGACCAGCGAGCTAAAGTTGATTAGAAATGTCAATCAAAACACTTTAAGAGTGTTCTGATAATACTACAAAGTGCAAAACTGAAACTAACTTAAACAAGTATGTGAAAGACTAGTTTATTGGCAATTTTTTGAGTCTTTATGTGACTTTTAGTAAACTTTTAAATGTAGGACTATCATAAAATGGTACAAATTCCAGCGAACAAAAGTTTACTGAAAACTATCGAAACACACTTTAGGGGTATGTTCAGTTTAGATGCAAAAAATGAAAAATTTTCTAACTTAACTACTACAAAAAATGAAATTAAATAACTAAGGAAAGTGAGCTAGAAAGCTACTTCCCTTAGGATTTTTTTGCTTGCTTTTGGAAAAGCTAAGCAAACCAAAGCACTTAAATGCCAAATATACTTTTCAACAAAACAAACTTTTCCTATCAAGAACTCTAGATTTTATAATAACACAAACTTGAAAAGGAAAAATTGTAAAATTAGATCTACTTTCAGATTTGCTTGATAAAATGTAGATCTTAAGACAAGTAACCAGTAACCAAAGATAGCAGAAGAAAATTTGATTAGAAAAATGGAACCCTTGGGGGTTGAGCGTTTTGAAGAAAGGGCAATGGAGTCAAGCTCCCTGATGCACCAGTAAGATCGAGACTTGGTTCGTATTTACTGAATGAAGGCACGATCTAACATGTTCGTGGACTTCTCCAGCTTAGGCTACCTGTAGACAGCTGCAAACAACTAGCAAGGGGATAAGAGCATATGTGTAAATGAACAACAGAAAACTTGAGAAATAATAGACTCAAACAAGAGATCATACTACTTCTAGCATTCTAATATCATCGACAAAAGTAAGCAACCTATAAAGCATTACTCACTATTCCTTATGAAAGATAACTTTCCTTTTAAAGGACATACAATCCCGACAATACTAAATTATGCAACACGATACAGTTTACCTCAAATGTAACAAGCATGAAGATCCAACCAAAGACAATCACCAGACTAGCCTCCAAAGCCTTCTCTATTAAACTCAGAAAAATATTACAATGAACGAGCAATGCCAGCAGAGGTTTCACCTTCTGATCTTTACAATGGAGCCAAGCTCCTCAATTTATAGCAAATGACAAGTGAGCTAGGGCATAAAACCCTAAGAGACAAATCTCCTAACTTGTAGAGCAAACAAAGCTCTCATCCAATGGAGTTGTGCCTCATCATCAAAGAAAAACAACATAAAATGGAAGCTGCCCTGTTGAAGCAGCTTATGCGTGAGGCAAAAGGAGAGCATGTGGCAAGTTGTTGGATGTTTCCATACTTGAGAGCTTTATGTTTGATTGGACTTTCAACAATAGAAACCTACCCACGTGGGTGGTGCCACCTCCTCATGGTAGCCGCCCCCACTCCTTCGAACTTACTCTCCAAACATTGATTCGTACGGCTGGTCCACGTGAGAGAGATGTAAAACATGAACTTGGATATTACAAATTCAAAACTCATAAATTCATAATACATGCCTCAAAACTTTAATCATTAATACGACCAACCTTAATGACATCATATGCCAAGTCAATCAGCTCACGCGTGGATGGAAGAAAGATGGCCCACGTGAGGAGGAGGCCGTACGGTTTTGGTTTAATACAATTACTCAACTTTATGAAATTCGACCTTAATACATATGCCATGCCACTTCCTTATAAGCACCCATCACATAACTTATAACATATGGTTTAAGTGTAACTTCAATCACCCACCATTGAATCCGTACGGCCGTGAGGAGAAAATGGCACACGTGAGAAGGAGCGAAGCATGGAATAGAAATATTCCAATTTTGACTTTTACTTAACAATTTAACATATGCTTTGTTACTTTCACTTAGTCGCCCATCCAAATTGATTAATGCCATGTCATTTTGGCATGTGACCAATTCAATTTTTGAATATTATAATCTTTGGCCAAACTGCATTTTGTTGCATTTCTGGCATTAAAGTGCCACTTTGTAGCTTTGATAGGCAAAACTGCTCCATAGGGCGTCTCAGTCGCCCGAAATGTAGGAAAACCGGGTACCATAGTAAAGAGGATGCTCTGAGCTTGCAAACGAGCATCCTTGCGTCAAATTCTGACTCCGGATAAGACTTCTATCACTTTTTGAAATTTTTTAATTAAACCATTAAAAAAATGGCTTAAAAAAATGCGAAAAATATTTTTTCTCGGAATCGACTGAAACTTTAGGGGAACCTAGTACATGACAAAATGATAAAATTTTAGTGCCTAGCATGTTTATAAACGTTATGAAATGGGCTCTAATAATCCCCTAAGGCCTGACCCCCACTTTGGGCATTCCAGCTTTGCAGGAGCGGGGGAGAACCTCATCGATTATACTCGGCTAAAGGCAAAGCGTAATTGACAAGGGAAAAAAACTCCTTGGAATACCTTCTTTGGTTGTTAAGTCCTAGGGAACCGAGTCACTAAAAAACCATCATGCTAGTACACTTATTACAAACCCCGTGGGGCACGGTCATGTACTACAAAACATAAAAAAAAGGGGCCTTGAACAGGCCAAGCTTGGAACTTCTGAACACTGAAAAGCACAAGTGATTGTGCAACACTGGCGGCTCACTGAAGTCCAACTAAAGTGCAACTTTAGGTGGTAACAGGAGGGAGTAAGAGCTCTTCATAATATCAAGGGTAACCTTGGTGACTTGGTTAATACATAAACCACTTATCTTTCACCCTCATCAAAAGGGTTGATAATGCTAGCTATACTCATTAGACAATCATAAAACATTCTTGTTCTAACTTTATAAAGTATACATCAGCATCATCACAACATGGCATATAGTATATCCTCCTCTAATCATCCATAAAATATAACCACATTCACATCATAGGGGAGCCCAAGAGCAGCATAGATGGACTCCCATTCTGTGGGCATTTTGCAAAAATAGGTCTGTAGATCTGTAGGGGTGCGGCACAACAGTTCCTAAAAACATAGTCAAAGACTACACAAAATAGGGTCACTTCCTAGAGAGTTCTATCATCAAAGTAGATCAAAATTGTTTATTATGCTTTCTTAAATGCTGTTCTATGCTGTTATTCTGTCATTCATCTTTTGTAGGTGGTGTGCTTGTTTTCATTTCTCTTTTAAGCACTGTTAATCCCTGTACACAAAAGCTTAATTATTATAAGTAAAATTGGCATTCAATTGAATTATTTTCTTTGTTGTAGATAAATAAATTATATCATTGCAATTCGTAAAGGTCCAGGCACAATTGTTACATAGAGTTTTGTCTTGCAGGTTCCTATTGGAGGTGCATACCGTTTAATTGATGTGCCAATGAGCAATTGTATCAACAGCGGAATCAATAAGGTTTATATTCTTACACAGTATAATTCAGCTTCTCTCAATCGACACATGGCACGGGCCTACAATTTTGGCAATGGAGTAAACTTTGGAGATGGCTTTGTTGAGGTAAAGCTTTACATTTTTGGCATAATATTTTCTATCTTCCTATCTAATAGAAAATGTAACGTGAAAATTAGAGTGTATAAAACACTATCCCATCAACTTTGAAAAATGTCCCTCTAGACCTAAATTTCAGCTTTGGCTGATTATTGTCATTTTTTAACTTCATTCTTTTACTATGTACTCTTTTACATTGTTCTCGAGAGGATGATTTCTATAATATGTTTTCAGTCATCATGTCCATGACATAATCATATAATATAGTCCGGCCTTATTGTTTTCATTTTTGTTTCCCATCCATATTGTAGCATTCACAGAAATAAACTGTTTTCTTTAGCAGTTAGGAACTATTGGAAA
The DNA here is from genome assembly GCA_027924585.1 of Larix kaempferi. Lineage (NCBI taxonomy): Eukaryota > Viridiplantae > Streptophyta > Pinopsida > Pinales > Pinaceae > Larix > Larix kaempferi. The sequence goes on along the minus strand of BSBM01001483.1, from coordinate 4,893,118 downwards.
GATCAAGATATGACTCAATCTGATATGTGTAATAAAGGTTTTCGATCTGGGGATATGGTGGGATATGATTGCTATGCAACCATTTTGTACATGGAACACAGCTTCAAGCATTTTTTTCCTTCTAGTTTAGTTTCAAAACACACAGGAACGTTTTGTTTTTAAAGTGTTTCATCATATGAAACACAGGTAAAAGGTGTTATGGAAGTAATTAAACTTGATTTTGGTAAAACATTGTTATATTGTGCAATTAAATTGTTCTGATTGCAATTTATATTAACACATATATAGCTTCTTTGATTATAAAAAACTTCAAAAATGACTGAATTCTGAGTGTGTACTGAAATTCAAATTTAATACTTACCATATATTTTGGTATTTGTAAGTTTGATGCAATATACATGTCATATTCTCCTTTGAAAACAAAATTGTCTCTTTTCATTTTCATTCCACTTCAAGGTTGAAACAAGTCATGTATGAACAAATAATAAACTTGGAAGTCCCAACCAATATATATATATATATATATTTTGTCAATGGACTTTATCAACTTTTTTCCCCTTTGGGCAACATCACCGTAACATTTCAAACCTATTATATCATAAATTTTGGGTGTTTTTTGTTAGAAAATGACAAAAAATCTGCTCACTGTTCACATAACAGCCACTGAGAAATAATGTCAAACACTTTACAAACCATTGATATTAACCTCCTACAGACATATAAATAACCACATTTCACTGATATCAATTTATGTGTGTCTGTAAGTTAATATACTGTTCAAAAAGCAACTTTTAGCAGCGGAAATAATTCATATCAGCAGACTGTAATAAAAAATCAGACACAGGATTTTGGTCAAATTTGACCCTGGAAAAACCCCCGTCAACCCTTGGGGAAAACCAGCATGCAAGAGAGATTTGATTATTGAGCTTTCTCAAGAAAAATTTCAGAGATACAACTTGCACTAACAGCAGCAATAAATTTCTGTATACAGCTTTGAGAATCGTGCCACACAGCACCTTAAAATTCAATGCTCCCCTTGACTGTACGGACTGTCAGCCTGTACTACTGTACGGACTGCTACAGTCAACTCAAACAGCAGTCAAAACAGAAACAAATGTGCAGACTGTACGATTTTACCTCAGTCTCGATTTTTGTGCCTGTACTCAGCCTTGAAAACTGTGCCTTCTCTTTGCTGTACGACCAGTCACCTTCAGGAATATGGCCTCTCTCCACTGCTCGCTGAACAGTGATTCTTTAATGCTGCAATCTTCTTCTTGGGAATCGTGCCAGCCAAATCCTCTTGGGAAGCGCGCCCCTTCAAGCTGTCTCTATCTCCCTTCTCCTTCAAGCTCAATCTCTTGCTCTCTCTTGCATGTGTGTTTCTCACATTCCTCACCAAGCTCCTCTCTTGGAAATCGAGCCACCCAAGAAATCTCTCTTGAATAATGTGCCAAGAATGAAGTCTCATGTACTTTTATTTACCCTATTAGGGTTTTTCTCTTGACTTTTCACTTCAATGGACGAGATTAGATCTTGGCCAAGAGATCTATGGCTAGGATCTAATCTCTCGTTCACTTAAATCTCCTAAGTGAACTTTAGAACAAATTTTCTTTTTGAAAAAGTCACTCAACCCTAAATATTAAAAAGTACACTTTATGACTTAAAGTCACTTTAAAAACATATTAAAGTACAACTCACTTTAAAATCATAAAGTCACATAAAAAAGGTACTTTGATAAAAAAACACATTACTAAAGTCACTTTAGGAATATAACTGAGACTTCAAGTTATTGACCCCTGCACCTAGGCACCTGATGCAGGAGTGCCACCGAGCTATCAAAAGCTAACATTTTTTTTTTGTATTTCTATTTATAAAAGATTATTTTTTCCTCAAATCTACAAAATTGCTTATGAGTTTTATAATTTGTAGAAGGTGTATCATTCTTGCAGAGTCCATAAGTACATGTCATTATTTTAATACTAGTCGCAGTGCCTACTAGCCTAGTGCAGGCTTTGGCGGTCCATAGTTGAACCCTTTCCCATAATGGAGCCTTTGGTCCACATTGTTTCTCACACATGCAATAGGATCCACTATCTAAAAGAGGATACATAGATAGAAAGGCATGATATGGGCCCCTTAAGCCATTGCAGGTCTCACAACCTGTAAAAAGCCTACATGTTTTCTCCTAAGTTTCCAAACTCTTTACAAGGTCTTTCATTTTAACATTGGCTAATTTATTATGCATTTTGATCCATAATTTTTCCATGAATCCTATTATTCTACTGTAGATCCTATGAGCCCATAATAGGGTTCTAAACTCCAACATTTTGCAATATGAACCTGTTACCACCCAATTTGTAGGTAAGCAGAAAAAATCCCAACCCACTAGAACAACCGAGGTGTCAACAAAGGTTGTTTGCCATTGTCACCTCAACTCACAACCTCTCACTTCAGAATTTGTCTTTAAACCTAAGCCTAGGGGGGTATCCCTACTAGATTGATTATTTATATAAGCATAGATTAAAGATAGAACAATATTAAAATTAATATAGACTATTGTTAAGCACAATATATAATGTAAATTTAGCTCATGCACATAGAGAAAGCTTAAACAACATGTAAGATAATCGTTAATTAATAATAATAGATGTTGAAACTTAGCTAATGAATCACTTCTAATATTCAATGACAATGGTAAACCCAATAGCAATGAAACAAAACAATATACTAAATCCACAATAATAACACTTAGCAATATTTGTTTAGCAATATGTCTGTCTTAATTTACTAAATCAACTAGATCTTATCAATAAGTGCATAAACGATTGACTTAACAAAGGACAACAATAACCATTTGTTAGATAAATCCAAATGCCAAGACACAATCAACACTCAGATTATTAGTTAATAGTGATAAAAGCTCGAAGGGCTTAGTGGTTAGAAGTTAGAACCACCGAAAATTTCTTTTTTGTGTTTCTGATTAATATGTTTAGGTGCAACAAGAAAGAAACTCAATTCTGGAAATTATTAAAAATAATAAAAATTGCGGAAATTCCAGAATTATAATGACGACGAAAATTACTAAAAGTAGCACTGCAACTCATCAAACTTTTCCAACTTATTGCTGCAAATTTGAGTTCTATGTTGCTGGAAATTGCAGAAAATTGCAGTAAAGTAATTCTGTCTAACTTTGGAGTAAAACAGTGAAAATTTTCAAAATTGCTAAATCTGGAAATTTACCTATTTTTTAGGAAATTTTTAGATTGCAGAAATTGCAGTAAATACCTCTGTAAAATTCAGAATTAATGTCTAACCATGAAATAAATACTAATTTTTCCAAACAAAATTTATCTAAGATATTCTAAGGAAAAATTAGCAATTTTCTAAATTTTAATGGATTTCTATGGAAAGAAAATCTAGGAAATTAAAAATTCTACACAAGATATTCTAATTTAACCAATAGATCTAGGTGAAATCCAAAATATTTTTGGGTTTTTCTTTTAGGGTTAGATTCCACCAACTAAAACAATGAAAATAAAAGATATTTCCTTCTGATTTTATGAATAGTTGCAAGAGAAAACGAAAGACAATTGCCTTACCTCTTTTTGGGGGGCTAATGGAGTCAACAAGAACTCACTAAGAGGGCCTTGATTTAGAATGATCAACGAGAGAGGAGGGTTGCTTTGGGATAACCTTGATCTTCTCGATGTGAAGGAGGAAACCTGCAAAATATAACAGAGGGAGAGAGACTAGATACCTGCTTCCTTTCCCTTAGGGATGCACTCTACAAGGAAAAAATTAGTATTGCATAATTCGGTTTAAGGTAAGTATGCGAGAATTAACTATCTTCCTAGTAGAATAACAAAGAGAATTATAATGGGAATTAACATACCATACTTCACTTCCAATGGGGTTGTAATACCCTTTCAATGGCCAAACAAAAGAGACAGAAATGATAATGCTACTCTAAATATTACCTCCAATTTAGATGCATAAAGTAAGAGACAAGCCACACCTGAAGAATTGGATTCTGATATGACCTCCAAAGCCTTTTGATTGATATTCCAATGAATCTCTCGAGAGAGAAAGATTACAACAGAACAAAGTGCAAGGCAACAACTGATGAAATTATTCAAATAACTGAGAGGGGGGGGTGAATCAGTTATTTCTAAGCTTAAACAATTTCCAGTCTTTTCATAACTTTATTACTGTTCACAAATTTATAGTCATGGTAATACAACAAATATAAAAACAAAAGTGATAATCATCAATCACACACATGATAGAGATAGAGACAGATATTCATGAGGAAAACCATAAATGGAAAAAACCTCTTCTTCTTAGGATGTCAAGCAAGCTCCAACTTCTTTACATCATCTTTGAGCACTTACTCAAATGAGGCCGCAACCTCTGTTTACAAGCTCCTACTTGTAGAGAGCACCAACTCTTGAGTTCTCCAACTACAACTGGATGGAAGCACCCACTTCCATTTGCACAAGCTCCAACTTGCACACAGAGGACTACAAGTCCTCCCTCGCACCTCCCGAGTCCCAACCACCCTTACACAAAAAATTCTACTTGTTAATTACATTACAATGATTCAGATATTGCATTGCTTACCCACTCTATTCTTTGTCCTGCTTGCTCTCTTTTACAACTCCATTCTCTGCCTCTGTTCAGCTGCTCTGCTCTGCTTTTCTTATGCTCTTTGTTCTTCTTCAATCATACTCTCTGTTCTATGTAATTTTGTCTACATTCACACCAGCTACTGTTCTCTTCAAATATTCATCACTGCTTTCATTGTGTCTCACCTCGACTCAAAGAGATATCTCACTATCCCTTTTTTTCTCTCACACTCACCCCCGTTCTTGTTCATTCTCTTATAGATATGAGGGAGTCATTATCTCTTAGTCTCTTCGCATTCCTCCAACTGTCCGAATTCTTGTTATTGTAACTGCATGGCATTTCGAATCCTTTCTTAATATTTTTTTTAATTACTGTAACTGTCTTTTGATTAGAAATACACAGAATTATGAGGCTTCTTAAAATACCTGTAGAGGGATCTCCATATGCCCTCAGTAATGCCCACAGTGGCCTCTCCAGGATGCCCACAGAGGGCTCTGCAGGAGACCTCATAAAAAATTGTGGGTATTTGCATTCCAATGCAAGTGACTGCATAAAGTCGTGTGGCGGTTGTATTGATGATGGCTGGGCAACGACGTCTCCTTTTTCCTTTTCTTTCGGTGGCTGTGTGAACAAGACTACGTGGGAGACTCTCTTATAGTTAAATCATGGGCCGTAGTCTTCTCGATGGTGCAGTCCATCAAATCAATCGGCAGCTACTCTGGTGGTGGACCTTTTCACTCTACCCAGCCAACAATCTGGCATCTCAGCTCTAGTGATTCGGCAACTCGATTTTCCAATAGATGGCGACAACTGCTATCAAAGCTGACTCTTAAGAATGCAACACTCGTGGGTAGGACAACACCTTTTCATTTTCATGATTTCGGATTTCGATCAACGTTGCTTTGATACCATAATCAAAGAATTGGAGGAATGCGAAACCCTAGGTAGGGTTATGTCACTGACCACATTGGAGCTCAATAACACACAACAGAATGAACAATTTTATTATTATGAGAAGGTACGGTACCACAATACATTGAGGATCCTCGCTCTTATAAAGAGTCTGAGTGACCAAAACCCTAACCCTAATATGACTAAAACACTAGATCGCCTAAAACCCTAATTTTAACCTAAGTAATTTTAAGTGACTTTGTTACATGTGTAGCCTTATATCTTAACAAGGACCCAAGTTGCCACTTTTTCCAAACTGTCAATATTTCTTCATTTGATTAATTCCCCGCTAGACTTAGGAATTTTTAATTCTAGACTTAGGAAAATCCTGTTAATTATTTTAATTAATTCCCAAGTAGGAGAATTAATACTCAAATCACCTAAAAAATGCCTCAAAAATAGATCCTTGATGAAATGATATGATGTACATACCAAATGCATGACTAAAGCTAGTCTAAAATCTTCAATTGATGGTTGCTCTAAACAATTAATCTTCAACCTTAGGCTTTTTAATGATAAACTTAGGAAAATTCCATAATAAAATCCAATTAATCAAAATAGGTTGAAAATAACACTTGGAGGGGTGAAATTGGCCTCCACCTCCAATAGCTTTAGCATGATGAAATAGGGATAATGTAGCCCTCATAGTGTTGGTTGGTCAAGCCAAACTCGAGTTTGACCAAGTCAAAAAGTTAACTTTGGTCAAACTTTTGCAATGAAATCCAATGGTGCAAGGACTCTTCCAAAGCCTATATGAGGATGTAAAACCACTTATAATAGTTAGTATTGAATAATAGCCAGAGTCACAAATTATACTTTATACAAATAATTCTAATGAATCCCTGCATAGTCTCAGCATAGGATGGATTCATAACAAAGCATACAACATGCTGTAAATGTCTTAAACACATACCAACATCTAGTTAATCATCATAAAGCGTTGCATAGATCAACCTTCTCTTGGGTGGAGTGGATGGTCAAAAAGTCAAAGGCTAGTCAAGTGAGATATTGGTCTTGGAAGACTTGAGTTACTCTTGGAGAAGAAGGTGAAAACAAGGTCCTCTGTGACATTTATTATTTAGGAAAACAATAGAGAAGCATGGTGTCTCACATATGGATGATGTGCTAGAAGATGATACCCCTTTGACTTTAGCAAGTTCTCCTTTTATTTCTCTTTTGCAATAGATCTTTCTTTATTTTCACTTTTTCTTTTGCCTTTAGATTTTATTTTCACTTTTGCATTTCTTTTTCTTTTCTTCTTCTCTTTTCTCTTTTCTCTTTTCTTATCCTCTGGTTGGCTAATGGCTGAAAGGTACCGGCCTTGGATGCCTGCTGGGCACCAATGCTGACACAGACTTAGCTCCAATGCCAGCAGCCATCCATAGTCCTTATGGAGTTTCCACAATAATGTTTTTTTACAGCAAATTGGCTTCACCTCTTAATTCAAGGAGTACCTACCCCTCCAACCACCAACCAATTTCAAGGATAGGGGAACTTGTAGCAAGTCTCGGGAGCACACTTCTGGCAATTATGCCAACCTTAGCTTGCACCCAACCCGCATGGATTTACAAGTGGGATGGGATACGGGGTCCAATGGCGGTAATCCTAGGTTCGGAGCCAAACATTAGGGGTAACTGACCAGAGAAGCATGACTTTGGAAGACCAATTTTCCTATGTAATCAGAGCCAATCCGCGGCGGTTTACAATTAGAATGGCATAAGGCTTTCAGAGAACTCTGTCAAACACATCAGAGCCAAGACACCAGAGATAACATGGAGGCCATCCTAATAAAAGGGTCACAGAGGGGGAGTTCCTTGAGTCATTTAGTCATGTCTAGATCAGTGGGTTTGTTTAATAGGAAAGGGTGAATGGATAGAAGGTAGGTAAGGCCAAAAGATGAAACCAAGGGACAGGTTGTGATCCATGCAATGCTCTAGAGACTTCCAAATAATGATATGTATATAAAACAAACACTACTTCTGAATACAATGTTATACAAAAATCCTACTCACATGCTCATCAAAAGATTACAAGTGTAAAATAAAATTTACAACCAGTCAATCAGGCAATACAAAGTTCAAACCATATCTTCCATAAATAACACCCTCTAGGCATGCATCTGATAACAAACTGAAATACGAGGATTCATCCAAAGAAATATCAAAGTGGCAACCAATACCCAAGCTTATAAATCTCAAGGGCATCACTGCCCAGCTCAACAAAACTGATGCAGCTCTGATTTGCTCTGGCAAAAATGAGGGTATGGCACCCCATACAACTATTGGTACAACAATACAGAAACTTGATTTCCTTAATCTTGGCATAGGTGTTCCATTGATCATTGGTATTCAGATATTTGCAGTGACTCGATCACCTGATCAATTAAAATTTAGAGTCCCCCACATGATTACTGTTGTAGCTAAACATTGAACACAGGTTCACCCAGTTTGCCAACAACTGTAGTCTAGTTTTATCCTAAGTTAGCACTGACATTTTCACTATCTGGAGGATGGAGTTTTAATGGAGGTAACCCACAAACGTTGTTTCCAACATGCAAATGAGTAAAAAAAGATTAAGATATACAAGAGACCATACATCTATCCATGAATACAGTCATTATAAACATAAGCAAGTGCAGAATCATAAAACACGCAAATGTCAATGCACAATATAAATCATATTTGTCAAAAGCAACCTTTGTTTTCTACAGCTCTAGTTTCACACTTTCATGATCATAAAGTCAAACTGTTGTGTTTCTTGCTTCTCATAAACTGGTTGCAGCTACCAATCAATTAATGTTATTCACATTTGTATATGCATTAAATGTTTATGCTATATTCAATGGTACGCATTCTCATGTCACTACATGAACGAAGTACAGAGTTTTTGTTGCAGGCATATGTGTGAAACTCATAGACATATTTATTTTTTCCTTTATACAATGAATTTATTAGAAAGCAGGATCTTTTCCCTTTCTCTAAATGGTCTCATCTGGCACTTTGCCATTAGAATAAATTTGGCGCAAGATTTAAAACGTTAATGTTGGACCAATATTGGAATCTAATTGAAGAATTGTTTCCTCCCTCAAAAAGGTCTTAGCAGCGACTCAAAGGCCTGGAGAGATGGGAAAGACTTGGTTTCAAGGTACTGCTGATGCTGTTCGTCAATTTGCTTGGCTTTTTGAGGTATTGACTTAACTAATGATGATCATTTTCGTTTCCATAAGTTGCTATACTCGAGGATATTTAATCTAATCAATATACACATAAATTTGAGTATAGAATCCCTTTTATTACTTAATTTACTAGTTTTGAATGGATTTTCATCTAATAAATAAACAGATAAATTTGGAGCATCAGAATTCTTTTTATTATTTATTTATTTTTGTACCAGGCCTTGAATCAATAAGTCCTTCACACAAAAAAATGTTTTACATTGCCAAATGCAAGTGAAAGACGATGAATGATAATCCATTAGGAGTGACAATTAATTCAGAAGCCGACCCAAATCCTATTGACAACAAGAGTTGAGAACTCAGCACAGCACTCATATTCTAAACTGTTATTTGCTGCCACAGGCCTGGAATTGAAACTTTTTCCATAGGCCCACTTGTTTTTTACTTTTAACGTGAGCTAACTTCAATAAAGTCTACATTGTGGGTTCCGAGTTCAAGTATCAACATACAAGCTACAGTGACTTGTATTATTGCAAGACTGAATTCAAATAAAAAATGCAAAACAGAGAGGCTTAAATTGGGCTGGAAAATCCACTTGTAACTGGACTGTCAATTACTGCACAAAGAAGTTTCTATAGGAAATCACATTAAAGGTTGCCTGAACATGATTTCAGTGACAATGGGATGTATTCAGTGGTACATCTCCACTTGGGATCCACTTATTTGGCATATATGGTCAAAGATTACAAAAGTATAGTTGATACTATCATACTGGAGAATCGAAATGATAGGGTTTATATTGTATAAACTTAGCATAGTACTTTTATGTTAAGAGTTAAAGTGACTAATTAATTAACATGCCAAACTGATGAAGGTTAGAACATGTAAAGTTCAATTAACTTCTCTGTTATTTTTTAACATCATCTATGGTGGTTGTATGAGTGATTTTCTCTATGTATCTCATTATTAATTTATTACTCATTAAATAATACTTTTACTCTGCAACTTTACTCTATGTGCCAGTAATTGCAAAAACAAAATAGGAAATATACTGAAGAGAGAGAGTAAGGGTTTTTGATATGATACATGACAAGTATTTTCTATTACTATATGTAATTGAAGTAGAGAGGGTAAAAACAGAACAGAGAAAGCACAAAAGCATGCTACAAATAATTAGAGTGCAATAAAAATAAGAAAAGCTTATCTGCAAAAGATAGCAAAAGTTGCTTCGCTCCAAATAAAAACTATTAGTATTTTCTAACATCCCCCTATTGTCACGTACCTGGCGGACCCTTGACACTATCTAGGATACAGGGTACTCAATTTCACCATAAAATTTTTACTCTGTGTTACCGGGGTCTTTCAGCAAGTGGTGAATGTTGATCAATTTTTCCTAAATGAGATCTATGGTTGCGCTATAGATCATTGGTTAGATATTCCTCCAGCAGCACCAGATGGTCCATGGTCCTCGATATACCTAGCCATAGATAGAGCATCACCCCCTAGTGTCGTGATATCTCTAACCGTCATCTTTACTTAGGATGTTTTCTTGCATGATGGTATGTTAGCATGAGATATTACTTATATGCTTTCATAGGGACTCACATACTTAAATTATTACTTGTTTTTATTCTAATCTTGGTGTTTCTCTTCTTTCCTAATAAACGTGTAATTATGATGTTGATATGTACCTTGATGAACTAAGTTCTGTGATTTCATTCATTCCATAACATGTTACCAAGCCATTTTCATTCCGCTAAGCCAATTCACCCTTCCCTTTCACTTTCCTCTTTGTGAGTGATCTATTATTAGTAACGACATATGGTCTCGCTACTATTCTAATGTATGAATGCCTCAAATCAAAGTCATAAGAGTCTTGTACTCTCCAAAAAAGGAAGCTGCCGATGAATTAAATGTAAAGAAAAAATATCATGGCACATACTCCCAATCGCAAAAGCTAGGTTCCTTTGTTCTAGGTTATCTAAGATAAATCTAAAGAAAAAAGGTATTGAGCAAATGAAAGGGCTAAGTAAAAAGTGCTAATGAAAAATACATCAAAGTCACACTCTGAAAAAAACACCAAGAGATCACAATATGAAGCTGCAACAATGGATGACCCATGATAGCTCTTCATAGGCACACATGTGGAAGAAAAATAAAAATAATCCTAACTCTTGAAAGTTAAGGATGAGGCCTGACACTCCTATGTTTCTATGATAGTTATTTCACAAGGACCCCCTTTCTCCCCTATATACGTATTCACTCCATATACCCTCACTTGACTTAGGTAAATTAAGCTTTGCATGTTAATTTAGAAATTTCACATATAAAAGGGTTCTAAGGGTCACACCAATGTTGGACTAGATAGGTAGACATTATTAATCAATGAGTCATTAGAAGAAGTGTATTTGTAATGTATATCTTATGTATTAGTATCATGTTACACGAACATTGCCTAAGTTTTAATGTTGTGTTAATTATCATTTCATTAGAGGGGTTTATGTACACACATACTTTGGTATTTGATCATTATTGATGGCTATTAGGCATATTACGGTCAAACGCTACACTTGGAGGCCTTCGTTCCTTCACATGTGTGGCATGAAGACTATTTCAATGGACTATCACACCTCCTATGAGTTTGTTCTTCCTTGGATTGAGTGCTTGCATGGATTTTGGAGCATATTTATGAGGTTGCTGGCTTATTTGACGACTTTTATGAGCTATTTGGACCACATGTTTGGTAGTTAGAGGCCATCCCATGGTTTTGTACATAGTTTGATGGTATTTGCTCATGGCTTTGGGAGACACCCTTGGTTTTGGAACTTGTTTGTTAGCGATTTGACCATATTCCTTGGAGCGCCCTAGTTATTTGGGCAAAGTTGTTCTGCATTGTTGGATTGTGGACACATTCCTGGAGACTGCCTCACTTTTGGGAGTGGTTTTGTGGTTTTACTTCCCAGTTGATGGTTTCTACACATGGAGCACCCTCTCTTCTTGGGATTATATTGCATTATTCATCTATTGTTTGACCATGTATAGGTAGCGCGCCCCTGTTCTTTTGGAGATATTGTTAGGGTTTTGAGTTTGTAAGCTCTGACCACCACATATTTTATTATTTTTTACCACATCTTGATGATTCTCTATGTCAGATCTAGAGTTTTAGGCATTCTTTATTATTTTTTTGTGAAGGTAGTTGAGTCCTATAAAAGGAACTAACTCTTCACTTGTCATTTGTTATTGTTGATCTTGGAGAATATTACTATCATCTCTTTTCCTTTGGCACTTGTTCTCTTGGTGGATTCGCATGAGTTCCACTTGAAGATCTTAATTGAGGTATAGCTTATTGTTTTTTTTATCATCGTCAAGTTAATTTATATAGTCCTTAGAAGAGTAGTGTTGCTCCATGGTTTGTCATATGCTTTTCATGTTGCATATTTAAGGTATTAGTCATTTTGGGAGGGGTACCTAACAATTAACAATGACTAGGATCCGAGCTAGATAGATTGATTGAAGGTGCATGCAAAGCTGCCTATTATCACATTTATAGTAGCCGGGGCTACCATATCTTCAGACCAGATCCTAGTACTTTTCTGAGCCAGTCCTTTACTATGAGATGCTTGAGATCGACAGTTGATGAGCAGTTATTCTATGATCACTCATGTTTTCAGTAGCCCCAGAGCAGACATTATAGCCTTATGCCATGACTGAGCCTCATGACCTCATATTTGATGACTAAGGTGGCCATTTCCTTCCATACAGAGCAGTGTGATAGTGCCCAGAGTTATGGAGTAGCAGTGTTCCAGTGACCGTCGATGGTTCAGATGATGGATACAGGTATATGACCCAACAGGTATATGGTTCTGCATTGGATACTTTTATTGTGCTGTTTTACTTATCTTAGTAGCTTGACTAGGTATCTAGTAGTCATGATCTGGCGATATTATATGTATAGATATGGTTATTGGTTGACTGTTTGGAATTAAAGTGGTCTAATTACTTGGAATTAGAATTTCTTGTGTATACTCATTGGGCTTACCCTCTTAAGTAGTATGGACTTGGTCATTCCCACCATATATGGCTTGCTAACTATGGCATCACTAGTCACCTTTCCCCATCAATCCGTTCTCTTCCGTATTTGGTTTTATCCTGACTTACACTTCAGCTTGTGATATGGAGGACTTCCCCACTTATGCCTCTATGTTGGATAGACTCCCTGTTATTTTGTGTCTCAACTTTGAGTTGTGCAACAGAACTTACTGAAGACTTGATCCTTTTGGGCTAGGAGAACCCGCTGGTGTTGGTTCCTGAGCTTAGGTGAGTTGGATTTGAAGCCTTTGCCTCTCTGGTTGGTTGCCCCCTATGTCACAGGGTTCGGCCAACCTGAACCATCAGGTTCGAAATCCACCGAACTTCAAAAAATAATTTAAGTTCGCTCAGGTTCGGCGAACCTCAAAGCCGAACATTTTTCAAGGTTTTTGTCATCTTTTTATTCTCTTTCACGATTTGACTCCAACTCTCCATCCTTGCCCTCAGAGTTTCGTGATCTATCTGGTTGTCTCCGGGACTCCGGACTCCACCCTCGACGACTTATCCCATGAACCACGACTGTTCCAACTGTGCCATTGTGCGACTGGATCTTCCGATCGAGTAACCAGTGTGATTGGATGGCTAGATAACCCTTCGAGTAACCAAAGCCGAGGCTGCGGATGGATCTTCCGACAAGTCTTCGGGGAAAACTGTGCCAAGGCTGCAGACAGGTCTTCCGATAATTCTTCAAGAAACCAGTTTCGAGTATTTGTTTGAACTTTGTGCCAATGTTTTCGATTGTTCCAAATCCATACTACATTTAATTTTTGAAAGCTATTAAATGTATATATATCAAATGCTTAGGTTATTTTAGACTTTGGTGTATAGTAAATGGTAAATTTATATATATATATATTATACATTATACTACATAAGTTATTATAATAAATATTAAATGTTTTAATCAAGGTAAAGTAAATAGTAAACATCTTTAATATATAAATGTATTAAATGCTATTTATTATTTATAGAATATAAAAATATATTAGATAAGTTAATTTTATAATATATTTAAAATTTGAAAATCTGTATATTACGAACCTAATGTCGAACCCCATCCGAACCTCACGGAAAATTCGAACCCGAATCGAACTTAAAGGTTGCCGAACCCGAACCTTATGACATAGGTTGCCCCCGATGTTTGGTCCTGATTGTGGATGATCCCCCAGTTGCCTGAGTTGTGTCAGCTAAACTTGAAGCAAATTGTACTACCATTATTACATGCATATGTGACTGATTGTTTTATCTTATATGGAAGCCCATGGTTATAAATTAAAACTGTTCTTTTAAGCACATTGAAAGAGGGCTATGAAATGAAATGCAAAGCACCTTGGATAAAAGATGCAATTAGTTGTGCTTCTAAGCACGTGCAAAATCCAAAGGGTCATAAGGCCTAAAAAGCAATGGTTAAATGTATGCTAAATCTAAAGACTGTTGGCCATAATTAAATTCCTCACGAAGCCTACGGGTTGGCATGTGAGATGGAGTAAGGGACAACTAATTCTAAGTGTCCCCTAGAACCTCAAGTTACGGTTAGCTGTGCACCTAGTCACGGTGGTTCTAGAAAAGATCCTCACGGAGTTGGTTCAAGCTTGGATGTGAGCTGTAGACATTTGTTAAAGTTGAATATGCACTCCTCAAATCAACTTATTCCATTTGTGAGACATCGCCATTCCTTGTGTGTTTTTTGTCCAACATATGCTTAGGTGATTTTCCTTTTTCCCTTTATCCAAAATGTCATAATGTTGAAGTTGTAAAGTCATTCCCTTGCCCTAGCCTTGTATTTTCCACCTGTTACCAACTGAGTTGCACTACAGTTGGACTTCAGTGAGCCGCCAGTATTGCACATTTACTTGTGCCTTTTTCAGAGTTCAGAAGTTCCAAGTTTGGCCTTTTCAGGGCCCATTTGTCAGTTTTTTGTAGTACATGACTGTGCCCCACGGGGTTTGTAATAAGCGTACTAGCATGATGGTCTTTGAGTGACTCGGTTCCCTAGGACTTGACAACCAAAGAAGGTATTCCAAGGATTTTTTTCCCTTGTCGATTATGCCTTGCCTTTAGCCGAGTATAATCGATGAGGTTTTCTCCTGCTCCTCCAAAGCTGGAATGCCCAAAGTGGGGGTTAGGCCTTAGGGGATTATTAGAGCCCATTTTGTAACATGTATAAACATGCTAGGCGCTAGAATTTCATCGTTTTGTCATGTACTAGGTTCCCCTGAAGTTTCAGTCGATTCCGAGAAAAAATATTTTTCGCATTTTTTAAGCCATTTTTTAATGGTTTAATTAAAAAATTTCAAAAGGTGATAAAAGTCTTATCCGAAGTCGGAATTTGACGCAGGGATGCTCATTTTCAAGCTCAGAGCATCCTCTTTACCCCGGTACCCCAGTTTTCCTACATTTCGGGTGACCGAGAACCCCCGTGGAGCAGTATTTCCTTTCAGAGCTACATTCTGGCACTTTAATGCTAAGGTTGCGACAAAATGCACTTTTGCAAATAATTAAAATATTCAAAAAATGGAAAAGGTCACATGCCAATTGAGTTGGCATTAAGTCAACTAAGGTGAGCGACTTTGGTAAGAAGGCAAAGCATGTATTAAAATGCATTTTTTTTTAAAGATTATAACCATTTGCCAAAGCCGTACGGTTCAAGTTTGACGTGGGCCATCCCTCATCAACGTGGCTGCTATCAAATTAGCAAATGTTTTCAAAGGTGGGCGACTATGTGGAAAGGTCAATGCATTTATTATAAGTCAAAATTGAAAGGTGGGCGAATATCTCATATGTCAAGCTACGTGGAAAATCCTTCACGTGGAACCACTCCTCCTCATGGCCGTACGGTTTTACTTGTTGATAAGTCAGTTAGTGGGGTCGATTTTCCTCATATTGAGGTGGCACTAAGCATGGATGAGATACTAATTCAACGCACCCACCATCCACGTTAACTCCACTCACCCTCTCCATATTCGTGTGGGCCATATTCCTTCACGGCTTGGTATAGTTTGAGTTGGCATGTATCAATCACGGTGGGTGTTTAATTCAAAGGTTAAAACATTGTGACATGGGCAAATATTTATCCAAGGTTTCAAAGTAAAGATTCGCCATCCATATTCACACGTGGGCCAACTCTCTCACCATTCGGCAGCCATTTGATTGGTTATTGATAAAGCATGAGGTGGCTCTACCAATATGGACAGATTTCATTATTAAAAAAGCGACCAGCCTGCTGTTCATTCCAACCCAGCAAGGAAACATCAATTTCGAGCTCCACCTTCACGTGGGCAACCTACTTCAATTCGGCACCTTCCATTTTCAAGAGCTTTTGTCCAAGTTTGATGGTGCATTGCCATTGGCCATTAAGTT
Source organism: Larix kaempferi (assembly GCA_027924585.1). NCBI lineage: Eukaryota > Viridiplantae > Streptophyta > Pinopsida > Pinales > Pinaceae > Larix > Larix kaempferi. The sequence goes on along the minus strand of BSBM01001483.1, from coordinate 4,876,917 downwards.
TACTTGCTCTACAAGTTAGGAGTTTGGTCTCTTAGGGTTTTGCGCCCTAGCTGGGTTGGCATTTTCTATAAATTGAGGAGCTTGGCTCCATTGTAATGATCGGAAGGTGGAACCTCTGCTCTATTATTGTTGTATTATTTCTGTGTTCTTGAGAATAAAGTTAAGGCTTTGGAGGCTATATTGTGGACTCGTGTTAAATGTGTGGATGTCTAATGCTTAAATCCCATGGAGGTAATCTGTGTCTCTTCATGAGCTTTGTTTATTGTTCGGATTCATGCTGACCTTTGAAGGAAATTTATTATTTCAGTAGGGTAAAGAGTAGAATCTATATTTTATTCTTTATTATCAATTGTATGAAGTATATCTTAAACATTGTTCATATCTTGTTTGAATGTCCATGTTTCAGTTTATCTTTTATATGATTTATATCAGTGTCTCTTAATCCGCTTGTGCAAGGTTTGTTGTGAGGTTTCTTGCAGGTAATCTGATCTCATTGAGAAGGCATACATGCTAGTTTGCCAATCTTTGAAGTTATAAAAAGAAGCGTAGTCCCTCGCGTGTTCACTTGCATATGATCTCCATCCGCCCAGTCTTTCTCACTCAAAACCGGTTATATCACCTTCGTTCAAACCCTCATTTATTCTATCTTGGTTACTGTTTCCATATTATTCTAGATCCAAAATTTTGATATCCTATGAAGTGGATCTAGTATCCTTTACTAATGCTTTCATTTTATCAAAGTCCAAATCTTAAAGGTTCATTAGTGAAGAAGTGCTTGTAAAAGATTTATCTAGCATTGTTAGGCTTGTAATTTGGCTTGCAAACTCGAAAGAGAGAAGCCAAAGATCCTAGCAAGGCAAGCTCCCTAGCTTGTCTTCCTAGTTACCTTTTGTCTCGTTTCATTGCACCTTTTAGCTTCATTTTTCAGACTTAGTTTGCATTTCGAAAAAGAGTAATTTCTTAGTTGTTTTTAGGCATTTTACAAACTTTTTAGCTCGCTGGTTTTTTGGTTCTGCACATAAAAAGTCATTTGAAAGTTAGTTTAAAAACCCAAAAAGTTGCCCAAAAACATGTTTTTTAAATACTAGTTGCATTGGTTTTGATTTTGACAGTTTGTAGCATTGTCAGAACACTCTTAAAGTGTTCTGATTATCATTTTCTAACCAACATACTTCGCTGATCTGTTTTGATTTCATAACAGGTTGGAGTAAGAAAATTAAATAAAACTTGCATTTGGAGCTTCCTGAACCACCCAGAGAGAACCAGTTTCAAGCACCATTGTTATTTCTCTCAAACATTGTAAACTGATTTGTTCCCTAATGATAAAGGGCAAGCAGTATTTCTCTTAAGTTTCCAAGTTGTAATCAAAAAATAAAAAGAGCACAGCAGGCAATTCCAGCGTCTGAACCCAATCCCCCCAGGGGGGATTCGCACCTTTTTTTATTTTTATTTTTTTTCGTTTTAGATTAGTTTTCATTCAAGCAGTAGTAATTAAATAACACACTCGAGCACACAACGTACTCCAAGGATCCATTTTTCATTTTATATGCTTTTGTGTTTATTTCAAATTATTATTCTGTGCTTAAAATTTAATCCTAAAATTAACCCCCCTTGCTTTATGCTTGGGGTTTAGTGTAGATTAATCATCCACTCATACCTATTTAATAAAACGAACAACGCCCCAAACTCGGAGTATGCTCTTGACCACTGCAGCTTAGTCGGAACAGTTGGCTCAATCAGAAACGGGTGTAAGGTATTTAGTGTTAATAGGACAATCCATTAAAATCCAATTCTAAGAACTCGGGAGGTTGCATGGACTGAATCCACAGAGTCAGCAGGTTCTTAAGCGGGTTCATCCTCACCTGGTTGGACACTTGGTAAGGTTGCTAGAGCACTCAGTTCGAAGTTTAGGTTTTCTTTTGGGCCAAACCAAGAATCAACCCACTCCTTAACTACTCATTTAATAACTATAAAATTTACCAACCGAGCCACTGCAATACTTTCACTGAGACTACACAAGCAACCCCACACAACAGTATTTACAAGCATTTTTACATTCTCGGCACTGGTCTTTATTTTTCTGTGTTTAAGTATCAATCATAAATGTCGTGAATGCTTATTTATCTTATGTTGGGTTAGCTATTTGATTTAATTCACAAGCAGTGCTTTGTTGTTATATTTTATCATCTCATCATTTTTTTTTTTAACTCCTAGAATAGACTTTTATCTTTGTTGTAGATTAAAAGCCTTAGATTATTTTTCATAGGGACCACCCCCCTTGACTTCGCTAGGAGTAAGCCTAGACGGAGGAGTCGAGTAATCAGGTGACAGCACTTGACTCTCACTTGCCCCCAAGGACACACCGAGCGGCTTGAAGGTTTCCTGCCGCGTCCCCCCCAGGTGTGTATTAGGCGGCAACATTTTTGGCGCCGTTGCCGGGGATAAACCTTTCTATTCCCGGGTCACGACCTTTGTTTCTTTTTGCCTTTTTTTACTTTGTTTGATGTATCCTGTGAATATTTAAATTTTTACTCGGTCCATCTGGCGACTCCACTTTTAAACAATTCAACGAAGTATTCAACAAGAAGAAATTCGAAAGGATTATTCAATTTTATTCCTGAACCTGAAAAGGTATATAGAAGACGATTGAATAAACAAAACTCTCGGAGAATACTCGAAAATCTTAGACTTGAGTCAATCTTAGATATTCACCATCTGTTTGAAGAGTCTAATCCACCAGAAGACATGGGAGATTTTTTTAGCCCTCTAGACTTTACTGCAATCGTAGGGTACCCTCATGTCGTAACTGAGAAGGCAATTGAAAAGTTGCCTTCATTTCAGGGTAACAACGCCATAAGTGCTAAGGCACATTTAAAGTCTTTTTCACAATGTTATAATAAATGGTGTCTTAACGCTAAACATGAAGATGTGCAGATGAAGCTGTTTGCACTATCCTTAGAAGAAGATGCCTTTGATTGGTTCTCAGACCTAGATGCTGGCAGTTTCAAAACATTCAAAGAATTTGAGAAGGGTTTCCTAGCCAAGTGGGGAGACAAGAAAGAAGATAGGTACCTGTTAGCATCCCTAAACAACATGAAGAAGAATGAGAATGAGACTATGGAAGAGTTCAACAAAAGATTCAACAATCTCACCTCAAGCTTGCATGCCGAGATTAAGCCTCCTGATGGCTCAATCCTCATACATTATATTGAATCTTTCAATGGAGAGATGAGATATCAACTTAGGGACAAAGAACCTGTTGATCTTAAGAAAGCCCAAGTTATAGCTGAAAAGATTGATAAGAACATGCAGTCATCCGGAAAGTCCAATCTTCCAGGTTTCACTAGAGGTACTACATCAAAACAATCAGACAACAAAGACAAGTCAGCATCAACAGATAGCAAGGACCTAGCAAAAGATCCTTTGAGAGAATTGACAGATGTAATCAAAGCTATGGAAGCCAATCATGCTGCACAAATGAATTCCATGCAAAACAGACTCATTGCTATGGAAAGAGAAAAATCTCACATGCCTTCCAATAGGTTTCCTCCTAGACAGAACAATGAATGGAAGCAAAAGTATCCATCCAACAATCAGAGGATCCCTAGTCAACTTGATTCAGCCAACATGGTTATGGAAGAGGTGCCCCCTTTCTGTAGGGCTTGTAATGAATTTCATGATGAGTCAACTTGTCCCAAGTTTAACTACATAAATGAACAAGGTCCTCCTGAAGTCAACAACTTTGTAGGGTATTCAAATCAACCTGAGTATATCAATCATGTTGGTAAAACTCACACTTTGCCAAAGGATGTTTGGAAACAAGCTAAGGAAATGGCACAGGAAAAGGACAATGTTACAAAAATTTATGGAGAGAAACCTACACCTGAAGAGATCAAAGAATTAGCAAAGTTCAAAGGCTTCACCTATCAGAGAAGGAAGACTGCCATCCCCATCAAATCAGATCTACATATTCCTAAGGTAACTCATCTTCCTTCCCCAGAACTAAATGTTGATGTAGTTAGCTGGCTAGCTGGTGCTAAAATGCTTGTTCCTGTAACTGAAGTAATTAAAATGCCAGGTCAAAAGGATAGATTGATAAAGTCTTTAGAAGCTAATGGAAATATTGATGAAGCACCTACGGAAGTTATCTATGAAAAACCTAAAGAAAAGGTCCTAGAAAAAACTAAGGATAAAGTTCAGGAAAAACCAAAAGAAGTAATTCCTAAAAAACCTAAACAAGTCATTCCTGATGTTCCTAAGAAAATCAATGAAGATCTTCCTATTATACTACATAGTATAGATCCTCGTAAGGAAGAGCATCCTCCTTTCTATGTATCCTTAGTCGTCAACAACATGTTGCTCCATAACTGCATGCTTGATTCAGGTGCCACATCCAACGTCATAACTAAAAAAGTCATGGAACAATTGAACCTGAAAGTCACAAGACCTTATCAGAATGTGTGTGCAATGGATTCTAGAGAAATTGACACCATAGGCATTATCATGAACTTACCTGTTAAGTTAGCTGCATATCCTGATGTGAATTTGACTATGGATGTAGTGGTGATCGATGTCCCTAACATTTGGGGCATGTTGCTATCTAGAAAATGGGCTGCTTCCCTTGGTGGTTGCATACAGATGGATTGGACCTATACCATGATCCCAGCTAATGAAGATGCTCATGTCAGGTTATATAGGGAAAAGGAAAGAAAATTTCATGTTGAAGACCCTAATGTGCTAGACAATGAGTATGTTCACGAGTCAGATGGTTCTGGGAACTATTCTATTTTTGCAAACACATTAGCTCCTATTAAAGAAAAGATTAAAGATGATAGAGTAAATGGGTTGTGGAGGATGAGTTTTGATGGTGCATTTTCTAGATCAGGAAAGGGTGCTGGAATTGTGATTACTTCTCCATCTCAACAGACTTTCAAGTTTGCTTTCAGACTTGAGTTTGATGCTTCAAACAATGTTGCAGAGTATGAAGCACTCTTGCAAGGCCTTGAAATAGCTAAAGATATGGGTATAAAAATTCTAAGTATAAAAGGAGATTCAGACTTAGTTATATGTCAAATCAAGAACACCTTTGCATGCAAGAATCAAAGGTTAAGGAAGTATAGGAATGCTTGTTGGGATACAATGGAATTATTTGATGCCCTAAACATCACATCAGTACCTAGGGAAGAAAATCAGGAAGCAGACCAACTAGCAGTAGCAGCCTCAACCCTCCAACCAACTGAAGAGATAATCAATGGTGAAGGAAAATTTGAGATCAATTTCAGACCCTCCATCCCGGATAATGTAGATCATTGGCAGGTGTTCAAAGATGACAAGCAAATCCTTAGATTTATACATAATGTCCAAGAGTTCACTGATTGTAAGATAGGCTATAAGGAAGAAAAGTATGACTACAAGGAAGATGAGGATCAACCTAGGAATGCCATACCTAAAAGTATAGTTGAATGGGAGCACATCTTTGACAGACAGGACAGGCATAAGCCAGAAAAGGAAATATTAAAGGCTGGAAATTACATAGAGATTAACATTGGGACTAAAACTGAACCTAAGCTAATCAAAATTGGTAAGGGTACAAGTGAAAAGGAAAGAAATGACCTTATAGCCCTAATTCGGGAATATCGGGATGTTTTTGCCTTTTCATATGATGAGCTCAAATCATATCGGGAAGATGTTTTCCAACATACTATCCCTCTAAAAGGGGATGCCAAACCTTTTCGCCAGAAGTTGAGACAAATCAATCCCAAGGTGGCCCCCATAGTTTTGAAAGAGCTTCAGAAGATGCTAGCAGCAGGAATCATAGCCCCAACTAGACATTCCTCTTGGTGTTCAAATTTGGTTGTTGTAAGAAAGAAAAATGGAAACCTAAGACTGTGCATTGACTTTAGAAACCTGAATTGGGCATGTTTAAAAGATAACTACCCTCTCCCCAATATGGAAACACTGCTTCAAAGAGTAACTGGTTCTGGAATGATGTCAATGTTGGATGGTTTTTCGGGGTATAACCAGGTAGTGGTCAGCGAAGAAGACAGGCATAAGACAACTTTTACCACCCCATGGGGTACTTTCGAGTATCTCAGAATGCCTTTTGGATTGCTCAATGCTGGGGCAACTTTCCAGAGATCCATGGATTATGTTTTCAATGAGCTAATCGGTAAGATCGTAGAAATATATCAGGATGATCTCACAGTTTTTTCTAAAGAAAGAAGTGATCATGTTGGCCACCTAAGACAAATCTTTGAACGATGTCGAAAATTCGGCATATCTTTAAACCCAGCTAAGTCTGTCTTAGGTGTTGATGAGGGGAAGTTACTTGGTCACATCATCTCCAAAGATGGGGTCAAAATTGACCCAGAGAGGGTAGAAGCCATAAAGAAAGTTCCTTTGCCTTGTAATAAAACAGCTTTACAGTCATTCAACGGGCAAATCAACTTTATCAGACGTTTTATTCCCAACCTAGCAGAGTTAATGAAACCCATGCAGAGATTGCTTAAAAAGGACGCTAAGTTTGAATGGAATAAAGAGGGTAAAGAAGCTTTTAGTGGAATAAAGGATGCTATCTGTAGATCACCTGTCTTGATCAGTCCTGATTATTCCAAAGATTTTCAAATCTTTTCATTTGCATCACCAGACACCATAGCCGGAGTTTTGTTGCAAAAGAATAAGGATGGCCAGGAGCAACCCATAGCCTTTATGAGTAGAGCCTTACAGAATTCTGAGCTTAAGTACACTATCATGGAAAAACAAGCATATGCCTTAGTTAAATCACTTAAGCATTTCAGAATGTATATCGGATACTCGAAAGTTATAGGGTATGTGCCTCATGCGGCGGTTAAGGACATTTTATCACAACAAGACTGTCTTGGTAGAAGGGGTAAATGGGTCTCTAAGATCCAAGAATATGACTTAGAAATCAAACCCACCAAGTTAGTTAAAGGTCAGGGTTTAGCCCGCATGATGGCTGAAGGGAACGAGCAAGCCTTAGGGATGGTATGTCAGAACAATGAGTCAGTACAGGTCAGATCAGAAGAGCTTCAACGTCTTGAACAGGTTCCTTGGTATTCAGACATCATATATTTTCTAAACAACCTCACATGCCCAGATCATCTTATTGGCCATAAAAGAAGGGCCTTGAGGTTAAAAGCCACAAAGTTTTGTATCACCCAGGATGGGCTGGGATGGAAAAATCCAGATGGTCTAATTCTTAGATGCATCGATGAGCCAGAGTCCAAAAAACTCATGGCTGAGTTCCACTCTGGATTTTGTGGAGGACATTATGCGGCCAAGACAACAGCCCATAAAGTCCTTAGAGCAGGGTATTATTGGCCCACTTTGTTCTCAGATGTTCACAAGCATGTCAGAAGTTGCCAACAATGTCAACTCTTCACAGGAAAACAAAAGTTAGCATCCTTGCCTCTTAAACCTGTAGTTGTCCAAGCCCCTTTTCAGCAGTGGGGTCTTGATTTCATTGGTCAGTTTAAGGATAATTCTAGCAATGGTTATTCTTGGATCCTAACTGCCACGGATTATTTTACCAAATGGGTGGAAGCAATCCCCACGAAAGCGGCAACCGAGAAAGTGATCATGGATTTTTTAGAAGATAAGATTATCACTAGATTCGGTGTGCCCGCTAGGATCACCACGGATAATGCTAAGGCATTCAGCTCAGCAGAAATGTCATCCTTTTGTTTCAAGTATGGTATCATCCTATCACATTCATCAAATTATTATCCCCAAGGTAATGGTCTGGCAGAATCAAGTAATAAAAACTTAATGACCATAGTCAAGAAAATTGTTGGAGATAATAAAAAAGCTTGGGATAGTAAGATCAGATTTGCACTATGGGCAGATAGGATTACTAAGAAAAGTTCAACTGGAAAGTCTCCTTTTGAACTGGTTTATGGATTAGATGTTACTTTACCTGTTCACCTAAAGTTGCCAGTGTATCAGTTACTAGAAGAGTGTAGCACAGATCTGGATGCATCTCAGTATAGAATGGATCAACTAGTTGAGTTGGATGAAATCAGACGAAAGGCGGTTGATCAAAGCATAAAGAATCAGGAGAAGGTTAAAATGAATTTTGATAAGTCATCAAAGCCAAGGGTATTTCAGATTGGTGACACAGTACTACTTTGGGACAAAAGAAGGGAAAAACCTGGAAAACATGGAAAATTTGACAGTTTATGGGCAGGCCCTTATCTCATTCATGAAGTAGCAGGCACAAACGCTTTCTACCTAAGCAGTATGGACGGCGAGAAGTGTACCCTCCCAGTCAACGGAGGCCTTCTCAAACTATTCTACACTGAAAATATCTGATGCCCATGAGGGCATCTTTGTATCAAAATTTCTAAACCCTACTCCTGCATTTCATTTTCTAGTTAGATTTATTTTATGTATATTATTGTTTTGTACTTTAGATTGAATTTTGGTTATGCACAATAGTTTCCTTTTATGAATAAATGTCGTAACTTAGATGTTTCATTTGGTTATTTTTCATATATATATGGGACTGATGCACTTACGTTTCCATGCAGGAAACTGAGAATCTGGAGTTCTCGAATGATCTCCTTTCCTAGGAAAGATTAATCACACGTCCCGCAGTTGGAGCCAGATGTTACCAACTGAGTTGCACTACAGTTGGACTTCAGTGAGTCGCCAGTATTGCACATTTACTTGTGCCTTTTTCAGAGTTCAGAAGTTCCAAGTTTGGCCTTTTCAGGGCCCATTTGTCAGTTTTTTGTAGTACATGATTGTGCCCCACGGGGTTTGTAATAAGCGTACTAGCATGATGGTCTTTGAGTGACTCGGTTCCCTAGGACTTGACAACCAAAGAAGGTATTCCAAGGAGTTTTTTCCCTTCTCGATTATGCCTTGCCTTTAGCCGAGTATAATCGATGAGGTTTTCTCCTGCTCCTCCAAAGCTGGAATGCCCAAAGTGGGGGTTAGGCCTTAGGGGATTATTAGAGCCCATTTTGTAACATGTATAAACATGCTAGGCGCTAGAATTTCATCGTTTTGTCATGTACTAGGTTCCCCTGAAGTTTCAGTCGATTCCGAGAAAAAATATTTTTCGCATTTTTTAAGCCATTTTTTAATGGTTTAATTAAAAAATTTCAAAAGGTGATAAAAGTCTTATCCGGAGTCGGAATTTGACGCAGGGATGCTCATTTTCAAGCTCAGAGCATCCTCTTTACCCCGGTACCCAGTTTTCCTACATTTCGGGTGACCGAGAACCCCCGTGGAGCAGTATTTCCTTTCAGAGCTACATTCTGGCACTTTAATGCTAAAGTTGCGACAAAATGCACTTTTGCAAATAATTAAAATATTCAAAAAATGGAAAAGGTCACATGCCAATTGAGTTGGCATTAAGTCAACTAAGGTGAGCAACTTTGGTAAGAAGGCAAAGCATGTATTAAAATGCATTTTTTTTTAAAGATTATAACCATTTGCCAAAGCCGTACGGTTCAAGTTTGACGTGGGCCATCCCTCATCAACGTGGCTGCTATCAAATTAGCAAATGTTTTCAAAGGTGGGCGACTATGTGGAAAGGTCAATGCATTTATTATAAGTCAAAATTGAAAGGTGGGCGAATATCTCATATGTCAAGCTACGTGGAAAATCCTTCACGTGGAACCACTCCTCCTCATGGCCGTACGGTTTTACTTGTTGATAAGTCAGTTAGTGGGGTCGATTTTCCTCATATTGAGGTGGCACTAAGCATGGATGAGATACTAATTCAACGCACCCACCATCCACGTTAACTCCACTCACCCTCTCCATATTCGTGTGGGCCATATTCCTTCACGACTTGGTATAGTTTGAGTTGGCATGTATCAATCACGGTGGGTGTTTAATTCAAAGGTTAAAACATTGTGACATGGGCAAATATTTATCCAAGGTTTCAAAGTAAAGATTCGCCATCCATATTCACACGTGGGCCAACTCTCTCACCATTCGGCAGCCATTTGATTGGTTATTGATAAAGCATGAGGTGGCTCTACCAATATGGACAGATTTCATTATTAAAAAAGCGACCAGCCTGCTGTTCATTCCAACCCAGCAAGGAAACATCAATTTCGAGCTCCACCTTCACGTGGGCAACCTACTTCAATTCGACACCTTCCATTTTCAAGAGCTTTTGTCCAAGTTTGATGGTGCATTGCCATTGGCCATTAAGTTTACTTGCTCTACAAGTTAGGAGTTTGGTCTCTTAGGGTTTTGCGCCCTAGCTGGGTTGGCATTTTCTATAAATTGAGGAGCTTGGCTCCATTGTAATGATCGGAAGGTGGAACCTCTGCTCTATTATTGTTGTATTATTTCTGTGTTCTTGAGAATAAAGTTAAGGCTTTAGAGGCTATATTGTGGACTCGTGTTAAATGTGTGGATGTCTAATGCTTAAATCCCATGGAGGTAATCTGTGTCTCTTCATGAGCTTTGTTTATTGTTTGGATTCATGCTGACCTTTGAAGGAAATTTATTATTTCAGTAGGGTAAAGAGTAGAATCTATATTTTATTCTTTATTATCAATTGTATGAAGTATATCTTAAACATTGTTCATATCTTGTTTGAATGTCCATGTTTCAGTTTATCTTTTATATGATTTATATCAGTGTCTCTTAATCCGCTTGTGCAAGGTTTGTTGTGAGGTTTCTTGCAGGTAATCTGATCTCATTGAGAAGGCATACACGCTAGTTTGCCAATCTTTGAAGTTATAAAAGGAAGCGTAGTCCCTCGCGTGTTCACTTGCATATGATCTCCATCCGCCCAGTCTTTCTCACTCAAAACCGGTTATATCACCTTCGTTCAAACCCTCATTTATTCTATCTTGGTTACTGTTTCCATATTATTCTAGATCCAAAATTTTGATATCCTATGAAGTGGATCTAGTATCCTTTACTAATGCTTTCATTTTATCAAAGTCCAAATCTTAAAGGTTCATTAGTGAAGAAGTGCTTGTAAAAGATTTATCTAGCATTGTTAGGCTTGTAATTTGGCTTGCAAACTCGAAAGAGAGAAGCCAAAGATCCTAGCAAGGCAAGCTCCCTAGCTTGTCTTCCTAGTTACCTTTTGTCTCGTTTCATTGCACCTTTTAGCTTCATTTTTCAGACTTAGTTTGCATTTCGAAAAAGAGTAATTTCTTAGTTGTTTTTAGGCATTTTACAAACTTTTTAGCTCGCTGGTTTTTTGGTTCTGCACATAAAAAGTCATTTGAAAGTTAGTTTAAAAACCCAAAAAGTTGCCCAAAAACATGTTTTTTAAATACTAGTTGCATTGGTTTTGATTTTGACAGTTTGTAGCATTGTCAGAACACTCTTAAAGTGTTTTGATTATCATTTTCTAACCAACATACTTCGCTGATCTGTTTTGATTTCATAACAGGTTGGAGTAAGAAAATTAAATAAAACTTGCATTTGGAGCTTCCTGAACCACCCAGAGAGAACCAGTTTCAAGCACCATTGTTATTTCTCTCAAACATTGTAAACTGACTTGTTCCCTAATGATAAAGGGCAAGCAGTATTTCTCTTAAGTTTCCAAGTTGTAATCAAAAAATAAAAAGAGCACAGCAGGCAATTCCAGCGCCTGAACCCAATCCCCCCAGGGGGGATTCGCACCTTTTTTTAGTTTTATTTTTTTTCGTTTTAGATTAGTTTTCATTCAAGCAGTAGTAATTAAATAACACACTCGAGCACACAACGTACTCCAAGGACCAATTTTTCATTTTATATGCTTTTGTGTTTATTTCAAATTATTATTCTGTGCTTAAAATTTAATCCTAAAATTAACCCCCCTTGCTTTATGCTTGGGGTTTAGTGTAGATTAATCATCCACTCATACCTATTTAATAAAACGAACAACGCCCCAAACTCGGAGTATGCTCTTGACCACTGCAGCTTAGTCGGAACAATTGGCTCAATCAGAAACGGGTGTAAGGTATTTAGTGTTAATAGGACAATCCATTAAAATCCAATTCTAAGAACTCGGGAGGTTGCATGGACTGAATCCACAGAGTCAGCAGGTTCTTAAGCGGGTTCATCCTCACCTGGTTGGACACTTGGTAAGGTTGCTAGAGCACTCAGTTCGAAGTTTAGGTTTTCTTTTGGGCCAAACCAAGAATCAACCCACTCCTTAACTACTCATTTAATAACTATAAAATTTACCAACCGAGCCACTGCAATACTTTCACTGAGACTACACAAGCAACCCCACACAACAGTATTTACAAGCATTTTTACATTCTCGGCACTGGTCTTTATTTTTCTGTGTTTAAGTATCAATCATAAATGTCGTGAATGCTTATTTATCTTATGTTGGGTTAGCTATTTGATTTAATTCACAAGCAGTGCTTTGTTGTTATATTTTATCATCTCATCATTTTTTTTTTTAACTCCTAGAATAGACTTTTATCTTTGTTGTAGATTAAAAGCCTTAGATTATTTTTCATAGGGACCACCCCCCTTGGCTTCGCTAGGAGTAAGCCTAGACGGAGGAGTCGAGTAATCAGGTGACAACACTTGACTCTCACTTGTCCCCAAGGACACACCGAGCGGCTTGAAGGTTTCCTGCTGCATCCCCCCCAGGTGTGTATTAGGCGGCAACACCACCTTCACCCATTTCTAGCAAAATGGCCACGTCCATGAAATGAGTATACACTTGAGGGTCTTTCTCTTAATAATTGATTGTTTTAATCCTGACAGATCTGAGACATGTTCACTTGATTGCTGCAAAGCATATTCTGAGGTACCTGAAGGGTACGGTTGATTATGGGCTCAAGTATGATGCGAATCAGAAGATTAACCTAGAGGGTTATGTTGATTCAGATTGGGTAGGCAGTGCCATTGATAGGAAGAGCACTTCAGGGTGTTGCTTCAGTGTGGGATTAGGTGTGATCTCTTGGTTTAGCGGGAAGCAGTCCCGCATGGCACTGAGTACAGCCGAACCAGAGTATGTCGCAGCTTGTTCGGCTAGTTGTGAGGCAGTATGGTTGAGGAAGCTACTGTCTGATTTGTTTGATCTCCAGTTGGATGCAACTTGTATATATTGCGACAACCAGAGTTGTGTGAAGTTGTCTGAGAACCCGGTGTCCATGACAAGTCGAAACACATTGAGATCAAGTACCACTATATCAGGGATATGGTGCAAAGAGGAGCAGTGAAGCTCCAGTATGTTGCGACGAACAAGCAGATAGCTGATGTATTGACCAAGCTGTTGGCCAGAGTGAAGTTTGAATACTTAAGAGAGAAGCTTGGTGTACTTCAGATCGAGGTTCCTTCCAAGGGGAAGCGATGAGTCCGGAAGACGCAGATGCACATGGTCTTTTCCGACATGGTGGTAGGTTGGTCCTCCCATGGTCATTGATGTAATTGTCGGGCTTTTCCGACATGGTGGTAGGTTGGTCCTCCCATGGTTGTTGATGTAATTGCCGAGCTTTTCCAACATGGTGGTAGGTTGGTCCTCCCATGGCCGTTGATGTGATTGCTGAGCTTTTCCGATATGGTGGTAGGTTGGTCCTCCCATGGTCGTTGATGTAATTGTTGAGGCTTTCCCGAATGGTGGTAGGAAAGTCCTCTATGTCGGTTGATGTAAGTGCTGTGTGATGTGCATCTGGGCTGTGCTCCATTGACGATGAGATGATTAGAAGATGATGAGGTGACAATAGGTTACACAGGTTTTGCAGAGGCATATAATCAGTCCTGGGAGATCTTGCAGGTTTTGCAGTGGCATATAATAAGTCTCGAGATGTACCTACTTGATGGCTTGCTCGCAGAGATGATGAAGACCTACATGGAGGCTAGGCCTACATCCAGCATGAAAAAGGGATGGCTTTGTAGAACTTCCTATGACGAGTAGATTGGAGATTGATGGTCGAGATAGCAGCAGCAGTGACGATGATGATCCAACTTTGATGATGATCCAGCTACAAAGACTTGTGCTGATGAACTATGTCAAGAGAATACCTTCCTAGTTAAGAGGGAGTGTTAATGTATTTGTAACTTCAGAAGATATGCACTTGTATATTTTATATTATATTCATATGTCATTGTACTTCCGACGGAGAGGTTTTATTCCTCCGATTGGGAAAGTTATTATTGTTTTTGATAGGGTTATTAGACTCTCCTAGAGGGGTTGGCCCTGAGTTAAGTTGTAGGGGGTTATTAAACTCTCCTAGGAGAAGTCGGCCCTGTTACGGTAAAAGTCAAGTGAAAGTAAAGTATAAATAGAGAGGGTGCTCCTCTCTATTTACTCATTCACTCACTCACTCAATTCGCATGAGTGAGAGAGAGAGAAGTTCGCACAAGTGGAGGAGGATGAAGCTGCTGAAGACCATCTCTTTGTTTTGGGGTTTTGTATTGTTGCTCATTCTATCTCTGAGGAAGTTGCGGGGTTTTCTCCTTTATGGTTTCCCCGATGAAATGCTTTGTGTCTCTTGTCTCTTGTGTTTGATTTGTTGTGCATGTTGTTCTCTTAGATAAGATCATAGATCATATTGAATTAAATTGTGAAAATCTAACACATTTCTCTTCCTAGCTCTAGTTATCAAAAGCATATGAGCTCACAGCCAAGGAAGTAAGAAGAAAGTTCCTTACAAAGAGATACTTAGTATATTAAGAGCCTACCTAAAGACCCTTTTATGGAGTTATACTTATTTCCTTGGTTGGCTTTATGCTATCTCTAGTTACTGTCATGAAGGAAACGTTAGTTGCATTAGGAGTATGTGAAATATTTAAGGCTACAATGGAAGAAGAAGTTAGTAGAGGAATAAGTGTTCTCCACCAAGATTCGAGGAAGGAAGAGACATAGCTAACACCACTCTTAAATATATACTTACAATGCATCTTCGATAGAACAAAAGGAGTTGTAATTCTAATACAGTTCCATACATTGGAAAAGACAGATAACACCAACTACTTTGACTCCCCAAGGAGAGATGCATGCCAATGGTATAGCCTTTGAAAATTGAGGGGGCTTGGGAGCTATTTACCCAACTCCAACATTCTTGTGGAAAGTTGCATTCCACAAAATATGCTTAAGTGTTTCCTCTTCCCACACAAAATACAACTTCTATCTGTGAATCCACTCTTGGCATGCTGAGCCTTTGTTGGGAGCCCTTGAAATAGAATAAGCGAGGGAAAAAATCAGAGCTTAAAGGATATTGTGAAGGCCCAAACACCGTGCAATCTTTCAATTAATCTTTTCTCAGGATCCACGAAGCACATCTAGGGTTCAAAGTTAGTGTTAGAGGTGTTTTCCTATGAAGCAAGCTAAGAATTTCTTCAGTATAATAGAGATGCATAAGCTTACCAAAGAACCACCTCAAATCCCTCCAAGTAAAGGCCTGCATCGAAGTATTCATTTTGTACTCTTCTTCTGGAGGAATGAGGTTCTAGATCTCATGAATAGTTAACCAGTAAGTGGCTAGAAGGCACTTTTATCAAGAAATCACTCTCCTTTCTATCCATGATCTAGATTCCAGGTCTTAGAGATCTTTCTTTAAAAATATTCCTTTTCTACTGAGTTTTAAAGCTTGAAATCTAGGAATTTCAACAACACATTGTTCCTCTAGTTTCCAAATCCAGATGGACTGCTTCACTAGATCCATGCCAGATATGTACCAGAGAAATTCCAACAAAGGTACCTGGTGAGCACCCATCATGCTTCCCAAATACTTCTGCATCGATCTGTTAGCCAAGGCTTCTCATTGGCCCCTTACTTGTATGTCTTAGAAACAAAAGCGTTGGGTTATTTGTTCGAGGTTCCCAGGATTCAAGGACAGATTCATGGTATCGCTCTTTCACGAGGTTTTTCTATGACTCTTATCTCTGTTAGAACTTAGGACAGATCAAGAGTCTGCTGATTCAGTCAGAGATTGCGTTGATATCTTTTGTTCCGCTCTAGGTGATGTGGTGAGTGATCCCAAATCTGATATTTGGGTTATTGGACTAAAGTATCCTCCAGACTGGAATCTGGATTCCTAGAGCCTAAAATTTTATTCGTCTTAGGGTTATTGCTAGATACCTCAGGATCCCTTTTGGTGTTGTTCTTTCCACTGTGGACATGTGGGATTAGTGTTTACGGAGATTTCAAACGAAACTGGAGTAATCGCAGTATACAGATCTCCCCTTTGTTGGTAAGTTGACAGTTGTCTCCATAATCCTACAGGCTTCCTATGTTTACTGTGTATCTTGTTGGCTCCCTAATGGCACCTCATACTTAAGTCAGTAATTATGTCACATGTGATATTGATGACTAAGGTTAGGTCATGTAAGGTTAATTAGCTTCTAAGTTATGTCTTAGCACAATGATAGGTGGTTGTCACTTTCATGGAACATCATTGTTAGTGTATCTCATTATTACACATTGAATAATACTCCTCTCTTCAACTTTGTTCTGTGCATGTGCATAATAAATTTATAAATTAATAGATGGTACAGTAATGCAGGCATAAGACTTGTGATGCATTAGATGCCCAAAGGCTGTTTAAATGGCAAGATCCTAAAAGGATTAAAAAAAGCAAATTCTGAATCTGAAAATGTAGTAAACATATCTTCTATTTTTTTTCTCTCTGAGCAGTGTACTCAGTAATCCACTGCACATATGAACATCATTATTTGTTTTTCATGATGCTCTGCTCGTTTTACAGGATGCAAAAAACAAGGATATCGATGACATTCTTATTCTGTCTGGGGATCACTTGTATCGTATGGATTACATGGATTTTGTTCAGGTTTCCCAATGTTCAATATATTAGCTTCTAGATGCATGTCCTTCACATGGTTGTCTGTTTATGAACTTTCAATTTTGCTAAGAAAATAAAATATAAAGTCCTATCATCTGAAACATTTTATTTCCATCTGCAGAAACATAGAGATAGTGGTGCTGATATTACCATTTCATGTATCCCCATAGGTGACAGGTATGCTTGAATTTGCTAATTCATGCTATTTTGAATTGATAGCAACTGGTTATTTTATTGTAGTATGTTCAAGGGTGGCATAGCTTATTAAGGAGAGATCTAAGGTACTAAGAATTAGCTAATTGGCTTTACATGTTCATTACTAAGTATGGCTGTCACATTTAGTATTCAATTTGTGCGAGACTGTCCAGTCTTATACTTAGTAACAATTGTCATGGGGCAAACTTTACCATGAAGGAAAGCTTAACCTTGATTTATTATGTATAGGATTTCTACGAGCTTGTTTTCATTTTGCGTCTTGTCAAGGTAACTCACTGTGTTCTAGTCTATTAGAGGGAACTTCTAAACACAGTCATACCCTACATTCATAATCATTTCTCATTTTGCAATGACATTGGAATGCTTTCTGAAAAACATTGAACTCGATCCTTGACCAGAATATTTCTATCAATATTTTCAGGTGCAGTATGACATACAAGAATACAAATAAATCAACACCATATCTTTTTAGAGATGCAATAAGTTTACATACAGATATTATTAGAAGCAGTGTTACAAATATCGGCCGATTTATCGCGAGTCGGCCATAAATTGCGATATTTTAAGAGTCCTGATTTTTTAAGTAAAAATCGCCCCAAAAATCGGGCCGATTTTTGGCCGATTTATCGCCGCTTTTTTGCCGATTTATCGCTGATTTCTCCCGAGTCGAGCGATTTTTTGACAGGCGGCGGAAATTTGGGTTTTTAAAGGCTTCGGGCTCAGTTTTTAGTCTTTCATTTGGACACTACAGCCCAAGAGAGGAGAGCCAAGGAGACTAGGAGAGCTTTTAGTTTGCCCAAGGAGGATTTTAGTCATCATTTCACTCACCATCAACTATCAGATTTGAAGATTGGAGCTTTGCATTTGGAGTTTTTTCCAAGTTTATTTCACTGTAGATGACGCATGAGTCATGATGATGATCATGAGATACATTTGTTATATTTTTGATGATTCAGTAGGACACGATCCATTTTGATGTGTGATGTATCTTTGATTCTCTAGACATCTTATATATCTTATATATTGGTTTTCTTTCCATATTCATGTGGCAGTGTGTTTATTTGATGTTATTGTTGCTTTAGATGTTTAAAAAATTGAAAAAAAAAGAATATTTGTGTTTTTTAAGTTTGCCGATGTGCTGCTGAGATATCCCGAAACGATGTTTTCTGGACCCTGCTGATTTTGTGGCCGCGCCGATATTTGTAACATTGATACATCAATGTTGGGTGAGTTCCATTACAGACAATTATGAATCATTTGGAGAGACACAATTTTATACTAACATATATAAATTTATGTATTTTCATTCTTTGCACCAGAGGGAAAAAGTTACAAAGTTACAAACTATACATGTATATATTTCTCTCAAGAATTTATATTATGACTTGTAGAATCCTTCTAAGACTTTGGGCTTCATGCAATACGAATGCAAGGTTAAGATCACAATTTAATTAAAATTAATGTTATTTTAATTAGTAATGTCTACTAGTGGCCAAAGATGGCCAAGGGGACTGCAAAACATACAATGGCCAAAATGTACATTGGGAGTGCCTAAAGCATCTCCACCAAAGGTTAGAAACGTGAAGAGAGGTAGGGATAAATATAGTAAGATAAAAGAGTACAATGAAGAAAAAGAAATCCCAAATGGGTAAAAGAGATGAGAAATGGAAGGAAGGCGTCAACATAGAATCCCTAGAGAAGTAACAACTAAAGAAATTGAGTTTAGTGTCACCTAGTTGCTCTCCCTACATGCAAGGATGGTAAAAAGTTGGCGATGAACATCATGATATCATTTGGTTGGGGTATTTGAAGTCTATGCTATCTAGATAATCTCTTGATGGAAACTTGACCATAATACGTCTTAGGACATGGATCACCTAGAGTCTGAAAGTAAGAAGTGATAAGTCTGGAATCGGTAATACGGAAAGACTTATTTATGAGAATATTATGCTTAATGTGTAGCTTCATGTGAAGGAGCAATGTGAGACATCTTTTTTCCTTGGTCCTATACATAAGTTCTCAAGGAGCGATGCAAATCTCAATGTGTCAACCATGAATCTCTTAATAAATAGGGCATCTAAAAATGAATGATCCTCAAACTCGGGTCACCAAGCACAAAGTCTACAACCACAGTGCTCCTTCAAAAGGAGATGCCCAATTTTGATACGTAATTGTTGGGGACAACCTCAAAGCAATGATAAAACTATCAAGCTACAGGGTAGTTACATTTTAATATACTCTAGGGCACATATGAGGTCCTCTTGAAAATGCAAGTAGGAGTGGAAATGATGGAAAAGCTTTGGAGTTAGGGGTTCCTTTGGCTCGATCTTTGTTATTTTCAAGCAAACTTTGTTGATATCCTCCTAGGTATTTCTGTTTACATCCTTCTGGATGTGATTAGTAGAATCTATAGAGAACCCTAGAGAGGGGGCCTTTCAATGTCTAAATTTATTTATTGGAGAAAAGCAGTGACCCAAGGTACCAACTCGTTACAATGCCTTGGCTAGCAATATGTATTGAGGATTGGGGAGCTAGTTATGGATATCTACCATGGCTTAAGAAAGAGCCGTTCATGCACCAGATCCTATCGCTCATGGTGACAAAGCGGAAAATCATTGAGATGAAAAGAGGGTGAGATCCAAACATAGTTGGATGATATAGTGAAAAACTACTTTCTTTGCATGGACATTCTTCGATAACATAGTGATGAGAACCCTCTCATTGCGACTTCAATTTGTTTGCCTTTGATGTATGCATAAAGGTAAAAGTGAAAAACTCACATAAGAATGCATGAATCCAAAAGGACTTTTCCTCAACTATACACTGTGTACACTCAATAATACCATTAAAATATTTCTAGGAATTCGAAATTGGTAGGTCAAGTTAAGTGGAATTAGCAGAAGTGGTAGGTTGAGTGTTAGGTGGGATTGGAAATGTCTCCTAGAATAGGAATTACAAATAAAATTATTGTATGCTATCAACCTTTTTACCTTACTAATTCTCATTGTTTCCTCCTACCTAGATGGAATTGTTGGCAGTTGCACATTTCCATAATATACATAAAGCATACTACTTTATAACACATTAGTGTATATAATTAAATATCATTATTATAAATATTAAAGTGCATATGGTATAAACATCCTGTGTAGTCGGCCTAGTCCAAGGGGCATGATTGTTCAATGCAATGACATGTATAGTATATTTATACATACCATCAGCCCCCCTTGTAATATCAATCATCATATAATTCCTAAATATACACACACACAAATATTTCAGCCCAGTTGGTTAGCTCAATCATTTCAAACAGATTGATTCAAGGCAGAGTTCACTATGAGGTCCCTGTTCCAGTCCACTTGAGTCCCACTGGGTTACTGGATGCTATTGTTGTTGGTGGTTGAGCCACCCACAATTTGACTCTGGGAAAGAAGGGGGAATCTGGCGAGTTTTTCCTTATATATATATTTCATATCGTTTAAATTTTGCTCTATGCCTTTTAATGCAAATTCAGAAATTTCACCTCACAAGGGAGGTTTCCTGGATTCAATCCCTGTGAACTTTCAACCTTAGGGCTGATCTGAAATATGAATTTACAGCAGCAAACAATGGACAATATTTCATTTCACTTCAACTCAGCACACAAGGTAGCTCAAGAGAAAAGATACCAAACAAATACCAAGAAGTTTCGTCCATTAGGGCACACTTTTGCAAGCATATACCAGATCTGAAAATCATTTTATCACTGCAGAAAGTCTACTCTCTTAGCTTCCAGTTTTATGTTAAATCACTTAGCTTCATCTCTATGTTATGTCGGATCAGCATGAACAAGAAGTGCTGGAAGAAGATAATGCAAGCTGAAAATAAAATCTGTAACATAATTTTGGACATTTCAAAACTTCATATATAGATAGAAGAAATGAAGTACGTACCACATCTTTATCACAAAGCTGGTACAAGCTCTAGCTCTCCAAACCCTAGCTAGGGGAAACCATGAAAACCCTAGCCACCACCAAAGATTCACAACAAGATAACATCAACACCATCAAGTCCTCCTTGGATTCAACAACAAGCTTGTATTGTTGGACACACCGAGCACACTGAGGGGGGGGTGAAGAGTGTGTATAGCTTTTTATTACTTTTTCAACTTTAACAATCATTGACAGCTTATTCAATACATCATTCATTAGTGCATTATCATTATATCATCAACATTATTAACAATTACAGCTCATCATATCATCATCACATAGGAAGCATAGCAAAACACAGTACACAAGATTTTAACGTGGAAACCCAAGTCCTGGGGGAAAAACCATGGAAGCCTTTATACTAATAATTTACCAGCAACAACTGGAAGGAGGCAACAACCCCCTTTGTTACAAAGACTTCAATTCTTCAGTTACAACTAGAAGGAGGCTACAACCCCCTAGTTTACAGGCTACAACCTGAAGGAAGCATTAGCTCCCTAGATTTCCTTGCCCTTTACTGCCACCCTGATATGAAGAAGGAATTACTGAACCACAACTGCACTGATCCTGCGGACCCGCTGACCAACACCTGTACCACACTACACAACAACTGTCATTGCTGACCACTGCTCATCAACTGTCACTGCTGACCACTGCTTGTCAACATATACAATCAATCTATCCAATCTGGCTATATCAATAAGGTTGTACCAATCAAGTTGTACCACTCATCCGACTCTGTCAATTTGAGTCTAACCAACTATATACCAGACTCAGTCCACCTGAGTCAAACCAACTATTCATACAACTCAGCCAATCCGAGTTAATGAATCTGCTTATGTAACCTACTTGTCTGAATCAATGTACTCGCTGCTCATTCCCATTGGAGGCAACCCCACAAATATTGCAGACCACCGAATTTTTTCAGAAAAGAACCAGTCCATAAAACTGACCACTGAAAAATTGCCTTAGATCACTGAATTTTGCCTCAGTCTGAATTTCTGCCTTAGTCTGAAATTTTGCCTCTGTCTGAATTTATGCAGTCCGATTTTTTCACAGAAGTAGCCCGAAATTAAGTAGAGAGACAGTCCGAAAATCAGAGCCTTTTTTTCACAATTTTTCACTATCAAATGAGGTCGATTTGGTTTTATTTATACAAATGTTTTTTTAAAAAAAAATTTTGAGCCGACCTTTAAAAAAATAAAATAAAATTATTTTGAAATATATTAATTATGTAGGCTGGTCGACTTTCCAATTTTAATTTTGTTTAAATTTGTTTATTACCTGCCATGCCATTATTTAAATATTTCAAGCCATTTACAAGGGCTTCTTGAAATTGTATGTGGTCTTAAGGGCTCAGAAACCTCAAGATCAACATGTTTACTTCAAGCATGTGGGGGGTCCAAGAGGTGACAATCCATCATTTGTATGGGTTTCAATTCCAAGATTCAAGGGTTTCAAGGTCATCATCATAAGCACGTGCTCAACCATGATATAATGAAGGGCTTCAATAAATTTCTTTTAAGAGGAGCGAGGGCTTCCTCATGAAGAACAAAAGGACTTCATCACCACTATGACCATAAGGG
This sequence comes from Larix kaempferi, assembly GCA_027924585.1. Classification (NCBI taxonomy): domain Eukaryota; kingdom Viridiplantae; phylum Streptophyta; class Pinopsida; order Pinales; family Pinaceae; genus Larix; species Larix kaempferi. The sequence continues at coordinate 4,854,393 of BSBM01001483.1, read as the reverse complement.
CTTCATATACCATGTCTTTGATAACCAAGGGTATCAATGACCCCAAGGAGAAGGGTTCCAAGTGCTTTATCATCATGAGCCAAGGATACCATCATAAGTGCAAGGCTCCACAAGTACAAGGGTATCATTATTATGGGTTTCTTGGCCTTGTTCATAGCACTAAGAGCTTCTACAATAATCAGCATGTAAGGACATGCATCGTTGTAGCAAGAGGGGTTCAAAAATCCACCAAGGGTATCAAGGGCTTCTTCACATGGCTATGTGGGTTCCAATTGCACAATAGCACCATCATTAAGGTTATGAAATTTTTCAACAAACTTATGGGCTTATGGCCAATATGAGGGCCCAAGGGTTTAAGGGCATCATTAGTTTGACAAACATCATCAAAGTACAAAGGGCTCCATCATGGTTTTCAAGCACATCATCCCATTGTCATCAAGTGGTGGCATGGACCATTAAGCTATCATGTGTGTGGGCTCCATGACCTCATCAAGTCACAACAAATGACCACAGAATGGGTCATTTGAACCACCTAGTGCTCCAAAGCACACACCAACAAGCTAAGACATCAAGTAAGGGCATAGGTCAATTGTGTGGATTCCAAGGACTATGCTACTACATCATCCATTCAACACTCAATCAAGAGACCCCAACACGTACAAGCAACACAGAGACCTTCAACCAAACAACAATCATGAGCAAGAATACAACAATGGAAGGGCCAAAATTTGTAGGAGGGAGGGCCAAAATTTTAGGGAGGCCAAAAATTGAAATTTTTTTAATTTTTAAAGTTTCAAACATAAAATTGCAGACATAATTCTAACCCTAATTCTACCAAGAAAATGCAAAATTACACATAAAAATGCAAATGAAATTAGGTAAAAGATAGACCAACCTAGGGTTTTAATGGATGTTACTCCAAACCCTAGCCTTAAAGAAGATGACCAACCTTTCTCTTGGAGGTAAATTCTCCTTGTTACTAGATTAGGGCTTCTCAAAACAACCTTTAGGGTTGGTTTCAAGAGCCTAAACTAGGGAAAAGTTGGAGCTCCAAGGCTATGCTTTGCAAAAACTTCTTCTTGGGAGCGTTTCTACTATGCTAAGGGATAGAAAAGTAGATAAATGACCCTATTTAAAAAATATGCAGTCCTAGGGCTACCATCCAATCATTCAAGAAGCAAGATTTACCTAGCATTCAACAAACAAACCTTCAAAAGAAAAAGACTTACTTGTGCATAAGTTATTCCAACTATTCTAGCATCCACATAGCATTAGCAAGGCAAAGAGTGCATCCAACTTCATCCAATAGACAAGAAAATCTTCCTTCAAGAGGTGCGCATCACTTCATAAGGCCCTTTTTAGGGTAAAAAAGTAACATACTGAATTTTATCCAATAAGTTGTGTGTAAAAATGAAGTGAGGAGATTGTATTTTTATGATCTAACACCTTTTTACAAAATATTCAAGCCTACATGCTTTAAAATGTCAATTTAAAATTAAAACATGTCAACTTAAAATTATAACATAAAATAATATAAAATAATCGAATATGTGGGTAACTTGGGGCATTGTCCCCAGAGTTTACCAAAAAATGACTAAAATAGCTAAAAATGAGCAAATCACTACGAACTAAAGGCTGGAGTGGGGAGGGGGGGCGTCATGCCCCATCTAACTCCAACAATAGTGAAAATCCCTCAATGCCCCCCCGATATCAAGCAATGTAGGCCTGGTACAAGGATGCCGTCATCACGACTAGGAGCCCAAGAAGAGAGGGCGCTGTAGTGTAGAGGGACCAGGAGGGTGTCAATGGTGACCTAGAAGAGAGACAAAAGCCTCAGTGCTAAGAGAAATGCCACCGAAATGATAAAACAAGTGGGGGGTCATGTGACCCAGTGACTGTCACGTTCCCTTCTATCAATCCGGTGCAAGGGAGGGAAATATGACTGACATACCAGGCTTATTTGGTAAACTCAGCCCCATACATTTCTAAGAAATTCATAATAAATAAAAACTTGTGTGTGCAGGCTCATACTTCAAATAAACACAGCGGAAATAAACATATTTGCAAGCACACAAACAGTAATGCATCCTCATATCTAACACAGGCATATGATGGTTCAACACCCAGGGATTTCAATTCCATTCCAATGCTATGCACAGACTTCATATCAATTCCATTAACATGAATAATTACCATTCCGAATTAACACATTACAGAACACAAAATGCATATAATTTAAAACACAGAGAACATTTATCTTGAAGATGAAGCTGTCCAAACAACTGGCTATGTGAGAGAAACGTTCCACCCAACCATAGATCTTTGTCTAGCCTGTATTATTTTAGCTGAGAGATCACCCCTGAGCTAGGATGTGTATCCACTAAGGAGGAACTAGACAGGCTCACTCACAACTATGGATTCACTGAAACGGTCATGCCAAGCTAGCACACAACTGGGTTTATCAAGCATGCAAGAAGAAAAGGAGGAGGATGCTAATCCAATGAGCTCAACCATAGAGCTACAGACATCGCAAGCTAAATTCAAGCAATCCAATCCTCTGTTCAAACATTCACTTTTGGATTTCTCACAAATCTGTCATCAAATAACTCAATCTCGTCACAGGATTTCTGGGCTATCAAAACTGGGTTTTCCAATGGATTTCGGGGTAGCTAATGCTGTCAATTTCGCCCTAAGGTTCATACCTATGGATCCCCTATTGGATTTCACTGTCAAATACAAATTCTGGGCGTTTTTGGCACTTCAAAACGTGGGTTTTTGCAAAGTTGCGATTTCTGGTTTTGCTTACTGCGGCGAATTTGTTTTTGGATGGAAAATGATGCTGGGTTCTTCCACACTGGAATGAGAATGAGAGTGAAGCAACCACCATGAGGTAGAGTGACTTGTGGTACAAGAAAACAGAGCACATACTCTGCCATACAAATTTCTGGGCTGCCTATGCTCCATTGAAGCATGGACTGAAATCTTCAACTACTTCCTTACAACAGAAATAAATGTCATCAAGGAAAGTCAAATGGGTTCTCACAATGACATTTGGCAGCATATGGTTCATCCCCATAGCCCCCTCACCACTCCCTGGTGGATACACATGGCCCCTTCTCATTCGTTGCTCCCATAGCCAGTTTTGGTATTTTATTGCATGATGTTTATTTACATCATTTTGACAATATTCCATGGCTAAATAACATATGGGTAACGTAATATCTAATACTTGCCTTTTAAATAAAATTCGAGCATCCACTAGCAGGGCCTTGGCCTTGAGCTCCACGCTAGGAAAACATACATCACAATATACAATATTTACATTAAAAGCTAATATATCCTAAGGATAAAAAATGGGGTATTACAATCCCCTCCCCCTTAGAATAACACAGTCCTCGGTGTTCCAAGACTTAGGAATACATATACAATTTACACATCCAAAGTTTTCAAAAAAAATTTGCAGATCTGCCCTGCGTTATATCCTTTACTTTGAACTTTTAGGACCAAGTCCCTTGGATTCCACAAACTGCTCCTGCTGGTTCTGACCTTTCAGCTCATCCACAAGTCTGAAAACTTTATGGTTGCTATCCTCTTGATGTCCCTTTGTTGGGCAGTTGCGGAGACAATGATGTCCTCCACATTTCCAACATTTCATTGGCTGCTTCATCTTTACCTACTCAATTTCCTTTGAGTCTTCATGCCTGGAACGTTTCTTAATGGACCGATTGGATGAATGCCTCATCATTGATCCACTTTCATTTCCCTTACAGATTGCTCTCATAATGCTTTTTACCTCCCTTTGCAGACAAATAGAGTCGTGCAAAACCTTGTGGTTCATCTCATTTTGTTGCTTTTGTAGCTTGAGTAGTTCTCCAAGATTTTCTTGGGTCTTGGCAATTGTTTGAAGGAGATTTCCAGCCAAGTCCAATAGCCTTTGGTCTGGTGCCATGGTCAAGGTGCACAAATGGCTTTCACTTTGCTCACAAGCAGCACTTGCTTTGCAACAATTGTAATAAATTAGCTTCACTTTCTCACCTGTGAAATACATCATGGTTATTTCTGTTAGGCCAACCATAATATAAACATTTAAAATCAGTCAATTAATTGCCCAATTGACATGGGTAGTCCATGCTTTATCCATGAGACTTTCACACTTTCCATGCTTGCCCAACATATTCATGAATTCATTCATGTTCATCCATTCACAGGAAATTCATTAATTCAGCATTCACAATTATTTTAAGCAATTAACACAATCATTTCAAGTCATGACATGCATCAAACAATTTTCTGTTTTTATAAATGCATCAATAAAAAGGAAAGAGAGAGCAGTAAGAGTTTTTTCCTCTTAGTCTTGTTCCATTTTGAAACCCACACCACCACTGTGGTTTTCATGCTCCTGGCCTCTTTCACTTCAACGTGAATGCTTGACGTACCCTTCTTGGCTATGACACTTAGTGTCTATGGTCTATTTTAGACCTCTCAACCATGGAGTCCCTCCACATGGTTTGTCTACAACTCTTGGTTGCTATGACTCACATAGTCCCACTAACCCCATCTTCCATTAGTGATCATGCTGAGCTTTTTAGGACGGTTACATGTCCACATGCATCCCTAGGATGCCTTCATAGTCCTTGCTTCTAACAATACCTACACTCAAATATTGAATCAATTCGCATGTTTAGTTTATTTTCATAGGATTTATCTTTAAACAAGAGTTTAGGAAATCATAACCAAATCATATACATATGTATATTCATAAGCAAGAAATTACAAGATAACCAAATACTTATCTGCATTGGGTGTCTTCACTTTATTCCACAGGGTCCTTTTTTGCTTTACAAGCCTTGGGATCGCCTATGGACTTGGATGTTTGGCCAGCGTGCACACTGCTCCTCAACATCAAATAATCTTGTATGTTTGGCTAGCACGCAGGCAACTCCACAGCATCAAATAGTCTTGTATGTTTGGCCAGCATGCAGGCTGCTCCACAACATCAAATAGTCTATGCTCAACCAGTCACTCTTTGGATTTACCAAGCAATTTATAGTCCTTTCAGGGTCCTTGCTTCCTGTAATGACCAAGGTTTCCAACAAAGAAACACTAGTGCATCAGCTTAACAGTTAGAGGACTTACACTTGAAACCTTCGTTATTCCAAATAAGAAATGAACGAAATTGAATACTTATCTGTATTAGACATTTCCCCTCTGGTCCACAGGGTCCTTCTTTTACTTTATAAGCCTTGGGATCCTCTTGCGGACTGGGATGTTTGGCCAACACACAGGCTTCTCCAAAACATCAAATAATTAATTTCCAATCAGTACACCTTCACGTCGACTTGGAAGGAAACTTCACCATGACCATTTCTAGGTCAAGGCTCTACTATGGAGCCATAGGCATATAACAACCCTTTTTATCAACACTTTCACAACCCTTCATCAAAATCCCCACAACCTCCATAACATCCTTTCATACCCATTAACCCTTCCACCACAACCCCTTACAACCACCTTTTATTTTGTTTCTTTAGTGTGCAACACCAATTGCGTCTGTTTAGGCTGACAACACAAGTGGTATAAACAAATTCATCAGCATTATTGCTCAAACATTGTAACCATATTTCATAACACTCACTATCAAGTATTGAAACACCAGGAATGCGTCCATTCCTTTAGGGCGTAATCAATATTGGCATCCCTAACATAACTCAACACCAGAAAGGTGTGCACTCCTTACTAATGTGAACTATGCAGGTCCTAATCATACTTCAAGCAGTCTGAATAATATGCATAAATAGAATATGCTCTCCATAATAATTCTAACAATTAGACATGCCCATATATATATATATATAGATATATATCAGTCAGGGTTTACAAAACACTTTTCCATTTTGCAGATATAATCCTTCTTCATTAATGAGGAATGGGGGTTCCTTCTCTGAGTTGACAGTCCCTCGGTTTTGTTGAAATTTCATCAAGTTAGGGTTTTGTACAGAAAAATAACAATTCATCATATTCTAATGCAGAAAATACATTTAATAAACATTTACAAATATCGAATATTAAACAGTGCAGTAGTAAAAACTATCATAACATAAATTTCATGACTTTAGCACTCACAGGTCACTGTGTTAAAGTACTTTTAACACTACCCATTAGGTCACTGTGCTAAGTTAATCTTCAGCAGCATGTAACGTAGAATAAATAATAAAAGAGAAGATACTTTCCTGTGTGTGGAACCCTTCCTATAAAATACTCAGAAGAGTTACTTACTTTCAGTAAACACTGTGCCTCAGAGAGACCAGTGAAATCTGGAAAGTAACAGACCCTACAAGAGGGTAGTACAAACCAGAGAGAGAGGTGACCGGTTGAGGTACAGTCAAGTAGAGATAGTCAATGACAGTCAAAACACAATGGCAGTACCAAACAAGACTTAGCACAAAGAAGTTTTAACCCCAAACATTAATAAGTAGCACAAGGGCTTAGGTCACAGTTACATAGAATAAATCTCAGCATATAGATCGAGTCTCAATAAAATAGAACTGGTCAAAGTCAAGTCTCAGCAGTACAGAATTGATCCCAGGTAGGTCTTAACATAAACAAATAACACAAGGCTCAGATCAAACTAAACCCACAACCTATGGCCTCCACAAATGACTATCAACAGGCAGATCTAGGTCAAAGGAGCTCACGGCCTTCACTGGTGTGCACACAGCAGGGTAGATCAAACCCTAGGGCCTCACGGCCTCCACAATTTTGTCACCAGCAGACTGGATCAGATCCTCAGGCCTCACGGCCTCCACAAATAAGCAACCAGCAGGCAGACCGAGGACTAAATAGGCCTCACGATTGGGTTTCAGGGTCACAGCTTCCTCAACAAAAATATATAACAGATCGGACCTCAATAGAAGCATAGATCAGACCCTAACAAATGCTCAGCAGGTAAATTGGTCATCAAACAGACCTCAGCAAACAGACCGAGTTTCACATAGACCTCAACCAACCTCACGGCTCAAACACAGGTGGCAGCAGTAGCATAAAATCTGGACGTCAAGCTACAGCAGTAGATCAGATCTGAGTTTTAGGAGTGATGATAAACTTCAGCAGAGGGATGGCTCAAACAGCAGCATGAAAACCTTCAATGTTAACCCTAAAACAGTCAAGAAAAGAGCAGATCTGAAATATGTGATAATCTTCAGCAGGTGGATGATGAGCAGCAAACCCTGGCAATAAACAAATCTGAAATTGTTCAATAGGTGGGCAGCCTTCAAGCCAAGCAGGATAATCCTTGACGTCAAGTAGCAGAGAGGCTGGAGCTAGGATATATATTGTGTCTTAAATGATAAACAAAAGACCTTTATTTATAGGATAAAAGAATTATTAAAATAATCCTTTAAATTAGGAAACCATAGAATTAGGAAAAATTAAAAGATAAAAAATAATAAAATATTATTTCATTAAATTAGGGAGAGGTCTCTTTAAAATAAAATAAAAGATAAAAATAAATAAAAATAATAAAGGATAAAAATAAATAAAAATAATAAAAGATAAAAATAAAAAAATATAAAATATATAAAAATAAAAATAAATAAAAGACAAAAATAAATAAAGGATAAAAATAAAAAATAATAAAAGATAAAAATATAAATATAAAATAAATAAATAAAAGAACCTCAGAAAGTGGTCAAACAATTAAAGTACCCATAAGATAAAAAATAAGAGTGGTATAAATAAGAGGTGGGTCAATGACCCTAATTACCACAAATCAAAGACAGGGTACCACAACACTAAAAGACCAAAAGTAAATCACCCAAGGTGGAAAGGTTCAACCAGTCATCTCTCTCTCAAATGTAAAAAGTTTCATATAACCTGAAAGTTCATCATCATTGTATAAGGAAGGGTTCACACAGATGATGTGATCATGTGGTCCTCTCAACTGCTCCTTAGGTCAAATGTTAGTAGCTTCCACAAGGGGTGGCCAGTCCCTTGAGAAGACCAACCAACTCAACCTTCTCGAAGACCTAGGAGAAGAGGACATCACACATCATAATCTTGGTAACTGACCAAGTGCCTCCATTCTCAAGGAATGGCTCTCAACCCCAGGCTGAGTTCCCAGTCCCAGACTGGGTCAATATCCTGGTAACTGATCAGGTGCCTCCATTCTCCCAGAGAATGGCTCTCAGCCCCGGGCTGAGTTCCCAGTCCAAACTGGGACATGTTGATCAACCATCTGGTCCATGACCAGGTTCTCCATTCTCCCAGAGAATGGTCCTCAGCCTCAAGCTGAGCATTCAGTCCTAGACTGAATGTTGATCAACCTTCTGCAGGACCTAGGATGTCTCTGTCTCAACCTGCAGGATCTGCTTGGTCCTCGTGACCAAGAAACTGTCTAGTCCCAGACCAGAATACCCTAGAGACAAATAGGGGCCCTAGCTACATGCTAGGGACTTTGCCATGGCATCCAACTGCTTGGTCCTCGACCAAGAACCCCAGGAGACAGCTGGGGGCCCTAGGGTACCTTCTAGGGTCTTACACATTACTCTACCTGGTTAACTTGACCAGGAACCCTAGTTAAATGACTAGGGTACCATTCTCTCTGAGAATGGGTCTCGCAGCTGCACTGAAAAATTAACAGGTTTGCCATCCCAACTCCTTTTGATGTTAGATAACTCTCATATGTCTTACTGACATAATCTTTACCATCTCACTCATATTGTTTACCAATCATGCAGTGCAGATGGGACATTATCAAAATATCCAATGGCGTTTCACCCGAAACCCATTTTCAAGATATGGGAGCCTTCCCACGAAGTTTGGCTTCTGTAGGCCCTCTTTCATGGTCTTACTGCAATGTGTCTTCCTAGCACACTTATTAAATAGCCAAACATTCAGCAACATTGAACAATAAAATTCAAATCTGATTGTTTCATAACTAATCAATGGCACTAATAATTAAATTCAATGTGAATTTGTAATTTTGTTTACTGCAGAAATCAATTTGCTCAGTCATGAGGCTATCCTCATATTGTTTGTCTCTTGTGAGTGGTATCACTTTTCCCATTATGGTCTTATGTCTACTGCCATACATGAACATCCACTTACAACATGTCCTCCTGACATAATTCATATAAGGCAAATAGTCATTAGTCATTTATTAGCAAAATTCCAAATCAGAGATTTACAAATCTAAGATTTACAATCCTTCTTTCTAACAGAACTTTAGAGTTCTCAACCATGAGATTCCTTCTCATAAGCTCTAAATCAAAATTCCTCAAATTTGTTCCCTACAAAAATTAGATTTGCAACCCTGATATTATTCTCATAAACTTAAATCAGAATATTTTTAGATTTGTTTCATGCATAAATTAAATTTCACAACCATGAGAACCTTCTCATAACCTTTGGCTTTTGCACATGGTAGAGTTCAGTCTTTACTATGGTCTTATCCTCCTTGCCATACGCAAGATATTTCTACCTGGAATCTGAAACTTTCAATCAACCAAACATGCTGTGAGTATCTATGCATATAATGTTTCATTGTTGCAACAGTCACTGAAGCATTTCCAGATTTATAACACTCCATAATTCAAACAATCTCAACTATTAATATTTCAAATGCAATGAAATGTATCGGCTTATGTTATATGCACCCTTAGCACCATAAAATTACAAGACACCATCACACCATTCATGCAATCAACTTAAAGCTTTTAAATGCTCATTAATTCATAGCCATATCATTATACAACTATGTCCTTTCACAGAGCATTCCGACAGCCCATAAATCATGACTGCCCTCTTCATGCACTTACTATTCTGCATTCATAACAACCCATGAAATGATCCTAGAATTATCATCATTCATCATCTCAATATTCATTATTTAGTTTGCAATGATACATATACCATCCCCATGCATTCATGCAATGCATCACAACATGTGCACCCACACTTAGGCATGCACATTTACAACATTTACTCAAACTTTTCATATGCATAACTACAAGATTTATAAAATCTCTTAATGCATAACTACAAGATTTATAAAATCTCTTAATGCATATCCACTCAATGCTACTTTGCATTGGTTCATGAATGTTCTGCATTCAAACATATTATGGCCGAACCATGACTACCTCATATAGCATGCATTACCTTAATCAGGACCACCAGTCCTCACTTGCTTTGATTATTAAGTTCATAATTGACATACGCATGCAACGATATATTTTTATATGAATATAGTCTAAATTTCTAAACAGTCACATGGTATCACTCCATGTTCCACCACACCATGGCAGTACTGCATTCACACGAATGCATTTCAACTCTAAATGCATACCATTTTATGATTACTAATATGGTTCAATGGATTCTTACCCGATCTCCTTTCAACACTTATGCAATCATCATAATTAAACCATTACCTGTATGGATCCCATTTACACCTTTGATGTTACCTGATCCGTTGGTCTCTTATAGAGGATTACAAAATTATTCCACCAACCTCTTGATCATGGCTCGTTGTCTTGACCTTTTCTTCATAAGGTTGTTGGCCACATGCAACAACATCATTACCATATTTAGCCACGCTTCTATTGTCTTTGGTCCTACAACCAATACCAACACCAATAGAGTTTATCAACCACAATATTTGCCATTAGTGGTTGATTGCCTATTTAGAACCTTACTACTTTTACCAATATGTAATATCATATGTGTGCACAAACATTTGCTCATGCACTGTGCAATGTTTATTAATATGTCAACTAGTGCATATTCATGCCATCCATCTAATCTCTTGCATTTTCAGAATTCTCATGCCATAATTTTATGCACATGAAGCTTATAAAATATAAATACAGTTAGCAATACAAGGGTTAAGGAATTCTTCCTTTCCAATCCCTCATTTTTGCATGGAATTCCTCTTCCACATAATAGTTGGCCTGATTTCATGGCTTCTAGCAAACACACAAGGAATCATTAGCTATGATTTTATCACCAAGCATCAATTCGATACATATACTCATGCATGATATTCCAACTTGCTACTTCTAGGCATGCAATTCTAGGAATTGTCCATATTGACAACAATTTTTTGTCAAAACAACCACTGACACTTTTTCGCTCCGCATAACTATGAGGTATGATAACCTCATTCAAATTATGGTCATGCACCACTATTTCCTGCTTGATAAGCTTTCCAATGCCTGTCCACTTGCTCCATTCCAACATCGGGTGTGGAAAATGCATTACTTCAAAATGATAGCTTTCACCACAATTCTGCACATTTTTACACAGTTGTAAAATATCATGAACTGCCAACTTCAACCACCTGTAGAAGAAAATCCATGAAGAATCACGAAAACTTTTCTACCGGGCGAAGTTAGTTCATATAGCAAGGAACACTCAGCAACTCGCGGATCTCTGTTCCGATGCTCCATTCATCTTCTATAAAATTCTGTGTTTGACTACTTTCTACTTTTCACATTTTCCAAAATTCCAAATTTTGGGCCAAAAATGGCTATTTTCCAAACGGTGCGTTTTTGGAAAATCTTTGTCTAATGGAATATGTCTAGTTTAATGAGAATATGAAATGCTGAGTTCAGTAAATTTCTTGATTCCGAATTATAGGGTTACTTTCAGCCACTGCAAGCTTCTCAAAATCTCCAAAAAGTGCCCTAGAATAGTGCCTTTTGCCCTTCTTGCACACCTCGACTCCACATCCTTTGGAGTTTGGCTCCAAAACTCCAAACTTAACACCGTGCTTGCTACATGATCGCCCCATATCAGTTTCAGCTCAATCCGACCTTCTGTCAAGCGTCGGGACACTAATTTGTAAAAGCCATTAATTCCAATTTTGTGCCAAATCGGAGCATAATGGGATCAGGATCTTCACTGGTTCATTCATGGCCTCCGTCCATGGCCTTATAATGTCCCTGAACTCATCAAATTCTGACCTTGCATGCTCCTGTAATCTAAAAATCAATTTTTGGGCTCTATACTTTTTTTTTTCGCCACACACAGGCCGCAACCCATAACCTGAAACCTGAAATTGCGGGTTCGGGATGTCAAGTTGCGGTCACGGAATGTAACCATCCTACAACCCGAAACCCGAAACCCAAAAATTGCGGGTTCGGGATTGCGGAAACCAGAACGTGCAATTCCAAATCTTGCGTTCCTGCAACCCGCAACCCGAAATTGCGGATTCGGGAAGTCAAGTTGCGGTCACGGAATGTAACCATCCCGCAACCCACAACCCAAAACCCGAAATTGCGGGTTCGGGATTGCGGAAACCGAAACGCACAATTTCACAACTTGCGTTCCCGCAACCCGAAACTCAACATCCTGAAAGCCGAAATTGCGGGTTCGGGATTTCGGAAATCCAAACGCAATTTTTGAAAATTCGCGTTACCGAAACCCGAAACCCGACATCCGCAACCCTGAAACGCTTCCGACCCTGCGACTTCCGGGGTCCATAACTCCTTCGTCCCTTAGCCAAATGGGACGAGTCTGGTACCGTTGGAAAGCTCTTGGAGAGATCTATGCACCTGTGTGATCCTCTTCCACACCTGAGAAATCTGACCCTGCCATTTTTTCAATAAAAAATGCCGCCCCAACTTCACCAATACTGCGTTAAAACATTCTGTCACTTGCCTGTAACTCAGAGTTTGGCCCAAGCAGCCCCAGTACTGCAAGCTGGGCTCTGATACCACTTTGTCACGTCCCCTTCCATCAATCCGGTGCAAGGGAGGGAAACATGATTGACATATTGGGCTTAATTGGTAAATTCAGCCCCATACATTCCTAAGAAATTCATAATAAATAAAAGCTTGTGTGTGCAGGTTCATACTTCAAATAAACACAGCGGAAATAAACATATTTGCAAGCGCACAAACAGTAATGCATCCTCATATCTAGCACAGGTATATGATGATTCAACATCCAAGGATTTCAATTCCATTCCAATGCTATGCACAGACTTCATATCAATTCCATTAACATGAATAATTACCATTCTGAATTAACACATTACAGAACACAAAATGCATATAATTTAAAACACAGAGAACACTTATCTTGAAGATGAAGCTGTCCAAACAACTGGCTATGTGAGAGCAACGTTCCACCCAACCATAGATCTCTGTCCAGCCTGTATTATTTTAGCTGAGAGATCACCCCCGAGCTAGGATGTGTATCCACTAAGGAGGAACTAGACAGGCTCACTCACAACCATGGATTCACTCAAACGGTCATGTTAAGCCAGCACACAACTGGGTTTATCAAGCATGCAATAAGAAAAGGAGGAGGATGCTAATTCAGTGAGCTCAACCACAGAGCTACAGACATCTCAAGCTAAATTCAAGCAATCCAATCCTCTATTCAAACATTCACTCATGGATTTCTCACAAATCTGTCATCAAATAACTCAATCCCGTCACTGGATCTCTGGGCTATTAAAATTGGGTTTTCCAATGGATTTCGGGGTAGCTAATGCTCTCAATTTCACCCCAAGGTTCATACCTATGGATCCTGTTATCACACAACTTGTAGTTGTCCCTAGTGGTATCCCATCCGGGATGGTAGAGGAGATGGACAACTAAAGAGATGACCCAAGAGATGCCACGGTTCCCAATGCAAGGTGGGAGTCACGTCAACCGAGGCACTCTTCACTTTAGATCTAGATAAATCAAGACCTAGGGGGATACCCTATAACCAATCAAAGATGATTGGACCCAGACAAAGGTTCCTAGGGATGAGTAAATGGTAAGTTATGGAAACCAATGCAAGGTAAAGTGGACCTAGAAATTAAAGTATGGTTGAAGGTGGTTTGAGAGATGATTAATGTTTCAACCAATATATGATTTAGGTCACATGATTAGTTATAATGACAAGATCTAGTACCCTGTATTACACAAGTGGGTCCTACTTTCTTGGGATATGTGCAATGGCTTAATGTGGACCCACAAGGTGAAGTTAAAAGATGGAATTGGTACTAAAGGGTAGATAATGAATAGATCTATGGATCTAAGTTGAAATTAGGAATACCCACATATGGGATCTGAGGTTTGACACAATTCCCAAGGAGTGCGACTTGCATAAGGAGGACTAGTGCTTTGTTGGATGGGTTAATGGAGTCAAAAGATATATCAAAATGTAGATCGGAACACCTAGCATGCAACTCAAGTGGGCTATTTGGGATGTAGTGGTTGGATCTTGCTAGATCTAGGATTTCATGAAATGACCCTAAGTGGACCACAATCCCTTAAAGTAAGGAATGCTACCCCCAAGGCAGATCGTCACAAAATGATACTCTAGACCTAGGTTTCAAGGTATGCCTGTTCCAAATCCACAAAAATCTCAACTACCCACAGCCTCAAAGTGGGCAAACTTGCTCACCCAAGGAAGTGCGACCTTGCTCAAGGAGGGCTAAAAGGTGGATAAGGTGTGTCAAAACAAGTCCAATGGCCACCAAATTGTAGATCCAAATAATTTAGGCAATGACCTATGTGGATTTAGAAAATTAAGTCAATCCAAGGGTTAGATCTTACTATATCTGAGTTTTAAGGTGCCAAGTAATTCAAAAGGGGGTTTTAATTCCCTGAAATATGGAATGATGCCCACAAGGTAGAAATCACCCAAGTAAAAGTCTAGGGGTAGGTTATCAAGTGTGTAGATTGCAGATCAAGTGGGATCTCCCTTACCCATATGCTAGATCTAACCCAACAAGCCTCTCCAAGGAAGTGCGATTTGGCTCAAGAGGGCTTTATTGCTTTGAAAAGTGTGTCAATTTTAACCCAATCACCACCAAACTATAGATCCAACTAGGGGTGGATGCTATAGAGGTGGGTTCTTAAGATCTTTTCAAAAGCAAGGCTAGATCTAAGTAGATCTAAGAAAAACCAAAATTGGGGTTTTGATTAATTAGGGTTTGTGACCAATGAAGAGAGAATGGATGGAAAGAGGCACATACCTTGTAGATCTTACCTCAATTGCTTGTGGCCACCTTGCAAGTTGATAGCATTCTCCTATGTGTATATTCAAGAGTGAGATTCAAGAGCTCCAACTAAAACGTCCTCCTCCAAGATAGCCAAATCGTCCTCCTCCTACAAGACAAGATCACATGAAACAAGCCAAGTAAGATGATTATGAAAATGATGGAAAGATGTAATAGAAAGCATCAACTATGTCACAAAGATACAATAATGATACTCCCTTTCACCAAGATCAACCCAAGAGAGACTATGTGGATCCCTCCAACAATAACCCTCAAGAAATCGACCTCCTCTTCACCAATTCGACTTTCCTGCAAGAAAACTAGTAGAAGCACAAAAATCCACAATGATACATAGAAGAGATACTGTATACTCAAGATGCAAGAGAATCCACAAGAGAAGAGAGATATGCTCCACAAAGAAGTGTTCTATTCCAATATTCAGAGCTCCAAAGGTGAGCTATACAATAGGGGGTCTCCTCCTTATATAGGATAATAAAGACCAAAACCCTAAACCACTCTACAATACTACATCAAATGAGTGGTTGAGATTAAAAGATCTCAATACATGATCAATGGCTAATAATGAATCATAACAATATATCACATGGATCACCCAATATAATGATGACGCCCTAACTAAATGGTACAAAGTGAGGATGACGTCATCCACTAGAGGGGTAAAAGTACAAAATCCACCTCATAATGACTAGGACATAACATAAGAAGCACATGGTGGGGCTAGGAGGCATCAATCCTTACTAGCTCATCCCCAAGGCACAATAAAATAATAAAATATGTCCAAGATAATATAAATGATCAAATCTGTACTCAAAATCTGTGACAGACAAGCAATAAAAGACCTCCTGTGATTGCTGTGGGCCTACCCACATGGTGAAAACTGGCTGGAAGATAGTGGGATCACCATGGAAGACCTCTGTGAAAATCAAGTGCCAAAACCTTGCCTCAATTGCCCAAATCAAATTCCTTAGTGACCACTTTATCCCATTTTTTAATTGCCTTGGTAACTGTGAAAGTGCCAAACTGCCTCCCAGGGCATCTGCGCTGTCCAACTGAGCCCACTAGCCTCTCCGGAAGGGGGGGTAAATGGTAAAAACAAGTGGTTGGGCCACCCCCTCCTTGTACAGCACCCTAGGTGAACTGGCCTCTCATGGCTCCTGCTGCTCAGGCTAGGAAATCAACCCCAAATCTGGTCAACAAGTGTAAAACTACATCAATCACTGTCAGAAGTGCTCGAAATTGAAAGATAAGTGTCTCATTGAATCCAAAAGACCCAAATCCACTAGGAATGTGTACTCATACACCATGGGTTGCCCTAATGGGCCAGCTGTAGGGTCCACCATATATGGACAGTGCATAATCTGATGATCTGAAGTAATAATAAAACCTGCTGAACTGCATCAATCATCATCTGAACCATATGTCCATCATATGACATCATTATCAAGTATGTGGGACGATCAATCATCATCAATAGGTATATATATGGCCCACATCATCACGGATCCCAATAATATACAACCAAGGATAAATCACATCAGTAGACTAAGACATGTTTCTCTAATCATTTTCACAGCCAAGCTCAAAGTATAACATCCATTCAGTGGCATTGATTAAGTTAGCCAATTTCCTTTGTTATATGAAATTACTTGCACAATAGTTCAAATGACAAACTCACCCATTGGACATGGTCAAACTGCTAGTGAAGGATGAAGGCTAGGAACAAGGTTGGGCCAAGGGGTTGACTTGTCTAACTTAACTCAAAAATACTTTAGACTGGGAGAAGGGGGAAGCTACAAACTCTGTGCTGGACAAAATAACACGGGGGATGGCTGTGCCTCACAAATGGATAAGTTGTTTAGAGAGTGCTTATTCAACTTAGGCATCATGTTTACATCAAGTTGATCCAGGTTCATTAGGATCATTCAATTTCATTTCATGGCCTTTTTGGCCTACATAACCCTCTGGATCTCAGGTGTGCTGATAAGCACAACTAGTTGCAGCTTGCATCCAGGGCATGTTTTCATATACATATAAGGTTAGCAATTCTTTAGATATAGCTTTTAAGAACCATTGCTTTTTTGGACCTTTCATATATTCTTCGAGGAGTATTTTTAGCAGTTCATCGCTCTTGCCCTTTTTAGTTTCCATGGGCGAATTTATAAGTTTCCATAAGTAGTACATGAGCTTTCAGTTTTAGCCAACAACATCTCAAGTGACTAGGGGGAGTTTGAGCCAATGCCAAACATCGGTACAACCAACCAGAATGATTTAGGCCTACAATCCAACTCACCAAAGGTAAGTTTTGTCACCAATTTAGAGCCGAGACATTGAACATACATGGATGCGGTCCAAACACAGAGGTAGAAAAATGGGGAAGTCCTCAGTATCAGAAAGGCAAATGAGACAGGTCAAGGTATAAAGTCAAATAGGGAAAGTCATGTATGGATGGAGTCAAGTGAATATGGAGCCTAAACTAGCAGACAACTGGTGTCAGGAAAGACCATATCTATGTAAGATGGTAAACTAGTGGGTTTTGTTAAATGACCTAAATGTGCAAGTAATTGTCCATTTTATGATTTATAGTTCATTTTAAATAGTTTGCCACATCAGGAATGATATACCAAGCAGATGCTGTGAACAATGACTAAATCAACAAGATGATAATCCACAGTCAATGATAAAATATCCATAGGTGATATGACATCATCACAATAATAATCATCATATATCATCTGAAACACTGCTACAATACATCTCTAAGCACTGAACTGAAACTGTATGGGATAAAGGGTCACATCGGTCATCAAATCTGAACTCTCAAGGCTCAGCCTTGACACAAGGTCTAACATAAGTTTGAATAATACACTGCTAGATCATGAGTGATCTCAAAATATACAATCATCATAGCCATGCTCTGAATAATGGAAGCTCTGGAATGTGCAGATATCTGCTAAACAAGAATAGTAGCCCTGCTACTATGGTGTGATAACAGATCCCCCATTGGATTTCATTGTCAAATACAAATTCTGGGCGTTTTTGGCACTTTAAAACATGGGTTCTTGCAAAGTTGCGATTTCTGGTTTTGCTTACTGCTAGGAATTCGTTTTTGGATGGAAAATGATGCTGGGTTCTTCCACACTGGAATGGGAATGAGAGTGAAGCAACCACCATGAGGTAGAGTGACTTGTGGTACAAGAAAACAAAGCCCATACTCTGCCATACGAATTTCTGGGTTGTGCATACTCCATTGAAGCCATGGATTCAAATCTTCAACTACCTCCTTACAACAGAAATAAATGTCATCAAGAAAAGTCAAATGGATTCTCACAATGACATTTGGCAGCATATGGTTCATCCCCATAGCGCCCTCACCACTCCCTAGTGGATACACATGGCCCCTTCTCATTCGTTGCTCCCATAGCTAGTTTTGGTATTTTATTGCATGATGTTTATTTACATTATTTTGACAATATTACATGGCTAAATAACACATGGGTAACGTAATATGTAATACTTGCCTTTTAATTAAAATTCGTGCATCCACTGGCGGGGCCTTGGCCTTGAACTCCACGCTAGGAAAACATACATCACAGTATACAATATTTACATTAAAAGCTAATATATCCTAAGGGTCAAAAATGGGGTATTACAGTGACACACCCCTAGGAGCCCCAAACACCAGCCTCAAGGGTTCAAGCCCTTTCATGAGAGAGTCATCAATGCCACTAAGCCATAGCTCCCAGGAGAAGGACCAAAGTGTCTGGCCATAACCTCCACTCAAAAAATGTCGGAAAACACCCCTCCTGGACAAAAAACATCACCCTCTCTTTCTGGGGCACATCTGAAGGTGTGCTGGTACTGGTACCACATAATAGAGTGTATCCACTGTCTATGCATGTATGGGGATGAACGATAATTCCATCCTGTAGCTCTAAGAAGGGCTCGAGGTAGAAGGACATCTTTGTGCCCAAGCTTGTCGGAGGTGAAGTCCAAGTAGCCTAAATGTACAATCTGTAGATATCCTCTCTAATGGGCTGGTTCAGCAATTGTCTAGGGGGCAAGAGATGGCTCGGTGCGTCTAGGGAGAATTTTAACGGGGGAAGGCATTCTGGAGAGATGGTCACTAATTGGAGAAACCAAGATGCCTTTGAGAACCAACCACGTGCATGACCTGTGGGGTGGTCTTGTTGTCACCCAAAATTGACATGCGTGTGCATAAGCCCAAAATGTAAGCACACCAGCATGATGACAACTCTCAAGAGAGAAGCCAATGTCACCACACTCCTCTCTCGTCGCTTCAGGTTGGCTCTTCTCCAACTCTAGGGGGGTATCCCTAAGGTAGGATTGCTAAGGCAGGTGCAACGGAGGGCAAGGTGAACTGAAGAGGCTACCTTAGAGAAACAAAGTGTAACAAAAAGGTATTTGACTGAGTGATGGGAAAGACGGGAGGATCAATCCTCGAGGAATGGCCAGTGCCAATATCAGAAGGGAGAATGGAGTCAAAAGAGGACTCAAAGGGGCCTTGCGCTTCATAGAAGTGAGATCAATCTAGTACGTTCCATAATCATAGACGAGGAGAATATAAGTATAAATGACTACAGTCTATTACTCCTATGATCTTTTGAAAACATAACGTCAACAAACAACTTGACAACCGCAAATGCTTGCCCAATGGACTAGAATATAGCCTTTTATGCTAGTTTTAATCTAAAGCTTTTAGTAAAACATGCAACCATTAATAGAGATGCTCAATCTGTCCTAAAAACCCAACATGATATTTTCATTAAGCTTAATGGGAAAAAAACTCCCAATTTTTTCCATGTTTACAGTGAAGGAGGCTGGCTCCTTTTATAGGCCTAAAAAGGCTCTTCCTAAAACAAAAAGAAATAAAATAATAAAAAGGAAAAAGTGGGTAAGATCCACTTTTCTCTCCTCTCCAACGAATATACCAAGTGTTTAATACTTTTTATTAAAAAAAAAAAAACCCTGTTTAGCCAGCTGTTCTAGCCCAGGAGACCCCCGATGACTAGTTGTCTCTACAGCCACGTGAAGATATATGCTTAGTTTTTAGATGAATGGAACTCGCTGGATTCTCGTGGTACTCATGAAACAGAGCTTCGAGCAAACAATTGTCATTAAAAATGATTGATACATGGGTTGAAAAGACCCCCGCGGGATTTTTCCAGGTGATTGTTGTTACTCGACTGAGTTTTACTGCAGAGGATACACCCAGGACTTCAGACTAAGATTTAGGTTGCTAGCTTTTAAACGAAGTTAATTGTGCCATGTGTCAATCCCAAGGTGGAATGACTCGTCCAAACTTGAAATCGCGGGTCCTTGAGTCACGGATTCGGTGTCTAGATGTGCTCGGCGGCCATCAGAATAAGAGATATGTTGGAAAGTGGAAACCGATTGCAATAAAACCCATTCTCGAGCTGGTGTTTCTAGGAAACCGGTCTCTCCCAAAGGTTCGAGTAGCACGTGGAAAACGAACTTATCATAAAGCTGCAGTTTACGATTGGCGGGCAATGAATTTAGCCCAAGGATCCAAGTGATCGTGAATTTAGCTCCTTAACATGGCCTCTGCTAAGCTCGGATGTCGATGGAGTGACTTTTGCTCAGCTTAACCTCCACCGTGGGCTGATTGTTGAACCTCGAGCTCTTCATCTACCTGTAACTCAACTCTGCATAAAAAATTTGCTGTCAGTGTACCCTGCGATGATCCTATCGGCTGCCAAGGTGACGAAGACGCGTGGAAAAACACCGCATCAAAACTCAATGTGGCCATGGTGAAACCACAAGCGGATGCCAACACACGCTGTCGAATTTGTGTATGAACACGACCCCAAACCTAGCAGTGGCCCAATCGAATAAGTAAATTTATTAAATTACGACGACGATGGCCCATGTTGGTTTCATTAATGGATGAACCTAATCTCTCAGTACCTTGAAAAAGCTGCTCCTACAAATCCGAATCATCATCAACATATGCATGCGGTGAATCTTTGTGGCCCCTTCTTGATTTGTCACTTTGAGTTTACAAACTTGCACGAGATCTCCTTGTAGATTCGACACTTTGTGGATGTGTGGATCTAGTATATTCTTTTCTAGTCTCGGGCTGCTTTAGATGTTGTGCTTGGAAGGATTTTTTCGGCTCGGGGCTTTAAAAACTTGGCCTGCTCTATCACATACTCCGCTTCACTCTACTAAGGAGGTTTCAATTCATCTTTAAAAGTCAATGATGTCGAAGGACGGGCCTTCCTCTGAGCAGCACGAACCATTTCTGTTAACTCTTCCTTCTTATTTCAGATAAGTAACCTACAGATGGGGGCTTTCACCATAGAGATTAAGCTCACATTATGTCAGAAGGCGAATGTTTGAATGCTCCTTGTCATCAACCACGATCTACAAAGCCCAGCGTTTGGATGCTTCTGCTGAAGCGATCTTAGGGTTCATGATCTGCCTTCACGCTCACTTGCAACAGTTGACCCTGTCTTCAAGTGACCGACCACCCATGCAAAAATGGGAGGTAACACCTGGCTCCAACTCAGGGACATGTGCTCACCTCGTGAGTGCATGAGAACCTCAGATTCTCTTGGTTATCGCAGACCAAATCGGAAAAAAGAGAGGCCATGTGGTGGGAATGGATCCATTCACATCCCTTGACCACTCATTTATTACATAAAAATTGCAGAAATGACAAAATAAATAACAACAGCAAATGCTCATGTGAGAGCTTTATTCATCTACCTATCTACTCTAACATGAGACAATAGAATGCTAAGTATACGCATATAAACAGTGGATCCATTTTAGCATCTTACCCCTGCTGTTTTGTTTTTTCTGGTGCTTGTTTAGAGAAAGAGATAAGTGCATATAACAGAGATGTCCTAAACTTTACTCGTGAACAACATTGAACTGTGACATTAGATTGTTAGGATATAAGAACTCATCAAATCTTTGGCAGAAAAAATTAGAATGTGCACAAGAAGCTTCGATCCATTGATTGATTAGGCTTAAATATACACCTCCACCATAAAGCTGCTCTGGCTGATCTGTAAAGTGAGTATAGCTGTCTTCAATAAAATGAACATGAGGAAAGTCCAAATTTTCATCATGAAGGTTTTCAGGGGTATTTTCAATGACATAATCCAGGGGCGGCTCCAACTCTTCATGATAAGACTGTTCGTAAACTTGGAGCAGCTTCACATCATTTCCTGTTACGACAATATCAAGTGGCTCTTTAGCAATGTCTTCAAACAAAGACACTTATGATGATTTTTCAATGTTTTCTTTTAAATCAAGATGGACCCTAGGGATGAGAGCATCATATTCTCTAGCAAGTTGCTCAATCTCATCAATAGTTCCATCATGCCAACAAAGGAGAAACCTCTCAAAAATCTTTGCCACTGAATCTATGGATTCATCCAAAAGGCCATAGAACCAGAATACTGCATCTCCTTCCAAGGTTATAGCAAAAACGATCATAATGTCATCCTCATGATGAACATTAAAATTAGACATTAATTTGCAGAGAGAGGCAATATGATGGGTGGCTGAAACCCCATCATTTCCACGGAATTCAGGAAGAATGTCATGCACCTTCCCATGGTCATAGCACTCATTAGGAAATCCAACGGGCTGTAAGCTTCGTGCAAAAGAGCTTCGTGCAGAAGATCACGTAGTTTTTCTTTATCATCATCCATAAATCAAATAACAAGGTACTAAATCTGAAAAATGTATATAATCATACCGCATACCAAATTGTGGAGTTGCCAAGGTGAGCTTGAAAGCCTTCTAATGAGTGTGCTCACCTCTACACCCAATAGGATCTTCAAATCTGCAAAAGGACAAGGGCTCTGTCCCTTCGTGGAGTCGCCATATGAGAAGAAGAATGTGCGATGTAACCTCCCACAAATGTCGTCAATGAAGCATAGTCTTCAAATTTCGGGAACTGGACTTTGTCCTCGGCAGCGGCGCCAAAATGTTGTCACCCAAAATTGACGTGTGTGTAGAAGCCCAAAATGTAAGCACACCAGCTCGATGACAACTCTCAAGAGAGAAGCCAATGTCACCACACTCCTCTCTCATCGCTTCAGGTTGGCTCTTTTCCAACTCTAGGGGTGTATCCCTAAGGTAGGATTGCTAAGGCAGGTGCAACGGAGAGCAAGGTGAACTGAAGAGGCTACCTTAGAGAAACAAAGTGTAACAAAAAGGTATTTGACTGAGTGATGGGAAAGACAGGAGGATCAATCATCGAGGAAAGGCCAGTGCCAATATCAGAAGGGAGAATGGAGTCAAAAGAGGACTCAAAGGGGCCTTGCGCTTCATAGAAGTGAGATCAATCTAGTACGTTCCATAATCAGAGACAAGGAGAATATAAGTATAACAATGTTAACACCCAAAAAGTGCTCACTAGCTCATTTCCCTATTCACATGACCCATTTGTCCACTTTTTCACCATTTGAGTCTCTGAAGCCAACAAAAGGTCACCAAAAGGCCTTAATACACCCCTTTTTCCACTCAAAATGAGTATTTTTCCTAAAAAAGCATAAAAAACCCTAAAAAAGGGTCCAGAATTCCCAAAAATATTAAAAAGGGAATAAAAATAATAAAAATATTCAAAAAAGGAAAAAGGAGGGAAAAAGTACCTAAACCATGTTGGTCAATACCATTGGTTTCCTCAAAACCACAATGGTATTCCCCACCACCAAAACCTATAAAAAGGTGGTAGGGGCTCCTCACTTTACATCCATTCATATTCCTATCCTCATGCTGCCAAAATCTCCCTTGAGCTTTTGGCCATTGTAGCTACCTTGGAGAAAAGACCCTTTGGAGTTTGGAGCTGCTCACCCTTGGAGCTTCTCAACTATCTTCATCACTTGGAGGTATTATTATTGCAAGCACTTGCTTGCCCCCATTTTCAATACAAAGTTATTTTTTCATTTCTTGTTCTTGTTTTAATTCGAAAAGATTATTATGATATGCACATGCTAGTTTAGTTTTAGATTTAGATTTAGTTTATTGTTTTTGCTTAATATTGAAACTGCTGCTACTAGTTAGCAGGTGCCCATAGCACTAAGCTTGGTTGCAAAACCAAGCCAACAGTTTTTGGCGACTTCGCTGCTTTCGAATTTCTAGATCTCACTTTTGCTTTAGATCTTAGTTTTTGATTGTATTAGTTAGTTTAATCCATAGATCTGTCACCCTAGACAGCAGATCCATTGCTGTTCTAGATCTTGGCCCATTTTATTGCCATTAACAGCCCGAAACTTTCAATTTTCGGGTTCGTTTTTTGGCGTCCGCGTACGGCTTTCGCCTCGTGGCTTTTTGCCCAACAGTCGCGCGACTCTTTTCCGCGCGGTTCACCGCGGCTTCGCGGGCAATTAGCGCGCTGCACATCGCGGCTTCGCGGACCTTTTCCGCGCTGCACATCGCGACTGTGTGACGAAATCCCGCGCTTCACATCACGGCTGAAACCCGCGCTACCCATCGCGACTGTGCGACAGAAACCCGCGAGGTCCATCGCGGCTGTTCTGTCAAAACCCGCGATGCCAATTTTTTCATTCGGCCGATCCGTTTAAAAAATTAATTTTTTACTGTATTTTCTGCCCACATAGCACATTTTTACAGTATTAGATTTCCTGCATATTTTACAGCCATAGAAAAATTTTACTATTTAGAATGCACCTTTGTAAAAGTCTTTTTAAAAATTTTCAGAAATTGAAAGAAAGATTTAGTTTGCATTTTATCTAGATTAAAATTTTGCTGTTTACTTCCTTGAGATTTTGCCCATAGCAATTTTTGAAAAAGAAATCCATTTATTTCTTGGAAAAAGTTATATTATTTGCTTTCATATTTCAAAAGATCCTTTGTTTTTTGAATATTTTCTGCAAAGCATTTACTTTTTCAATTTCAGTTTAAAATACCACACGTGCACCCACTCAAACACATAATTTAAACTGAGCCTTAAAATTTACCCTAACATCAACCAACTTTTAACCCCACTTGGGGAACACTTAAAAAGAACTTTGTAGCTAGGTAGTATTGAGGGGATAGGTGTTCCAATAACACCCCTCAGTTATTACATCTGAGACATAGCTGTTGTCCATTAGGGAACCAAAATCTCCTAGTATTTTTTGGCATGGTCATAACCAGTTTATCGGAAGGCCTCTCCCCTAGGAGGGTTGAAGTCGCGAGGATGGTTCCGGAAGCCTGAGTGGAATACCGAAATCCATTCAGTAACCGAAGGGCTACCATTCGCAGTTCTTGGGATATCCCTGTATGGGGATATTGTGGTAAAAGGACCAAACGGCAGATTTACCTTTTCTGGACGTGTCATGAACGGAGTATCCTAGTTGCCATTCTTTAGGATTGATTACCCAGTGTCCCTCCCGGTAGGGGGATATCTAGCCGTTGATTCAACACTCAATATTGTCTGACTTGGATTTCATCACCTTGCAGAGAATATCGTTTGTTGATTCACAATACTTTTAGTTAGGTGTTTGCATGATACAATCCACCTTTGGTCTAGTAGCACCTCTTTTTTCTAGAAGCTGTTTGCCTGTTGGTACTCTGACCATTTTTTGCATCCCTCCACTTATTATAGCATAGCTGCTATAATAAGTGCTTTTTGAGGTTGATTTTTTGGCCTCAGAGCCTTTATTTTCACTGCCCTTTTTGCACCCTTGGTTGCATTACGGTTTTGGGTTTTTTATACATTACCACCTTACACTAAACAGTTTTTTACACAAAAACTTATTTCTCACCATTGAGAATTTTAGACGCTCTCGTCGTCTTCAGGGCGAACTCCCAGAGTTCAGTCTACTTGGCTCTCCACGTCACCGACGTAGAGCCTTATCCCTTGACTCGACACATCGTCGGTCAACCATACAGTCATCCGATTCTGACACGCCTCACTTCACATCTGATTCTGAGGCAGAATCCGAAAACCCCACTGCGTTATTCCCAACCAACCTTATGGCTGGAACACCATTTGACCCACTTTTTACGAGCACCATAGGAGATACGTCCACAGACCCTTCTATTGCGGTGCCATCCATGGCAACAACCACCCCCCTAGGTATGCCTAATATGGGCAACACTCCACCTTTAGGAATGCCCAACACAGGGCCACCTCCTGTTATAAGAATTCCCAACACAGGGCCACCACCTGTTATGAGTATGCCCAACATAGGGGTCACACCCCCTCTGATTACCACAACCCAGATTCCAGGAATCACCACTACTGTTCCTAACCCCGGTGTAACCCATGTTGCACTTGGAAACGCTGGTCCATACCAGACCCCAGCTATTGGAGGACACATACCTTCAATACCTAGCATACCCTTAGGCGCTATTGGACCCCTACATCATACCACCATGACTAGTCATGTCCCAGTCACTACGCCACATCCATCTGCTACCTTGCCTTACATGGCGAGTCTGAACTTACCAGACTTAGCCAGGTTAACCAATGACCCTATCAGACACGACCCTGCGTGGCCTCAGATGCCCATCGAACTCCCCTCTGACATCCCTAAGTTTGAGGGCAAGGGTGGTGAGGACCCCCAGAACCATATTATGTCCTTCCATCTATGGTGTTCCTCCAACTCTATAGTGGACGACTCTGTCCGCCTCCGTCTATTACAGCGCACCTTCACTGGCTCTGCAGCTAAGTGGTATATTGAGCAGCCCCATGGGACCCATGCCACCTTTACCTCTCTTGTCTCGACCTTCCTACAGTTCTTTCAGTTACCTGTCCGCTATGATGCGGGAGTCAAGATCCTACTGTCTTGCAAACAGAACACGGCCACCCACATCACTGACCACATTCATGAGTGGCGTAGACGCCGAAGCCTCTGCAAAATCAAGTTAGACGACTGTATCTTCTTAGATTGGTTTCTCAAGTCCCTCCTCCCTCTCATTGCGAAGGATGTGGCATCCGAACGACCCCAGTCTGAAGAAGATGCCATCCTCAAAGCCCAACAGTGTGACCTCATTTACGCCCAATCGGGTTATCTGTATACCATTATACCAGACGCCCCTCGGGGCGAGTCATCCCAACACGATGCGCCAGGGGCATCCCATGCCGCAGATGGCATCATTGGTCCGATGGCCTCACATCCCCAACCCTTTTCCATTGCACATCCTAGCCATGGTCCCGACCTTTCGCGGGCTACATCTCAATCTGGAGCAACCAATTCATATGCTCCCATGGCACATCACCACCATATCCACGGACCTTCATGTCCACCTCAGTGCTTTGGTCATGCACCACCCGCATACGCCCCCCCAGCCGCACCTCAACCAG
This sequence comes from Larix kaempferi, assembly GCA_027924585.1. Taxonomy (NCBI): domain Eukaryota; kingdom Viridiplantae; phylum Streptophyta; class Pinopsida; order Pinales; family Pinaceae; genus Larix; species Larix kaempferi. Next base: position 4,827,058 of record BSBM01001483.1, on the reverse strand, counting down.
TGTACCACCAACAGCTAGCTGCGACAGCTAACCCAACACCTCCAATAGCTCAGGGTTGCCAACAACCCCAGCAGGTAACTGGACCACCTCTAGCCCCACCGGCTTATTATCCACCACAACCTGCTCCCGCACCTGCGGCGAACCAAAATCCTCCTACCGCTCAAGGGCAAGTGTACACACAGCACAACCAGCCCCAGCACCAAAACAACCAGCGCAACCAAGGTGGCAACAGAACCGTGGAAGAGGACGTAACCGCGGAAACAACCAACAACAACATCAAGGTCCTCCACCTCCCAATCCCCCGCAAAATAATAACGCTGCTCCCCCCAACCAGAATCCGGATTGTAACCCCAGACAGCCCAAAACCAATAACCTCAGAACAAACCATCCTTGTTCTATTTGCGGGGTCTATGGCCATTACACATGCTTGCCAACATTTGGAGTGAGCTCGGCAACTCTGGACTGACGATGCCCATCGTCAAGGGCAAGCGGCTCCCAGCCGCCACCCAACCCTCCACCACCACAACATCAACCTTTGGTTTTGCAAAATCCCTTTCCAACCCAAGGCGTAGTGAACACGCAGCCGTTAGCTCCCCCTCAAAACAACGCGCCACCACAACAAATCACTTATGCCGCTCCTGATCAACCCATGTTCGATTCAGGTACTCACCATTTGTTGATGATGTCAACCGCCAATACCAACCTCCAAACCCGTCGGAACCAATATGGCTCCACCTCTGAAACCCCTCCTGTCGAAAAGAACATTAACGTTCATCCCACGGATCAGACGTTACGTATACCCCCGGCCCCACTTGATGGCGCTCCTAAAGCACCTCGCTTCCCACTTCGTCGCATTAATAATAACCCCAATGCTCGCGCTGCGTCGAATTACAACATTGTAGATGACTTAGCCCAATCTCCTGCAGCCATGTCTGCTTTAGAAGTTTTAAAAAACTGTCCTTCACAGCCCAAGACTTTGCTCTCTGCTATTGGTGCTATTGACCCCAATGATTCACAACTGATGACATTCGATTCGGACCAATCCGAACCACGACTGCCTTCCACTTTAGCATTCCAAGTTTCCGTTTCCGTTTGGAATCTTGTCATCCATCGGTGCATTATCGATGAAGGGGCCTCTACATGCGTTATGTCCACATTCGTTTGGCAGAAGTTGGGATCTCCTACTCTTCAGCAGTCCACCACTGCGTTGCGAGCCTACGACGGCCGTTCTGCTCAACCCCAAGGTCTCTTAGCTAATGTCCCCGTCCAGCTGGCAGGTAAAACCGTGCTCATTGACATAGAGGTCATCAATGCCCAACTTGACTATAACCTCTTACTTGGCCGCAGCTACATGTATGCCATGCGGACTGTTGCCTCATCCGTTTTTCGCACCATGCAGTTCCCCCATGAGGGACGCGTGGTCAAGGTCGACCAACTCACCTATTATGATCCCAAGGCCCCCGCTGCACCTGAAAATGTTCTCCCCATGGTTGAACAACCTGTTTGTGGTGCAACTACCTCATTCGTTTCCTCAGTGGAACCCGGACTTTACTTCGACGCACCGATGACTTCTACATTCCAGTCCATTCCACCACCGTCACCGGAAACCCACGTCGCAGACCTCTGTACTCTTTCACAGAATACACAAACACCCGGTAATCAACCCTCCTTGTTACCTAAACCACCATTGGTCCCTAGTCACATTGGGATTACACCCATCCACACAATCCCCTTTCTATTCCCTCCTTCGGGCATAGTAGGCGCTCCGGTTATGGCTACCCTTAGTCTCCCCGGGCTAACCTTGGGATTACCCGTGTGGTATATTTCGCCTCCCGTTCCCCCGCCGACACCAAATGTCATCTTGCAACCGGTACAACCCATTGTCACTTCTACCCGACCACCTCCCGGTATCACGACTCCTTCGTCATCGACGAATCCCCCTCCTCTCATCAGGCCCACTGGGGGCAGAGGCCCACAACCATACACTGCGGCACCCCCACCCAAAGCAGTTAAACCTCCCCTCGTGTTCCGTGCTCCTCCTAAATGCTCGTTGTGTGATGAGTTAGGCCATCCAACCCATCAGTGCCCACATTTACCTGCATTACAGGAACACATGCAAATGCTTGACGACAACCCCAACATCCCGGTTGTCAAACTCGACCCAAATCCCAAGCCTCGTGATAAATCCCTGCGCACCAACCACCCTTGTGCCATTTGCGGTGTTTACGGTCACTACTCACATCACTGTCCTGATATCCCAGATTACAGAGCAACGCTGTATGAGTTGAATAACGTCGACTTAGAAATATCTCCTCCCCTCATCGAGGAGATCTACCCTCCCGCATCATCCTCATCCGGAGAGATTAACACCATTTACATGATCTCTTCGACTACAACTTTCAAACCAGAACCTTTTGATTTGTGGTCTGACTACTTCCAAATTGATGAGCAAATTTTGGAGACACTCACTGCACCCGACTACCCTTGGGACGATATGCATCATCGCTCATACTTCCTCCCGAAAGCATCTACATCCACTACATCTAATCAGCTATCGGTCGAATCGAAAGATTTCATACCCACTAAGGTCGATTGGCTCAAGGACCCCATCCCAGCACCGGATGCCTTCGAAGAAGGGAACATGTCAAACATCTCCCCCATTATATAAATTGACATTTCCACCACACCTGGGAAACCTGAGCTCATCTCGCTGGGTGCATCTTGCACATAGGCGGAAACTCAGGCATACAAAAAACTTTTTCAAGAATTTCGTGATGTCTTTGCTTGATCCTATACCGAAATGCCTGGTCTTGACCCCGCCATTATAGAGCACCACATTGACACATGGCCTGATGTCCCCCCCCGTTCGTCAGAAACAGCGACCCATTCATCCTTCCAAGCTCTCCGCTGTTAAAGCCGAGGTTGAGAAACTTCACGAAGCAGGATTCATTTATCCTATTCCTTATACCACATGGGTTTCAAACCCCGTTTCCGTCAACAAAAAACAAGGCACCCTTAGAGTATGTACTGACTTCTGTGATTTAAACCGCGCTTGTCCCAAAGACAATTTCCCCATGCCATTCATTGACCAACTCATTGATGCATGTGCAGGACATGAAGTCCTATCTTTCATGGACGGTTTTTCCGGATACATCCAGATTCAGATCCGTAAGGAGGATCAGTACAAGACTACCTTTTGGTGACCTTTTGTTGGCTTCAGAGGCTCAAATGGTGAAAAAGTGGACAAATGGGTCATGTGAATAGGGAAATGAGCTAGTGAGCACCTTTTGGGTGTTAACAGATTGCCCCCTGATGTGTGAGGGCAGGAGCTCATCGTATGGCCGATAGACATCATAGTTCTTTTGTCTTTTTCTGGGGTTTGGGGAGGAGAAGAGTCCGATTGGAGTCTGGATCCACAGCCCTTGGAAGCTGCAAAAAACAAAAAATATTACATGGCCTCAATATGAATGAGGATTAATCTCCGATAATGGACGAGGCGGGCATACCCATGCTCGTATCAAGACATATACATAACAATTAGTCCCAAGAAGGGGGATCTAATACATAAAAAAAAATATACTGGTACGTCATAATGGTCCAGAGGGGACATTATTTTGTGATGTACTCATGATCATGACATGACTGATCTCAATAACTGATACACTGGTATAACTGATGAACTGCTGAAATTGAAGGTATCAAACATCTGTAGGGACTCAATGACTGTGAGCCATCTCTGGGAAGTATATGTAACTGTATACTCGAGGTAGTATAAAACTGGTGTACATCTGAATACTGTCGCCATGCGCAACCCGGATATCTATAGAAAAAAGTGTAACTGGTTGTATCCATAGGTAGACTCTCAAATGTGGAGGAGTCGGGAGGTATCCGGGGTCTTCGACTAATAACTGAGCGGACCAATACCCTGTGCAAGTCTCAACTATGCGATCAAGGTTTTGAAGTCGAGCATGTGAGAAACAACCATTTGGAGAAGCACTGAGGACTCTTCTCGAAATGATTCGTAGGCACTCATCATAAATGGTGATGAGTCCAAGACACAGGGACCTTTAGGTCTATCCTCTGGAATAAATTTGGTTGTCGTCGACAGAGGGAGACCAACAACTAACAAGGCAATGATGTTTTCTTGATAGGAGCGCGAGGTGTAGAACTGAAGTGTGGTAGTACTGATGGTAGGACTGACATACTTGTGGGGATGGGAAGTAACTGGGGTCATATGTGGGAAGACTCAAACTTCCTTTGTTCAGGGCATGATGACATGGTTGACCTGGCAGCGTAAGGAACTGACTTGTAGGTGTGGGTATCACTGCTTTTAAGGACTGAAGGGTACGTTTGACTCTGGGGGGGGTCCAAGCTGATGGGTGCTGTCGAGGGATTCTCAGGGTGACATACTGCAGAATACTTTGAACAAAGGCGACCATAATGGGGAAGCTGCCCTATGAGTAGACGTGATCTGTTGTGGTACCGAGAAGCACCATTGGGTCCTTCTTCGTAGTTTTAATGAGCTCCGAGAAGGGATAAAAGTGTGCTCTGAAATGGTACTGTCTTGTGGATTTTGTGAGCCCAGGACTGTTCGTGCTCATTGGTGCTCTCATTTTTAAGGAGTCTGAAAACAATAAGAAGACTCTGCAGTGGTTATGATTACTGTCCTGTTGGTTTTACGAGCCCAGGATGGTGATTGCTCGTGGTCGCTTTCATGTTTAGAGAGTCTGAAAGCAGTAAGTGGACTCCATTGGTGTTCTTTTTCGTGAGTTAGTCTCCAAGGCCCGAAAAAGCATAAAATGATGCAAATGGAGAACTCTTCTAGTCGATGTGGCTAGAGTATTCCTTTTTCATAATTAGTCTACAAGGTCTGGAAAAGGGGTAAACTTATACCAGGTAGACGCCGTTTCAGATACGTTTAGCGAGCATGAAAGGAAGCAAGATTGCTCGGCGATCTTTTCATTGTTTTAGGAGTCAGAAAAGAGCTTAACAGAAACTCCCTAAGTGCCTTTTTCCTAAAAGGGATTGCTCGGCCCGAAAAAGGGATAAAACTATACCGAACAACAAGGGATTGATGGGAGCGAGAAAAGGTCTTAAGCGTCATCATGTGTGCGGGATATTGGATCCGGTGACATAAAGATTGTCAACAAGGGGCAACAGCCATTGTGGCACGCAAATCGAGGTGATGGGTGGCATGGTAAAAATGCCCCAAAAATCTGGAGGTGAGGGCGAGAAATGATCTCAAGCACCATCACGAGCGCGGAAAACTGAATTCGGCGATATAAGACTTGTAAAAAATAGAGAACGGCTGATGTGGCACGCAAACCAAGGTGACGGGGGGCATTTTGGAAAAAATGCCCGAAAAATCTGTATGTGAGAGCGAGAAATGATCTCAAGCACCATCACAAGCGTGGAAAATTGAATCCGGCGATATAAGGCATGTCAAAAATGGACGACGACCGATGTGGCACGCAAACCGAGGCCACAAGGGGGGCCAAAAAATGGTCAAAAAATGGACCTGATGAAAACAGGAAAAGGAAAGAACTGTCATGAAGGTCAGTCACGGACGGTGGTGTCCATGCGGTTTACTATGGGTAAAATCGCTTGAGGTACAACTCGTTGCGTGGGTTGCGGAGGGGGTTGCCTTCTGAATCGGTCAGAATGTATGCCCCCTGTCCGAGGCAAGTGTGTATAATATATGGGCCTTGCCACATGGACACAAACTTTCCTTTCCCAGTTTTGTCATGAGCCTGATCGTAGGCGAGGACAAGGTCCCCTTCAGAAAAAGTTCTTGGGTGGACATGTTTATCATAATTCAATTTGGATCGATTCTTGGCTGCTTACATGGTTTGAAGGGCTGTGCGCTGATCTTCATCGGCCTGCTCCAGGAGTAGTAAGCGTTGCTCGATTGGGGCAGTGTCTGGTAGGAGTTCAACGGCCATATGTAGGGTTGGAATCTGGCACTCAATGGGGAGGACGGATTCGACACCGTGAACTAAGTGGAAAGGGGTAAAACCGGTGGCGGTTTTAGTTGACGTGCGGTATGCCCATAGTGCCGGGAAGAGCATGTGGTGCCAATTTGACTTGTGTTTGTCTACAGTGCGTTGGAGGATGGTTTTCAAAATTTTGTTTATTGCTTCGACTTGGCCATTTCCTTGGGGGGTAGTAAGTAGAGGAGAAATGGTGTTCAAATTTCAGTAAGGTTGATAGTTCTTTCCAGACGGCGTCTTCGAAGTGAGAGCCGTGGTTTGAGACAAGTTGCTTGGGCACTCCAAAACGCGCAATAACATGGTTGAGAAAGAACCGCGCTGCGGTCTCAGCTGTGCAATTGTAAGTTGGCATGGCCTCTGCCCACTTGGTGAAATAATCTACGGCCACAATAATATGTTTAAGACCGCTGGCTGACGTGGGATTGCAATCAAGAAAGTCGATGGCCCATTTGCAAAATGGTCCGGCAGTAACGACTGGATGAAGGGGGGCGGGTGGTGTTCTTGCTTTGGGGGCAAAAAGTTGACAATTTTGGCAATGTTTGACTGTGGTGATGCAATCAGTAAATAATGACGGCCAAAAGTAACCTGCACGAATGATCTTTTGGGCGGTGGCCATGCCGGAGAAATGGCCTCCGTAGGCACCGCTATGACAATCGTTGAGAACTTGTTCCGCCTCACTATGGGATAGGCAACGTCGTAGGATGGTATCAACGCCGCGTCGATAAAGTACATCCCCTAACAAGAGGTATCGGGGGGCTTGGTGACGTATACGACGGCGTCTGTCACGATCGATGTGGGGTCGAAATTTCTGGGTGCGAAGGTAAATTAGGATGTCACCGTACCGTGGGTCATCAGACGAAATAATGAAGATGTGATCGTCAATCAGATCCGTTTGAATAGCGGGTGATGACGAAGAGGATGGGAAGTCAGTGATGAGATGGGCAAGTGCGAGGGCTTTGGTGCTCTTGGGAGTTTTGAAAGTGAGGTCATACTCCTGGAGGATAATGACCCATTTAGCAACACGACCTTGTAGGAGCCGGCGGTTTAGGAGATAGACCATAGGGTTGGAGTCGGTGACAACTGTGGTATGACTGCGCAGAATGTAGTGTCGCAATTTTTGGATGGAAAAGACTACAGCTAGGGCTAATCTTTCCTCGTACGGGTAACGTAGGGGTGGGCCAGACAAGGTCTGGCTGACGTAATAAATGACATGCTCTCGGTGAGAGGCATCTTCTTGGACCAAGACTCCGGACACGGCATGTTCGGATGCCGAGACGTAAAGGATGAAGTCCTGGGAGAAATCCGGAGGGGAGATTAAGGGGGCTTGTGTGAGGGCTTTCTTGAGGGCGTCGAATGCCGTGTCTGTTTGCTCATCCCAAACAAAGGGTATGTGGGTACGAAGTAGGCGTAAGAATCCATGAACTTTGGTGGCATAATCTGGAACGAAGTGACGAAGGAAATTGGACAACCCTTGCAGACTCTGGAGTTGCCGAAGCATGCGCGGAGAGGGAAGGTCTAAGATGGCTTTGACTTTCAGGGGATCAACAGTAATTCCATTCTGGGAAACAATGAAACCCAACAACCGGCCTGCCGGAACGCAAAAGACGCACTTGTGTGGGTTCAAGCGGATTTTATATTTGTGACAACGCAAGAAAACTTGCCGGAGGTCGTTAAGGTGGTCTGATCGTTTCCGGGAAGGAGCTGTAAGGTCATCAAGATAGACCAGCAAGATATGGACCAAGTCGTGAAAACAATAGGTCATGGCCAGCTGGAAGGTAGCACCAGCATTTTTAAGGCCGAAAGGCATGACACGATAGGCAAAGGTGCCCCATGGGGTGGTAAAGGCAGTCTTGTACTGATCCTCCTTGCGGATCTGAATCTGGTTGTATCCGGAAAAACCGTCCATGAAAGACAGGACTTCATGTCTCGCACATGCATCAATGAGTTGGTCAATGAATGGCGTGGGGAAATTGTCTTTGGGACAAGCGCTGTTTAAATCACGGAAGTCAGTACATACTCTAAGGGTGCCTTGTTTTTTGTTGACGGGAACGGGGTTTGAAACCCATGTGGTATAAGGAATAGGATAAATGAATCCTGCTTCGCGAAGTTTCTCAACCTCGGCTTTAACAGCGGGGAGCTTGGAAGGATGAATGGGTCGCTGTTTCTGACGAACGGGGGGGGCATCAGGCCATGTGTCAATGTGGTGCTCTATAATGGCGGGGTCAAGACCAGGCATTTCGGTATAGGACCAAGCAAAGACATCACGGAATTCTTGAAAAAGTTTTTTGTATGCCTGAGTTTCCGCCTGTGTGCAAGATGCACCCAGCGAGATGAGCTCAGGTTTCCTAGGTGTGGTGGAAATGTCAATTTGTATAATGGGGGAGATGTTTGACATGTTCCCTTCTTCAAAGGCATCCGGTGCTGGGATGGGGTCCTTGAGCCAATCGACCTTAGTGGGTATGAAATCTTTCGATTCGACCGATAGCTGATTAGATGTAGTGGATGTAGACGCTTCCAGGAGGAAGTATGAGCGATGATGCATATCGTCCCCAGCGGAGTCGCCAAAAACTGTTGGCTTGGTTTTGCAACCAAGCTTAGTGCTATGGGCACCTGCTAGCTAGTAGCAGCAGTTTCAATATTAAGCAAAAACAATAAACTAAATCTAAATCTAAAACTAAACTAGCATGTGCATATATAGACTACAGTCTATTACTCCTATGATCTTTTGAAAACATAACATCAACAAACAACTTGACAACCGCAAATGCTTGCCCAATGGACTAGAATATAGCCTTCTATGCTAGTTTTAATCTACAGCTTCTAGTAAAACACACAACAATTAACAGAGATGCTCAATCTATCCCAAAAACCCAGCATGATATTTTCATTAAGCTTAATGGGAAAGAAACTCCCAATTTTTCCATGTTTACAGTGAAGGAGGTTGGCTCCTTTTATAGGCCTAAAAAGGCTCTTCCTAAACCAAAAAGAAATAAAATAATAAAAAGGAAAAAGTGGGTAAGATCCACTTTTCTCTCCTCTCCAACGAATCTATCAAGTTTTTATTACTTTTTATTAAAAAAAAAAAACCCCTGTTTAGCCAGCTGTTCCAGCCCAGGAGACCCTCGATGACTAGCTGTCTCTATAGCAACGTGAAGATATACGCTTAGTTTTGAGATGAATGGAACTCCGTGGATTCTCGTGGTACTCATGAAATAGATCTCCAAGCAAACAACTGCCATTAAAAATGATTGATACATGGGTTGAAAACACCCCCGCCAGATTTTTCCTGGTGATTGCTGTTACTAGACTGAGTTTTACTGCAGAGGATACACCCAGGACTTCAGACTAAGATTTAGATTGCCAGGTTTTAAACAAAGTTAAATGTGCCATGTGTCAATCCCAAGGTGGAATGACTCATCCAAACTTGAAATCGCGCGTCCTTGAGTCACGGATTCGGTGTCTAGATGTGCTCGACGACCATCAAAATAATAGATATGTTGGAAAGTGGAAACCGATTGCAATAAAACCCATAAAAACTCGAGCTGGTGTTTCTAGGCAACCGGTCTCTCCCAAAGATTCAAGTAGCACGTGGAAAACGAACTTATCATAAAGCTGTAGTTTATGATTGTCGGTCAATGAATTTAGCCCAAGGATCCAAGTGACCGTGAATTTAGCCCCTCGACGTGGCCTCTGCTAAGCTCGGCTGTCGATGGAGTGACTCTTGCTGAGCTTAACCTCCACCGTGGGCTAATTGTTGAACCTCGAGCTCTTCATCTAACTGTAACTCAACTTTGCATCAAAAATTTGCTATCGGTGTAACCTGCGATGATCCTATCGGCTGCCTGTTGTCCTCCGAAATGGCATGCGTGTCGTTTGAAAGCCCAAAAAGCAACACACCAGCTGGAATGACAACTCTCTCAAGAGAGAGGCCAATGTCACCACACTCCTCTCCTCTTCGCTTCAGGTTGGCTCTTCTCCAACACTAGGGGGTTATCCCTAAAAAAGAGTCGCTAAGGCAGGTACAGTAACGGGCAAGGTGAATGGAAGAGGCTGCCTTAGAGAAACGGAAGTAACAAAAAATAGTTTTGGATGGGTGATGGAAAAGAAAGGAAGATCAATCCTCAGGGAAAGACCAGTGCCAGTATCAGAGAGGAGCGAATGGAGTCAAAGGAGAACTCTAAAAGGGCCTTGCTGCCAGGTGAATGTAGTGACCAACTAAGAGCTCTTGCGCTCGAGGATACCTAAAAGCCACAAATCTTAAGAGAAAAGCATGGGTCAAATAAAACTGTGCTAGATTGTTAGCGCTCCGTTTAAGTGATCCCAGCTTAAGAATCGAAAGTAAAGAGCTAAGCGAGGTATTGCCTCAGACAAAATGAAAGATGGCACACAAAGAAAAATGGCATACAAAGGGAAAAAAGAGCTCTAAATTTATCCAGAGAATCCCGTCATGATATTTTTCATTTAGTTATGGGGAAGAAAACTCCCAAATTTTTCCATCTTTTTTTACAATGAAGAAGGTTGGCTTTTATAGGCCAAAACCTCCTGAAGAAAGTAACATAATAATAAAGAAAGAAGAACATAACCTAAAGGACTTTTAGTCCATTAAGGCGAACATCCAGCTGTTTGATCGCTTCACTCTCCAACGTGACCAAGATACCTTTATGTGGCTGTCAAACGATAGATATGAAATGGGCCACGAAGGCAATCGGATAGGCTGAGTCAGTGTTTCCAGGTAGACGGGCTCCATAAGTCACGGCCTGCCAGTACTCACACACAGTTTCGAGGCAAAAGTAAAATGAAAACATCCACAAAATTGATTGCATGGGACATGGAGCTGATAATCACGAAACAGAGGGACCTCCGATTTGCTTTCAAATTTCTACTGTGTTCTGATTTATTTACTGAACACCGATCTAACTCTGGTCATATGAACCACCAGGTTACGATTTCCGTAATTTGCTGCCAAAATTCTCGACAACCCCGTGAGACCGAAACCGAGTTTTGCTATTTGCTGCTATTGTTGATCGCTGAAACTCGAGCTTTTTCATCAATCAGCTGTCCATAATATATGCAGCTGGTAATTAGAAAACCCAAAACTCGAGTCTGCGCTTCCAGGCATACGACTTGAGTGTCGTCCGCGTTTCAACCGCGGGTGTTATTTCTCCAAGAGACAATTTCATGATTTAGCCACGGCCATAAAGAAAACACGGGTCGTTTATCTCCTGTGCATAGCTGGTACTCGACTGATTTTTAGCATGCTACGGTGGGCCTGAAATATCGGCTTTCAGCGTGACTGTGGGTTCACGATGACGTGGATGACAAGTGGCTAAGGAATTTGTGAAGAGCTACGCCAAAACTCAACGCTATTGGCGCAACCGGCTGCTAACCAAGTCGCAAGTCCAAGACTTCGCATTGTTTGATAGTGGTCGCGCCGATTTGTTTGTTGAACACCGAGCATTGAACGATATCAACAGAAATTTCCTCATGAAACGCCGGTTATCTCCCATAAAATGTTTCTTGAGTTACTGCTAATTGATGACTACATGCAAGTAATCTCATTAAGTGCTGAATAGCCAGGTCTGATTTCCCGAGAAGGGCATACTACCTTCCAAGATTTAAAATAAACGTGGTCTCTAATATAGTTCCATCCATCGCCTTCAAATACAGGAAGAACACTCATATATGCCCTAATGGCATGTTTCCGCTGTCCACATAAGATGTAGCGATTTCCAGCAAGGACAAGATGGAATCCAAAACTTCCTAAGCATGGGTGGATTTGCACGCAAATAACAATAAGCTGCCTGCTCTAGCAATATACCTGCACGCAAACTTGGTTCCTCACTAGAGATACGGAAATAAACATTTGCAGCCTCCTTGAATTGCACCCTTGCCTTGTGTAATTCTGCCCACCACAGCGCACATCTTGTGGCATATCTCTGACCTGAAGCGCCTTCTTGTAATGTTGATCCTCTAATGGATTTCCTGTGCTGTATTCTGCTTGGGAAAGGTAGTCAGCTGTTAAATTTGATTTAAAACACTTGTCGAGCTTTTCATCCATGTGCTGGTGAATGAGACCTGGAGATTTCATAGGCATTCCACGAGACAAGTGGAATAAACTCCAAACTGCTTGATGTATTGGAGAAATCGTGAGATCTATGCTTGATTGGGAACATTATTAGACTTTGGAAATCCCCAAAAAACTGCTCCTGAAGGGTAATGGTTGTGATGTCAAAACAGGAGGGCGACTTCAACAAGGGCGATTTTGCAAGGCTTTTTCAAATCGACTTTCTTGGCATTTGCTTGTATCAGGGGGTTATCATTAGTATCATTGTGATCTATGCTATCATTCTGTTATTTCTCTTGTGGCATTAGTCTTATCTCTTGATTGCATCAAATTTGATATTGTTGACGTTTGTTGTGTAGGAGAGAGGGCGCATTGGCTTCTTAAAGTGAATCGACTTCATAGAAAACTACTTCAAAGCTTCTTAAATTGATCGGGTTTGCATAGATCATTATCATCAAGGCATCTACAAGGTTACCCAAGTAAGATCCACAGGTTTGTTGCTCTTATCTTGATCCAATCCATTGACATAACACATAAATTGATAAAACCCTAATTAATCAAAACCCCCATTTGTTACATTTTCTCATATTTACTAAGATTTAGTGGGTTGTTGGGTGTAATATTGAAAACCCACCTCTATAGTATCCACGGCATCCCGGATCTATAGTTTGGTGAGGATTGGCCTCCATTTGATCCCCTTCCCGAGCCAACTTAGCCTCTCCAAGTGAGGTCGCACTTCTTGGTGAGGGTGAGTTGACCTAGATCTAGTTGGTGGGTAGTTGAGATTTCAATTGATTCATGATCTACATGCCCTAAAACCTACCCCTAGACTCTTACTTTGGCAATTTTTACCTTTTTGGCCCTATTCCACATTTCAAGGGATTTAATCCCCATTTTGGACCACTTGGTATCTTCAAACTCAGATCTAGCAAGATCTAGCCATTGGATTGCCTTGAAATTGTAGATCCACACTCGCACTTGATCAACCTACTTGGATCTAAAGTTTGGATGCCATTGGACTTGTCTTGATTCATTTATCCCACATTTTACCCTCCTTGGGCAAAGTCGCACTTCCTTGGGAGAGTGAGTTGGTCCACTTCTAGGACATGGGTATATGAGATTTTGGTGGATTTGAAACGAGCATAATTCAAAACCTAGGTCTAGTATGTCATTTTGTCAAATCTTGCCTTGGGGATAGCATTCCTTGTTTTAAGGGATTGTGGTCCACTTAGGTCAAACCCTGAATCTCTAGATCTAGACTTACTCCTCCATCAAACCTTTAATTTCCCACTTGTCTCATGCAATAGGAGTCATCAACCACAAGTTAACTTCACTTTGACTCCATTATCCCAATTCCCAAGGCACTGATCTCTCTCCAAGTCAATTCGACTTTCCTAGATTGTTGGATTAACTTGTGGTTTGACCCTTGTGTGGTGGACTAAACCCTTTGATGTCATCATATATCATGATCAAGCTTGTCACTTGTACTAGTTAGCCCCAATTCAACCCCTTAACTACCCTGCATTGGACACAGTTCCCAAGGCAGTGGATTTTCTCACATTGAACTAGTACTTCAATCCTGGATCTCATTTCAAATACTGTTAGTCACTCTCACATCAATAATGAACCAAAGCTATACTCATTGAATCCCTTACTTATATTGTGACTTCATTCTTAGGTCTAGGATAAACCATACACCTTACTTCACTTAGTATTAACTTGATTTGGTGTCTTGGTTTTGATCTCTCCTGTTGGGAGTAGATTGGGTCTCCCCCTTTGTTGTCTGGGCTAGACAACATAAAGCGAAGGTTGCCTTGACTGGCGTGACAACCATCTATTGGAGGTCGAGGTGATCGTGGTTGCACCTTTTGAGTTGCCCTTCCCTATTGCCATCCATCAATGAATACATCCATAGGGGTAACAGGATACAGTTTAGGTGATAACAGGATCCTTGGACTATGTGCTTGGTTTCAAATGTTTACCAATATCTGTAGGTTTTGGTGTAACGGCAAACCTTACATGGTATTAGAGCTAAGGTCCTAGGTTCAATTCCCCTGAGCTACGTCGGAGGGGGGGTGCTGGACTATTGGTTATAACCGCCGCACCTTTGGGAATATAATGTGGACTGATCACCACACTGGGATCCTTGGACTATGTGCTTGTTTTCAAATGTTTACCAATATCTATAGGTTTTGGTGTAACGACAAATCTTACAATGTCATGGTGTATGAAATATTACATAGTCACTAATTCAATCCCCCTTTTTTTAGCTTTAACTGCCTTACACTGTAGGTGTTATCCGCATAACCTCAATGTTGGAGCTTGATTAGTAATCACGTGCTCGTAGATTTTAAATTTAATTTTCGATTGCTAGCTATTTGGTTTTGATTAGAAGATCTTTTCTAGTAATGAATTTTGTGTTTCCCAGTTTGTGCATTCATTAAAATTATTTAATTCCAGTTCATCATTGAATAACATGTTTTGGTTTTACGGTACTTTTACCTATTAATTTTTGGGAAAACTGCATTTTAGTTTTTCATATTATAGGGTTTGTATTGATTGCATAAGCATGGACATGTGCTCTACTAGTCTCCTTAGAAATAATTAGAATAATTTCATGGATCCTGTATTAGAATTTTTCACTTTTCAATTTTAGTATAAAAAATGTCACTAAAATGATCATTATGTCTGCAGTCGTGCATCTGATTTTGGTTTGATGAAGATTGATGATAAAGGTCAAGTTCTCTATTTTAGTGAGAAACCAAAAGGGAATGCCTTGAAGGCAATGGTAATCAAGACCATTTTATGTACACACATAATTGTAGGCATATTCAATAGAGTTTAATGCGATAACTTTCAAAAGGCTTAGTATTTATTTAATTTTTATTTCAGGCGGTGGATACAACTGTATTGGGATTATCGTCAGAAGATGCCAAAAAGAAACCATATATTGCATCTATGGGTGTATATGTATTTAAGAAAGAGATTCTTTTGAATATTCTCAGGTAAGATATTGGAACATTCTTTTGTTTTTTGGTTCAAGTTGTTATTGAAAGACAATATATAAATCTCAAGAAGAGCAGAATATGACATATTGATACATGAAGTTAACGTTAAGCTTGTTTGTCAAGTCCATTGTATGTTCTTTCCAACTGCATGTATTAAGAAAAGTAAGAAGATGTGGTCCACATTTCATATTGATTTATTAAAATTATTAATAGACACTAAAATTCTCTTCTAATTGGTTTTCCTAAATTTATTATTCTTTTCTATTTTGTTTTGCTAAAAATATTATTGGACATACATTTTATATTACAAATAATTTATCTTTGGTTACATCCTTTTTTGCAGTTATATAAAATTTATGTTAGGTTTATGCCTATTTCTTAGGCTTTATTAAATGCCTAATGTTAAGTTCATGTTACTCCCTATATTTCAAATATTGTGGCGACATATGCCTAATGTATGTCATATAGGTGTAAGATCATAATTTGTAACATCATGAAATGCTTATATATATGTCGAATGTGAGAGAACACAGTAACTGCACATATGGCACATAGTATTTGCATAAATGTAATAATGGCTCAGGATTTTACAAGTTATGATTGATTAGGAAACTACATGAGAAAGTAATATTTTTCCATGTGTCATGAGGGAATATGAGGAAAGTTACAAGTCAGATGCCTATATAAAGACACTATTCTTGATTCTCTACATTACATCTTAAGAGAACTTTCATTGTATTTTGTATCGCTGGATACAGTTCAATAAAGTCCATAACCCCTTTTCTCTCCAATATTGTGCTTGTGTTGATGACTGATGCTACATTAATCTTTGATTTTGATAAATTTGAATATGATTTGACATGGTGCGCCATAAGAACTTTATGTAATATCAGAGCCAAGGATCTTTTTCAAGGGAATGTTTCTGAGCAATCTCATTTCAAGTTTAAGTATGAGTAAGGTAGATTAGACTACCTACTAAAGATTGATAGATTGTAGCTGTTACTACAAAAACCTGCACTTAAAATCAGGTCACTGAACAAGAACAAGCTTAGGGAAACTAAAGAAGTTTCCCACTGTCGCCACAGCAACTTTCCTTCCGCTTTAGGCTGGTTCATTTCCAGCTCAAGCAGGGAATTCCTGATGAAAACTACTAATCTGTCCTTATAATTGTAGATCTGGAAATCAGATTGGTAGGCTTGGTATTTTTAGGGTTTTAAAAAAATTGTGGAATTCAATAGGACATGTATCTTGTCATTTAGGGCCATGGAGTCAAAATAACAAAGAGGCTTGTAATGTGAAGCATGTTGAACCTGATCAATCTGATTAATATGCAATAATAAAATGAAATGCTCTAATCAAATTAAATGATCCAAAGATATTTCATAAACGAATAATCATCCAATCATGCAACCATAAATCCAATCAGAACAGGACAGGCCACAGAATTAGAGAAAACAGGTGGCAGATTTTTTCTTGAAAGATTTCATTACATCAGAAAGCATGAGAGGACTAATTAGTGTTGCAGACCAGCACCTGCTCCTGGCAAAAAACAATCCACAAACATTTAAAACAGCCTTGAAATAGAGGTTTACAGTAACAGAAAATTACTTGCAGTCTTGCAAACCATCCAGATCCACAGAAATAAGAGAAGGATGAAAGCACAACCCTGTCTCAAGCCTTCCTCCCAAACCTGAAAAAAATGAATTGAACCTGGCCTTTAAGGGTACTTCTCTCTACTTGCTTCCCCCTTGCAAATGAAAGGTCTTCTCCTTTTATAGCTCTCTCCCTTGGGTGACTTGGTCCAGGAAAGGGATGTAATAAAATAGTCACTAACCACCTTTTCTTCCACAAAATGATGTTCCTCTCCAAGCTGAGCACTCCTCATTAGGGGTATTTAATTCTTTGTGTAGGGGGATGTGCCACATTCATGGGTCCTGTTATCACAGTTTCTGTCACAACCCAATTAGACTATTCTACTCAGGACAACAGAGAGTGCTAGTTGCTAAGACTATGACATCTTGCGGAATCTACCCCCCAAAGATGTATTGGTTGTCACTCCAGGTAGACTTCTCCTCTCTTTTACCCTTCTAGAATGTCAAGGGTGAACTAGACTAGCTATGGGAGGTGACCCAAGTTTAGTCGAGAGGCCAAACCCCTTTTAACAACAACAGGATACCAGTAAATGATTGACAATGTAATTAGACAAAGTACCCTGATGATGCTTCCTAGATATATGAAAGATATTGATCTAGGATTTTAGTGGATTGGCTAGGGTTTTAGGAAATAATGAAGAATGCAATCCAATCCAAGTAAATAATGCTCAATAGCGAACTGGTTGAGAGGATCAAGAAAGACTAGGCTAGGGAGAATGGTTCCAAGTCGTACCCCCTTTTCTACGAGTTAGATCAATGAGAAATTCAAATGGAAGAGATAGGAAACAAATTGAGATAAAACCTATCCCTACAAATGACTTTCTACTAACAATGGATCACACAAATCAAGCACAAGAGACAAGCCGCCAAGCATTACAAGTGAATTCGACCTCCAAAACCCTAGGGTGAATTGATGTTTAGTTAGATCAGTGCCAAAGAGGGGCAAATGGAGTTGTATGAGTTCACTAGGGTCTATGGTGATGCCTTTGAAGGAATACGATGATATCCCTAGGGGAAATCGGCCTTCCTCACTAGAATGCGATTTGCAAAAGTAAAAGTTTAAATTTATTTTTGTTTTGAGTTGACAAATGGATTGGAGGGTTTAATCAAAAGGAATGGGGCACATACCCGGATCCAAAGCGAATGGTTCAATTTGTCCCAAAGCTTGACTTCACCATATAGCTTGTCCTTTGTTCTCCTTGTTATCCACTAAATTGCACTTAGTGGATTCCAAGTGAACCATTGAAGTTGTGAACATGTCCAATGTTCATCATCAGTGTTCCGAGATCCATCGGGCCAAAAAATTTTGGCTCTTTGTAATTTTTGCATGTCCAGACCCCTGTGGGGAAATTGTAATAAGTTGGTCTATGCATGAATTTTTTATGAAAGGCTTGGCCGACCTTTGAGTTTGTTATCAGGGGGATACTCTAGAGTGTTTTTCCTTAGGAATTATGTGTTACTCTTCAGTGACGTATAATTCTCGAGTTTTTCACTCACACCTCCAAAGCTGGAGTATTTCCATGATGGTAAATTTTGAGGGGTTATTAAAGCCTACTGAAATGTATTTTTGTAACATGCTAGCCATCAATAATAAGTCGTATCAACGTTGAAAAAGTCGGACTCGGAAAAAAGTCGGCAAGGGTCCCGAAAACAATTTCTCGGCAACATCGGCGAAAAAATCGGAAAAAATCGGAAAAAGTCGGCAAACATTAAAAAATACAAAATACATTCATTTTTTTCAGAATTTTAAACATATAAAGCAACAATAACATCAGATAAACACATTGGAACATAAATATGTAGAAAGCACTAATATATAGATGTAGTGGATGCAAATAACTTGGAGTGGTTTGATTTCAATGACTCAGACTGTTAAAAAATACATAAAATTTTACAATTTTAATGAAAAAAATATATATTAAAGATTCCAAGCTATGATTCCAAACCATTAGAGACAAAATATTATCAAAATGGCACCAAGCGCAATACATATCTAAATCAAAATTGAAAAAACATAATCATCAAAATCATTGTCTATGTCGAGATCATATTCATCAATAGCACCATGTTCCCCCACCTCTAGGCTCTAGACTTTGCCTCTGCTTCCAATCTCGAAGTTGATCCTCCAAGGACATCAATTAACACCCTACAATTTTGTTCAAACTTCTTAATCCAAGCGTTAAAATAAGGTAGAAAGAGCTTCCCATGCTTAATAAGTGATTTTGCTTGACTGAAGGGTACATTTTTTTATTAAGGTCATGACAGTGGAATTCAAACAACTTTAACAATCAGGCATCGACACCACCAACATCAAGGTACATAGAGAGTTTGATGTACTTCATTAAATTCCAATCCCTTACCCACATACATGATAGAATCCACTAGAAACGTTGGAATCCTGAAATCCTGAAAACCATTAAGTCTGTTGAATTCTAAATGGGATCTAAAATCCTACTTTTTGCATATGAAGTCTGATGAGGTTGGAACCACTCTCAAACATCCTGAAACAATTAATGGTAATGTTACAAATTTAAGTAAAAGGATGGAAAATGAAAGATAAAGAGAATGTCACTTTTACTTTAATTTTAACATTACCATTTAGTACTGTTGACATCAATGTTACATGTACAAAACTCATCAAATTTATAAAAAAAAAACCCGAGTTTTTAAAACTCTGAAAAAGCCTGGGCGATTTTTTCGAAAAAATCGCCGATTTTTTAAAAAATCGCGATTTTTAAGCGCCGATTTTTCGGCAGGGTCTTCACCTCGCGACTT
This sequence comes from Larix kaempferi, assembly GCA_027924585.1. Classification (NCBI taxonomy): domain Eukaryota; kingdom Viridiplantae; phylum Streptophyta; class Pinopsida; order Pinales; family Pinaceae; genus Larix; species Larix kaempferi. The sequence goes on along the minus strand of BSBM01001483.1, from coordinate 4,807,569 downwards.
TTACAAAAAGTCGCGATTTTTCGGCGATTTTTTCAAGTATGAGTCGTATGGACATGCACTAAGTCCTCTAGGAGTTTGAAGTCGTTCCAACAATTTTTTTTTTTCCTTAAATTAGACCATTTTTTAATGGTTTAATTGGAAAATTTCAAAATGTAATAAAAGTGTTGTCTGGAGGTAGAATTTGGCATGGGAGGCTCATTTTGATGCTCAGAGCATCCTCTTTACCCTAGTGCCCACTTTCTCCATGTTACGGGCGGCTACGACGTCTCTGAGAGCAATAATCAATACATCCAATACCTGCTGCTACTGAACCTGTATTTGAGCTAGATCTCTGCTGAATCCGGGCATACAATAAACCAGCACTGTATTGTGACAATCTCTATCAGAATATGACTAGGCATTGTCTCAAATGGGCTTGTGTCAAACCCTGGCAAGGAAAGGTGACCCTGTGGTAGATGGTAAGTCCAACCATCTGTCCCCTCTGATGTATCTGCTAGGGGCAATCTGAACAAAAATGCCTCCTCTGAAGGCAACTAATCTCCGATCTGGAAAAAAAGTACTGTGCGGTCCTCGGTTGCACAGTCTGCAGTGTGGAAGCTGCTCCTGACATAAAATGTGATAACAAGCTCAACATAAAGTACATGGATCAACTCAAAATTATAGCATAATACATGGACAAAATCGCCCTAGGAGGACATCCCACTCAATATGACTAGAAAAACATGATAACCTGCTCATGGTGGGTCGAGGGGGTGACATCCAACCTCCCTAGTGTGTCCCCATGGCACAATAAACTCATCTGACCAACACAAGCACCAAATCATGCTCCTCTGGGAAAGTCGTGAGCCTCCAAAGGCTCCACAAAAATCATAAAAAGTGTCGTAGAAATGTGTGAGGGCCCCACTGAATGATGAAACTGTTGTAGAAGGGGTGAAAGATATCACACTCATCATCAAAACAATTCCCATGCCATTTCCTTGCCTTAGTAGCTCAAATTGATTTCCTAAGTAGCCATTTTTACTATTTTTATGCCTCAGTAAATCCTCTATAAAGTATAAAAATGCCTATAACTCTACCTGTTCATTCGAGGCCAAATCTGACTGCACCATAATGTCCGAGAGTATGGTATAATAGTAAAAACAAGTGGCTGGATCTCATACTCCCTCTATAGAGCCCTAGGTGAACCAAGAAGATCATCAAACTTCTCTGACAGGCCATTTTTAATGGCAAATATGCACCAGAATGATAAACTGAGGAAAATACTCACTGTAACTGCCTAGAACTGAAAACCAACTTTCTCAATGTACTCAGAGAGCCCAAATCTACTAAAGGTGTGTACTCATACACCATATGGATCTCTGCATGATCATATAATATCTCAAATATGCCCCGAACAGATAAAAATAATAATAATCTGTAAATGATCAAGTATAATAAAATGCCAGATCATCATCATAAACTTGTAACCAATGCATGGGACCAATTGGTGACCTGTAATAGACCATATATCATCCATCTGCATCATCCAAGGTCCATCCACCTCATGTCCTGTGGTTGACCTTGGTCAAATTGGGTTTGACCAAGTCAACATGACCCATAAAATGACCCAGGCTAACATCAACTGCTGCAAGTGTTAAAAGGTTAAGGCATGCTTTACAAATCATTCAAGTAGCAATATAACATATAGTAATCAATTCTCTGGCGAACTAAAACCAATTATTCAATTTTTTTTATTATTATAGTGGCTCAGACTAGAACCTCAAGACTATACTCACTTCATGGTTGTGACCATTTTGCTAGTGGAGGGTGAAGGCTGAAAACTACAAGGCTAGGCTAAGGGATGATTGTACCGACTTGACACTGTGACACTTTGGAAGTGGGAAATGGAATACACACTATAGCATATGTTGGACAAATAATAACAAAGGGGATGGCAGTGTCTCACAAATGGGTAAGCTATTTCAAAAGTGCTTATTTAACCTTGACAGATGTCTACAACTCACATCCAAGCTGATACAGCTCCGTGAGGATCTTTTCCATAGCCGCCATGACTAGATGCTCGACAAACCATAACTTGAGACTCTAGGGGACACTTAGAATTAACTGTCCCTTACTCCATCTCACATGATAACCCACAAGCTAGTGAGGAATAAATCATTACAAGTGAGGCCAACAATCATTAGATATAGCATTTGTTAAACCATTGGTTTTTAGGCCTTTCATTCATTTCCATAGCCTTGATCCATGTGTATTGAGAAACACATTCTTGGATTTACATTTATTAGGCTTTTTGATCTGGGTGTGTTGAGAAACACATTCTTGGATTTTCATTAATTTCACATGCCTTTCATTCATGTGCATTGATAAACACATTCTAGAATGGGCTTTCATTTCAGATATACATTTCACTTCCAGACACGTTGTAATGGTGGTAGTACTATTTGTTTCAGGTCTAGTCAACACAACCTAGGCAACTCAGAGCCGAGACACAATACAACAGGGAAGCTCATCCAACAAAGAGGCTAAAGTAGGGAAAAGTCCTCCATGCCACAAGTCAAGTAGTAAGTCAAGGATAGTGCAATAACTGGAAGGTAATGGATGGGTGGAGAAAGTGAATAATGTAATCGACACCAGCAAGCCATAGGATGGTGGGAATGATCACCTCCATTCTCCTAAGGAGCGTAAAACCAATGAGTATAACCAGGAACTTCTACGATTGAGCAGGGACATAGATAGATACATAATACAACCAGGTCCACATATCTATATGATCGCCAGATCATGACACTAAGTGCTAAAACATGCCACAAGAATGAGTATAAAAGCAATAATAACCATAACACATGATAATACCTGCTAGGTCATATACCTATGCATAAACAATCTGAACCATCATCTGTCTGTCCACTGAGAACTTGCTGTTGCAACTCTGGGCAATACATACTGCTCTGTAAATGGCTAAATGGTCATCAAACCTGAGTTTCCTGAGACTCAGTCATGGCATAAGAATATACTGTTGTCCATAATCAAAATAGTGATCCAATATACATGCTCATCTCAAGCATCTCAATGTAAAGGACTGGTTGAAAAATGCACTGGAATCTGGAATAAAACATATGATAGCCCAGTTACTATATATGTGATAACAGAACCATCCCACACAGGGACACACTCCACAAAGGAGTCTGTTTCACACAGGAACCATCCCACATAGGGACACACTCCGTAAAGGAGTCAGGCACAAGTCTCGACTTGTGCCTCATCAATAGCCACATTGGTCATCAATCTCCCTTCCCGAGGAAGGGAATCTACACCACTCCAAGCCTTCATTCTAGACAAGGGCTTGGTAAGGATATCTACAATCTGCTCATCTGTAGAGATATACTGGAACTTCACCGCTCCCTTCTGTCACATAATATTGCTGTCACATCAAGCTCATGACCATACAAATTTTCAAGCAGCTTCCAAAGCCATACTACTTCCTTACAAGCTGCACTGGTTGTGATGTACTTTGCCTCGGCTATACTGAGTGCCACAAAAGTCGGTTTCTTGTTGATTCAAGAAACCATAGCTGATCTCAAGGTAAAAACAACACCCAGAGGTGCTCCTTTTGTCAGCTGCACTTCTAGCCCAATCTAAATCTGTGAAGCCTACTAGTTTCACTCCATTTTTTGAGGCATATCTCAATCTGTAACCAATAGAACTGGAAAGATATCTCAGCACATGCATAGCTACTACCCAAAGTACTTGTCTCGGCTCGGCCATGTACTGACTCAACGTGTTTAATGCATAGCAAATATATGGCCTGGTATTAACCAGTTACAACAAGGAGCCAATCAATTGACGGTACATGGCAGGATCTACTAAATCTGAAGATATGGCATAAGCAAGTAACTTCTTCAGATTTGCTTCCATAGGTGTAGCCATGGACTTACAGTCCATCATACCAAATTTGTACAAGATCTCAATGGTATACTTCCCTTGTTTAAGGAAGATCTCATCAGGTCCTTGCCACACCTCTAAGCCCAAGAAATAATGCATCAACCCCCAGGTCTCTCATTTCAAATTTACGGATCATCTCCCTCTTGCACCTGGAAATCTTACTCTCGTCCCCTATAAGAAAGAGATCATCAACACAAAATACCAAGATCAAGGGACGACCATCATCAACCTTATAATAAAAGTTCTGATCAGCTTCACTTCTGGTGAAGCCTAGCTTTCTCAGGTAACTATCGATCATGGAGTACTAAGCCCGGGGTGCCTGCTTAATCCCATAAAGAGCTTTCTTCAACCTGATAATAGCATGCATGGTGACTAGAGTAAGTGTCTCATCATACTCTATTCCCTCTAGGCTGCAGACTCCCTCTGCAACTCTGCCTCTTGCTCTCAATCGTCAATCTCCATATGAGATCCTTTGGACTTGTGGGTTATGGGTCCAGATATGACTGAATGTGCATCAGTAATCATCACTTGTTCTTCGAAACAAGTCTCATCATCCTTCTCTTGTAGGTCATAGCACATGATCTTTCCTACAAGTCAGATTCAGTCAAATAGTTAGTAATTATTGCATGATCATGAAATTCAATCAACTCGTATTGACTTTTTAATGCAATGACAATTTCTTATGCACAGTTATGTAACCAACTTAGTCAATGCTTCAGTCACAAAACCCATCCAACGGGATATTGTGAATCATTATAGTCTACTTGCTCATCATATGCATGAGATGGACTACATGAGCCTACAACTTTGTCAATCATATATAGATGTATAGTAGAAAACTATATAATTCTAATGCACAATGTGATCTCTAACTCCTACTTGATCTCTGACTCCTTGCAGTGATCACTGAAGTCCTCAAGAACACTTTGACCTTCAAGTTCTGAACTTAAAAAAAACTCTCTGAAGTATTCATGTATAGAAACAAGTCTTCCATCAAAGGAAGAATTCTTCTGCATTCTTTGGCCTTTCCTGTGAAGACTCTTCGTCAACATCAGTAATTGAGACATGCTGCTTTCTCTTCTTGGTTGTGGGGGCATCATGCTTTTCTTTTCCTTTCTTCCAACATTTTGCGGCAAAGAGACCTAACTTGCCACATTTGTAACATTGAAGTTTTCTTGATCTTTGGATTTTGGACTGACAGGATCCCTTTTTTGCCCTTGTTCCACATTCCTCTCTTCCTTCCAATTTTGGTTGCAAGAACTAGTTCTTCTTCTTTTTCCTTGATGTAGAGGCAAGCTCCCTTGTTTCTCTCTTGGATAGATTCTGACCAAAACTGATCAAAACTAGGTAACTAACCACGAGCACATGTCCCTTTCACAAATGGCTTCCATTCCGGAGGAAGTTCAACACAAGATCTCTGTCAGGGACACTTTCATCAACAACTGCTAGTTGATCTCTGATTTGGGCAATCTTAAAGAGAAAATTGAACCCTGTTTAAGAAATCCTAACAGGAGAGGGTCAAAAATGAAGTTTGGAATCTTGCAAAACTGACTCCACACATAGATGTTCCCTATCAAGGAGAGTTGAGAGAAGGTAGGATCGAGCCAAATCTGAGGACTGGACAACACAAAACTTGAAACCCTAATTTCTGCAATAACTGCAGCAGCTGCAGAATTAGGTCAAAAAATGAAACTCCTTAGAACTTGAATTTTCCTTCACCAAAAGATGCGCCTTCCCTAGGGCAAAATTTCCAATGCACTTTTCAAGCTAAATTGAGAGGGGAAGGCCCCGAAATGTGAAACCCTAGTTTCTTGTCCCCAACCGAAATTAGGTCAAATTTGAGTAGAGGTCTTTCCAGATCAATTATGTGATTGGATGTGAAGATGCTCATAGTAGATCCAAAGAGATGATGTAAACCTCACAATGAAAGAATTTAGGAATAACAAAAGAAGAATAGAGCAGAAGAACATAGATCCAAAGGAGCTCAGATAGAGGCAAAATAATTACACATGTTCCATTAATCTGAATAGTAAAAAGGTAAATATACAATGCTCAGGATTCGAATACACTAGGTGTGATTCAAATTAGCCTGCATGGACAGATCCATAATCAGTGGAGTGTCATCAAGTCATAACTAGGAGTCCAACTCATCATCAGTGAAGTCATCAATGCATAAGTAATAGTCAACCAGAAGTCAAACTGAGTCTAACTAAATGTGGTAGGTGTAACTAGCACATGGAAGCACTAATGTAGTGAAGGAGGCTCAGTGGTGGGCGCTCATGGAGCTAACTGGAGTTAGAATAGGCTATCTAGTCACACTGGAGGTCCATCAGAGTGATAAGGTCAGTTAAGAGTGAGTCAAGCCTAAAATCAGGGAGAGAACTCTTGTTAACTGAACATAACTGGACTGGTAGGTGAAGACGTGCGCCTCTCTCATGCAGTAGGTGAAAGGAGGGCGCACTAGGCACTAGGAGGGCTGAAACTGATCAGGAAGAAGCTCCGGGGGCTAGCTAACTGAGGGCTAGGTGCTGTGACTGATGACTGGGATGCATGCAAACCCTAAAAGCGCAAGCAAACCCTAAAAGTGCATGCAAACCCTAAAAGACTGAAAATGAAAATGACTAAAAAGCTAGTAGGACTAGGATGGAGTATAGGAATATCCTAACACCCCCCCTTAATCCATCCTGGGCCCTGGTAACTAGGACCAAAGGTGACCCATACAATCAAATAAGATAGAAAAATAAAGAACTGTCCATAAACCGAGGAAATGGGAAAAATACCCCCCTCAAAAGAACAGTAAATAACTCAAAGAACCATCATACTAAGCAGAAAAGAAGGAAGCTTTCATCGGTGAAAACTTCTGCAAAAAAATTTGACAAGTTGATCCCCTGTCGGATGCCAAAACAGGTGCTAGATGTGGATCTAGTCTTCTGATGTGCCTTCCACTGTGTAGAGGATGTATTGGACGAAGCAAGTCTCTCAAGAATTCTTTCTGCAACTGGAGCGAATGGAACATGAGGAGTCTTCCCAAGTGATGGAAGAGAGAACCCCATCATCATGCTGCATCTCTCATGGAGAGGTAGATGGCATAATGCAAGGTTGGCATGATGCTAAAGTCTGGTAGTTCTGTGAACAGATGAATCCTCAACCGTGTTCTCAGTAGTAGCAAGGACTGTGTGAGCCCATATTGACCTCGAATCTGGACTGAGAATATGTGTTGGTTCTAGATTTGAATCTTCTTGAACTATGATCTCAACATCAAAATCTTGATCTTCTTCTTCATTAGAAGAGGTGTCACTCTGATCTTGATCAGAATCTGAAGGAATAGTCAGAGAGAAGGGCATGAAGTGTGAGAACTCATATGCCTTAGAGGCATGATTAGCAACCTCATTCGCTATAATCTTCTAATGGAGATCTTTGTAATCTCTACTGTGTTTGGGCCAAAATTTACTTGCTTTGGTGATCCTGTATGAGTCATCTGATATACTAATAACAAATTAGCTGTTAGAGAAGGAACAAATAAAACATTTTTGAACTTAGCATGCTCCATATGTACTGTACCCAATCTTTTGGTAGAAATCGGAGAGTTGTCTCCCATGTGAATAGTAGGCCCATCTTTGAGATCTAAAGAGGAAAAAGATTCTTCAGAGGCAACCATGTGGTTGGAGGCTCCAAAATCTATGAGGAGGGCTTTTGACTTTGAAAAGCCAGCCATCAACGCATGGCAATCATCAGATCCACTTCCAAAATCAGACATCTTTGCTTCTTTTGGAACAACAATTTTGTTTTGTTCAAGAAGCTTGGTTAGTAGGTCTATTTTCTTGTGCATGCAAACTTTCTCAGGATGGTTTCCTCTCTTGCAGTAGGAGCAATTAGGTCTCTTGTGTTTGTCATTTTTGGATTTAGATGGCTTCTTGTCCTTGTCTTTTTGCCTCCCTTTTGCATTCGCTCCACTTGCTTCTCCAGCTAAAAGAGCTAGATCTTTGGAGGCCTTGATGGCACCCATTTGAATCAATTTGTCATCTTCTTGAATAAGGGCTTCAGAAAAGACTGTTAAGGTGGGAAACTTCCATCCAGGGATTGACATTCGCCCAGAATGGAAAGTAGATGCAAAGACAGAAAATTGAGATCCAAGTTTGCTCAATACGGAGAGTACCAATTGCTCATCACTTTTAGTGATGCCACAATGCTTGCATTGTAAAACCAATTTTTGAAATTTGGAGAAGAATTCTTGAATGCTTTCGAAATTGTTAGGTTGTAGGGCAACCAATTCACTTTCGAGAATGTGGCCTCTTAGCCCATCTTTTTTGCCAAAAAGACTCTCCAATTTTGTCCATAACTCACTTGGAGACTTCAATCCCTCAACATGAAACAACAGATCTTTAGACATATGAAGGCATATGAAACCAAAAGCTTCATCCATTTTATTTAGAAACTTGGTTCTCTCTACAGCTGAATGTGGTATGGTGTCTGTTACCAACTGAGTTGCACTACAGTTGGACTTCAGTGAGCCGCCAGTATTGCACATTTACTTGTGTCTTTTTCAGAGTTCAGAAGTTCCAAGTTTGGCCTTTTTAGGTCCTTTTTTCAGTTTTTGTAGTACATGACTGTGCCCCATGGGGTTTGTAATAAGTGTACTAGCATGGTGGTCTTTGAGTGACTCGATTCCCTAGGACTTGACAACCAAAGAAGGTATTCCAAGGAGTTTTTTCCCTTGTCGATTATGCCTTGCCTTTAACCGAGTATAATCGATGAGGTTTTCTCTTGCTCCTCCAAAGCTGGAATGCCCAAAGTGGGGGTTAGGCCTTAGGGGATTATTAGAGCCCATTTTGTAACATGTATAAACGTGCTAGATGCTAGAATTTTATTGTTTTGTCATGTACTAGGTCCCCCATGAAGTTTCAATCAATTCCGACAAAAAATATTTTTTTGCATTTTTAAGCCATTTTTTAATGGTTTAATTAAAAAATTTCAAATGGTGATAAAAGTCTTATCCGGAGTCGGAATTTGACGCAAGGATGCGTGTTTTCAAGCTCAGAGCACCCTCTTTACCCCGGTACCCAGTTTTCCTACATTTCGGGCAACCGAAAACCCCCGTGGAGCAGTTTTGCCTATCAGAGCTATAAAGTGGCACTTTAATGCCAAAAATGCAACAAATTGCACCATGGGAAAATGATTAAAGTTTTAAAAAAGGGAATATTGGCACATGCCAATTGACATGGCACTAGTCACTTAAGGTGGGTGAATCAATCAAAAGGTCAAAGGTATGCATGTGAAGCTCGAATTAAAAGTTTGAAGCATATAAAAAGAAAGGTACAGATATCTCCTTCATGTGGGGCCGGCTCTCTCTCCTCACGACAGCTATGTGAGTTGACATATTATTTGAAAGGTGGGCAACTAAGTAAATATGTGAAGGTATATGTTAAACGTTAAATTAAAAGCCAAACGTGAATATTTCCAAAGGAGTGTACCCACCATATTCACGTGGGCCAGCTTTCATCCACGTGGGCCATTTGCGATTTGATAGAGGATGGGTTTCAATTCACATGGGTGACTATACCCACGGGTAAAGGATTATGATTAAATTTCGATCTTAAAGGTTGGGTAGAGTTTTTATGCCACGAATTGAAGTTCACATGGGCCATGCTTTCCTTACACGGCCGTACGGTTTTGGAGATGGTTCGAATTGTTTGATTTGCCACCTCATATGACATCATCCTCATGGATGGCCTTCTAATTGCAACAACCAATCAATGTATTCAGCATAAAGCTCCCCAGTATGGAAACAACAGTCAACCACTTACCATTCTTTGTCTCACGCATGATCAACTTTCACAAGAGGGCAATTTCTATTTTGAAGTGTTTTTGTCCATTTGAAATGGTGTTTCTCCATTGGGTGAGAGCTTTGCTTGCTCTACAAGTTAGGAGCTTTGCCCTCCTTAGGGTTTTGCACCATAGCTTCATACCATTTGCTATAAATTGAGGAGCTTGGCTCCATTGTAAAGGATCTGAAGGTGGAACCTCTGCACTTATATTGTTGTATTATTTCTGTGTTTTTGAGTTAATAAAGTTAAGGCTTTGGAGGCTACCCTAGTGTACATGTTTGTGCTGGATCTCAGTTATGTTGCATCTTATGAGGTAAATTTGTATCATACATTATGCTAGTATATGTTGGATTAATCTGTCTTTAAAGAGAAATTATTTTCATTGAGAATGGTAAGTAGTGCTTTATAGTCTATCTTATCCATTGTAAACTTCATTAGAATACTAGAGGTAGAGAACATTCTTGTTGGAATCCATCATCTCTATTTTTCTTTTGGTTATTTACACAGGTTATTTTTATCCTTTTGCTAGTCTCTTTGTGTTTTTACAGGTGGCTTCAAGTTGGATGAATGGATGAACATGTTAGATCTACTGTTCTTTCAACAAACTTAGGCAGATTGGTAGATCCCTCCAGTACACCAAGAAGTTGACTCCAAGGCCCTTTCTTCACTTGCTCAAACCCCCCAGGGTTTAGTCTTCAAGATCCAAAATTCTCCATCTAAATCGGTTATTCTTTCCTTATATCTTTTTTAGATCTTGAATTATAAAGTTTCATTCATAGATAGATCTGAAGTTGATTTTGCAACCTAATAATTTTGATACATTTGATAATCTAGATCTAGGTTGCTTAAGTTCTCTATTTTGCAATTTCGAAGTAGATCCAAAGCATAGTAGAGTATTTCATTTTACAACATCCTTTACCAAGCAGTTTAAGTGCCTAAATCATTTACTCGTTATCTCCTTTACCATCCTTACTTAGTTGTTTATTTCATTTTAGTTTAGCTAGTTTGCATCAGTCTTTTAGGCATATTTTACATAAGTGGTCAAATCACTTTCTGAGTGTTTTGGCCATTTTATGATAAAAAGAGCTCACTGGTTTTTTGGTTCTGCACATAAAAAGTAAATTGAAAGTTAGTTTAAAAACTCAAAAAATTGCCCAAAACATGTTGTTTGCATACTAGTTGCATTGGTTTTGATTTTGACAGTTTGTAGCATTGTCAAAACACTCTTAAAGTGTTTTGATTATCATTTTCTAACCAACATAGTTCGCTGATCTGTTTTGATTTCATAACAGGTTGGAGTAAGAAATTTAAATAAAACTTGCATCTGGAGCTTCCTGAACCACCCAGAGAGAACCGATTTTAAGCACCATTGTTATTTCTCTCAAATATTGTAAACTGAGTTGTTCCCTAATGATAAAGGGAAAGCAATATTTGTCTTAAGTTTCCAAGTTGTAATAAAAAATAAAAAGAGCACAGCAGGCAATTCCAGCGCCTGACCCCAATCCCCCCAGGGGGGATTTGCACCTTTTTCTTTTTATCTATTTATTTTTCGTTTATTTTTATTTTTATTTTTTTTAGATTAGTTTTCATTTGAGCAGTAGTAATTAAATAACTCACTCAAGCACACAACGTCCTCCGAGGACCCGTTCATCATTTTATATGCTTTTGTGTTTATTTCAAATTATTATTCTGTTCTTAAAATTTAATCCTAAAATTAACCCCCCTTGCTTTATGCTTGGGGTTTAGTGTAGAATAATCATCCACTCACACGTCTTAATAAAACAAACAATGCCCCAAACCCGGAGTATGCTCTTGACTACTGCAGCTTAGTCGGAACAATTGGATCAATCAGAAATGAGTGCAAGGTAATTAGTGTTAATAGGACAATCCATTAGAATCCAATCCTAAGAACTCGGGAGGTTGCATGGACTGAATCCACAGAGTCAGCAGGTTCTTAAGCGGGTTCATCCTCGCCTGGTTGGACACTTGGTAAGGTTGCTAGAGCACTCAGTTCGAATTTTAGTTTTCTTTTGGGCCAAACCAAGAATTAACCCACTCCTTAACTACTCATTTAATAATCATAAAAATTACCAACCGAGACACTGCAATACTTTCACTGAGACTCCACAAGCAACCCTACACAATATCAATTGCAAGCACTTTTACATTCTTGGCACTGGTCTTTAATTTTCTGTGTTTTAAGTACCAATCATAAATGTTGTGGATGCTTATCTATCTTGTGTTGGGTTAGCTATTTGATTTAATTCAGAAAGCAGTGCTTAGTTTTTATATTTTATCATCTCATCATCTTTTTAATTCCTAGAATAGACTTTTATCTTTTGTTGTAGATTAAAAGCCTTAGTTTAACTTTCATAGGGACCATCCCCCTTGGCTTCGCTAGGAGTAAGCCTAGACAGAGGAGTCGAGCAATTAAGTGACAGCAGTTGACTCTCACTTGCCCCCAAGGACACATCGAGCGGCTTGAAGGTTTCCTGCCGCGTCCCCCCCCAGGTGTGTATTAGGCGGCAACAGTGTCTTTTTCATCAACCATTCTAGAAAACCCTCTCGACTTCAAGTGTACTTTCATGTCACTCTTCCATTCAAAATAATTGAAAGGAGTGAGGATCATAGGAGAGGAAGAAGTATTCGAATTGCTCATTTTGACTGCTGGAACGAGTGCAAAAAGAAACTGTTGAATCTGCTGCTGCAACTGCTGGAACTTCGAAATACCCGCAAAAAACTCTCAAAAATGGAGGTAGAATATACTCTCAAATGGCTCTAATACCATGTGAAGATGCTCACAGTAGATCCAAAGAGATGATGTAAACCTCACAATGAAAGAATTTAGGAATAACAGAAGAAGAATAGAGCAGAAGAACATAGATCCAAAGGAGCTCAGATAGAGGCAGAATAATTACAAATGTTCCATTAATCTGAATAGTAAAAAGGTAAATATACAATGCTCAGGATTCAAATACACTAGGTGTGATTCAAATTAGCCTGCATGGACAGATCCATAATCAATGGAGTGTCATCAAGTCATAACTAGGAGTCCAACTCATCATTAGTGAAGTCATCAATGCACAAGTAACAGTCAACCAGAAGTCAAACTGAGTCTAACTGAATATGGTAGGTGTAACTGGCACATGGAAGCACTAATGTAGTGAAGGAGAATCAATGGAGGGCGCTCATGGAGCTAACTGGAGTCAGAACAGGCTATCTAGTCACACTGGAGGTCCATCGAAGTGATAAGGTCAGTTAAGAGTGAGTTAAGCCTAAAATCAGGGAGAGAACTCTTGTTAACTGAACATTACTGGACTGGTAGGTGAAGAAGTGTGCCTCTCTCATGCAGTAGGTGAAAGGAGGGTGCACTAGGGACGAAGAGAGTTGAAACTGATCAGGAAGAAGCTCTGGGGGCTAGCTAATTGAGGGCTAGGTGTTGGGACTGATGACTGGGATGCATGCAAACCCTAGAATGCATGCAAACCCTAAAAGTGCATGCAAACCCTAAAAGTTTGAAAATGAAAATGACTGAAAAGCTAGTAGGACTAGGATGGAGTATAGGAATATCCTAACATTGGAAACCCTAAATTCGGGAAGCCCTAGTTGTTGGCACTTGTCTCTTTCAGCGCTACCATGAAACCATGTTAATGTTTATAGCAACATAACCAAGATCAGTAAAAGAATGGAAAAGCATAGAAGCAAAATGAGTGTGGAGCTCGTTTAACCATGATGATAAGAATAATCATCTCCCAACCATAGACAAAGCTATTTGTTTCCCCCGAGCTTAGACCTTCCAATAGAGAACAATGTACATCCAGATAGTAGTAGCACAAACCCAAGAAAACAAGAGAGAAAATTATCCAATAGTGGAGAACCCCAAAAAATCAGTCTCCTAACTGCAGTAGCGAACCTCTCTTGGCTAGAGCGAACTTGCTTGAGTGAATGACCAAATGAGAGGTCAAACTCTCTATTTATACACATCAAAAAGTGACTTTTTCCCTTACTGGGCCAACCTAACTTTCCCTAATTGGGTCGACCTGATCGAGGTAGTTCTGCCCATTGTTTGGGGCAAACTGCCCACTATTTTGGGGCAGTTTACCCACTGGGCCTACTTGTCTTGGGCGAATACAAAAAATTACATTTAATAAATCTTTTCTTTGTGATTTCACCCCAAGGTTTACATTGATTCTTTGAAGGGTTTTACATAATCAAATACATTGACATCTTGTCCTATGTGAGGTACAATAACAAAATGAATACAATAAGAATAACTTCAGAAGTTGCACTATTTCCAACAAATATGCCCATGTCATCAATTGGAGAAATTGCCCTCCTTTTTCTTATAGATAAAAACACCACAAAAATTGTCCAAGAGAAGAAAAAAATCGATCTAGTGACAGAAGGAGATTACAAAGACAAAAATCGATCCCATATTGCTCAAGATAGAAGAGATACGAGGCACAAAACAATTTGATATTATTTTCTCCAAGAGCCAAAAGTCCATTTACAATGAGGGGTTCACTCTCTTTTATAGCTAAGAGAGTGACCAAATCCTTGACCAACTTTTGATTGATGGTTGAGATTAACAGATAAAAATAAAAGATCAATGGTGGAGATTTAATCTCTCACTAATACATGGATCAAGCTAGAAATAGTATAGTGAAGGGGGCGAATAACCTCAAACACCCATAATACAATCATAAGATATAGTAATGATACATCAAATATCATCCTAGGGGGTTCAATTCACCCATAGGGAATTATTTTACAACTTAAACATTTAACATGATACAATAAGTCACTCATAGTGAAAGTTGCCCCATGGGGGGAAAGGAAGCTCGCGCTATGATGACATGAAGATATGCCATTAAGTTGTCCAATAACATCTAGGGGTTCATACAAACATAACCCAAGTAACACCTTGTCATTCATTTATCCCTTGCTACACACACCAAACCTTAGTCACTTTTTAATTAATTAATTAATAGTTGGAAATCTTTGTAAATCTTCAAAATGCTCATAACTAACTCTTCCTTTGCCCAAAATGATAATCTGATTGCACAGATGGATCCAAAAATATCTAAAACACTAAGATCCACTACTCATACACCCTCGGCTAATCTATCAGTCACTGTGAACAAATCTCCAAGTTTTAATTAAAATGGCTTAATTATTTCCCGTTGACTTTATAAAAATAATGAATTAAACCATTTTTTACAATTTGATGCATGGAGTGGTCTAACTAGCCTACAAAGAAACTAATATGCACATTGATAACCTGTAGTGGGGTCCCGTTGCGGGTTTGACCTGTTGACCAAGTCAAACTGAGGTTTGACCAAGTCAAGTACGATCAAAATTGAAACAGGGCACATGAATCAAAACTGCTGCATGCAAGAGGTGTCAATTCACTTATCATGACGAATATTGAAAGACAACTAAACACTAAGTTATGCCATACCATGGTGATCAACTCAAAAGAAAAGCAAAAGTAGGACAATTAGTCAATATAATTAAGCAACAAAAGTGATAGTTCTAGATGCATACTTCAATTCACATTAACAACAAATGTAAACTACAAATCAATCCGCTTTCTCTCTCCTGGGTGAGGTGGAAAGCGATACAATAATGGCTTTGGTCAGAGTGAGGTTTGACTTTTGGATAGACTTAATTCACTCTTGAAGAACTAGGATTTACTGGGCCATTATGACATTTGTTGGACCAGCGAACAATAGGGAAGGGATGTGTCTCATAGATGGATATAGTGCTTGAAAGGCACACTTCCGACTCTAACAAGCTCTCCATTTGTTTTTTTCACAGCATTTGGATTTCACATTTTAGTTTCACTTTATTGCACTTCGCATTTCTTTGGATATATCATTGAAGCACATTTTTTACATTTGATTTTCCATTTAGTTAGCTATAAGGTACCAGCCTTGGATAGCCTTGTGGGCCTTAGATAATGACATGGCCTTAGCTCTACTGCCAACAAGCGTCCATAGCCTCGATGGAGTTGCCACAGTATTGCCCTTTTACAAGCAAGTAGGCCTTACATCATATAAAGGATGGGTACCTACTCCCTTGGCCATTAGCTAAGTTCAAGATTTTTAAATCATTTCACATTTTTGGGAGTACTTGCTTCGAGTCTAGGGGATACACTTTTGGTGACATAAGCCTACCTAACTACACTCAAACATTCTGAGTTCAAGATGAGACTTTTCGTCAAACATTTCCTTACTATCAAACTGCAGGTACTCTTTACTGCTGCTATGTTTTATTTGACTTAGTATTACATTTTAAATGCTTTGTTGGAGTAGAGATTTGGTCAAACACTTCACTCGAATGCCCCCTCTCACTGTTGCTATGAGTTCTTTATGCTTGACAGTTTATGTTTGATTGCTTTGAATATTAGATTTACAAATTTCGATGCCCAACACAACTTTTATTTCATTAGATACAAACACAAACTCACATCTACAAACTGTAAAACTTAGATCCCGAGATCACTACTCCCTCTGGATCACCCTGAGATCTCAAGCGATTTGAGTCTCGATATCAATACAGACTCATAAAGATATAAACTCAACAACTAGATCCCTTTACAACATTTAAACACATGCAATCACACATAAACACTGCATATACCTTGAAAACCCCAAACGTGGAAAACTAGTAAACTGCGGGGCTATCTTCTCTTTCAATCCCAGAGCATATATATAAATAGACAAGTACAATACAGTGTTACCTCAAAGGTAACTCAATCCGTGAACCAGGCAAACTCTAGATCTGCATGCAACAGTTGATGCATGCATTGGAAGAGTGAGCCCTAACTGGTAAACTGGATCTGAGTATCTCTGCAGGTGCCTCTAACTGATCTTGCCTTCTCTGAAGACAACCAACTGCTCTCCCTCTAAAATGCCCCCTCCTCTACATGGAGAAATGCGCCCTCCCCTCTGGATGTCTGATGCTCGTACCGGACCAGATCTCAATAGATTTGAGCTATGAACATCACGATCCTTCCTCAAACACTGAGGTAAGGCTACCCTGAATGTCTCAGACTCTGAATTGGTTGATCGGGCTCCAAATGAGCTCCTCTTTCCTTAGGAAATGTGCCCCTCCTCTAAACTGAGCAAAAACCACACTGATGAGCTATCTCAACTCACAAAACTAGGCGCCTAGTGTATCTGGAGCTATTGATCACTGATCCAGCTCACATCTGATCACTCTCACTCTTGCAGCAGTTCCTTCCTCTCTCATAAAGTCACCCTGCATGCACTGCTGCGCCCTCCTCACTCCTGATCTATCACTCTCTGATAAGTCAACTGAGCAACCTCATCCGGGGATCGGACCCCCTTCCTCTATATATAATCTCACCGATGAATTAGGTTTACCAAAACCGTAATTCTCGGTGCATGCAAAAGTCACTTTTGCATGCAACTTTTAATCACTGACAGGCCATGCATATCTCATGCATGCATAGGGAAAAACACCCCGTAAGGTTTGCATGCAACCACCACTGGACTCATGCCACTGATTGGAGTGCATCTCACCCTCTACTCCATCCGGATGCCTATACAACTAGTGTACCTCCATGCAAGGCATCTGAATCATGGAGGACATCCCGAAGTTACCATAATCAACACTCCCTCTTAACAGGGGAAGTCCTACCACTGATGCCTGGTTCCAACAAGTCCCCTGCTGCTGACACTGGCCTAACTAACCTTCCTGTCACTGTTGCCCTCTGACCTGAAGAACGTTGATCAATCTCCATAAGTGTGGCTTCAGAAGAAGCCCCCTGATCAACAACTGCTGACTCTGTCACTGCACTCTGATTCAAACTCCCTCTAAATCTATGTTGCTGTAACCAGTCCCGAACATTGCTGTCAAGTGGATCCATCGCCTTGTAGGTGATTTGTCTATGTCCTTGAGCTGACTCAGCTCTGTAAGTCAACTCCCTCTGTCTTTGAGTTGACTCAACTCTCTCCTGAGCTAAGTCCATCTCAACCATCTCATACTAGCTCAATCTCTGACTGGTGCCTGCATGAGCAGCATGCTCATCCATCTGATATGAGCCCAAGGGCTCAATCTCTTGAGACTCATCACTATCAAGAGCATCTCGCTCATCCATCTGAACTCCAAAATCACTCCCCTGATCATGGTGAGCATCTCGCCCACCGATCTGTTGACTAGAATCACTCCTCTTGGCATCATCTCTACTATGACCATCTCGCTCATCATCCCCCTCTGACTCTGAAGAGGATGTACTCATCCATCCTGATATGCCAGTAGTAGAATGTCCCTGAACCAAGTATTCACCGTCGATCTTGTGACCCAACAAGACTAGGTCTACTCCCTCTAGGATAGGTGAAGATCTGATCCCACCGGAACACTACCGAGTAGCCAGTAGCTGCCAAAGCTACCACTGAGAGGATACTCCCTCTCAGTCCTTTAACAAATAACACTCCTGACATCTCCAGGAGCTCCCCAAGGTTCAGCATAAATCTCACTCTGCCCACTCTAGCGACCAAGTGATCCATCTCCTACACATCCCGAACCAACTACAAGGGAGTGTGCTCTAGGATGAGGAATGCCGCTCGCATCCCTGTCATGTGACTGTTGAGCATGCAGTGAACTCTCCAACTTTGATCAAATTGAGCCTCTGGCAAGCTACTATCATGCTCTGACTGAACTGAGGCTAATGAGAACTTCTCAAACCGAGAAGTAAACTCATCAACCTCCTTTGGTACTGTCAACTACTCATCCTCAATCAACCATCTCTCAATCTTGATGTGCATGCATATCTCATGCATATGCAACATGCATATCTCATGCACATCTCTGCAATAACACTCCCTCTTAGCGAGGAAGGTACTGCTGAAGAAGCATCCACCAGGATCAAACACATCATATACTGCTGCAGCTACTCCCTCTAAACTGGAAGGCTTTCTGGCTACATCTGCTACACTCTGATATGCAGATTTGTGCTCCTCCTCTATCAATGTCATCTTGAGAGAAGCATCATGCTCTCCCTCTGTCACTAATAATAAAACTATATCCAAGGTCTCCCTGGACCCACATACAGGCTTGCCCAACAACCTGTACTCTACTCTCAAGCTAGTGGTCATAACTCTACAAAACTAATAACACTGCTGATTCAAAATCTTTGAATCAGAACCAACCTATAAATCTATGCCTTGGTGAACAAGCTAACCCTCTGTCTCTTAGATCTAGGGTTCGCTCTTCCAAATCTGATCTTTGTTCTCACAAATCCGAACTCTGCTCTTCAGATCTAGACTCTGCTCTCACAAATCTGAACACTACACTTTAGATCTGATGTATCTGCCACAAATCTAGATTCTGCTCATGTCAGATCTGAAAGAATCTCAGATCTCACCTCCAAACTCACATATCTGAGAGATCTGACCTCTACAACCTCAGATCTAAGTTGTGCTCTTCAGATCTGGTAGTTCTAGTCTCTATCTTCACTGATCATTGTGTGATTGCTCTCTCTGACTCTTACCAGGGCTCTAATACCATGCAAAACTTAGATCTAGAGATCACTACTGTAAATATTTGATCCAGAGATCACTACTCCCTCTGGATCGCCCTGAGATCTCAAGTTGTATGAGTCTCAATATCAATATATACTCATAAACAATATAGACTCAAACAACTAGATCTGCATTTACCAATTGAAATATAAATGCAATCAACCACATAAACAACAGATGTACCCTGGAACCCTTTTGGGGAAAACCAGCTAACTATGGGGCTATCTTCTCTCTCGAGCTTAGGCATATAGATGTATAAATTACAATACAATACAGGATTACCTCATCCGGTAACTCAATCCCTCTGAAATAGGACAAACTCTAAATTTGCATGCATCCAGCTGATGCATGCATTGAAGAGGTAAGCCCTAACTGCCAAATTGGATCTGAGTACTCTGACGGTGCCTCTGACTGATCTGCCCTCTATATCTCTCTACTCTGATCTGCTCGCTCTGAAGACTGCCCACTGATGAAATCAACCTCCTCTGCATGCAGAAGTGCGCCCTCCCCTCTGGATGTCAAATGCTCGTACCGGTCCAAAGCTCAACATATCTGAGCTCCGATCGTCCCTAACCTTCCTCAAATGCCGAGGCAAGGCTGTCCCGGAAGTCTCAGACTCTGAATCGATCAATCTAGCTCACAACAAGCTTCTCCCCCCCTTAGGAAAAACGTCCTCCTCCAAGAGAACTCGACCTCCTCCAATCTACTCTGAAATCACACTAATGAGCTCTCTCAGCTCACAGAACTGGGCGTCTAGCCTCTCTGGAACTGAAGGTCATTGATCTAGCTCAGATCTGACCTTCCTAGCTCCTGTAACAACTCCTCTCTATCTCAAAAAGTCGCCCCACATGTGCAGCTACGCCCTCCTCACTCTAGCAATATCTCTCTCCGACAATGCAACTGAGTAACCTCATATGGGGACCCCCTGCCTCTATAAATAATCTCACCGATGAATTGAGATTTCCAAAACCCTAATTCCCGGTGCATGCAAAAAGTCACTTTTGCATGCAGTCACTAAATGCTGACAGGTCATGCAAAACTCATGCATGCAAAGGTCAATCTCCCCTGAAGTTCCGCATGCAGCCCCCACTGGACTCATGCCATTGAGTAGAGTGCCTCTACTCGATCTTGATGCCTATGCAGCTAATGTACCTCCATGTAAGGCATATGAACCATGGAGGACATCCCGAAGTTACCATAATCTAACACTCCCTCTTAACAAGAAAAGTCCTAAAACTGATGCTTGGATCCATCAAGTCTGCTGTTTCTGCCACTGATCTAACTGATTTGCCTGACACTGCTCTCTGACCTGAAAGACTCTGATCAATCTCCATATGTGTGGCTTCAGAAGAAGCCCTCTTGTCAACCACTGTTGACTCTGCCACTGCACTCTGACTCTGAGTCCCTCTGAGTCTCTGCTGCTGTAACCAACTCTGAAATCCTATGTCAAGTGGATCCACTGCTCTGTAGGTCATCTGCCTATGACTCTGAGTTGACTCTACTCTGTAAGTCAACTCCCTCTGTCTCTGAACTGACTGAACTGACTTAGCTCTCTCCTGAGCCAAGTCCATCTCAACCATGTCATACCAGCTCATTCTCTGACTAGTGCCTACATGAGCAACATGCTCATCCATCTGATATGAGCCCAAGGGCTCAATCTCCTGAGACTCATCACTGTCAGGAGCATCTCGCTCATCCATCGGAACACCACAATCACTGCCCTGATCCTCATCATGATGAGCATCTCACCCACCCATCTCTTGAATAGGCTCACTCATCCTGGCCTCATCTCTACTGTGAGCATCCTGCTCATCATCCTCCTCTGCATCTGAAGAGGATGCATTCAACCATCCAGAAGTGCCCGAAGTAGGTGGTCCACGAACCAAGTAATCACCATCGATCATGTGACCAAATAAGACTGGGTCTACTCCTCTAAGATAGATGAAGAACTGATCTCTGTGAAACACTACAGGGTAGCCTGCTGCTGCCAATGCTGCTATTGAAAGGACACTCCCTCTTAGTCCTGGCACAAAAAACACTGCTAAAACCTCCAAGAGCTCTCCACGGTCAAGCATAAATCTCACTCTGCCCACTCTAGTAACCAAATGGTCAACCCCCTGAACATCCCGAGTCAACTGTACTGAAGTATGCTCTAGGATCAGGAATGCATCTCGCACTCTTGTCATATATCTGCTGAGAGTGTTATCCACTCTCCACCTCTTATCGACATGAGCCTCTACTAGGCTACTATCATGTCCTGACTGGACTGTGGCCAAAGAGAATTCCTTCTCAAACCGAGAAGAGAACTCATCAACCTCCTCTGCTGCTGCCACTTGCTCGTCCTTCGCCTGCTTCCCCCTCTTCTTATGCAGACATTGTCCCGCATAATGTCCATACTCGTTGCAGGCGAAGCATTTGATCTTGCTCAGATCCTTCTTATGTCCACCCCTCTGTTTCCCGTCTACTGCGAGAGCCACATCCTCCTCCTCTGGAATGGCAGAAGCTAAACCCTGAATGTACCCTCTCCGGGTATCCTCCTGTGTGAAATCATCTCACAGGCGATCCCACTTGGGAAGGTTCTCATGACCTATGATAGACTGAACAAACACTGCCCATGATACAATCACGCCAATCAAGGCCTGTTGAACCAGCTCACTATCCTCTACCTTCTCACCAACTGCTCCCAACTCATCTCTCACTTGAGTTATCTTGGTGAGATAGGTAACCATGCTTTCATCCTTCCCCATCTTGATGCTTCTCAGCTTCTCCCTAAGAACCATCTTCCTATTTTCATTGGAGCTCTAGTACAGACTAGTCAATGCACCCCACATCTCAAACACATTGTCTTTGGTAGAGACATGTGAGATGAGGTGATCCTTGATCGCATCAAGAAGGATCCTCTGAGCCTTCACATTCTTCTTGTCATACATTACTTTGGCAATGGCATCAGACGAAACTGTAATGGGATTTGCAGTCGTGTTGTTCACAACATCCCATAGCTCACTCTCTTTCAGCAAGAGAGTAATACGTGCCCTCCATGCACTATAGTTGGAGGCACCATCTAATCGGTCCTCCACCCTCAAACTGGTAGCCATACTCACCCAACTGAAGAAATGGTAACCCACAGTGAACAAGAGTCTCTCCTGATCACAAATCTGGTAGATCTGTCTCAGATCTGACCACAAACCAATTGATCTAATAGATTTGACCTCTACATCCTTTGATCTGAATGGGAATGTTTAGATCTGGTAGATCTGGTCTCTATCTCCATAGATCTACTAGATCTATCTCAGATCTAGTCACCAACACTGCAAATCTATGTGTGACTGCTCACCCTGACCCTCAACAAGGCTCTGATACCATGTAAATATTTGATCCAGAGATCACTACTCCCTCTGGATCGCCCTGAGATCTCAAGTGGTATG
The DNA here is from genome assembly GCA_027924585.1 of Larix kaempferi. Taxonomy (NCBI): domain Eukaryota; kingdom Viridiplantae; phylum Streptophyta; class Pinopsida; order Pinales; family Pinaceae; genus Larix; species Larix kaempferi. The sequence continues at coordinate 4,784,826 of BSBM01001483.1, read as the reverse complement.
AGTCTCAATATCAGTATATACTCATAAACAATATAGATTCAAACAACTAGATCTGCATTTACCAACTGAAATATAAATCCAATCAACCACATAAACAACAGATGTACCCTGGAACCCTTTTGGGGAAAACCAGCTAACTATGGGGCTATCTTCTCTCTTGAGCCCAGAGCATATAGATGTATAAATGACAATACAATACAGGATTACCTCATCCGGTAACTCAATCCCTCTAAAACAGGATAGACTCTAAATTTGCATGCATCCAGCTAATGCATGCACTGAAGAGGTAAGCCCTAATTGCCAAACTGGATCTGAGTGCTCTAACAAGGCCTCTAACTGATCTGCCCTCTCTATATCTCTCTACTCTGATCTACTCGCTTTAAAGACTACCCACTGATGAAATCGACTTCCTCTGCATGCATAAGTGCGCCCTCCCCTCTGGATGGCAAATGCTCATACTGGTCCAGATCTCAATAGATCTGAGCTCCGATCATCCCTAACCTTCCTCAAATGCTGAGGCAAGGCTATCCTGGAAGTCTCAGACTCCAAATTGGTCAATCCAGCTCACAACGAGCTTCTTCCCCCCTCAAGAAAAACGTCCTCCTCCAAGAGAACTCGGCCTCCTCCAATCCACTCTGAAATCATACTATGAGCTATCTCAGCTCACAGAAATGGGTGTCTAGCCTCTCTGGAACTGAAGGTCACTGATCTAGCTCAGATCTGACCTTCCTAGCTCCTGCAGCAACTCCTCTCTATCTCAGAAAGTCGCCCCACATGTGCAACTACGCCCTCCTCACTCTAGCAGTATCTCTCTCCGACAATGCAACTAAGTAACCTCATCTGGGGGCCCCCTGTCTCTATAAATAATCTCACCAATGAATTAGGTTTGCCAAAACCCTAATTCTTGGTGCATGCAAAAAGTCATTTTTGCATGCATGCATGCAAAAGGTCACTTTTGCATGCATGCATGAAAATGTCACTTTTGCATGCAATCACTGAATGCTGACAAGTCATGCAAACTTCATGCATGCAAAGGTCAATCTCCCCTGAAGTTCAGCATGCAGCCCCCACTGGGCTCATGCCATCGAGTATAGTGCCTCTACTGCATCCTGATGCCTATGCAGCTAATGTACCTCCATGTAAGGCATCTGAACCATGGAGGACATCCCGAAGTTACCATAATCTAACAACTACTCCCTCTGGATCACCCTGATATCTCAAGCGGTTTGAGTCTCGATATCAATACATACTCATAAAGATATAAACTCAACAATTAGATCTCTTTACAACATTTAAACACATGCAATCACATATAAACACTGCATATACCCTGGAAACCCCAAACGGGGAAAACCAACAATCTGTGGGGCTATCTTGTCTCTCGAGCCCAGAGCATATATATAAATAGACAACTACAATAAAGTGTTACCTCAAAGGTAACTCAATCCCTGAACCGGGCAAACTCTAGATCTGCATGCAACAACTGATGCATGCACTGGAAGAGTGAGCCCTAACTGGTAAACTGGATCTGAGTATCTCTATAGGTGCGTCTGACTGATCTGCCTCTCTGTATCACAATGCTCTGATCTGCTCTTCTCTGAAGACAACCAATTGCTCTCTCTCTAAAATGCGCCCTCCTCTACATGGAGAAATGTGCCCTCCCCTCTGGATGTCTGATGCTCATACTGGACCAGATCTCAACAGATCTTGGCTCTAAACGTTACGATCCTTCCTCAAACACTGAGGCAAGGCTAACCTAAACATCTCAGACTTTGAATCGGTCGATCGATCTCCAAATGAGTTCCTCTCCTCTTAGGAAATACGCCCCTCCTCTTTTGGAACACGTCCTCCTCTTAACTGAGCAGAAACCACACTGATGAGCTATTTCAGCTCACAAAACTAGGTGCCTAGTGTCTCTGGAGCTAGTGATCACTGATCCAGCTCGGATCTGATCACTCTCACTCCTGCAGCAACTCCTTCCTCTCAGAAAGTCACCGTGCATGCACTGCTACACCCTCCTCACTTCTGATCTATCACTCTCTGATAAGTCAACTGAGCAACCTCATGCAAGGACCCCCTGCCTCTATTTATAATCTCACCAATGAATTAGGTTTACCAAAACCCTAATTCTAGGTGCATGCAAAAGTCACTTTTGCATGCAACTTTTAATCACTAACAGGTCATGCATATCTCATGCATGCATAGGGCAAAACACCCCGAAAGGTCCGCATGCAGCCACCATTGGACTCATGCCACTGAGTAGAGTGCATCTCACCCTCGACTCCATCCTGATGTCTATACAGCTAATGTATCTCCATGCAAGGCATCTGAATCATGGAGGATATCCCGAAGTTACCATAATCTAACACAAAATAGAACTCGAAGGAAACTTAAGAACAATAATACTACATTAAATTAATAATGCTGACCTTAGATTTATTGCTTGGACAATCACCAAGAGATTATAAATAATCAATCTCTTTATTACCTATGGTATCTATTTCAGCAATAATGACTGTCATAGAGTTTGTACCAGTGTTGAAAAATTCTGCAAAAAATTGGTTAAAAAAATTGCGACTTTTTCCCTCAACCAAAAAATCGACCAGCAAAAAGCGCGATTTTTTAAAACTTTGGGAAGGCGCGACTTTTTGGAAAAAGTCGCTATTTTTGGGAAAAAAGCACGGGTCGACTGAAAAAGCCGCGCAAGCCGTCCAATCCGCGGGTTAAAGAGGGAAAATGATTTTTTTTCGGTCATTTCTTTCATTTCATTGTCGAAGAAGGAGTGTGAAGGGCAAGAGGGCACCATCAACCACCTTGGAGGCATCCAAGATTCCAAACACCATCTAAGATCACCATTGAGAATTTTTGTGGAGAAAGGGTTCAACTTCAAGAGTCAAAACTTTGCCAATCAACCAATTCCTTTCACAGGTATGTAGTGTTTCACTTTCTTCTATCTTTTCTATGATTTTTTTGCATGTTTGCATATTTTCTTTCCTATATTCCTCTAATTTTTTTGCCATTTTGCTAATGATTTCCATGTCCATAAATATTAAAAATAGTCAAAATGTAAGGGGGTTTTAGAATAGCATGTTTGTTTCTTAGATCTTTAGCCACCCTCCTGTTATCATTTTTCATGGCCAAAAATATAAATTTAGAGATCTGATTTTTTAAGCCAAATTGTTGCAATGTTTTCAAATGCAGTTTAATTTATTGTTTTTGTATTTTTGTGCCCTAGGCTTGCATTTTGAGGCTGCCATTCCATTTGCCAAAATGCCAAAGCCATTGGACCCGTTTTGGCACTATGGTGAGCCCGAGGATGGAACAAACAGCCAAAATTTGAGTTGCAAATTGTGTGGGCATCAAATGTCGGGAGGGGTTACAGGTTGAAATACCATCTAGCTAAACTCCTTGGGCATGATGTTGGCCTTTGTACTGCAGTGACCCCAAAGATCATGAGATCTGCCCATGACGCAATCCATGAAAAAATAAAAAAGGATGAGATCACCGCAAATAGAGCTAAGATTGCAGCTTTTGGCCTAGCAAGAAGTGTGGGGGCATCAGGATCTGCCACTGCCGGTGAGGGTGGTACGAGGGGCTCCACAGCCACAGATTCACCTATCGGGAGGGTGGGGGCCTCATCCTTTTTTGTTCCACGAACAGGAGGTGGAGCACAACCTTCTATCAAGTCATTGCTAAAGAAAACAGAGAAGGTAGAAGCGGACAGGGTGATGAAGTTTACTATGACCCTAACCTATTTTGACCCACATGTTCCATCCTATTCATGGGAAATTTAAAGTGGTTTTCACCGCTATGCTTGGTGAACATAATCACTTAAATCCTAATAATCTTAATTGCTTCGATTCATATTTATTTTTCATTCTTGCAATTAGTTCAATTTAATTGGTGATTAAGTTTCACTTTAAGCCTCTAAGTGCTCTTAAATTTTTTTATTTCACTTTCTTATTGGCTTAAGTTCTTTAGAATCTGAATTGTGCTTTCATTGGTTTTAAATCTTTTGGTTCAAATATTTATTTTTTATTAGAGCGATATAATTACATCTTCATTAAGTAACTAATCATCCTTGGGCTCATTACAGGCTCTAGGGTTTCACCTTAGACCCTGTTTCTTAGCCTTGGACATCTTATTAATTCACATAGTGCATGATTAATCTTCATATCTTTCTTGTGGATTGGTAATTTGATTTTATCATCCTTCCATGCTTCTTGTTTTCTTGTTATATTTTATTGAAGCATTTCCATTTGGATCTAGGTATTTCTTAAGTATATCTTTAGTTTAGATTCATTTGATCATTTAAGTACAAGTTAATTGCTCATTTGATCTATCTTTTACATTTATACTTATTTTTCTAGAAGCTCTTAAATTATTAGTCATCCAATATAGACTTAGTTAATTAATGGTTAATTTATTTGGGAAAAAACCCTTGTCTTAAAGGTATGAGAGGGTTGGCCTAAAGTGAGAGATTGATTGTTGAGGTGATAGTGACAATCAATCCATGGTTTCCCTTTGGCTTGCACTCATGGATTGAGACTTTTTCCGCTTAGGTACAAGTTAGGAGGTAACAAGTGGTAACAATGTATATTTTAAATATGGTTTCTTTTATAATATATGGATGTGATCTAGGAAGACCCTTTCTCTAAGTTGTCCAAAACTTTTTATGTATAGTGTTTATTTGTATCAATAATCATGGATGTCTTGACTCTTACAAATGAATTTCTCATTTCCTTATTTTCCCTTTATGTCTTATTGGATTGTTGAATAAAAATTAGGTCCATATTCTATGTATTACAAACCTTGTCAATGAAGGAGAAAAGTTTGTGCACAGTTTGTGACTCTTGTGGGACCTTACTGTAAACAAAGAGATCCATAACTCAATTTCTTGTTTTAATTCCAGATGGCGTTTTCCTACTGCAAACGACTTTGGTTCAGAAATAATTCCTGCTTCAGCAAAAGAATACTTTGTAAAGGTGTGATAATCACATCTCTTATTTCAAGTCATTAATCTAAAATGGATTATATTGCTCCTACTAAAAAACATCTCAGATACTCTTATCAAATTTAGCCAAATATGTTTTGATTTTAGACCTAGTCACAATGAAGCTTGATTTGGAAATGTTTTAACTTGAAGGAAAATTTTCACGAGTTAAAACTGATAGGAAGTATTCACCGTTTTCTTTTTTGATATACGCCTCTAGTCAACACATGTAAGTGACACCTTCCCTAGTATGTGAATTTAATACAATGAAGCCGATAAGTCTCACAACTCACAGAAGCAAACTTTTGGCTAAGATGCTGTGGCTGGGGGATATATATTACACCAAATTTTCCCGGCACTTGCACCTGCCCCCAACCTCACAAAATGGCAAGTGAGATGGCCCACGAGGGGCAAACATGTCTATGAGAGGATTTGAACCTTGGTGGAGAGAATGACAACACCTCTACTTTATGGACCAACCAAGCCTCATCAACAGTTTTACCAAATTTATATTTTATAATTGATTATGAAACTTTTTTTTTTCAGAAAGCTAAACTATATATTACAACATCAAGCCAATCCTTACACACGATGCTTTCCCTTCGTACCCAAGCAAGAAGAGAATCCATTTCTGATTAGGTGCCCATATCATGATTCAAATGTACTTCCTAAATAAAACCAGCTTAATATAAATCCGATCTCTTAAGTCATAACAATCTATAAAATTCCATGTTACAAAAGATCCTAGTTAGAGCTATCAAAATTAACATCACATATTATCGTTTTCCAAAGATGAGAGAGTAGTGAGGGAACATAATACATCCACCATGTAGATATTTAACAAATTTGATGATTACCTGAGATAGCTACTGTCCAATTATTCCTACAAAAATTATCACAAAACCTCTGGCCAATATGGGTCATGGTTTCCCAACAACTACAATGCCAGAATATGTGGTTAACATTTTCTTTCCCACCACGCTGCACACAGAGACCATTAGTGAGATTAGTCATAGACAATCAATGTTTGCTAGCTAGTCCTTGAAATAGAGCTTGCTAGCCCAGATCTGTAAGATTGAATGCACAAAGAAAGGACCAAACAGCGTTTGTTCTCCTTAGCCAATGCTCCTCACCATTCCTAGTCATCCATGTAAGATTCAATTTATTAACAATACTAGCCTTGAGCCTAATGTGATGATGTAGGATAGAAAGTCAAAGCAGAAAACGGATTTACCATTATGGCACACACAATCTCTCCAGATCTACTTGATACCATTAAGGGCCACTTTAGACCTGGCATCTATAACTAATAATAATTTTTTCTATTAAATACAAAAACCCTAAACATTAATATCTGAGATATTTGATTTGATTAATATGGGCCACTTAAGAAATAGCTCAAGTTTACTCTTCATGAATTCTAGTCAATATAATGTCAAACTAATTATTATTCTAAGTTCAAGTGTTTATATTTGCCTTATCCATCTCATATAATTTGTTGTTAATCTAAATGAGTTTTTTAATTTTTTATTAGATTCAGCAGTTTCGTGTTTCAAAAACTTTCAATGCATTGTTGTAACGATGGAGGAAGATAGGTGGTGCATCTTCTTGTTAACATGTTTGCAATGTATCTAGTTTTATTCAAGACAAAAACACATAACAAATTTTGGGCTTTTTTTGGTTTGAAAAATGTTTTATATTTACGAACAAATGAAATGGTGGAAGGATATATACAATGTATCTTATAACCTCTTCAGTAAAGCTACTAGTACTAAGATACAATCTGAATATGCTACGGAGTTTAAAGCTTGAGCATCTTTAATACACAAGGCACCCTTATCCAATGTTGATTGCATACCTCATCATGCCACATGGTACAAAAAGCAAACAAAGAGCTAAGTTCATGTTCAAAAACAAATTTACACTTGATCTTCCAGTGGAAAAATAAGGCAGAAACTCTCAAGCCCTACCAAATCCAAATGAAGGAGGAGTGAACCCGATAGTTGCAATCACCAAACAAAGCATTGCACTAGTGAACCCAACCCTGAAAGAGAGTTGAATAGTGGTCCTGAATGTATTTCTACCAACTCTTAGCGAACTGGTACTCCCAAAAGATGTGCTTCACCGTGTCCTAGTGGTGGTAAGGCAAAGACCATTAGAGGGCCCACTGTTTTCCAACTGTCTCCTCTTGGCTGCCATGTCGTTCATCACATGGGATAAAAGGTGTACCTTCAATTTCATCTTCCAAGGGCTCTCCTATATCATGTATCCTCTTCAAATCATCAAAAGATTCATTATTAAGTTTAGGAATTTGACTAGGAAAATGACTTACCAAACCCTTCTCTTCATGGGAGTGTACTTCATCATTACCATGTGCTTCTTCTAAAACAAGTGGGCATGCAAAGTCTTCAATGGAATCATGAGGTTCTGCAACAAGGTCTTCATCATATTTTTCTTCTTATGGATCTGAAATCTCATGCACAAAGGGCTCATGTGATGAAAGAGAATGTTGGTCATGCGCATTAGATTCATTCTTAGGAAGGTATAGTACACCATATATTTCTTTGATATTTTCAACCGAGGACATCAACCTCTCTTTCTTATATCCTTGATTTCAACCAAGGGAGTACCTAAAGGGTTTCTCTCACATGCAAGCGTTAGATATCGTCTATCATTTTCTTTATCTTGGCAAGCTTCAACTAGATCTTCAGTCTTTTCCTCTTCCTTATAACCACTGTCCTATTACTTGCAAAATGCTTTGATGAACCTTGCAAATGAATATGTTTGCCCTAGACTGCAAATATTTTCAAGCCAAAATTGTGCATCCCCTACCAAAGCTTTTGCAAATATTGCCATCATAACATCTCCATTTACAACTTCCAACTTTGAAATATAATCCATAGTTATTGCAACATGTCCTATAGCTAGATGAGTGTCCTCATGAAACTTTAGAATATGCTCGACCCTTCTTGGTGGAGCCTTATTCGGGTGTCTAGGAATATCCGAGAAATCTAAATTAGTGTACACACTAGCATACATCTTCTCCGGGAATAATGCCATAGTGATTTTCTCAATCTTCAAAACAAAATGCTAAAATGAAATAGGAAAAATATATTACAATCATAACTATTCCTCCCAATGGAGTCCTCATATGAGAATGCTAAATCTTCAAACACGTATTTTCATCATATCATTGTAGCCTTGCCTACTGAATCTGGCAAGTGGACTTTATCCTCAGCAACAACACCAAAATGTTACAACCCAAACCTGCACTTCAAGTGGTAAAGCTGTAGAACACAAGTGCAACCTTAGGGGAACAAAGAAGAGTTGTCTGTTGTTACCACAACAACTCCCTCTCTCACTTAGGCCATCTCTCCTCTGACACAAGGGGGGTATCCCTGAGTAAAATAAATGTAAATAAACTTTAGTATTAAGTGAATAGTGGGTTTCCAAGAGCAGTGCCAATCCAAAGGGCAATTGGATTCAAGCTTAGGAGGGTTTGATAATTATGAAGAGAGGCATAGTTAGGTTACAGACATGCACTTAAGCCTGAACTCTTTGATATGCAAAAATTAAAGAGGGGGCATTTCCGAAGGTTCCCCAGTTCAACTACCACAAATCAACTACAACTTCAAGAAACCACTGAACAATAGGAGAAAGCAATAGCCTTTCATGGAAATGAGATATGACAAACCCTAATATTAACAATGATGAACAGCAAGTTACAAGGAGGGTTTCACCTCACCTTATTCTTTATTTAGTGGAAAAATTGTCTACTAATTGAAGATCATTACAACAAATTTGTAGGAGCGATTCGAACACTGGAATACATCCAAGCGAAATATAAAAGAAGACAATGAGCCTCGCATTCACTAGAGCCTTAACTTCATTTTGCTATAGGTCTACAATTATGGTTGGAGGGATCTCCCTATCAATCCAACCAACCACTAACAAATGAGAGGGATTCTCGTTATATAAAGATGAACTCAACCTCGTGTGATTAAATAATCATAAATCAAAACCTAGATCCACGTATTTCTTCAAGAAGAAAACTAAAATAATGCATCATAACCATTTCTCATTACCGGGGGATCCACATGAATAATAAATTATAATATATGGAAGATGACATTTTGACTGGGTCCTCACGTGCCTGTTACACCTCATTGTATGAGGTTTCACATTGTGTGATTTTCATCACATTTGATGTGATTGGTAGTTGGTACCTATTATACCACATACAGTATGGGGATGTTTGCACCCATTTTTGCCTTAGCTGTGATGATGAAGTCCAGTTTCTTGTGCCCCTCAAAGAGATCAATGATGAGTATGCCAAGAGATGATGCCATTTTGTGCCATGATATGCTTTCATGCCACCCCTGAGGATTCATTATGGTTATGCTTTATATTGATGTTGTACTCCCCCAGGTCTCATGTTACACTACAATGATTTGTTTTAGTGAGTCTGGCTGGTAGTAGTGATCATAGGCTAATGAGGATAAGATATTTTTGTTTTGTGTACACACTAATAACCGAGACAGCTCTTGGTATTTACAAGGATTACACCTCTTCTTTGGCTCCATATTTGACCTTTCCATCTCACTCATACCACTCCACCTTGTGCTACAGTCCCATTGGATTAAGGATGATAAAGTAACTTTTGATCTCCCCCTTTGTGTCCCCTTCACCATGAATTTCTCCATGTTTTTCATGTGTCTTGGTCCCACTTGTGTTATAATGACCCTTTAGTACAGTACACTTCTAGGTAGATCCTTATGATTGGCTGTCAATAGTCAGGAAGAACTACCATTGAGCAATGTTTCCCCTTAGATATGAAACGTGAACAACATCCACTTAAAATGCTTCAAAAAGGGCCTTTGAAGACAAGCTACCAGCCCAAGACTCCTTGTACCAAAAACTGGTGTAAAAGACAAATTTGCACCAGATCCAAAGAAATCAAGGGTAACCAAGAAAATTTGCAAAATCAAGCAATCCAAAGAAAAAGAAAAGTTGCAAGTCCTACTTGCATATGCGAGTACTATTGCATTAGATAGAACTTGAACATGGACTTGGACTCCATGTACCTTGTGTATATTGGAGACATCAAGGCACCTAACCAACCTATCGGTCACCTTGTCATTGTAGTGTACTAAACACACCATTCGGGAAGATTACTCTTCACATAACTTGGGTAGTTAAGTGATGTGGCCAGTGGGTACGGTGGAATCCTCCCTGATCAGTGCTCTGAAAGATTGGGCCGAGCATCATAGTTGGACCCCATCAGTAGATCAAAGAGCTACACTGGCCTGACAGTCTTCATTTTCCTAAGCCAGAGTCAGTGGGATACAAAGTTGTTAACACATATACACATATGCTTTATTATTCAAACCTATCGTGATATTTAATGTTCTTGGTAACCTCTCACACACACACACAACAAACACTTTTAAAGGTTATCATAAACCTCATCTAGCTAGGGGATCTACATAAAAAAACTCAAATTTGAATAAACCTGTTATCACAATACTTGTAACAACCCAAAACAAGTGATCCAGTCCATGATGGCAGAGAATGACGGTTGCTAAAGTTGTGACCCTCGAGACTCATACCCCCCAAAGATGCTATGGTTGTCACACTGGGTAAGATTTTTGTCACTTTAAGCCATCCACCTGCCAGTGAACTAAGATGGCTATGGGGGAGACCCAAGTTCGACTAAAAAGGCCAAAACTTTGTGAAACAAAATGATACCTATGAAAGTTATCAATCAAATAGATTAAGTACCCCGAGAATGCTTCTTTGACCTATAAAAAATATTGAGTTAGAATTTTTGGGGATTAGTTAAAATTTGAAAAGTGGTGGATAACACAATCCAATGGAATTTGCTCAATATTGACTTAGTTACATAGGTCAAGGAAAGCAAAGTTAGGGCGAATTGATGCCAATCGCTCCCCTCAAAGGTCAAGTTTGATTTTTGAAAAAATTCATGTGGAGAGAGGTGGAACATGGATCAATAATAACCCCAACTAAGGTTGACTTGCCATCACAAAAGGATCACTCAACTCAAATAAGCAAGTCGCCAACACTGCTGGTGAGAACGGTCCCAAGAACTCCAAGGGTGAAATAAAAATGAAAGATCAGTGCTTTAGTTCAGGCAATGGAGTCACAGTAAAATGATGGAGGCTAACGAAAATAATTATGAAGAGGGAAACAACATCCTTCGAACTCAATAACCCAAAGCGAATTCGTTTCGATAGATAGATGCCCCACGAAAGAAATTAGAATGCATCTGCCGCAGTTAAACAGTGACGCCGTAGGGCCAACAATAGTGAAAGCAACGTTTTCATAAGAGATTCGTTCTCAAAAACTTAAGATAAAATCGAGTTTGTTAATGAATATCAAACGATGAAGGAACAAGCCCGATTTCGATTTCGTTTTGGTCTTAGGAAGACGCTCTAGGTAAGACACAGTAACAACAGAGAAATCGTCCCTTCCCGTAAATAAATTCTGCCTCCACGAATGAGGAAAAAGGGGAATCAAATAAAATTGTGAGGGTTTTGATGAGACGCCCCAAAGGAAATGAAATAAATTCGAGAGAAAGCAGTCACCTACGAAAGAAACTCGGCCCCTCTTGAACAAATTCAATCCTCAATTTTTAAAACGAAATTGTCCAATGAATAATAAAAACGAGATCTCACAAATTCGCTAGGGTAAAATTAAAGCCCTCACAAGCAAACAAAATGTATACCGTAAAGGAAAATGACCTCTTCCACCAACAATGCGATTTGCACAAAGATAAAACTTATTTTTTTTATTCTTTTATTTTTGGATTTTTTTTTAAGAGGGTTTGAGATTTTTGTTTTGAATGAGTGACTAGAGGAATGGAAAATGAAACAAGAGAAAATAGAGAAGAGAAAACCTGGAAATCTTGCAGATTCCAAGTGCAATGATGTTCTTTTCCCGTTGTATCAATTCCAAGCTGATTTGATGAAGTTCCAAGTGAAATCGATTTTCCCTAGTGAAGCTAGTGCACCCCCTTTCCCTGCAAATGCGAACTACCAAAATGAGATTTGATTCACAAGAAAAAGAAACTACAGATGCAAGAAATACCAAAGAGCATATCAATGATAAACAATGCAATTGAAAGACTCCCTGATGACACCACTATTCAAGAGGATCACGTTGGAAAGATCTCACAAAAAATGTCCCAATGAAGTCGCAATCCTGCATACATACACGGCCTCTACAAAATATAGCATGGGTCCATCACAAATCAACTAGATGAGTAAGAGAATCTATCTACAATCAAGCACGAGAACAATCTTTTACAAAGAAGACACAAGTTCTCTTCAAAAAAATTCTCTATTGCCAATAATCCAAGAGCCAAAAGTCCTTTTACAATGAGGGGTCTCCTCTCCTAAATAGATTTGAGAGAGACTAAATCCCTAACCAACTTTTTAACGAATGGTTGAGATTAAAACATAATACAATAATAATCAAAGTTGGAGATCTAATCTCACACTCACTACATGGATCACTAAACATGAGGGGGGTGAATTGCCTGATAAAACCCAAATACATAAGATAAAGTGATATAACATGATAATACATCAACAAAGTAACCTAGGGGCCACAACTTAGCCACCTAGGGACATAATACATTATCCCAACATGGTTCAAGGTACAATAATGATAAACCCATGTAGAATGATGTTGGATGACCCTCTGGAGCATAAGTAACAATACCCAAGTCACTTTCTTGCCATTCAATCACCCTTTGTTCCACTTGCTAGACCATGGCCACTTTAATTAATTCAATTTTCCAATTGTAATACTCCGAATAGAAGTAATCTGCTCAAGCTATCATCAACCCATGCCCGAAATGCCGAAGCAACTACACGGATGAACTCGGAGGTGCCGAATCTGCTAATGGTGACTACTCATACACCATGGATCCACCTATGATATCAACTGTTAAGAAAATCCATCTCACTAATAATACAAATATGCCTGATAAATAATAATAATATGAACCACAAGCTATAATCTCACCATAAGCATGGAATAATCTAGTGGATGTCCATAGTCATCAAAATACATCAAATATCATTATGTAGCCACATCCGACCTTGAACCCTGGTTTTGACCAAGTCAAACTAGGTTGACCAAGTCAAAACTGATCATAATGAAGGCAAAGCTACAAATTGAATGATCCTGCATGCATAGAGGGTAAGTGATGCTTTCTTAATCATATTAGCAGCCAACTTAAGCATTAGTAACATGATACAATGGTGATTCGTACAATCAAAGCACAAAATAGACTTAAAAATGGAACAATTTCATAGTCTTTTATAAAGTTTCTACGATATACTCACTTACAAATTAGATCATCCCTAATCAGGCTGGGTGAAGTGGATACAACAAGGCTAGGATTAATGATTGATTGACTTATTGGATAGAATTAATGTTCTTTCAGATGATAGGGAAAATGGAAACCACAGTGACATATGCCGGACAGAAGACACTAGGGAGGGGAGGTGTCTCACAAATGGTTAGATTGTTTACAAGGTCTCCAGTAAGTTCTAACAAGCATCCTTTATAACATTTAATTAATATAGCTTTTGCAACATTTCACATTCAACATTTATTTATCATGATCTTTCCTTCACTAGCCAGCCTCCAAGTGTAGGTGCCCTAGATAGCCTTGTGGACCCCAGATAATGACTCGGTCTGACCTCCATTTCCCGCCACCGTCCATAGGTGCAATGGAGTTACCACCTTGTTTCCCTTTACGAACAAATGGCCTTACATCATACGAAGGATGAGTGCTCATCCCTTGGCCACTGACTAGCTACAGAAAGATTAATTTTATTTCATTTCATTTAGGTCTAGTGTTGAATAACACAACTAATCGCAACTAGCCATTTTGCAGTCGTTTAGATTTAGCATTTGTTCCACATCTACATTTTTAGTGGAGTACTTGCTTCGAGGACTAAAGGAAACAATCTGGTGGACAACACTATGTGCAGCCACACACTCTAGAGCCGGGACACAAGCAAACATGGAGTCTATCCAACAAAGGGGCAAGGTGGGGGAGAATCTTCAGGATCATAAATCTCATCCAAGTCAAGGGTTCAAGACTTCAACATGGAACAAACAAATGGGTGGAAGGAAAGTGAAAGTGGAGCTAGACAATACCGGGAATGATCAATTTTGTACTAAGTCTACTAGACAAGTGAGCATATAACAGAGTCTTAACATTAGGACTACTTAACCATTCACAACTATTAGTCCATAGCAACAACCAATATATATCTAGATCACCACTATAGTCACATATGCCAAGTCAAAGCTACTAATATGAGCAAGAAAGGCAAATGATAATACCCATATGCAACATACCTGCTCAGCCACAAACCTGACTCTGTAGCCATCACTAACAAAGTGGAAGGCGAGAGATGACATCAACTGGAAACTCTGCTACATTGCTAAAGTTGGCCAATGATCCAACAAACTTCCCTCCAAGATCATGAAGAGGGCTCAAACATGACAAGGGTACTTTGGAGAAAAATGCTCTGAATAGTCTAGGATCCTCTGTATGTACTCTACCACTGATCATCATGAACAATGTAGGCTCAACTCAATGTAAAGAACTAGCTTAGGTCTCTAACAGGATGATCTCGAACTCATGGTAGTCCTGCTACTATGGATGTGACAACAAAACCCTTAGCTTAATTTTCACCCATAGTGTGCCACATTTAAATCCCTTTTGTAATCATCATAAGCAAACTATCCTTCATAAATCGATCAAGCTAGTACTTGAGAAAGTTGGACAACCTCTGGAAAGTATCCGGGAAAGCTTGGTTGGGGACACCTCTCGTGGTTAGTCTAGGTTTACTTAGATGGACTTAGGAAACCTAAAGAGAGAGGACCCTTCCCACATGACAGTTAAGGGTAGTGTCACAAGGTTTTGTTGGTTTTGTAGGCGATTAATCCTTACAATCTTAAGGCTACTAGGTTGTGCAACAATTTTTTTTTTATGCCATTGCTGAGGAGCAAGGAATTCCTTTGTTTGATCTAATGACAAAACCCTTTTAGTGAAGATTCCCATCTCTTCATTTGACGACTCCTTTTAGCGATTAAGTGGTTTTGAACGAATCACTATGGAACAATTTTGCCAACTTTACTCTCAGGTAATAAAATATTTTCTTGGTGTCATACGAAGATGTAGAGAAGATTCTCTACAGCCCGAGACTATTTCTAACCATAAAAATAAGCATGTCTATGCAAATATTAAAGATGAATCTAGGAAATCCCAGAAAATGGAATACTCCGAGAAAGTGAAACTAGGGACCATTACAACAAGGCACATATCGAAATTCCAGCAGACTAACCATGCTAAGTCCAAGGTGAGTTGTAAATTGAACATATATGTCTTGGGAAACCCATCCAAAGTAGTTGTCCCAGTGCCCCTCGGAGAGTTAAAGAAGATACCCTCAATAAAGAAAAGAGTCATGGAATACTTTGGAAATGATGTTAGAATGACTCCTCTAGAAAGTGTTTACTAGTTGAACATAGATATTGTAGGTTACCTTGATAAATTAGTTGTTCATATTCCACTTGGGGAATTGATAAAAATCCCTTCAATAAACACGAGAGCTACAAAGTTCTTTGGGATTGATCTTGAAGAAACTTGTGCACCCAAAACACAAGGAGTAGAACTTGAAAAAGATCCCCCAATCATGCTCCAAAGTATAGATGAAAGAGAACGTGATATTTTCCCACCTTTCTTTATAGCTCTTCAAATCAATGGACTGACCTTACACAATTGTTTGCTTGATTCAGGTACCTCTGTTAATGCTATACCCCTTTCAGTAATTAACCAGTTAGAGTTAAGCATCTCATGCCCCTATAAAAACATATGTGGTTTGGACTCTAAAATTGTCAAAGTCTATGGGCTCATTGAAGACTTGCAAGTAAACCTGGCAACCCATCTAGATATTGGTATAACTATGGATGTGGTTGTAATTGATGTGCCCAATGCATGGGGAATGTTGTTATCATGAGAATGGGAAGCAAAACTTGGATGGAATATTCAATTGGATCTCATTTATGCCACCATTCCTGTAGGCGAAGGATTCTACATCACTTTACACAACGAGCCCACTATGAAATATCACGTGGAAGACCCTATAGAATCATTTAATGAAGTTATGTGCATGAATGATGAAGTAGGAAATCGCATGGTGTTGGCCAATTATTGGACTAAAGGAATCTAGAATGATCATGTTGAAGACCAAATCTGGAAAATGAATTTTGATGGCGCTAGGTCTAGGCATGGTGCGAGAACCGAAATTATTTTAACGTCGCTGTCATAGGAAGTGAAGACATTTTATTTTTTATTAGAATTTGATTGTACTAATAATGTTGCTGAGTATGAAGCCTTACTATTAGGCCTAGAGACTGCCCATGATATGAACATCAAATGCTTAAGTGTTATAAGTGACTCTGATTTGATCGTCTGCCAAGTTAAGAATGAATTTTCAGCAAAGAATGATAAATTGAGCGTATACAAAAATGTTGTGTGGGATACAATTGAAATGTTTGATGCTTTTGCTATAAAGGTAGTCCCTAGGTACAATAACACTTTTGTTGATGCCTTATCTATTACAACCAATACTCTTCAAATCCTAGAGAATCTCTCTCTCGAAAATTGCAAGATGGAAGTAATCTTTAGACCTTTTTTGCTTGATAACTTGGAACACTAGAAAGAGTTTGATAATGATGCTCAAATTATCTGCTTCTTAGAAAACATGGGGGTGTTTCAAGGAATTAGTTGGCAAGATGAAATGAACCATCAAGACATATCTGATACTGGGGTTTTGGAAATGGCTATCCCATTAGAAAAGAGTTTCACTAGGTCTGATGAATACAAGGGTAAGTGAGCTGAAGCATGGATGAAATTTTGGAAGTAAATATTGTATCAACTGCAAGTCTCAGGATACTAGGGATGAAATAAGAGATATCAAGAATTTGATCTAGGAATATAAGGATGTTTTTGCTTGGTCATACGAAGATCTTAAGACTTGTAGAGAAGATGTCATCCAACATAACATTCCTCTTAGAGAAATGACCAAGCCTTACATAAAAATTATGCAATATTAATCCAAAACTGTCCGCCTTGGTAAAAAAGGAATTAGATAAGATGCTTGTCGATGGGATCATTAGACCTGTTGTTCGCCGAGATGCACACCGTCAGCAAAAATCTTTTGAAAGCTGTCTCCTCACTACAAGTAGGGAGAAGTGTGGCCTTGGGGGCAAGCAATGAGCCAGGTACTGTCACTTGAATCCCAGCTCCTCCGTTTAGGCAAACTCCTAATGAAGCCAAGGGGGGTTGTCCCTACAAAGAGTTGTCTATGGCTCTATGTGTTTTAGATGTTTTTAGGTGATGTGATGTGGATGGGTGTTGTTTAGGAGTTTTTGAGATGATCACAAAATTACAATATCACTTAAGTATTCAAAGATAACAATTGCAAGATGTTTTGAAGTACACAACCACTTGAAGAAATAAATACAAGACACTCACGAGATAGAAATTAAATAACAAGTGCTCCAGATAGATAATAAGCAAATGAAATATGATGACAAGGACCAGTGCCTTATAGAGTAAAAAATAGTCTTGAGTGCTTAGGTTGCTTGATACAAGAGTTCAAAAGTAAGTGAGATCGTTTTGCAATTGTTCTTGGTTTATTTTATTGTAAATTTTAATGATGATCTTGTTTTAGGTGTCTGGAAAGCTAACCGGAAGAAGTACTCCAGGTGGCCCCGTTCAAAGACATGTCGGACCGGCCTGGCTCACAAGCTAGGTGTTCAAAGAATTTAACCAGCAAGTGTCCAGGTTGGGCTGCTCGGCGCCCTCACTAGGAGGTCCCCACTTTTGAGATACTTTACGAAACAACGCCAGTTCGTTGGTTATGGGTAAAAGTTTTATTATGTTTGAGTCTTGCAAGATCAATGAGTCCAATACCGTTTCTGAGTTCTCCAACCCCTTTCAAGGTTGGTCAGAGCATACTCCGGCAAGGAAACAACGAATAAATTCAAATTTTATTATGGGGAGTGATGAGTTGCGAATTTTAGTTTAGAGCATACAAAAACCTCTCCAATAGAGAGTGCTTTTGACTTGTCTTATGACAGAGGTTCAAGAGGCTTATCTAAGCTATATGCTAAATGCAATGTGACAATGCTCTCCGATAGAGGGTGCTCTTGACTTGTCTTATGACAAGTTCAAGAGACTTTAGTTCATTTTAGAGATAGATAAATTATAAACTTATGAAACCAAAAGTGATATAGCTCAAATAATTTAAATATGATCTAACAACTAGTAATCTATTGCAAGTAATAAACTAAGCATTTAATTTCTAAAGCAAAATATTAAAACTAAGCTAACAATTAGTATTTGTAAGAAAAAGAACTAATCTAGCAATTAGTACTTCTAATGATGCAAAAAAAATTAAACTAAGCTAAGCAAAGCAAATCTAAGCTAGAAATCAAACCACTCAAAGAACACTACAAACTTCCCCAAATGGGGGAAGTTGGGTGTGGGGGATTAAAAACCCCACTTACGAATTTTATTAAACAAGTTCAATATTTTGGATTTTCAACCACTTGAGAAAAACTTAGAAAATGAAATGGAAGGAGCCTTAATGGCTTTTACAAAAAAGAGAGTGATTGAAACTTTGTCTTCTTTGATTCAAATCTCAAGATGTTTGGATCTTCTTGGTTTTGGATTTGGTTCTTCTTCTTCCTCTTGATTCAAAATTTTGATGATCATCTCTTCCTTCTTTTCAAACTTAGTCTTCCCTATGGCTCTTTTCTTCTTCAAATGCCTACACAAAGAAACTTAACTCAGGCACCCATTAGATGTTAGAAAAATCAAAAAATAAATGAAACTAACTGAAATCTAAGTTTGCAAAAATGAAATCTAAGATCAAAACCAGCAAACTAAACTCAAAACTATCAAAGACTAACTCTACACTAGCAAGCTAGTCTATGTCAAAACCAAAACAAATGAGCTCTATTTTATCACACAAATGAACTATTCTAAAGCCAACGAAAAGAGATCTAACTTATAATAAAATGAAACTAACTAAAGCAAAACTAAACTCTGATTTTAAAGTGTTTTTATAAAGTTTTTAGAGAGTTTTTAGTGAATGGAAATGAGGTATGCCATGGATGGGAGAATGCTGAAAGGAGCAAGGGCAGCAAATGCAAGTGTAGGAGGACTGAGATGCAAGTTTTAGGGCAGTGAAAGGAGGAAAAGCAGACTGTGTTTTGGGGCAGCAAAAGGAAGAAAAACAGACTGTTTTGGGGCAGCAAAAGGAATGGTTTGACGCTGAGTGTAAAGAGCAGCAAATGCAAAAAGATGGTGAGCGAAAGCTGGAGTAATGGAGCTGCGGAAAACAAATGCAATGGAGAGAGTTGGTCAAACAAGATGAAGCAGCGAATGCAAGTGGGAAGGAAGGACCAGCGAATGCAAATGAAGCCTGGAGGATGAAAATGGAAACTTTGAAAGTGGAGATGGAGATGAAGAATGGCAAAATGGGAGAAGGCCAATGGATGAAGATCAAAGGCCTAACTCAAGTAACCAGAACAAGTTTTAAATAATTTGAGAGATGGAAAAGATGCAAAGTTCCCAAGCTTCGATTGTGACTTTGATTTGATCCTTGGAAGCTTCCTGAAATACACAAAATGTTAGAGAAAATTGTTGATGGAGAGGAGGGAGAGACAACCGAGTTCACCTCCACTCTAACTTTGAATATATGCACACAAGCACCACTTACACAAATACACTAGATCATGCTTAGAGTGTTAGACAAAAATGGTATAAAAAAGACACATAAGTATATCCAACTACAGTTTGTGCTTTTAAATCACATTAAGCCTAATACAAATGAATAACTTGGACAAAGGTACAATATCACCTCAAAAAATGAGAAGCATTCCTCATAAACAGATAGTGCACATCATAGACCTCCAAAGTCACCTTTTCATTTCCAATAGTAGCAATGGCTACAAGCTTTACAAAAAACAGCAGAGTAAGTTTACACCAAAAGTTCCATCCTAAGAGAGTGAAAGGCACCTCTCTTTATACAAACTACAAGAGCTCAATACCCTTAAGTCGAATTGGCATGGGAGAGAGCCAATGGCACATGGCATAATTCGAATTTCCAATCAAGATCCACTCAATATCCAATCTAATCCATGCTTGAAATGCATGATCACTAGTTAACTCATGGTTGAAGTAATGGAGAGTGGGGAGGTGGCCTCCACCTTAGCAAGGCGCCCCCCACTCCAACCTTGGAAGTATCACCATCCCATAGTAATGTACAACAAGCGAATAGGAAACCTCCACCTTGCAAACATGTGAGCCATCAAGGAGAAAGCGTGAACCATCAAGGAGATAACGTGGAGTTGATGTAGGGATAGCTCGATTTCAAAGGGAGCCAAGCCATGTGATGTGGCCACAGACCTAGGGAGGCGCCCACCAAAGAATAAATGCAACTCAACCATCCATTAATTAATCCACATCACCAATTCGTGAATCCCATGAGGAGTCGTACGGTCAAAATAGCTTACGTCATCCTTTTCACATAATCCATATATCCAAACTATGAATTAACATGTGCATTATTACTTTAATATGGTCGTACATCTCCATGAAATGATATGCCCCACCTTTCCAAAGTTTTTAAAAAAATGACTTTTTGACTTATTTTAATTTTTCGTCAAAGTGCAATTTGTCCCTTTCTGGCAATTAAAGTGTTGTTTGTAGCATCTTTAGCAACAACAGGCTCAGAGGCGATGTAACTGCCTGGAATCGGAAGAAAGATGGTGCTAGGGTAAAGAGGATGATTTGAGCGTCAAAACGAGCCTCCCCACGCCAAAATCTGCCTCTGGATGAGGTTTTATCACACTTTGAAAAAATCCATTTAAACTATTAAAAAATGGTCTAAATTACGGAAAAATTTATTTTTGCCGAAATCAAACGAAACTCCTAGGGGACCTAGTGCATGTTCATACGTCTCAATTGAGATGGCTAACACGTAAAAAATCCTAGACACAAGACTCTAATAACCAACTTAGGTCTTGACCACCATGGAAAATACCAATGTTGCACGACTTGGACTCGGCAAAGACTCGGCTGGCATATGACTCGGCGACTCGGGAAAAATCCTAGACACAAGACTCTAATAACCAACTTAGGTCTTGACCACCATGGAAAATACCAATGTTGCACGACTCGGACTCGGCAAAGACTCGGCTGGCATATGACTCGGCGACTCGGGAAAAACTCGGGAAAGACTCGGGAAAGACTCAGCAAGACTCGGCGAAAATTAAAATAACTTAAAATATTGTACATTTTGGGCACAAAAAAGAGTTTAAAAGCATTTCCAATCCATATAAGCTATAAAATTACAATTTATGCAATAAGTCATAACATTGTCTCATAAACTATGAATATACGACATAACACAATCAATTTTTGTATGCAAAAATTTGAATAGGGATCATAAACCATAGTGTTCATAAACCATAAAGTGATCATAAACCATAGTGTTCATAAACCATAAATCATAACCATAAGCATAAACCATAAAGTGATTATAAACCATAGTGTTCATAAATCATAACCATAAACATAAACCATAAAGTGCTCATAAACCAAAGTGTTTATAAACCATAAAGTGGTCATAAACCATAGTGTTCATAAACCATAAATCATAACCATAAACATAAACCATACTGATTTAAAAATCAGATTGATGCAAGTTCAAAATATAGTCTCATAACAGAAATAGAAAACCAAAATAGACAATGTCTCCATGTACTCGAGTCTCATGCCTAACCACGAGCACGCCTACAATAAGTAATCGAGGAGCTAGTGCCAACATCGACAGACTGAAGCAACTGTGAAGCAGGTGTATTTGGAGTTTCCATTTGAGATGGCAAACTAGAGGGATCCTGAGTCTCCTCATCAAGCCAAGCCAAATCATCAGGGAACTCCTCCTCCACAACCCACTCAGACTCTAAATCAATATCATCCAATAAAATTGGATCTAGGTCCTTCGGTTGCATTTGCTTTGTGAGCTTTTGAAGGTTGTAGTAGATGAAAACCAACTTTTCCAACCTTTCAAGCTCCAACCTATTCCTCTTTTTGCTGTGGATGTGCTCAAATACCGACCAATTGCGCTCACATCCTGAAGCGCTGCAGGGTTGACTCAGAACTCTGATAGCGAATTCTTGTAATTGTGGTGCTTCAGAGCCACAATCTATCCACCAATGGGCTGTAAAAGTTAAAAACAACAATGATTACAAGTTTTGCAATGCCAAAATTGAAAAAGAGAACTAACAAATTTACAAGCTAAGTTCTAAGTTTAACAATTTAGTTTTTACAAATTGAATCTTACATGGCATTTTCTTGTCCTTGAGTCGTTGGGTTGAGCTGAATCCAAACATGCCTGATGCTTCTTTGTACATATCACGTTGCATGTTGATTTTGTCCTGAATTTCTGGATTCGGGAACATCTTCTCAATGCATATCATGACACCTCTCATCACCTCCTGATCTCTTTGAATGCCAGAATCTGGATGATAGAATAAGCTTGGATTGAGATATGCTCCAACTGCATGCAATGGTGAATGTAGCTGCCTGTCCCACCTGGAATCAATAATTTGCCATATAGGGAGATATTTTGATGAATTCCCCTTGTAGAAAGTCTTGATGGCCTCTTTGGCCCTATCCATGCCCTCATAGATGTATCCCATTGCAGGTTTCTCTCCATCCATGATCCTCAAGACTTTTACAAGTGGCTCAGTGAAGCTGACAATCTCAGTGACTTTCTCCCACAGACCATCTCCTAAGAGAGACAATTTCACAGCAACTGCATCTGGCTTTGTGCTATCTTTCCAAAATATCCATTCTTGGCTACAAACCATCCGTCTCAAAGCTTGGTACTCATTCAGAAGGCTTTGGAGGGAAAGAAAGGTTGTGGCAAACCGTGTGATAGCAGGGCGACTCAATTCACCCTGTGCGTATCCCCTCATAAGGCTCAACACCCAAGCATGGTTATAAATGAATTTGGTAATTTGTTTGCACTCTTGCACAACTGCGTGCACCCATTCCATCTTCCCAATGTCCTCCATCATCAAGTCTATGCAATGGGCAGCACATGGAGTCCAAAAAAGGGTGGGGTATTTTGCAGAAAGCAACCTTCCAGCTGCCACATAATTTGCAACATTGTCCATGACTACCTGGACAACATTTGTTACCCCCGACTTCCTCCACAACATCAGACAACAGTGATAAAATTAGATTTGCATCCTTTACATGCGAGGATGCATCAATGGACCTTAGGAACATGGTTCCTTTAGGGCAAGCTATAACAAAATTGATGATTGTTCTGCCCCTTTGATCTGTCCACCCATCAGACAAAATTGTGCACCCTGTAAACTTCCATGAGCTTTTAATGCTCTCCAATTGTTCCTTAACACACTCAAGCTCCTCATCTAGCTCTTTCTCCCTAAGTGCATTATAGGAGGGGGCTTTGTATCCAGGGCCAGCAGCTGTAATGGCATCTACCATGGGCTAATAAAAATAAGACTTTGCATAGTTGAATGAAAGGCTATTATGGTACCAAAACCTCCGCACTGCCATATCTACCTCTTTCCTCTTCTTTTCATTGAAGCTCTCCAGGGATGGCTGAGATCCTGGAGTTGTGCGAGGAAGGAAGAAAGAAGAAGCTACACTTCTATTTACTGCAGCAGCTGAAGTGGACCCTCCTGTACTTGGACTTGCATTCGGTGGTGCCATGGCAGATCTACCTATCATGGAAGTTTCAAACTTGTATCTTGCCCTCTTTTCACTCTATTCCCTAATGGCATCCAAAGCAACTACCATTTTTGCTGTGACTTCATCGGGGCATTTCTCACAAATTGCCACATCTTTGCAAACAATTCTTGCTAGATGATATTTCATCCTGTTTATGCCCCCAGACATTTGAGAGGTGCAGAAGTTGCAAATGACCCTATGGTCTTCATTGGGATTCACCCTGACACAATATTTCCATGCCGGATCAAGAGGCCTTCTAGCCTTAGGCGCCATGGAATCTGGATTGCAAAAAACATTTAAATTTAAATTTGGATTTAAATTTTTTTTCACTATTTGCTAAATCATTGAATTTTGTTAGAAACATGTAGCATTGAGCTGAAAAATGGTTAAAAATTCACAAGGATAGGGTGCATCTGAGATTCTGAAAGCTATTATTTAAAAGCTATCATTTTTCATTGGATTTGCAAACAAGGACTTCTACATAGTAGTGACTCAAAGTAGCACTGTCTTTATTGATATTTGTTTCTATTTTCCTCTAAAACAAAAGCTCTATCAAAAGAATAATTTCAAATTGGAAATTCATCCTAAAGCAACAGGTGGAAAACCATTTTAAATTGAAATGTATCTATGTTCTTAAAATATAAAAATGTATTTATATTTTAAAAAAATTCTGAATTAAAATTATATACTTTAAAATTTAGCTTACTTCTAGTTCTTTTCTCATACATTAGTTTAGCTTACTTGTTTCCTAATACACTACTTTAGCTTATTATTGACTTGGTTCAATTTTAGGAAAGAGGAAAGCTATGTAACAAGAAAACTATGGTTAAAGAAAACTATTTAAAAAAAAAATTAAATAAATAAACTATGGTTAAAGAAAACTATGTAATAAGAAAATTAAAAATATAAATAAACATACAATTTTAAATAAATAAAAAAATATAAAAAAAATTTATAATTCAAAGAAAAATATATAATAAAAATATTATATGATAAATATTAAAAACATAAAAAAATTTAAATAACTATTAAAAACATAAAAAAAATTATAAAATTAAACATAAAATTGACTAAACATAATAAGAAAATTGATAAGAAAATAAGGAAATTAAAAATATAAATAAACATAAAATTTTAAAGAAATAAAAAATACAAAAATTAATTAAAATTCAAATAAAAATATATAATAAAAAATATGCAAATGAACAAACAGTGCATTCTTTAAGCATGTTACACATCTTTATCGCCTGCTGAAAATCTTGTTAGCAGCAACTTGAAGTTATTGTCAATAGCATTTACAAGTCCAATCCAACAATGCAATTTGTAGTTGACGAGCAAGAGATTCAATCTGCAAATTTTTTGGATTTGTCAAACTGTGTTTCACTTGTATGTATTAATCATTCCATCAGTTTACATGACAAACACTGAAATAGTGTAGTGTAAGACAATCAAGAATACATTAGATAAGCATGAATAGGCATTTCTTCATGGTATATGGATGTTCTAAAATATGGACTCTTCTAGAAGATTTATCAAAAATGAATGGATGGTAGGGCAACTACTGTCAAAATTTACTTACCTGTTTGTAATTGTGCCCTGACAAAAGAAGCACAGGTGTAACTGTATACAAGTGCAAATGGTAACCAAACTAATAACAAACTGTCATTCTTTGCACGCCGTTGCCCCAAATTTATGTTATTTAGAGCCAATTCACATTTTCTTGCAGCTTATAAAATTATTAAAAACATAAAAAAATCTAAATAACTATTAAATAATAAAAACATAAAAAAATTAAATTTAAATAACTATTGAAAACATAAAAAATAAAAATAAAAATTTTAAATTTAAATAACTATTGAAAACATAAAAAATAAAAATAAAATTTTTAAATTTAAATAACTATAGTTTTAACTTTTTATAAATAAAATATAAAAAAACTTTGAAAAAAACTATTAAATAACTATACATAATTACATATTATAGTTTTTATTATTTCAACTTCTTAACATTTTTAATTTTATATATAAATTTTAAAATATAAAATAGCTTTAAAAATAAAATTAAAATCTATAAAA
The DNA here is from genome assembly GCA_027924585.1 of Larix kaempferi. Lineage (NCBI taxonomy): Eukaryota > Viridiplantae > Streptophyta > Pinopsida > Pinales > Pinaceae > Larix > Larix kaempferi. The sequence continues at coordinate 4,758,872 of BSBM01001483.1, read as the reverse complement.
ATAAAAATAAAAAATAACTGGATTTTCATTTAAACGTATAGGAATGGACATTAAATTTAATAGTAAATTTTAATTACTAATACTGTATTACAGTATTAATACAGCATTATATTAATACTGTAATACTGTATGTAATACAGCAGCGCAGATTACATACTGTATTACATACAGTATTAATACTGTATTACAGTATTAATACAATGCTGTATTAATACTGTAATACAGTATTAATACAATGCTGTATTAATACTGTAATACAGTATTAAAATTGTATTAATAAAAACATTTCATAAAATAAATAAATAAACAATAAAATTACTAACCTGTTGCTCGTGCTCGACGCTCCACTGATGCTCGAGCTGTTCCACGAACCCAACCTCCTCGCTCAGACTCCGACCACGATTGGAACTCCTCAACGACTACTCCAACCATGACCTCCTCAACAAAACTCAGACTGCGACTCAAGACTCAGACCACTCCACGACAGATCTCAGACAAGAATTGTGGTGAACAGAGTGACTGTCGGGGCTGTTTATAGCCTCCCGCACAGTCCGGTTTCCCTCCAAACAAGCAGAACGTGGGCCCCAGCGAAATCCGGCGCCAAAAAATCTTGCTATCCGCCCTAGTTTCCGCGGGAAAGCCTACGGCCGAGTCTCCCGAGTGTTGCCGAGTCCGGTCGAGTGCCCGATTTTCAACTATTTTCAACGAGTATTCACGCGTGGCGAGTTTGCCGGCGAGTCTCTCCCGATTGCGCATTCTAGGTGCCCACTCGTCCAGACTCGCGAGTAGGTGACGAGTGGTGCTTCACTGGAAAATACTCCAGCTTTGGAGGTTTAAGTGAAAAACTCAGGGATTATATGCTACTGATGAGTAGCGCATAATTCCTAAGGAAAAAACACTCTAGAGTATCCCCCAAATGGTTAAACCTAAGGATAGCTGGGTCTTTTATAAAAGGACCCTGTTTAGACCAATTTTTTACATTTTCCCCATGGGGATATGAACATGCAGTTATTACAAATGGGGCAAAACTGCCCTGAAAATGACTTCTAAACTTTTGAACACTGATGATGAACATGAATCATGTTCAATAAACTAGCGGCTCACAAGAAATTCAGCTATTGTACAAAATAGCTGGTAACAGACCCGTAAGACACACCACTTGGATTTCAAACCCAGTGATCATTCGAAAGAAGAGTGGTGAGATAAGAATTTGTGTTGACTTAAGGAATTCAAATCAGGCCTTGCTAAAGGACAATTATCCTCCTCCCAACATGGAAAACCTATTACAATGGGTTACGGTGGTTCGAATGTTGTCTATGTTAGATGAATTTTCAGGATATAATCAAATTTTGGTTAAAAAGAAGGACCGGATCAAGACGACTTTCACAACTACATGGGGAATGTATGAGTATGTTAGAATTCCTTTTGGATTATTAAATGCCGGATCAACATTTCAAAGGGATATGGATTAAGATTTTAGTGTCCTACCTTTCATACCATAGCATATTAGTGTCATGATGTTCAATTGCCACCAATGCCTCTTGAATGACTATAATTGCATCCCACTGATACAAATCATCAACCACTGCTTCTCTCGCCACAACTTCATTGTTAGTCTTCTCCTAGATTTCATATTCCTTGTCATCAAAAGTTACTAAAAATTTTTGTTTAGTAATCACCCAATTATCAGAAATTAAATTCATTTTAACATGTGCGGCATACCAAAAAAAATTTATACACTTGATCTGGCCATCTAGGATTTCAATGCAATGCTACCTTTTACCGCTCAATTTGTAAGTAAGTGGAAAAGATCCCAACCCTCTAGAACAACCTGGGTGGCAACAAGGGTTGCTTGTCACTGTGACTTCAACTCACAACCTCTCACTTTAGGTTTTGTCTTTAAACCTAAGCCTAGGGGGTGTCCCTACTAGATTGATTATTTGTTTAAGTCTAGATGAATGATATAAAAATAATAAAGTTAATCTAGACTATCTCTAAGCACAATATACTATGAAAATTTACTTCATGTACTTAGAAAGAAGCTTAGACAACAAATGAGATAATCACTAACAGTATATGCTCAAGCTTTTCTAATTGAATTCACTTTAGGTTTTGTCTTTAAACCTATAAGCCTAGGGGGTGTCCCTACTAGATTGATTATTTGTTTAAGTCTAGATGAATGATATAACAATAATAAAGTTAATCTAGACTATCTCTAAGCACAATATACTCTGAAAATTTACTTCATGCACTTAGAAAGAAGCTTAGACAACAAATGAGATAATCACTAACAGTATATGCTCAAGCTTAGCTAATTGAATTCACTTCTAATATTCAATGACAATGTTAAATCCAATAGCAATGAAACAAGACAACGTACCAAAATCCAAAATAATAGCACCTAGCAATGTTGGATTAACAGTATGTCTTACTTATTTTACTAAATCAATTAGATCTTATCCATTAAGTGCATCAATCATTGACTTAGTAAAAGATAGTGATAACCACTTGTTAGATAAATCTAAATGACAAGACAAAATTAACACTTAGATTATTAGTGATTAAAGCTTAGTGGTTAGAAACTTAGAACCATTGAAAACTTCCTCCTTGTGCTTATAATTAACTCCTTTAGATGTAACAAGAAATAAAGCTTAATTCTCGAAATTACTAGAAATAGTAAAAATTGAAAAAAGAAATCAGAATTGTAACAACCAGGAAAATTATCAAAAATAACGATTTAACTTTAAAAAAATTCCAACTAACTGTTGTAACTTAGAGTTATATGTTGCTGGAAATTGCAGAAAATTGCAGCAAAGTAATTTGGTCTAATTTTAACACAAAATAGTGAAATTTTCCTAGATTTTATGAAATTTCTAGATTGCGGAAATTGTAATAAATGCCTCGATAAAAATTTGGAAATAATGTCTAATCATGAGAAAAATACTAAATTTCTCATTCTAAATTTTTTTCAATGAAGGAAAATTTTATTTTATTTTTTATCAATTTTTATGGATTTTTTGTGAAAACAAATCTGGAAATTTAGGGTAAACAATAATAGCAAAGTCCAGAAATTTACTTAAGGCTAATTTTTCCAAATAAGATTTATCTAGGGTATTCTAAGGAAAAATTAACAATTTCCTGAATTTTAGATTTTCTATGAAAGGAAAAATTAAAAAATCTACATGAGATATTATAGTTTAACCAATAGATCTAGGTGAAATCCAATTTCTTTTTTAGGTTTTTTTAGATTCCACATGATGGGGTATGATGACTAGGTGTAGTACCATATGTTTGCACAAGTGGGTCTTGTTTTCTTGGGATGTGTGAAATGACTTTAAGTAGGCCCACAAGGTGAAGTTAGGGATGAAATTGGTACTAGATGTTTTGTTGTTAGTAGATGTATAGATCTAAGTTGATTTTACGAGTACCCATGTACTAGATCTATGATTTGACACAATTCCCAAGGAGTGTGACTTGCTTTGAGGAGGACTAGTGCCTTGTTGGATGGGCTAATGGGGTCAAGAAGTATGTCAAAGTGTAGATCGGGACACCTAGAAGCCAAGTCAAGTGGGCTAAATGAGATCTAATGGTTGGATCTTGCTAGATCTAGGTTTTCAAGTAATAACCCTAAGTGGACCACAATCCCTTGAAACAAGGAATGCTACCCCCAAGGCGGATCGTGACAAAAAGACAGTCTAGACCTAGGTTTCAAGGTATGGCCGTTCCAAATCTCCAAAAATCCCAAACACCCACTTCCTCAAAGTGGACAAACTCTCCTCCCCTAGGTAGTGCGACTTTGCTCAAGGAGGGTTAAAAGGTGGGTTTGGTGGACCAAATCAAGTCCAATGGCCACCAAACTATAGATCCAAGTAGCTAGTACCCCGATCTATGCATGTCCCAAAAATCAAGTCAATCCAAGGGCTAGATCTTAGTAGATCTGAGTTTTGAGGTGTCAAGAAATTCAAAAGGGGGTTTTAACCCCTTAAAACATGGAAAGATGTCCACAAGGTAGATTTCACCAAAGTAAGAATCTGGAGGTAGGTTATCAAGTGTCTAGATTGCAAATCAAGTGGGATCTCACCTACCCATATGCTAGATCTAACCAAACAAGCCTCTCACTAGGAAGTGCGATTTAGGTTCAAGAGGGCTTTAAGAATCTGGGGGTAGGTTATCAAGTGTCTAGATTGCAAATCAAGTGGGATCTCACCTACCCATATGCTAGATCTAACCAAACAAGCCTCTCACTAGGAAGTGCGATTTGGGTTCAAGAGGGCTTTTGCCTTGAAAAGTGTGTTAACTTTAATCCAATCACCACCAAACTATAGATCCAGCTAGGGGTGGATGCTATAGAGGTGGGTTTTCAAAATCTTCTCAAAAGCAAGGCTAGATCTAAGTAGATCTAAGAAATACCAAAATTGGGGTTTTAATGAATTAGGGTTTTATGACCAATGAAGATAGAATGGATGAAAGAGGCACATACCTTGTAGATCTTACCTCAATTGCTTATGGCCACCTTGCAAATTGATAGCATTCTCCTATGTGTATATTCAAGAGTGAGATCCAAGAGCTCCAACCAAAACGTCCTTCTCCAAGATAGCCAAATCGTCCTCCTCCTACAAGACAAGATCAAAGAAACAAGTCAAGCAAGATGATCATGAAAATGGTAGAAAGATGTAATAGAAAGCATCAACTATGTCACTAAGATGCAATAAGGATACTCCCTGTCACAAGATCAACCTGTTACCCCCCATATTGTCATGGGTGTCCACATATGATCTTCATCTCATTCTGCGTTGCTGAAAGCCAGTCAGACTCACAAGTCTCTGCTCATAGTAGGTTGAGGAATTTGGAAGAGGAGCTTTTTTGAGAGCTCAGATCTGCCATAAAGCAAGCAGGGGTATCTAAGGATGAGTACTCATTGACAGTAAGACTTAGAGGGCTTTACCAACTACAGTTATCAAGGTTTGTGTCAAGTGAAACTCTCTTCTCAGACATACCTGGTCTTACAAAAGATTTCTGCAGTTTGGAAAAAGAGTTATCCTGATCCAGGTGGTTCGAATTATGCGTGTTGAGACGAGCACTCAGAGGTGTCTTCAAAATTTTGTCACTTTCCAGCCCATGCTTGTGGATAGGGAAGTCTTCATTTGACACCTTAAAGTGCAGACCTATAGTAGCAGATCTGGGTGCCTTTTTTAAGATGGTCTCAGAGACGAACTAGCAATTGTTCAGATTTTAGTCACCTACAGGCTACAGCATTATCTTTGTCATTTAGTGACTGAAGAAATCATGGTACTGGGCATTATATTGGCAGGTTACATCAGCATTCCCCTTGTGAACATCGATTTTCTGCAGTAGAAGAAATTTAGTGTCTCTTCTTCAGCAAAGTGGCCATCTGCAGGCAACATGAACATGTTCATGTGATCACTCGTTCTCGCGGAACTGCCCAAAACAGAGTTTGCAGGTTCAGATTAAATTGTGCCAGGCAATGTCATACAGGTGATATCATTATCTTACCAAGATTTTTGTGAGTTAATCTTCACTAATAAGAGAACTGGATCGTATGAAGAAGGTTTAGATATGCAAGCTAAGAAAAGCTCGGAAATATTTGTTGCTGAAAATCACTATTACTATCTCTGAACGTCTGCCGGAATCTGCTCTTCTATTGGGCCATCACCTACAGCACGCAACAGGTCATCTTTGATTGAAGTTTTTTGGAAATTCCATTTGTTCAAAGATTTTTTCACACTGACCCTGTGGCAGCAATGAATCCCAAGTACACCTACGGTTTGAAGGCTCCAACAACACAGCCAGTATAAGAATTTCCATGTTAATGCATTTTGCAGTGCTGTTGGCAGCAGCTTCCATTGATGAACAGTTTTCTGCATTAGGGAACTTCTATATTAGCCAGCGCCAGCTAAGAAGTGTTGGACCCGCCGATTTTTTATGAAGCTCGAATCCTTTCACCTGCAGCCAATTCACGCCGTTCAGGGCCGGTTTCATATTTTAACGTGGATTCTTTACATACTTTTTCATTGGCAGCCATTTGGCAGTTGTGTTGAAATCGCGATTTTGATTAATTGCTATCACTGCCATCGTGAGCAACGACAAGCTCGGGTTTCAACCAAATAAATCGGCACACCAGAAATTAAAGGCAAATCGGCGGTCACTTGGAGCTTTTGACATGAACATAAAGAAAGATTCTATGTCTACATGGAGTTTGGCCGCCGATTGGAATTATTGGCAGAAATCGCGATTTGTTTTTTTTGTGTGGGTTGCCTCCGGATTGGCATATATCTAGTCGTATGCATAAGACCCACTCAGTCATTGACAGCCGAAACAGGAGGGTTAGCTCGCAGTTGTTTGGCAGCCGGGTTTTCTCCACGATTCTCAGCGTGGTGACCCCGTAATTTTTCCTGTTCCAAAAAGATGCCAATTGATGGAGACAAATCTCATTAGCAGTCATTTGTGGCGAATGACTCGACTTCACAGTGAGTCAGGGTTCACCGAAATCAGAGTTCGGGTCATGCGTCATCTTAACAGCTAGCGAATCCGCCATTTTCTTCATTTAATACGTGCTGGTAGTGGCGACCATCTTAGATCCGATTCGTTGCTGTGTGGAAATTTATTGAACATGACAGTTGAATGATGCGAATGAAATGCTCGGCGCTCAATTAAATTAGCACAAACAGGATTAAAACTAAATCGGAGATCTCCACTGGTGCGTGCTCGACAAGTCCCAAAAATGACAAAAATTGGGGATTGTTTCAACTCGGCGTTCTTGTTTTTAAAAGTGCAACGTGAAGTTTGGATTCATCTCCAGCATTGGCAGTCGACTACACTTGTGGTCGAGATCTATTTCAAAATCTAGCAGTCGGTAAATGATCTGGCCCTTACACCTGTAGCCAATTGACACCAGTTTGCAATAAGCGCCAGATGTCACATATAGTTTTCACCTTCGTGGAGTTTCGAGGAGCAACAAGCCGACTGCTGCCTTCATGTTATCATTGACAGCCGAGTTGATTTTTTGGATCTACCTTTTTATTTTTATTTTTCATTTAGTTTATTATTATTTTTCTTTTGAAAGGAGAAAGGTCTTTTGGTCTTTAAAAAAGGCCCAGCCTCCTCATTGTAAGGATGGAGAATTTTGGGAGTTTTTTCCCGTGAACTTAATAGAAAAATCATGATGGGATTCTTTGGACAAATTGGGGGTTCTTTCGTTCCTTGTTTGCCGTGTCTCTTTGTATGCCATCTTTCATTTTGTATGAGGCATTACCTCTCTTAGCTCTTTGCTTTCGACTCTTAAACTGGGATCATTTGAATAGAAGCTAACAATCTAGCACAACACCATTTGACCCATGTTTTTCTCTTAAGCTTTGCGGTTTTCAGGTATGCTCTAGTGCAAGAGCTCTTAGTTGGTTACTACATTCATATGGCAGCAAGGTCCTTTTAGAGTTTTTCTTTGACTCCATTCGCCCCTCTCTGATACTGGCACTGGTCTTTCCCTGAGGATTGATCTTCCTTTCCTTTCCATCACCCATCTAAAATTATCTTTCGTTACCCCCGTTTCTCTAAGGCAGCCTCTTCCATTCACCTTGCCCGTTACTGTACCTGCCTTAGCGATCCTATTTTAGGGATACCCCCCTAGTGTTGGAGAAGAGCCAACCTAAAGCGAAGAGGAGAGAAGTGTGGTGACATTGGCCTCTCTCCTGAGAGAGTTGTCATTCCAGTTGGCGTTGCACATTTGGGGCTTTCAAACGACACGCATGCCATTTCGGAAGACAACACAACCCAAGAGAGACTATGTGGATCCCTCCAACAATAACCCTCATGAAGTTGCCCTCCTCTCCACCAATTCGACTTTCCTGTAAAAAGATTAGTAGAAGCACCAAAATCCACAATGATACATAGAAGAGATACTGTATATTCAATATGCAAGAGAATCCACAATACAAGAGAGATGTGCTCCACAAAGAATTTTTCTATTCCAATATTCCAGAGCTCCAAAGGTGAGCTATACAATGGGGGGTCTCCTCCTTATATAGGATAATAAAGACCAAAACCCTATACCACTCCACAATACTACATCAAATGAATGGTTGAGATTAAAAGATCTCATCATACAATCAATGGCTAAGATGAACCATAACAATATATCACATGGATCACCCAATATAACAATAGCGCCCCCACTAAATGGTACAATAAGAGGGTGACGTCATCCACTAGAGAAACATAAGTACCAAAATCCACCTCATGGTGACTAGGACATGACAATATAAGCTCATGGTGGGGCTAGGAGGCATCAATCCTTACTAGCTCATCCCCAAGGCACAATAAAATAATAAAATATGTCCAATATAATATAAATGACCAAAACTATCCTCAGAATCCATGACAGTCAAGCAGTAAATGTCCTCCTGTGATCAATCTGGGCATACCTACATGGTGAAAACTGATTGGAAGATAGTGATGCCACCCTGGAAGACCTCTGTGAAAACCAAATGCCAAAACCTTGCCTCAATTGCCCAAATCGATTTCCTCAGTGACCACTTTATCCCATTTTTTAACTGCCTCGGGAACTGTGAAAGTGCCAAAACTACCTCCTAGGGTGCTAGCGCTGTCCATCTGAGCCCACCAGGATCTCCAGAAGGGGGGGTAAATGGTAAAAACAAGTGGCTGGACCACCTCCTCCATCATCAGCGCCCTAGGTGAACTGGCCTCTCGGGGCCCCTGCTGCTCAGGCTGGGAAATCAGCCCCAAATCTGGTCAACAAGTGTAAAACTGCATCAATCACTGTCAGAAGTGCCCGGAACTGAAAGATAAGTGTCTCATTGGATCCAGAAGACCCAAATCCACTAGGAATGTGTACTCATACACCATGGTTTGCCCAAATGGGCCAGCTGTAGGGTCCACCATATATGGACAATGCATAATTTGCTGATCTGAAGAAGTAATAAAACCTGCCGAATTGGATCAATCATCATCTGCATCATATGTCCATCATATGATACCATCATCAATAATCATCTATACATGGTCCACATCATCATAGATCCCAATAATATACCACCAAGGATAAATCACATCAATAGACTAAGACAATGCTTCTCTAATCATTCTCACAGCTAAGCTCAAAGTATAAATTCCATTCAGTGGCATTAATTAAGTTAACATATTCCGTTGTTATATAAAATTACTTGCACAATAGTTCAAATAACAAACTCACCCATTGGACATGGTCAAACTGCTAGTGAAGGGTGAAGGCTAGGAACAAGGTTGGGCCAAGGGTTTGACTTATCTAACTTAACTCAAAAAATACTTTGGACTGGGAGAAAGGGGGAAGCTACAAACTCTGTGTTGGACAAAATAACACGGGGGATGGTTGTGCCTCACAAATGGATAAATTGTTCTGAGAGTGCTTATTCAACTTAGGCATCATGTCTACATCAAGTTGATCCAGGTTCATTAGGATCATTCAATTTTATTCCATGGCCTTTTTGGCCTACATAACCCTTCGGATTTCAGATGTGCTGATAAGCACAACTAGTTGCAGCTTGCATCCAGGGCATGTTTTCACATATATATGAGGTCAGCAATTGTTTAGATATAACTTTTAAGAACCATGGCTTTTTGGACCTTTTTTTTATACTCTTCGCGGAGTATTTTCAGCTGTTCATCGCTCTTGCCCCTTTTTTGTTTCCATGGGCGAATTTTTAAGTTTCCATAGGTAGAACATGAGCTTTCAGTTTTAGCCAACAACATCTCAAGTGACTAGGGGGAGTTCGAGCCAATGCCAAACATCGGGACAACCGACCAGAATGATTTAGGCCTACAATCCAACTCACCAAAGGCAAGTTTTGTCACCAACTTAGAGCTGAGACACTGAATACACAGGGATGCGGTCCAAACACAGAGGTAGAAAAATGGGGAAGTCCTCGGTATCAGAAAGTCAAATGAGATAAGTCAAGGTTTAGAGTCAAACAGGAAGGTCATGTATGGATGGAGTCAAGTGAATATGGAGCCTACACTAGCAGACAACTGGTGTCAGGAAAGACCATATCTATGTAAGGTGGAAAACCAGTGGGTTTTGTTAAATGACCTAAATGTGCAAGCAATTGTCCATTTTATGATTTACAGTTCATTTTTAAACAGTTTGGCACATCAGGAATAATATACCAAGCACATGCTGTAATTATGACTAAATCAACAAGATAATAATCCACAGTCAATGATAACATATCCATAGATCATACAATATCATCAAAATAATAATCATCATGCACCATCTGAAACACTGCTGCAATACATCTCTAAGCACTGAACTGAAATTGTATGGGATAAAGGGTCACATCGGTCATCAAATCTGAACTCTCAAGGCTCAGCCTTGACACAAGGTCAAACATACATCTGAATAATATACTGCTCTGATCATGAGTGATCCAAAATATATAGCCATGCTCTGGAATAATGGAAGCTCTGGAATGTGCAGATATCTGCTATACAAGAACAGTAGCCCTGCTAGTATGGTGTGATAACAGGAGTCAACAAAGAATTTATCCAATGGACTCGTTCCACAAAGATCACCTACTAAGAGTAAGTGCTCAAGGCCTCCAACCCTTCATAGATGTATTAGAAGCTACAATCATGCAAATCACAAAGGGAGGATGGGATCCTCCTCTACTTATTACTTGAGTGAAACCCTACACTAGAAGGGGTTAGATTTGCAAAATTTAATGAGGATTAGTACAAATAAAAACCTCCCTCTATGTAAATAAAGCAATTGAGTCTATATACCCTTACCATAGATCTAATCCCTTTGGACAATATTGCCCCTAAAGAAGCTCAAGAGAAATAAAACACAATGCTAGAACAATATTACCTCCAATATAAGAACTGTGAACAAGAAAAATACCATCACCAATGAGAAGCTCCAAGATGTGACCTACAAAACCAAGAAAAAATTTATTATAGAAAAAATTGCCTTGTATAAAGATAGCTCTCTTGTAGCACCAACAACCAACCAATGAAATGATAGAAGAGTTTTTCCTTATATAGCTTTTGGAGCTCAACTTCTTCTCATTAAACAATTAATTTTTTACTTCTAAAAGACTAGAAACCCTAACAAATCCGTCTTGACATAAGAAATAATAATAAAAATATTTTTAAGTGGTTGAGACATGTAAAAAAGGATGGTGTTAGCCTAGAGAAAGGGGACAAATTGCTTGAAGGAGGGAAAATTAATTAAGAAGGAAAAAAACGGCTCATAGAAGGCTCAAAAGAGAGTCATGTTTTTCTTAAATGGTAGTTTAGGATATTCCAACTTCCTCAATATTTATCGGATTTTCTATTATATCCACGTTTTGGAAATCCCTTGGCCACTTTGGATCTTATTGCTGGATTTTGTGCAACTTCGGAAGATATTATTCATTGTATTTTATTGTACCTTTATTGTACTTGATTGTACCTCCTAAGGGAGATGAACTGGATGTAATTATTTATGTAATCACATGAAAGAGTCAATGTAAACCTTAAGGTGCAAATAAACAAAAGAAAATTATTAAAAATAAATTATTTATTGCCCCTAGGTGAAGTCGGCCCAGTGAGGGAATTTCTGGTTTTTGCACTTGTATAAATAAGAGGCTAGTGCACCTCATTATTCTCATTCTCACACTTGCCTTTTGCACATCACTTGGAGAGAGCTGATTTCACATCACTTGGAGGAGGTAGCTGTTTTGGGGCTTCTACTTGTGGAAGACATTTCCACAATTTTCTCTTTTCTTATTTGTACTCTTATCTTGGAATTATCATCTCTATGCGAAAGTTGTTGGGTTTTTCCCAATTGGGTTTCCCAGGGTAAACTCTGTGTTGTTGTTTTGTGCTTTGTCTTGCTTCTAGTGATCTTGGTTATGCATTTATATTATTATGCTATGAATGTATGAAATTTAACATGGTTTCAGAGCAATTCTAGAAGAAGCCATTGCTAAAGCATTGTCGGAACCCTGCTAGAATTAGGGTTTCATCTTGTGAAGTCTTCACCGATCATTTTGAAGGAAAAGAGCCATGGGAATTTTGTTTTCGGCAAGGCGAATCTATTGGTGAAGATGGAATTCATTTCTGAGAACTTTCAATTTTGACCTAACTCTGTGGCTGCAACAGAATTAGGGTTTCAGTTTTAACTCATTTCTCTCCACAGATTTGGACCAACCCACCCTCTATTCAACTCTCCTTGGCAAGGTGAATTTATCTGTGGGTTCAGTTTTTCAAATTATTAACTTTTATTTTTGACCTAGCTCCTGCTAGGGTTTCTAAACCAGATCTGCAATCGAGATGATTGGGATGAAGGTTGAAGATCGTTTGGAAAGAGCCGCCTACTTTATCTCCTGGAATTCTAGGGTTCTTCTACTCCTAGAAGAAAATGATCTCTTGCTATATGTAAATGAGAAGGTCCCTGAACCAAAAGCCGAAGAGGATAAATCCCGATGGAGGAAGAATGATGCTAAAGCAAGAAGGATTCTTGTGGATTCAGTGAGAGACCATTTGGTTCCTCAAATCTCAGGAAAGAAGAATGTTAGGAAAATGTTCAAGACCATTATGAAGTTGTTTGAACACACTAGCCTAAATGTATCCATGACTTTGAGAAACCAACTCTCAAATATGAAGATAGCAAAGTCAGAATCCATTGCCTCATACTTTATGAGGATCACAGAACTCAGAGACAAACTCAGCACCAGTGGAGATCCTATTAATGATAAGGAGCTTGTCCTTCACACTCTAAATGGTCTTCCACCATAATGGGAGTCTTTTATCCAAAGCATAAGTGGTAGATCCAAACTACCAAAGTTTGACAAGATTTGGGTAGATTGCTCTCAGGAAGAGACAAGGATTGCAGCACATCAAAGACTCCATGGCACTCCACCTGAAGAGAACCAAGCTTTTGTTTCTCATACCAAGGAAGGTAAGGGAAAAGGAAAGATGTTCTACAAACACAAGCAGCAAGAAAGGAGATCAAGTCCACCTCCAGATATTATTCATTGTATTTTATTGTACTTGATTGTACCTCCTAAAGGAGATGAACTGGATGTAATTATTTATGTAATCACATGAAAGAGTCAATGTAAACCTTGGGGTGCAAATAAACAAAAGAAAATTTTTAAAAATAAATTATTTATTGTCCCCAGGTGAAGTCAGCCTAGTTAGGGAATTTCTGGTTTTTGTACTTGTATAAATAAGAGGCTAGTGCACCTCATTATTCTCATTCTCACACTTGCCTTTTGCGCATCACTTGGAGAGAGCTGATTTTGCATCACTTGGAGGAGGTAGTTGTTTTTGGGGTTCTATTTGTGGAAGACATTTCCACAATTTTCTCTTTTCTTATTTGTACTCTGATCTCGGGATTATCATCTCTATGCGAAGGTTGCTGAGTTTTTCCCAATTGGGTTTCCCAGGGTAAACTCTGTGTTGTTGTTTTGTGCTTTGTCTTGCTTCTAGTGATATTGGTTATGCATTTATATTATTATGCTATGAATGTATGAAATTTAACACTTATGGCGTTGAGATGGCACAATTCTAAGGACTCAGTTAAACAATTCTCACCTTGATTTGATTTTACAATCTTCAAATATATCCAATTTAGGGAAAAAGGTTTGTTATCACACAACTTGTAGTTTCCCCAAAGTATGATCCTATTCAGGATGGTAGAGGAGCTAGGAAACTAAAGAGGTGACCCAAGAAGGCCTCGATCCCCAGATGGATTGGTTGTCACGATAATCGAGGCACTCTTCGCTTTATGCTATCCAAGCCTAGATAGCAAAGGGGAAGACCCTGATCTACTCTCGATAGGAGAGATCTAACCCAATCACCAGATCAAACTATAAGCAAGAATACGTAAGGTGAAGGATGTGAAACCCTAGATCTAAGGGATGGAGTCACTATAGAGGCTTATGTAAGATGAGATATGGAATTAGATTGATTCAATTATAGTAACTCATTATTTAATAATGGATCCAGGATGTGAGTGCTAGGACAAATGATCAAATCTAGCTGCCTTGGGAAACGTGAACTTATATTATTGGGAAATGGTTCAAGGGAGCAGATCTGAATAGATCAGGGCTTTCTAGCACTGCTTGGTGATAGATCTGACAATATTAAGGTTCACAAGCAAAGATCGGGCATCAAACAACTGAAAAAAGGGGAAAACTCAGAGAGGGCGCAAAAGAGAGAGATTAGTGCCTAGGGATTTGGGCAAGATGGATTCCATTGAGGGTGACGCCCTAGCAAACCCACTTCGGGCTAAACCTAAAAGTAAAAACCCAAAAATTGTTCACCATGATTTGAAGTTGTTTGAGCTAGAGAATTTTTATAAATTTTAGCAGCTTAGGGTTTGTAGAAGAAATAGCAGCAGACAAATGGAATAGATAAATAACTCAAGAAAAACAATGGTACTTACTTCTTGTGACTTGCAAATGCCAAGTGCAATGATGTTCCGACCCCCTCGAAGCAATTCCAAGTTGATTTGACAGCCCCCAAGATGAAATCAATTTGCCTCCAACAGCTAATGTGTCCCCCTTCCTGCAGATGACAATCTCAATGAGAATTGATTTATGGAAAGAGAAGTTAAATGATGCAAGAAGAATCAGATAGCATAAATATTGATCAAAGATACAATAAAGACTACTCCCTGATTATTTTACTCATCCAGTGAAGAGATCCGGAGAAACCCCGTGAAATTCTTCAGAGAAGTCGCCCTCCTGCAGAGCACACATTAAGCCAAAAATTCTAGCATGGATATCTTATCAAACAACAAGGATGTAACAGGCTATCAGAGCTACAATCAAGCACAAGAACAATCTATAACAAAGGCACAAGATTTTTCCCAAAATAATTCTTTATTGCCAAAGATCCAAAGCCAAGAGTCCCTTTACAATGAGGAGGGTCTCTTCCTTAAATAGGAATGAGAGAGACCAAAACCCTAACCACCTTTTGAATGAGTGGTTGAGATTAAAAGATATAACAATGATAATCAACAGCTAAGATGAGTCGACAATACAATACATGGATCAACTCAAAGATAGAGGGGGTGCACTCACTAAGACGTCCAAGGGGGACGCACCACATGACAAGTGACTAGAACTCATGACATAAGCACATGGTGGGGCTAGGAGGTCTAACATGTCCTTCTCTAGCATGACCCCATGGCACAATAACATATAATAACTCAACATAATATCATATTGTGACCATATGACCAAATCGTGGCCCCTGAATGACATAATAATATGCCCAAATAATAGCTCGAAGTGTTTGTGGACCCCACTAAATGCTGCAAGTTGTGCCAGAAAGTGTGGGATGCATCACAAAAATCCTCTGAACAAACCTCATGCCAATTCTTTACCTCAATTTCCCAAATTGATTTCCTCAGTGGCCATTTCTTCCATTTTTTATCCTCAAAATATCACTTGTAAAATAATAAAATGCTTGTATCTCTCTACCTGGTGCCTCAGGCACAAATCTGACTGCACCAAAATGTCTGGGAGCATGGTAATAAGGTAATAATGAGTTGTTGGACCCCATAGTCCCTTTGTAGTGCCCTAGGTGAACCAAAATAATCTAAAAAATGTGCTGACAGGTCATTTTATATGGCCAATATGCCATAAAGTGATAATCTAACCATAAACTCATCTAAAAGTGCCTGAAACTAATATCTAAGTGTACCAATGGACTCACATTGCCCAAATGTAGTAGAGATGAGTACTCATACACGATGTGACCACTTGGATAATCATCTATAAGCTCAACCATGCCCGAACAATAAAAATAATGGTCTGTAAATAATAATAATAATAAAATCCATCAAACCATCATATGAAACTTGTGTCTACTACATGGAACCATCAAGTGGGCATCATAGGACCACAAATAATCAATCTCGAACATCATAGGGCCAACTCATCTCGGATCCTGTGGTTGACTTGGTCAAACTGAGTTGACCAGGTCATAACTGATCAAAATAATGACCGGGCTCAAAGTGACTAATGCTGCAAGTGCAAATGGATGAGATATGCTCCTTTAATTATTTCAATAGAAAGACTAAAGTATAAAGTAGCATTTCACTGGTGATTAAGCAATAATACATCAAATATAAGTATGGATTAAAATAATCAATTACTAAGAAAAAAACCCTAAAGTGTATACTCAGTTCATGGACGTTACCATTTTGCTAGAAATGGGTGAAGGTGGAAAAGGAAAGGCTAGGATAAGGGAATGACTTTACAAACTTCAACATTGCGACATTTCGGATAAAGGGAACAAGGAAAACACCTAAGCATATGTTGGACAGAAAACACACAAGGAATGGCGGTGTCTCACAAATGGAGTAAGTTGATTTGAGGAGTGCCTATTCAACTTTAGCAAATGTCTACAACTCACATCCAAGGTTGAACAAGCTCCATGAGGATCTTTTCTAGAACCACCGTGACTAGGTGCACAGCTAACCGTAACTTGAGGTTCTAGGGGACACTTAGAATTAGTTGTCCCTTACTCCATCTCACATCCCAACCCATAGGCTCCATGAGGAATTAATCATTACATTTAGTTATGGCCAGCAGTCTTTAGATTTAGCATACATTTAACCACAGCGTTTTAGGCCTGTATGACCCTTGGGATTTTACATGTGCTTAGTAGCACAACTAATTGCAGCTCCTATCCCGGGTGCTTTACATTTCATTTCATAGCCCTCTTTCATTGTGCTTAACATCACAATTTTATTTTATAACCATTGGCTTGCATAGAAGATATAACAATCAATCATATATGCATGTAATGATGGTAGTACAATTTGCTTCAAGTTTAGCTAACACTACTCAGGCAACTAGGGGGATCATCCACAATCAAGACCAAACATCGGGGGCAACCGACCAGAGAGGTCAGGGCTTAAAATCCAACTCACCTAAGCTCAGGAACCAACACCAGCAGGTTCTCTTGACCCAAAAGGATCAATGCTTCGATAAGTTCTATCGCACAACTCAGAGCCGAGACACAAAACAACAGGGAGTCTATCCAACATAGAGGCATAAGTGGGGAAGTCCTCAATATCACAGACTGAAGTGTAAGTCAAGATAAAACCAAATACGGAAGAGGATGGATGGATGGGGAAAGTGTTAAAATGTTAACCAAGAAAATGTTCAGGACAAAATGCATGCAAGGATTTTTGCATGCACCTACTTTTAGGTTTTTGGTAACCTAACTTTACAGTGAGATCATATAAGGAAGACAAAAGGTGTCTATCTCATCAACTGAGGTAATTGATCTAAGATAGATCAATTGAGAGGAGGACGACTTTCCTAGAGAAGGAGGGCGCATTCCTTAAGGAGGAGGAAGCTCGTACCGCATCCGGTTGAGCGATTGAGTGTTTGTAACTTGCAGAGTATCTTCGTCTCAGTGATTGAGGAAGATCAGTGACTATCAGAGCTCAGATCTGTTGAGATCTGATTTAGTACGATTCATTCTTCATTTGAGGGAGGGCGCACTTGGGCATGTAGAGGAGGACGTTTTCAGCAGTAGGCTTCTTCAGTTTCAAAGCAGATTAGAGCAGAGGATAGAGAGAGATAGATCAGACAGAGGCGCCGATAGGGATACTCAAATCCAGTTTTCCAGTTAGGGCTCATTCTTCCAGTGCATGCATCAGCTGATGCATGCAAATCTAGAGTTTGCCTGAGTTACTTCTTAGGTAACCCTGTATTGTACTTGTCTCATTTCTTATATGCTCTAGGCTCGAGAGAGAAGACAACCCCACAGATTGCGAGTTTTTCCTGGTTGGGGTTTCCAGGGTACATGCAACGTTATGTGTGTGATTGCATGTGTGTTAAGTTGTAAAGAGATCTAGTTGTTGAGTTTATGTTTGTATAAGTATTTACTGACATTGAGACTCAAACCGCTTGAGATCTCAGGGTAATTCAGAGGGACTAGTGATCTCTTAATCAAATTTTTACATGGTATCAGAGCCCTGGTAAGGGTTAGGGAGAGCAATCACACTCAGATCTACAACTACGCATCAGATCTGCAATTATGGGGGAGGATCATATTGTTTGCACTTCTTGCTCTGCTATTGATATTGATAAATGTGCTACCGATGGGATTGACAGGGAGATGGCTCTCAACTCCTGTCAATCATTGATGGCCTCCACTTCTAGTGTATGGTACATAGACAGTGGAGCTTCTAGTCATATGATGGGGGTTCAAGGATACTTTTCTGACCTAGCAGAGGATGGGATAGATCTTGAGATTGTTCTGGGAGACAACTCTACAGTCAAGGCAATAGGACGAGGAATTGTGTCCTTTCAAAAAGACTCTGGAGAACAGATGAGAGTTCGTGATGTTCTATATGTTCCAGGTCTTAAGAAAAACTTGATCTCCGTATCTACTATTGAATATCGAGGACTATGGGTGATGTTCAGAGATGGAAATGTGCTAGTTCATCCCAAGGGATCCAGTGTTGCCTCAGTTGAGAGGATTGGAGTCCACAGTGGGAATTTATACAAACTGAGTTTCCAACTTCATCATGCTCTAAGTCATTGTAGCTGAGATGAGGGATGTGACCCCTGTGAGCTTTGGCACAGGAGGATGGCTCATTTGCACCATCCTACCCTAAAGATTCTGAGAAAGATTATGACAGGAGTACTGTTATCACACCATAGTAGCAGGGCTACTATTCTTGTTTAGCAGATATTTGCACATTCCAGAGCTTCCATTATTCAGAGCATGGCTAGGATGATTGTATATTTTGTGATCACTCATGATCAGAGCAGTGTATTATTCAGACTTATGTTAGACCTTGTGTCAAGACTGAGCCTTGAGAGTTCAGATTTGATGACCGATGTGACCCTTTATCCCATACAGTTTCAGTTCAATGCTTAGAGATGTAATGCAGCAATGTTTCAGATGGTATATGATGTTTATTACTATGATGATGTTGTATGATCTATGGATATTTTATCATTGACTGTGGATTATTATCTTGTTGATTTAGTCATGTTCACAGCATCTGCTTGGTATATTATTCCTGATGTGGCAAACTGTTTAAAATGAACTATAAATCATAAAATGGACAATTGCTTGCACATTTAGGTCAGTTAACAAAACCCACTGGTTTTCCACCTTACATAGATATGGTCTTTCCTGACACCAGTTGTCTGCTAGTGTAGGCTCCATATTCACTTGACTCCATCCATACATGACTTTCCTATTTGACTTTAAACCTTGACCTGTCTCATTTGACTTTCTGATACTGAGGACTTCCCCATTTTTCTACCTCTGTGTTTGGACCGCATCCCTGTATGTGCAGTGTCTCGGCTCTAAGTTGGTGACAAAACTTGCCTTTGGTGAGTTGGATTGTAGGCCTAAATCATTCTGGTCAGTTGTCCTGATGTTTGGCATTGGCTCGAACTCTCCCTAGTCACTTGAGATGTTGGCTAAAACTGAAAGCTCATGTTCTACTTATGGAAACTTATAAATTCGCCCATGGAAACTAATAAGGGCAAGAGCGATGAACAGCTAAAAATACTCCTCGAAGAGTATAAGAAAGGTCCAAAAAGCAATGGTTCTTAAAAGCTATATCTAAACAATTACTGACCTTATATGTATATGAAAACATGCCCTGAATGCAAGCTGCAACTAGTTGTGCTTTTCAGCACACCTGAGATCGGAAGGGTTATGTAGGCCAAAAAGGCTATGAAACGAAATTGAATGATCCTAATGAACCTGGATCAACTTGATGTAGACATGATGCCTAAGTTGAATAAGCACTCTCTAAACAACTTATCCATTTGTGAGGCACAGCTATTCCCCGTGTTATTTTGTCCAAGCACAGAGTTTGTAGCTTCCCCCTTCTCCCAATCCAAAGTATTTTTGAGTTAAGTTAGACAAGTCAACCCCTTGGCCCAACCTTGTTCCTAGCCTTCATCCTTCACTAGCAGTTTGACCATGTCCAATGGGTGAGTTTGTCATTTGAACTATTGTGCAAGTAATTTTATATAACAAAGGAATATGCTAACTTGATTAATGCCACTGAATGGATGTTATACTTTGAGCTTGGCTGTGAGAATGATTAGAGAAACATGTCTTAGTCTACTGATGTGATTTATCCTTGGTTGTATATTATTGGGATCCGTGATGATGTGGGCCATATATATATACCTATTGTTAATGATTGATGGTCCCACATACTTGATGATGATATCATATGATGGACATATGGTTCAGATGATGATTGATGCAGTTCAACAGGTTTTATTATTACTTCAGATCATCAGATTATGCACTGTCCATATATGGTGGACCCTACAGCTGGCCCATTAGGGCAACTCGTGGTGTATGAGTACACATTCCTAGTGGATTTGGGTCTTCTGGATCCAATGAGACACTTATCTTTCAGTTCCGGGCACTTCTGACAGTGATTGATGCAGTTTTACACTTGTTGACCAGATTTGGGATTGATTTCCCAACCTGAGCAGCAGGGGCCATGAGAGGCCAGTTCACCTAGGGCGCTATATGAGGAGGGGGTGGTCCAGCCACTTGTTTTTACCATTTACCCCCCCTTCTGGAGAGCCTGGTGGGCTCAATTGGACAGCACAAATGCCCTGGGAGATAGTTTTGGCACTTTCACAGTTACCGAGGCTATTAAAAAATGGGATAAAGTGGTCACTGAGGAATCCGATTTGGGCAATTGAGGCAAGGTTTTGGCATTTGGTTTTCATAGAGGTCTTCCAGGGTGATCCCACTATCTTCCAGCTAGTTTTCACCATGTGTGTAGGCCCACAGTGTTAGGATATTTAGACACTTAGGAGTTAGTTAAGATCAACTTGTGTAATATATCCGTTAGGGATAGTGTGTTTCTTTAGTATGCATTAGTATGCATTTGTAAATACTTAATCCGACGGTCACGATATGTTCCCGACATAGAGTGATCCAACGGCTCAACTTCTCTTAAGATCAAACCTAACTTTGATCCGTGGCTTAACACCCGATTGGTCCATGATCTCTATTTAAAGAGCATGGAGGGTCACTGTTTAGTTGATCGATTATGAGAAGCTCATTTGTAACTTTCTTTCTTTGCATAATAAATTGTCCCATAGAAGTTATTTGGCCGGGGTCGTGGAGTGTTTCCCTCAAGAGAGTTTAAACCACGTCAAAACATCGGTGTGTTGATCTGTGATCTATTTGTGTGAAGTGGTTGCTCTTGGTGTTCGGTCCTTTGGTAGTACCCTGTGCACCTAAACATGGTATCAAAACTTTTATGAAGTGTCGCTTCCGGTTATGATCTAGATCTTGAACTGCTATTGCCGAAACTTGAAAGGATTTCTTGTTCTGGTATTTCTGTGCATTTCTGGGCTGTGGGAGGTGTTCCATTGCGTCCGGAGCGTCGTTTCCATTGGGAAATAGTTTTCGTTTGATCGAAAACGGTTCCCGGTTGCTCCAGAAACGTGTATTTCATCAAATCTGAAGATATATTGTTACAGTGACGCATTTTTTTTTATTTTCTTTTTTTAAAAGGAAAAATCTCATATTTCATCATTTTTTACTGTTAGATTTTTTTTTTGGGGTTCGGATTGCTGGTTTTCCGTCTGCATATGCTCTTTGCCGTGCACCTTGAGCGATCTCGGCAAATCAGAAACAGAAAGGGAAAGGGTTTTTCTCGGCCACGTATGCTCTTTGCCATGCACCTTGCGCGATCTCGGCAAATCAGAAACAGAGAGAAAACGTAGACTTTCCGGGCAAGCTAACGAGATCTAACTTCACAAGTGTGGAAATTTTTTTTTGCTTCGATTTGTGGTGTGTTTTGCAGGAAAAAGAGCAAGCACGCAAACCGAGCAAGAAGAGTAAAAAATAAAAATAAAAATAAAAAAAGTCCCCTTCCTCATTCCCATATTTTACATACCTTTTAATTTAGCTCACTTGGTTCAAAGTTGTTTTATTCCTTAATAGGTCTTGAGTTCAAGTCTTAGGAAGTTACTTTTAAAAAGAAAAGTGCATGCAATTTCTATTTTCAAGTTACTTTATTGTAAAAGTGCATCTCACTTGAATAATAAAAAATAAAAATACAAGTGAGTCACTTAAGTTTTTATTTATTTATTGTTGCACTATTTAAAAGTAATATCATTGTAAAAGTGAAATCACTTATTTTACAAAAATGGTTCACTTAAAGCAACTTTCTTGTAAAGTGATTGTCAAAAGGTTCATCTTGGGAAGAGGCGGGTTCTTTTTTTTGCTGGACATTCTCTAGCTACAACGTCACTATTGGGGACATCTTCAACAGTTTCTTTGTTCAAGCATAACTTCATCATATAGAGTCAGTTTTCAGTGCCGTTTTTTTTGAAACCGCCTATTTTTTCGAGCTCTCCACATCCAGACTATTGGTTTCTGCTTTTACAACCATTAATTTACAAATATGGCCCCCCCTTGTGATATTCTACTTAACAGTTTCAACTATTTCTCGTGGAAATCTCATATGGAGGATGTTCTACGAAGTAGGGGACTTTTCAGAATTACCTTAGGGAAAGAAAAAGAACACCCACTGATGATGATAAGAAAATAAAATGGGAAAATAGATGTGATGAAGCTCATGGATTGAATGGGATGTCAATCTCTACTGATTTGCGATTCCACATATTTGGAATTGATGAACCTAATGCTGCTTGGGACAAGTTGGAATTTGTGTTTGGTAAACACAATGAAATTCGAGGTCACCAACTCGAAAATGAGTTGATTTCTTTAAATCCAAGTGACTTTTCATGCATTCAAGATTATTTATCTAAGTACAAAACTCTTAAACTCTTATGTGCAGAATGTAAGATTGAGAGAGAAGACAAACAATGCATTTATCATATTCTTTCCAAACTTGGACCTGCATATTCTGTTTTTGTATCTACATTTTACTCCATGAAAGCATCCTTGAATGCAGCTAGCTATCAAGAGCCTAGTTTTGAATCCTTTTGTGATTCCTTGATTAGAAAACAATATAAACTCATTCATCTTGGAATAATCAACAATGCAGATACATCTGGGAAAGCCTTATTGTCTCAACAAAAAGAAAAGTCCAAGCCTCCCAAGAAACAAAATTTTCGCAATAATAAGTCAAACAAGGGTCCAAAACCCTCTCAGTCAGCTCCTTCTTTAAAATATGACAAAGGATCCAAGCCAAAAGGCAAGAAGACTGAGCGTCATTGCAACTATTGCGGGAAAGATAATCATGATGAATCTAAGTGTTTCAAGAAGATAGCAGCCTTGGAAGCAGCAATGAAGAAGCACCACATCAGCCTAGATTCACCTTCAGAATCTGCCTTTCATGGACATGCACTTTGTGCTTCTGGTTATTCTTATAATGCATCTTCTTCTTCTACTTCAAATGAATGGCTTGTTGATTCTGAAGCATCTTATCATATGGATCAAGCCATCTTTTCTACTATGCATGAATGTAACACCAAACAAATATTTGTTGGTGATGATAGATCTTTAAGTGTTGTAGGAGCTGGAACAGTTCCAGTAGATAATGGTCATTTTAGTGATGTACTATGTGTTCCAAGAATTTCCTGCAATTTGTTATCAGTCTATCAGATCACTCATTCTGGTGAAGGTAAAACTATGACCTTTACACCTCACCAAGTTGTAATCAAGGATTTTAAAGATCCTCAATAGGTCCTAGCTATCGGCATTGTTGATGATATTACCAGGTTGTACAAGTTTAACAACTTTGGGTCATCACCTTTCCCTTCAGTTTTTGTTGCTCATAGTGATAACTTGAGCAAACTTTGGCATGAGCGATTTGGTCACTTAAATTATCGCTCACTGCAACAACTATGTAAAGAAAATATGGTGACAGGTCTTCCGATGGTATCTTGCAGGGATGGTGTTTGCTCCGGTTGTGTACTCGGAAAACATCATCGGGACAGTTTTGACAAACGTGCCTCTTGGCACGCCTCGGTTCCCTTGGAGCTTGTGCATAGTGACTTGTGTGGTCCTCTTCCATCTGCTTCCTTTTCTGGTTTCAAATATTTCTTAACTTTCATTGATGATTACACCAGACGCACTTGGGTTTATTTCCTAAAACTTAAGAGCGAAGTATTTAACATGTTCTTGGCCTACAAGGCCCTTGTGGAAAAACAATCTGGTCATCAAATTATTAAGTTAAGATCTGACAATGGAGGAGAATATCTTAACAATAATTTCACTACTTTCTGCACTGAACAAGGCATCCAACAACAGCACACTGTTCCATATACACCACAACAAAATGGTGTAGCTGAGCGGAAGAACCGCACTTTAAAAGAAATGGCTAATTGTATGATCCAATCTAAGGGACTAGTCTTCAATTTTGGGTTGAAGCCATTAATTGTGCAAATTACATAGTTAATTACACCCCCACTAAAGCATTACAAGGTATAACACTGGAAGAAGCATGGAGTAAAACTAAACCTGATGTAAGTCACTTCCGTGTGTTTGGTAGTGAAGCATGGGCTCACATTCCGGATGAAAAACGGAAAGCATTGCAGCCTAAAAGTGAAAAGTGCATATTTGTTGGATATTCTGAAGATGTAAAAGGTTATAGACTTCTTCAACCACATTCTCATGATATAATCATTAGAAGAGATGTTAAATTTGATGAAAATCTCTTGGCCTGCAAGCCTAACTCGGCGATTGTGCCATCCTTGGCCTGCGAGCCTGATTCTACGTTTGTGCCTTCTTCTTCTTCTTCCAACTTCCTTGACAGGTTTCCAACTCCAGTTTCTAATGATGACAGTGAGGATGAAAATCCACCTCCGCTTGCTCATGTTCCTCCAGTTGTACCAGCACAAGTGCTTCCTCGATGGGTCCGTTCAACATGTGAAGCAGCTGGTGATCTTGTCGGTGATCCTAGAGATCAACGTCGAACACGTTCTCAGTTTCAGCAAGCCTCTTTTCTTTTGGCTCAAGTTTCCGAGAATCATGATCCAGAAACTTTTGCAGAAGCTTCAGGGAATCCAGATTGGGATGCAGCCATGGATGAAGAATATCGTTTCTTAATGGCGAACGATACTTGGGATCTTGTACCTCTTTCAAAAGGAAAAAAACTTGTCAGATGTAAATGGGTCTACAGAACTAAGTATGCATCAGATGGAAGTGTTGAAAGACTTAAGGCAAGGTTAGTTGCCAAAGGTTTTTCCCAAGTTGAAGGGATTGACTACAATGAAACCTTTGCTCCCGTCGCAAAAATGAACTCCATCCGCCTTGTTCTTTCCCTTGCAGCCTTACACAACTGGGAAGTCCATCAAATGGATGTCAAGTCTGCCTTCTTACATGGTGATTTACAGGAGGAAATTTACATGGAACAACCTCCTGGCTATGTTCAGAATAACTCTAGCCTTGTCTGCCGCCTTAAGAAATCCTTATATGGCCTTAAGCAAGCTCCTCGAGCTTGGTATGCCAAAATGGATAACTTTCTCCTTGACACTGGTTTTTCTAGATGCCATTTTGACCCCAATGTCTATACCAAGAAAGTGGGAAACCATCTCATCATACTTGTTCTATATGTTGATGACCTTATTCTTACTGGTAGTGACTCTAAGCTTATAACCCATGTGAAATGCAGTCTTAAACAAAATTTTGAAATGTCAGACTTAGGACATTTGCATTATTTTCTTGGTCTCCAAGTCCTGCAAACCAAAGAAGGAATCTTTCTTTCTCAGTCTAAGTATGCTTGTGACCTTCTTCGTCGCTTTCACATGGAAGATTGTACACCAGCCCCTTCTCCCTTCCAGTCTAGAGTCAAACTTTCTGCCACTTGTACTTCACCTGAAGTCGATGCCACCTTGTATCGTCAGCTTGTTGGTAGTCTCCTATACTTGACTCATTCCCGTCCTGACCTTTCCTTTGCCGTTGGTCGTGTTGCCCGTTATATGCAGACACCTCATGAAAGTCACTGGAAAGCAGCTAAAAGAATACTTCGATATATTCGAGGTACAGTTCAGTTTGGGATTCATTACAGTACAGGGGGGAAACCTTTGTTGGTTGGTTTCACTGATTCAGATTGGGCCGGCGATCCTGATGATCGGAAGTCTACTGCAGGTTATGTTTTCAGTCTGGGATCTGGACCTATTACTTGGGCTTGTAAGAAACAACAAGCTCTTGCTCTTTCTTCAGCAGAGGCAGAATATCGAGCAGCGGTTAATGCCAGTCAGGAAGCTTTATGGCTTCGACAGATCCTTTCAGAGTTTGGATTCGAGCAGCAGCAGCCTACTCCACTTTGGTGCGACAATCAAAGTGCCATCAAGCTTGCCAAAGATCCAGTTCTACATCAACGCAGCAAACACATTGAGCTACATATGCACTTCATTAGAAATCTTGTTCATGATCGTGTTCTTGAAGTGCTCTTTTACCCTACAAATGATCAAGTTGCAAACATCTTCACCAAGTATCTTACAGAAGCGAAGTTTTCTAAACTTCGATCTATGTTAGGAGTTCAGGAACTTGTCATTAAGGGGGGATAGGCTCTAATGCCTCCTTCCTTCTCCTAATAGTGTCACTTTTGTAAATCCTTCAATCCTATCCCAAGTTGTTCTTAAGGGGGGATGTTAGGATATTTAGACACTTAGGAGTTAGTTAAGATCAACTTGTGTAATATATCCGTTAGGGATAGTGTGTTTCTTTAGTATGCATTTGTAAATATTTAATCCAACGGTCACAATATGTTCCCGACATAGAGTGATCCGACGGTTCAACTTCTCTTAGATCAAACCTAACCTTGATCCGTGGCTTAACACCCGATTCGTCCATGATCTCTATTTAAAGAGCATGGAGGGTCATTATTTAGTTGATTGATTATGAGAAGCTCATTTGTAATTTTCTTTCTTTGCATAATAAATTGTCCCGTAGAAGCTATTTGGCCGGGGCCGTGGAGTGTTTCCCTCAAGAGGGTTTAAACCACGTCAAAACATCGGTGTGTTGATCTGTGATCTGTTTGTGTGAAGTGGTTGCTCTTGGTGTTCGGTCCTTTGGTAGTACCCTGTGTATCCGAACACACAGCGATCACAAGAGATCTTTTACTGCTTGTCTGTCACAAATTTTGAGGACAGATTTGATCATTTATATTATCTTGGACATATTTTATTATTTTATTGTGCCTTGGGGATGAGCTAGTAAGGATTGATGCATCCTAGCCCCACCATGTGCTTCTTATGTCATGTCCTAGTCATTATGAGGTGGGCTTTGGTACTTTTACTCCCTCTAGTGGATGACGTCACCCTCCATGACTATTTTAGACTATGATGTCATCATTATATTGGGTGATCCATGTGATATATTGTTATGATTCATTATTAGCCATTGATCATGTATTGAGATCTTTTAATCTCAACCACTCATTTGATGTAGTATTGTAAAGTAGTATAGGGTTTTGGTCTTTATTATCCTATATAAGGAGGAGACCCCCTATTGTATAGCTCACCTTTGGAACTCTGAAATATTGGAATAGAACACTTCTTTGTGGAGCATTTCTCTCTTGTCTTGTGGATTCTCTTGCATCTTGAGTATACAGTATCTCTTCTATGTATCATTGTGGATTTTGGTGCTTCTACTAGTTTTCTTGCAAGAAAGTCGAATTGGTGGAGAGGAGGGTGATTTCTTGAGGGTTATTGTTGGAAGGATCCACATATTCTCTCTTGGGTTGATCTTGTGACAGGGAGTATCATTATTGTATCTTCGTGACATAGTTGATGCTTTCTATTACATCTTTCTATCATTTTCATAATCATCTTACTTGACTTGTTTCTTTGATCTTGTCTTGTAGGAGGAGGACAATTTGGCTATCTTGGAGGAGGATGTTTTGGTTGGAGTTCTTGGATCTCACTCTTGAATATACAGATAGGAGAATGCTATCAATTTGCAAGGTGGCCACAAGCAATTGAGGTAAGATCTACAAGGTATGTGCCTCTTTCCATCCATTCTCTCTTCATTGGTCACAAACCCTAATTAATCAAAACCCCAATTTTGGTTTTTCTTAGATCTACTTAGATCTAGCCTTGCTTTTGAAAAGATCTTAAGAACCCAACTCTATAGCATCCACCCCTAGTTGGATCTATAGTTTGGTGGTGATTGGGTTAAAATTAACACACTTTTCAAGGCAATATAGCCCTCTTGAACCAAATTGCACTTCCTTGGAGAGGCTTGTTGGGTTAGATCTAGCATGTGGGTAGGTGAGATCCCACTTGATTTGCAATCTACACACTTGATAACCTACCCCTAGACTTTTACTTGGGTGATTTCTACCTTGTGGGCATCATTGCACATTTTAAGGGATTAAAACCCCCTTTTGAATTACTTGGCGCCTTAAAACTCAGATCTAGTAAGATCTAACCCTTGGATTGGCTTGATTTTCTAGATCCACATAGATCGGTGCCTAAACTACTTGGATCTACATTTTGGTGGCCATTGGACTTGATTTGACACGTCTTATCCACCTTTTAGCCCTCTTTGAGCAAGGTCGCACTTCCTTGGGTGACTAAGTTTGCCCACTTCTAGGACCTGGGTAGTTGAGATTTCAGTGGATTTGGAACGGGCATACCTTGAAACCTATATCTAGA
The DNA here is from genome assembly GCA_027924585.1 of Larix kaempferi. Classification (NCBI taxonomy): domain Eukaryota; kingdom Viridiplantae; phylum Streptophyta; class Pinopsida; order Pinales; family Pinaceae; genus Larix; species Larix kaempferi. The sequence goes on along the minus strand of BSBM01001483.1, from coordinate 4,730,265 downwards.
GTATCATTTTGTGACGATCTGCCTTGGGGATAGCATTCCCTATTCCAAGGGATTGTGGTCCACTTGGGTCATTTCATGAAATCCTAGATCTAGCAAGATCCGACCATTCTATCTCAATTAGCCCACTTGACTTGACCTCTAGGTGTCTCGATCTACACTTTGACATATCTTTTGACTCCATTAACCCATCCAACAAGGCACTAGTCTTCCTTAAGCAAATCGCACTCCTTGGGGATCGTGTCAAACCTTAGATCCAGTAAGTGGGTACTCCTAATCTCAACTTAGATCCATAGATCTACTCATTACATATCCTCTAGTGTCAATTGCATCCCTTAATTTCACCTTGTGGGTCCACTTTAAGCCATTTCACATATCCCAAGAGGGTAAGACCGACTTGTGTACCATATGGTACTATATCTTGTCATCATAACTAATCATGTGGCCTAAATCATACATTGGTTGAAACTCTAATCAATTCTCAAACCACCTTCAACCATACTTTAATTTCTAGGTCCACTTTACCTTGCATTGGTTTCCGTAACTTACCATTTACTCATCCCTAGGAACCTTTGTTTGGGTCCAATCATCTTTGATTGGTTATAGGATCTCCCCCTAGGTCTTGATTTATCTAGATCTAAAGTGAAGAGTGCCTCGGTTGACGTGACTCCCACCTTGCATTGGAAATCGTGGCATCTCTTGGGTCACCTCTTTAGTTGCCCATCTCCTCTATTGTCCCGGATGGGATACCACTAGGAGCAACTACAAGTTGTGTGATAACAAGTACCTAAGTTCAGCATTGAGCACACCGATGTGTGTAAGGGGTGTGCTCTCGGGAAGTACATCAAGACTGCATTTCCAAAGAGCAATAACAGAGCTACGGGAGCTCTTGATTTGATTCACTCTGACCTTTGTGGTCCAATGCCCACCACATCACTGAAAGGATACAAGTACTATGTGTCTTTCATTGATGACTATTCCAGGAAAACCTGGATCTACTTCTTGAAGAGTAAAGAGTCTAAGGAAGTTTTGCAGAAGTTTCAAGAGTTCAAAGCTCTTGTGGAAAACCAGACAGAAAGGAAGATTAAGATCTTCAGATCAGATAATGGGGGAGAATACACCTCCCATGAGTTCAATAATTTTTGCACTCAGTAAGGCATCAAGAGACAGTTGACTGTACCTTATACACCTCAACAGAATAAGGTGGTTGAGAGGAAGAACATGGCCATTGTTGGAGATGCGAGATCCATGTTGCATGATCAAGGATTGCCATTTTTGTTTTGGGCTGAAGCATGCAACACTGCAGCCTACATTCAGAACAAGAGCCCTCATAAGGCATTGGGGGACAAAACCCCCGAGGAGGCTTTCTCTGGAAAGAAACCCGAAGTTGGGCACTTCAGGATTTTTGGTTGCCTCACCTATTCTCATGTTCCTTCGGAGAAAAGGACAAAGCTGGAGCACACTGCAGAAATAGGAATTCTTGTCGGGTATGATGAGACCTCGAAGGCTTATCACATTTACATCCTTGCTCTCAAGAAGACTATTGTGAGGCGAGATGTGAAGTTTGAGGAGGATTGAGCCTTTCGAAAGTCATGTGAGTCAGAGAAGGGAAAACAGCAGATTGCTACATCCCTTCATGACACGGGTCAAAGTACTGTTCAGCAACCAATAGGGTCCCAAGTGTCAGAAGTGACAGATGCACAAGATACGGGTTCCATGGGCACAGGAGTAGGAACTAGCACAAGATCTCATATTGATGATCAACCGAGATCAAGGTCTCAGATTACTGGTTCTCGAGCTATAGGATTGACAGCCATAGGAACCTCTACCGGAGGTACTCATTCTCATACAGGTTATTGGGACGAGGATGAGGAGTTCTCCTCACAGGATGTCACTTCAGGGAAGAGGAAGCCTAAGTGGCTTCAAGATACCTTGAAGGATGCTCAGGCAGTAGGAACTCCCAAGAAATGTAAGAGAAAGAAAGGCTCCACAGAGATTCTGCAGTTACTTAGCTCTAGTAAGCAGTATCAGTGAGTCAAAGCCATCCTCTTACGAACAAGCAACAGGAAAGCAAGCCTGGAGAGATGCCATGTTGGAAGAGTATGCTTCCATCATGAAGAATGATGTCTGGGAAGTGGTACCTTGACCTAAGGGAAAATCTGTGGTCACCTCTAGATGGCTCTACAAAATCAAATATGTTGCAGATGACATCATTGAGAAGTACAAAGCCAGTTTTATTGCTTGAGGGTTCTCACAAATAGAGGGGGTTGACTATGATGAGACGTTTGCTCCAATGGCCAAGTATTCTTCCATCAGGACTATGATTTCTGTTGCAGCAAAAATGGGATGGAAGATTTACCAGATGGATGTCAAAACAACGTTCCTCAATGGACTTATCGAGGAGGAGGTATACATTGAGCAGCCGGAGGGCATCGAGGTACTTGAGCGAGAGTCTCATGTATGCACATTGCAAACTAAAGAAAAACCTGTACGGTTTGAAACAGGCACCCAGAGCTTGGTATTCTAGGATAGATACCTATTTGCAACAGCTAGGGTTTCAAAAAAGTGAAGCAGACCCAAATCTCTACTTCATCGTTGTGAGAGGGGATCCTCTCATCCTTGTGCTTTATGTAGATGACCTGTTTATTACAGGGGCAGAGAAACTCATCAGTGATTGCAAGAAGGATCTTGCATCTAAGTTTGAGATGAAGGATATAGGGTTGATGCATTACTTCCTAGGGATGAAAGTCTGGCAGGAGGATGGGCATATCTTCCTTAGCCAGGGCAAGTATTCGATGGACATTCTGAAGAGATTTCAAATGCAGGATTGCAAGCCCATGACTACCCCTATGACAACCAACTGGAAGAAGCAAGTGGCTTCTGAAAGTAAGTTGGTTGATTCCACTAGGTATCGACAACTCATCGGTTCCTTGATGTATTTGGTCAACACTAGACCAAATTTGAGCTTTGCAGTCAACACCTTGAGTCAGTACATGGTAGAACCCAAAGATGTGCACTGGGTGGCTGCAAAGCATATTTTGAGATACATCAGTGGAACACCAAAATATGGGTTGAATTACGTGAGACAGCGAGAAGTCCAGCTTGTAGGGTTCACAGATTTAGATTGGGCAGGTAATGCAGGTGACAGGAAAAGCACCTCCGGGTGTTGCTTCAGCTTAGGTTCGGCAATTGTGTCTTGGTTCAGTAGGAAGCAGAAGTCCGTTGCATTGAGCTCTGCTGAGAATATATGGCGGCTAGCTTAGCCAGTTGTGAAGCCATCTTGCTTCGCAAGATGTTGGTGAGTCTATTTGATCAGCAGTTGGAGCCTACAATGATTCACTGTCACAATCAGAGTTGCATCAAACTCTCTGAGAATCCAGTATTTCATGATCGATCCAAACACATTGAGATGAGATATCACTTCATTCGTGATCATGTTCAGAAGGGAGCAGTTGAGCTCCAGTACATTTCCATAAATGAGTAGGTTGCAGACATTCTGACAGAGTCCTTGATGAAACATAAGTTTGAGTACTTCAAGGAAGATGGGAGTGCTACAGAATCCTTTCCTAGTTAAGAGGGAGTGTTAAAATGTTAACCAGGAAAATGTTCAGGACAAAATGCATGCAAGGGTTTGCATGCATGCATGCAAAAGTGAGTTTTGCATGCACCTACTTTTAGGTTTTTGGTAAACCTAACTTTATAGTGAGATGATATAAAGAAGACAAAAGGTGTCTGTCTCATCAACTGAGGTAATTGATCTGAGATAGATCAATTGAGAGGAAGACGACTTTCCTAGAGAAGGAGGTCGCATTCCTTAAGGAGGAGGAAGCTCGCACCACATCCGGTTGAGCGATTGAGTGTCTGTAACTTGTATAGTATCTTCGTTTCAGTGATTGAGAAAGATCAGTGACGATCAGAGCTCAAATCTGCTGAGATCTAAATTAGTACGAGTCATTCTTCATTTGAGTGAGGGCGCACTTGGGCATGCAGAGGAGGACATTTTCAACAGTAGGCTTCTTCAGTTGCAGAGCAAATCAGAGCAGAGGATAGAGAGAGACAGATCAGACAGAGGCGCCTGCAGGGATACTTAGATCCAGTTTTTCAGTTATGGCTCATTCTTCCAGTGCATGCATCAGCTGATGCATGCAAATCTAGAGTTTTCCTGAGTTACTTTTGAGGTAACCCTGTATTGTACTTGTCTCATTTCTTATATGCTCTAGGCTCGAGAGAGAAGACAGCCCCACAGATTGTTGGTTTTTCCCAGATGGGGTTTCCAGGGTATATGCAGTGTTATGTGTGTGATTGCATGTGTGTTAACGTTGTAAAGAGATCTAGTTGTTGAGTTTATGTTTGTATAAGTATTTACTGACATTGAGACTCAAACCGCTTGAGATCTCAGGGTAATTCAGAGGGAGTAGTGATCTCTAAATCAAATGTTTATAGAAAGGTTACAGGTGATGCCATAACTAGCAAGCCATAAATGGTGGGAATGACCAAGTCCATGCTATTTAAGAGGGTGAGACCAACGAGTATACACAAGAAATTCTGATTCTAAGCAATTAGACCACTTTAATTCCAAACAGTCAACCAACAACCATATCTATATATATATAATATCGCCAGATCATGACCACTAAATACCTAGTCAAGCTACTGAGATAAATAAAAGAGCACAATAAATGTATCCAGTGCACAACCATATACCTATTGGGTCATACACCTGTATCCATCATCTGAACCATCCACTGTCATTGGAACACTGCCGATGCATAACTGTGGGCACTATCACACTGCTCTGTATGGAAGGAAATGTCCACCTTAGTCATCAAATCTGAGGTCATGAGGCTCAGTCATGGCATAAGGTTGTAATGTCTGCTCTGGGGCTGCTGAAAGTATGAGTGATCATAAAATAGTTGCTCAGCAACTGTCGATCTCAGGCATCTCATAGTAAAGGACTGGCTCAGAAAAGTATTGGAATCTGGTCTGAAGACATGGTAGCCCCGGCTACTATGAATGTGATAACAGGGTTAATAGTTTAAAAAAGGTTTTGGGACTGGATAAAAACCCAAAGTTGTAAGAAATTCCTATGCCTCTGATGATGGAGTTTTGACCAGAGATAGTACGAAGTGTCTTCTTTACAACACTTCCAAGTCTTACTCAATTTGGATATCCCTATAAAATCTTATGGATCAAATTATACAAGGTGTAGTTTGAAGGTGCCAAACCAAAAATCTTTTGCTGTGATACCAGTTATTATAAACATAAATCACCATAATGCATTATAAACCTACATACACACAATGTACACCAAATATGGGCATGGAGCACAACACCCGAAAGTATAATAACGATGAGTTTCACAATTCATTAGATATTAGAACTCCAAATAACCAATACATTCAAGTATAATACTCATAAGTCAAATGTGTGTAATAACGACTCTATTGACCTATTATATATACAATGTCTCACTTGTCGTCCATGTAGGCCTACTGCCAAGATGAACGACCATTTACATATACATTTGACTCTTAGATACCTTCCATTAGGGTCGTTAGACTCATTACATACATAACATATTTTTTGATGATTTAAATTTCAACAAACATAAATAGCCACTTACCCAAAAATTTTGAAGTCTGATATATTTTACTTGTTGAATTTTCCTAAAACTTGATATTATGTTTTAGATGATCTGTGGGCTTGTAGAATGTTTTTGCTTCACCTGGCAATCTCTCAAACACATATTCCTGTTACATCATCAAGAATGCAAGTGTATATGAAAGTAAGTTGTACAATCTAGACATGGATGTTTCACAATGAGATAGAAACATGGTATTAGAGAATTTAGATTCGCTCAAGATAGACATGAATTACTCATCAATCTAGCAGCTTTAGTGGAGACTCTGGGAGATATCACTTTTATATTTGTGTTTTATTGATTACATCCTTAAGCTGCTAAAACAGACATTTGAAGTTAAGAAATCGATCTGTATGCCAAACTATGTATTTACAATTTGGTAAAGTAGGCACTCTTGTTTTTAACTTTTATGGTAGCTAAGAACAAACAAGTATACTGGTTGATGTCAACAGGCATATTTATTTGATGATTACTGGGAAGACATCGGTACCATTAAATCATTTTTTGAGGCCAATCTTGAACTGACTGCACAGGTAAAAGCTTGAATCTCAATTTTGAATTTTACATCTTGAAAATATATGCGTCCTCATATTTTCGTGATGTGGTCTCATAGACATGCATATTTGATAATTCATATTTTCTGACTGTATTTCCAACTCTTCTTGGCTGTCAGTATGACTTCAGATCTGATATATTATTGTCATAAGTCCAACTACTGTACTGCTTCCACTAGCTCTAGCTGATCTAGTAACTATTTCATGCTATTAGTATGTCCTAATAGGGGTTTCAAATAGTGGTATATGTTTTATATTTTGTCGTGATTGAACTACATTTTGATAATGTTTTTCAAATTTCAAGGTAGTTATGGTTTTATATGAAAGCTCATCTCTTGGAGTCCTTCCATTTTAAACTAAGTATTGACATAAGGATTTACTTGGCATGTGGTTCAGATATCCATTGGGGAAGCTTAAACCACTATGCATCAATTATTTCCATCTCATCTAGCTTGTCTTTTATCTAGTTTCGCATTCCATGTTTGATCAACCTTATGGGAAATCAACCATGCCCTAGTAAAGCATGGATTCAGGCCTAGAGATAGTTGTTTGGTCTGTTAATAACCAAAGTGTGAGTTGTATAAGTCTGTAATTTAAGCAAAGTCGAACCTCTTAAGATATTTGTTTATATGGTTTGGCAGATTCTAGTTGAGGCTACATTGCAATAATGGAATTGGCTTTCTTGAAAATGTATTCATGTGCATGGTAGTACTACCAACCCTTGCTAGGAATTTGTTGAAGGGTGATGAAATTATGAGCACATGATAACACCCAAGAAAGTAGTCTCCCTAGTACACACAAGCTGTGGAAATTTCTTGGAATTTGGAATTCAGAAATTTCATCTCTTAACTAGAGGTTTCTCGGATCTTAACCCTATGAGTTCAGTCGTAGGGTTGTTATGAAATATAAAAAAAAAACAGAATAAATGGACAATATTGCAATCCTTAACAACCCAAACTTCTAGGCAATCCAAGAAGAAAAGATACTGAAGTCTTCAAATAAGTTTCATCCCTCTAGGGAAATCTTATCATGCATAAACCAGATCTGAAAACTCTTATTTACAGCAGTAAAACAACCCATATCTTCTTCAATTACAATGTTAAACCACTGAACGTATTTTCCCTTATGTCAAATTAGCAAGACATATATAGTTGCAAATTACAAATCATGAAGAGCATAGATGGCTGAAAATCAAATCTGTAATTTACACAGGTATTGAACAACTAAAGACTTCATTAATATGCATAAGATAAAGTTGTTGCACATACCATAGCCTTATCACAAGACTGGTACAATCCATTAGCTCTCCAAAACTCTAACTAGGGAAAATCAAGAAAACCCTAGCTCAACCAAGGAACTCCAACATGCATAAATCACTCAAACAAATCCTCGAAGGAAAGACATCTCCTGTTCTTCTTCTTCACCAAATACACCTAGGGTTTCATCTCAAAACCGTAATCTCCAAATATCCAAGGGATGAATCCCTAACCCTAGACTTCAAGATTCTCCAAGAAGATCAAGAAATCCTAGTGACTCAAAAGAGAGAGAGAGAGAGAGAGACCAAGTACAAATGAAGGTCTAAGAGAGAGAAGATGACTATTGCACTCCACTTGATCACATCTCTAACATAAGAGTGACAAGCATAATGAACCATGATCAATGATCATCACCAACGTCTTCTTCACAAGAGTAAACCCTAGTCACAAGAGAAATCTCCCAGTGAAGACATCCTCCCTCTTTTTCATAACCACTCGTAGGGTTTCCTCATGAACCTGTTATCACATCCATAGTAGTCGGGGTTACCATGTCTTCAGACCAGATTCCAATACTTTTCTAAGCCATTCCTTTTGCTATGAGATGCTTGAAAGCTACAGCTGATGAGAAGCTACTCTATGATCACTCATATTTTCAGCAGACCCAGAGCAAATATATTCAGCCTTATGCCAGGACTAAGCCTCGTGACCCCAGATTTGATGACTAAGGTAGCCATATTCTTCCATACAGAGCAGTTATGATGACAATGCCCATTGTTATGCAGCAGCAGTGTCCCAGTTGATGGTCAGTGGTTCAGATGATGGATACAGGTATATGACCCAACAGGTATATGGTTGTGCATTGGATATCTTCAGTGTGCTCTTTTACTTATCTTGGTAGCTTGACTAGGTATTTAGTGGTCATGATCTGGTGATATATTTATGTGGCTATTGGTTGACTATTTAGAGTAGAAGTGATTTGAATGCTTGGAATTAGAAATTCTTGTGTACACTCATTGGTCTCGCCCTCTTAGTAGTATGGACTTGGTCATTCTCACCATTTATGGCTTGTTAGTTATGGCATCACTTATCACTTTCCCCATCCATCCGTCATCATCCTTTCTTGGTTGTGTCCTGACTTACACTTTAGCCTGTGATATTGAGGACTTCCCCACTTATGCCTTTATGTTGGATGGACTCCCTATTATGTGTCTTGGCTCTGAGTTGTGCAACAAAACTTGCCGAAGCCTTGATCCTTCTAGGCCAGGAGAACCTGCTGGTGTTGGTTCCTGAGCATAGGTGAGTTGGATTCTGAATCCTTGACCTCCTTGGTCGGTTGCTCCCGATGTTTGGTCTTGATTGTGGATGATTCCCCCTAGTTTCCTGATCTGTGTCAGCTAAAACTTGAAGCAAATTGTTTACCATCATTACATGCATTATGTGATTCATTGTTATATCTTCTATAAGTGCAAGCCCATGGTAAAAATGAAAATAAACTGTGCTTTTAAGAACAAATAAAGAGGGCTATAAAATGAAATGTAAAACACCCTGGATGAAAGTTGCAATTAGTTGTGCTTTTAAGCACATGCAAAATCCAAAGGGTCAAAGGTCTAAAAGCAGTGGATAAATAAATGTTAAATCTAAAGACTGTTGGCCATGATTGAAATGTCATGTTTAATTCCTCACGAAGCCTACGAGTTGGGATGTGAGAAGGAGTAAGGGACAGCAAATTCTAAGTGTCCCCTAGAACCTCAAGTTACGGTTTACTATGCAACCAATCACGGTGGTTCTAGAAAAGATCCTCACGGAGCTTGATTTAAGCTTGGATGTGAGCTGTAGACATTTGTTAAAGTTGAATGGGAATTCCTCTAAAAAACTTATTCCATTTGTGAGACACCGCCATTCCATGTGCGTTTTGTGTCCAACATATGCTTAGGTGGTCTTCCCTTTCCCTATATCCGATATGTCACGGTGTTGAAGTTGTAAAGTCATTCCCTTAACTTAGCCTTGTTTCTTTCACCTTCACCCATTTCTAGCGAAATGATCACGTCCATAAATGAGTATACACTTGAGGGTCTTCTTTTGAGTAATTGGTCGCTTTAATCTAGACTTATATTTGATGGTTTATTGCTTAATCGCCATTAGAGTGCCACTTTGTACTTTAGTTTTGCTATTGAAATATTTGAAGGAGCATATCTTATCCATTTTCACTTGCAACATCAGTCAGATTTAGCCTGGGTCATCATTTTGCTCAGTTTTTACTTGGTCAACCCAGTTTGACTAAGTCAAACACAAGTTCCGGGATGAGTTGGACCGATGAAGTTTGAGATTGATTATTTATGGTCCAATGGTGCCCGTTAGATGGTTCCATGCATCAGACAAAGGTTTCATGTGATAATTTGATGGATTTTTATTATTGTTATTATTTACAAACCATTATTTTTATTGTTCAGGTATGGTTGAGCTTACATATGATTATCCTGATGGTCACATGGTGTATGAGTACTCATCCTTACTATATTTGGACATTCTTAGTTCATTGGGACTCTCAGATATCAGTTTTAGGCACTTACAAATGAGGATATGGTCAGTTTTTCACTTTATTGCATATTTGCCATATAAAATGGCATGTTCAACACTTTTGAGATCATTTTGGTTCTCCTAGGGTGCTATAGAGGGAGTATGGGGTCTAGCCACTCGTTATTACCATATTACCATGCTCCCAAACGTTTTGGTGTGGTCAAATTGGTGCCCAGTGCATTTAGCAAAGATTTACAGACATTTTATTATTTTACAAGTGATATTCCAACTGTACAAAATGGAAGAATTGGTCACTAAGGAAATCGATTTGGGAAAATGAGGCAAGGAAATGGCATGAGGTTTGATCAGAGAGTTATTTTGGTGCATCCCACACCTTCTGGCACAGTCTACAGCTTCAGTGGGGTCCACACGTCCTTCGGGTCATTATTTTTGAGGTTTTATATTGCATTATTGGGACAAAACGTCCTAGTGATTTTTATCACTTCATGATGTATATTTCATTTGATGTAGTTGGGGCATTAGTCTAGTGAAGATGTTATCTCCTATACCACCCCAACAAGTTATTATGTTGTTTTTCCTAGTCACTTGTGTCATACATCCCCCCTAGGGTGTCATTGAGGAAACGCGTCTCCCTCTCTTTTAGTGATCCATGTGTTATGTTTTCGACTCATTTAGCCGTTGATTATTATTGATGTATCTTATGATATCCACCACTCATTCAAAAAGTGGTTAAGGCTTTGGTCTCTCTCATTCCTATTTAAAGAAGAGACCCCCCTCATTGTAAATGGGCTTTGGCTCTTGGAATTTTCATAATAAAGAGAATATTTGCAGAGACTCTTGGATTTTCTTTGTGGGATGTTCTTAGATTGTGATTGGAAAGTCTACTTCTCTTAGCATTTGATATATTGTTGTAGATCCAAAATATTTTTGTGGAAACAATGTTTAACTGCAGGAGGGCAACTTCATCTTGGGTGTTGTTGCAGGGGCTCCTCATTTCATTCGTTTGAAGCCGGATACTATCAAGGGGTTTTCAATAGTATCTTTGATCTTTGATTTTCTCTTTGATATCTCTCATGCTTTTACAGTCATTTTCTTTTGAGCATCAAATCCAACTTATGTAGTTTGTATGTGTAGGAGAGGAGGGCGCACTTGCTTCCTTGGGCAAATCGTTTTCACTTCGATACTCAGCCAAATCATCTCAAATTGATCGAGAAGGGATAGATCATCACTCTCAAGGCATCTGCAAGATTTTCTAGGTAAGATCTACACTTAATCTTTTTGTGTGAAGTTCTAAACCATTGGCCATTGATAAAAACTACTAAAACCCTAACTGTTACTTTTTCTAAAATTTCTCTAGCTCATTTACTTTGGAATCTTGGTGAAATGTTTCTGGTTTTTTCTCTTTAGGCCTAGCCCAAAGTGGGTTCTCAAGGGCATCACCCTTGGTGGACTCCATCTGGCCCAAATCCCTAGGCATTGGTCATTCTCCTTTGCGCCCTCCTTGATTTTGCCTTGTTTTCGGGTTGTTTGAGCATCTTTTTGTCTTGTGAGCTTAGATACTATCAAATCCTACATCAAGTCTCATTTAAAGGCACTAGGAAGCCTCACTGTGATCTTTGTTAAAATTTAATATGCTAAGACAGGAAATAGCAGCATTACATTCCATTTCACAATAATAGCATATACAGGATCACTGAAGAAACAACAAGCATAGCATAAACACAAGAGACAGAGATTTATCCTGGGAAACCCTCGTGGGGTAGAAAACCCAGCAAAGCTTCCTCAATATAGATGACCAGCAAAATACAAAGATGAAACCCTAAGACATGATCTCCTCCTCCACAATAGCAGACCTCTCCTCCACAAGTGCGCTATCCTCAAGTGTGTGAGTGTGTCAAATGAGGAACACACCTCCTCTATTTATACACTACACTAACGGATATTTTACACAGGTACACGTAGGCTCGTATTTAACCAATGGGTTAAATACCCCACTACAACTGACTGGGTCGACCCCTCTAGGGTGGTCTAATAACCCTTTGACCCACATAACACATACAGGGCCGACCCCCACTAGGGAAGTCTAATAACCCGAGTTACCACATTCCGACGGAGGAATAAACATCTCCGGATATACAATAAGATCTTCACGGAGGAATGAAACATCTCCAGAATAATAAAGTACAAATATAATATTCTTTGAAGTTACAATATCTCAACACTCCCCCTTAACGAGAAGGATATTATAACAGCATCTGCACGAGCAAGGAGTCACCAACATCATACATGATACATCTATAAATCATTGGAAGCTTTCTCAACATCATCAGTAACTCAAGCAGTTACTGGAGCATCTTCAATACTGGAACATCAACATCTTCAGTACTGAGTCTTTATCTTCTGTAGCACTCGAACAGCTACAACAACATCAACATCTGGATCCTCACGATCATCAGCATCAGCATCGGGATCATCTCAATCTACAGCATCTGGATCATCACGATCTACAGCATCTGGATCATCTCGATCTACAGCATCTGGATCATCACGATCTACAGCATCTGGATCATCACGATCTACAGCATCTGGATCATCTCGATCTACAGCATCTGGATCATCTCGATCTACAGCATCGTCATCACACGATCATCAGCATCGTCATCTCACGATCATCAGCATCGTCATCACATGATCATCAGCATCATCATCACACGATCATCAGCATCTTCATCACACGATCATCAGCATCGTCATCTCACGATCATCAGCATCGTCATCAATACAGGTAATACAAGTATCCACATCATTAGTACAAGTATTCATGCCAATACAAGTATACATATCATCAATACAAGTATCCATACTGATACAAGTAACCACATCATCAATACAAGTATCCTACCGATACAAGTGATCACATCATCAATACAAGTATCCTATCGATACAAGTAACCACATCATCAATACAAGTATCCTACCGATACAAGTAACCACATCATAATAAAAATCACTTTCTTCGAGACCAATCGTCTACGGATCAATTCAGGGACCAAAGTCCGGGGATGATACAATCCCCACTTCTCGGAGACCACACGTCTACGGATCAATTCAGGGACCAAAGTCCGGGGATGATACAATCCCCACTTCTCGGAGACCACACGTCTACGGATCAATTCAGGGACCAAAGTCCGGGGATGATACAATCCCCACTTCTCGGAGACCACACGTCTACGGATCAATTCAGGGACCAAAGTCCGGGGATGATACAATCCCCACTTCTCGGAGACCACACGTCTACGGATCAATTCAGGGACCAAAGTCCGGGGATGATACAATCCCCACTTCTCGGAGACCACACGTCTACGGATCAATTCAGGGACCGAAGTCCGGGGATGATACAATCCCCACTTCTCGGAGACCACACGTCTACGGATCAATTCAGGGACCGAAGTCCGGGGATGATACAATCCCCACTTCTCGGAGACCATACGTCTACGGCTCTCTTTAGGACTGAAAGTCCAGGGATGATCCAATCCCCTCAACTGTCCACTAAGGACTTCATTCTCGGAGACCTCATGTCTACGGCTCTCTTTAGGACTGAAAGTCCAGGGATGATCCAATCCCCTCAACTGTCCACTAAGGACTTCATTCTCGGAGACCTCACGTCTACGGCTCTCTTTAGGACTGAAAGTCCAGGGATGATCCAATCCCCTCAACTGTCCACTAAGGACTTCATTCTCGGAGACCTCACGTCTACGACTCTCTTTAGGACTGAAAGTCCAGGGATGATCCAATCCCCTCAACTGTCCACTAAGGACTTCATTCTCGGAGACCTCACGTCTACGACTCTCTTTAGGACTGAAAGTCCAGGGATGATCCAATCCCCTCAACTGTCCACTAAGGACTTCATTCTCGGAGACCTCACGTCTACGGCTCTCTTTAGGACTGAAAGTCCAGGGATGATCCAATCCCCTCAACTGTCCACTAAGGACTTCATTCTCGGAGACCTCACGTCTACGGCTCTCTTTAGCACATGTGTTCAAGGATGATACAATCCCTCTTCTTTCTCGGAGACACCTGTCTACGGCTCACTTTAGAACAAGTGTTCAAGGATGATACAATCCCTCTTCTTTCTCGGAGACACCTGTCTACGGCTCACTTTAGAACAAGTGTTCAAGGATGATACAATCCCTCTTCTTTCTCGGAGACACCTGTCTACGGCTCACTTTAGAACAAGTGTTCAAGGATGATACAATCCTCACATGTATTCTGATCAATACAAGTACAAGTATCCTCAACCATACAAGTACATTAATCAATACATGTATCATCAAAAGTATGTATTCTTACCAATACATCTTATCATCAAAAGCATGTATTCTCACCAATACATCTATCATCAAAAGCATGTATTCTTACTAATACATCTAACATCAAAAGCATGTATAAGTAAAACTAAGTATTCTAAGTATAAGAGTCCTAAATCTAAATATTTCTAAATATCTAGGTGTAGAGAACAGGTTACCTCATCATCGACCTTGTTGTTCAATGAGACAATCTCATCATCAGTGACTATACTACTCCCCCTTTCGAGGAGGGTCCTTTTGAGCTACACCAAGCTTGTCTCGGAATTATTCAACTTTCACTCGAGACAGAGGTTTGGTTAGTATGTTGGTAACTTGTTACAAACTCAAACTTTATAGTTCCTTTTTGCGTCATATCTTGTTAGATCCCTATGTTCTTTGACTTATCATGGAACACTGGATTCTATGTCATCTTGATACAACTCTATTTGTCACATAGGATCACAGTTGGTTCTATCTCTAAGTCAAACAATCCTGAAGCCAAACTTCTAGCAAGGCAAACAACCATATATTCTGCTTGTGCTAAGAGCCACACTAGACTGCTTCCAGCTAAACCACGAGATCATGGCTAATCCCAGACAATAACATCCTTTTGATGTGTTCTTCCTGTCTGATACACTTTCTGCCCAAACAACATTTGAGTAGCCATCTAAAGTCATGATCTCCAAGATAGCATAGATCAAAGTCTATCGTATCCTTTAGGTGCCTCATCACATGCTTTGCAACTATCAGGTGAACACATCTAGTTTCCACTAGATACTGACTCAAGGTGTTCACAATAAAGCATATATCTAACCTAGTATATGTTAGATACATCAATCACTCAATAATTTGACTGTACAAAGTTATATCCACTAACTCTGATGAGTCATCCTCTAACAGATTCAAGTTGGAATCCATAAGAGTGGCCATTCCAACACCTCAAGTCCTTTTAATATTTCTCGGCATACTTTCCCTGGTTGAGAAAGATTCCTTCTGAGCCTTTCCATACTTCCAGACCTAGGAAGTAATACATTAATCTAAGATCTTTCATTTTCTTTTATGCAGCCATCTATCTGTGCCATCTTTCGTTAGATGGGTCTACCAATATGAACCTCAACATCATTCGAACTTTGAGGTGAGTTCCTTCTTGTATCCATGTCATCTATGTATAGAAACCATATTCAACCTTGTAGCAAAGGTTGAGATCCACATCACCCATGGTGATCATTAAGCTCATCAATTGATTATCGATCCTGGGAATCTATGCAGAACCTGATTCACACTTCTTCTTTAATTACACCATTAAGAGAATGGTCTTATCTAGCCACTTGGAGCAAAACATCTCATCATGATTCTCTTCCTCTTTCCAAGAGAATCTTCTAGCCACAAGCCTTCTATAGTGTGTTTGATTTGTAAATCTTTTGTTAAACATCCATCGCTTGTTCAGTGTTCATCGTTCATCATGATCTTTCCTACAAATCAAAATTAAGTACAGGATTAGTAATACTTCATAATCATCAAATCATATTGACATGATAACCTATTATGCATACAGATATCATTTACATAGTTATGTAACTATTTTGACCAATACTTTGGCACAACACTTTCCCATATCCTGTATGCATATAGTGGCTATCTAGATGCCTTCCATCTCTACCAGAACATACTATCGAGAGTGTGCACAGCTCTCAGCATGTCAGCAAAGAGGTTTCATTCTAGACAAGCAACAATGGAATGTTTGTCCAACTTACCAATCATATGCACATTAGTAGTATACTGTTCAATGCTCTATGAATGTTTACACTCAGCATCATATATTCTAGGAATACAAATATGCATACAACCTATTACAGGCAATATCATTACTATTTCAAATAACAACTCAAATACTTATCTTTTATGTTTGTGTGGTTGCCTCCTGCTTGATCTTCTGTATGTCTTTTGAACTTCTATTCATTCTGTACCACTGTGCATGTTCAAGTGTCATCCTCATGATCTCATACACAAACATACACCCATTAGTATGTTCTAAATGTTATCAAAACATTATAGTTCTAAATAATATTGAAAATGTATAGTCATGATTATAGTTAATAAACATTAGTATTCAAGATTTCAGGGAAGTCTTCTTTTACTCATGCATATCATCAATCAAGATAAAAGACATAATATGCATAATCCCTTGATTACTAACTTTATGAATAAGCATAACCAATCATACCAAGTATACTTATATAAGGGATCCTAACACAAGGTAAGATTCATGGGAAACATACCTGGATTAGTATACCTACTTAGTTATGTACAACATACCTAAACAATCTCTTCAATGATTTAGAGATCTTGAGCTAGAACCTGCATGTCTCATAGGTTAAGCATAATATAACAAAGTCATACATACCTCGTAAGTAGAACAAATATTATGGATGAGTCTTTGTCTTCATGTTTTCATGGTCATGGAACCTGATTTGTCTTTTGTGATGTACCTGTATCTTGTTAGCAGACAACATCAACCTCACACAACACCATAATGCATTAGCACAATCATATAGCCCTAATCAATGAATGTCTTCGATCATTCACATGCATTCATACTGTTACTAGGGTGATAAGACAATTCTAACATTAATCAAGATTATACATGAAGACAAAACACATTATGAACTTAATCAAGAATCAGATTTCAAGACATACCTGAACCTTCTTAAGTCATACCTGTCGAGACTTCTTGTAGTCTTCTTATGTAAGGCCTTAGCCTCAACTCCCCCTGAAACTTGATCTGGAGCTTGATTAGGGTTTGCTAGAGAAACCCTAAAAATTCAATCTTTGACTTTCACACTTCTGAATGGATGAAAGAATATGTCTTGTTGAGCTGAACAAACTAGCATACTTCAATTTTGGAATTTCCAAAATTTGACCCCTCAAAATTGCCTTTGAAACTTCTGGATCTTCTGGACAGGATCCCGAACTAGAGTTTGATGAAGCCCACCCTTCTGCCCAAACAAAAGGTTCGATCGAAGGCTCTAAACTCTTATTTTTCTGAGGAGCTTCCAGCCATGGTTACAGACTTCAAAAATTCCAACTTTTGCTGAAGCCCTAATTTTCCATCTTTCCGATCAAAATCCCGAACTAGGGTTTGATCAAGCACGGTCTTCCACCCAACCAAAAAATTCGATCTTGGTTTCTACATTTCTATTTTCCTGAGTAGCATTCAGCCGTGGACTCCGTTTCCAAAAAATTCCAACTTTCTCCGAAACCCTAAATTCCGGAAGCCATGAATAAAGGTGCTCCAAAAATAATTCTGTTTTGACAGAAATATGTACCTGATTGTTTTTGCTATAACTCTAAAAGTTTTGCTCCACAGGGTCTGAAAACTTTTTCTGCAGTAGTCTGACCTGTCATCTTTCCATCCTAACAGGTCTGACCTCAATTGGATTTTCTGAGAGAGAGTTATGCCAAATGTCGCAACATGACCTGTTTTGGGATAATACAGGAGAGCGAACTTGTACGGCATGCCACGTGTCACTGTTTGTACTTCGGCCTCTGAAAACTTTTTCTGAGATAGCTCGCCCTATTATATTTCCATCCTGACAGGTCTGACCTCAATTAGACTCTCTGAGAGAGAGTTATGCCAAGTGTCGTAACATGACCTGTTTATGGGATAAAACAGGAGAGCAAACTTGTACGGCGTGCCACGTGTCACTAGTTCACCTTCGACCTCTAAAAACGTTTCCTGAGATAGTACAGTCTGTGTACTACCTGTCACTTTTTATGAAATTTCATTTGGAGCTTCCTAGCCCAAGTTATGACCTTTTTTCCAAGGTCACCTAATTTTGACTGAGATCTGGAAGAGGCAGAAACCCTAACTTGTACTGATCATAACTCATAAAGTACAACGAATCTGAGGGTGCCCTTTGGACACAAGGTACCTGGGTATGTTATCTTCGACCTGTAAACTTTTCAGACCCTGAACCTTCGCAGAAATGGATTTATAGTGAAAGTTCCACAATGACTAGTTTTTGCTATGTAAAACCCTAACCTTCAAATTGTTGTAAGTAAAGCAAGTGTCGTAAGTGCCATACCTTGTCTTCCTTCAGGTTAGCTCTGATACCATGTTAAAATTTAATATGCTAAGACAGGAAATAGCAGCATTACATTCCATTTCACAATAATAGCATATACAGGATCACTGAAGAAACAACAAGCATAGCATAAACACAAGAGACAGAGATTTATCCTGGGAAACCCTCATGGGGTAGAAAACCCAGCAAAGCTTCCTCAATATAGATGACCAGCAAAATACAAAGATGAAACCCTAAGACATGATCTCCTCCTCCACAATAGCAGACCTCTCCTCCACAAGTGCGCTATCCTCAAGTGTGTGAGTGTGTCAAATGAGGAACACACCTCCTCTATTTATACACTACACTGACGGATATTTTACACAGGTAAACGTAGGCTCGTATTTAACCAATGGGTTAAATACCCCACTACAACTGACTGGGCCGACCCCTCTAGGGTGGTCTAATAACCCTTTGACCCACATAACACATACAGGGCCGACCCCCACTAGGGAAGTCTAATAACCCGAGTTACCACATTCCGACGGAGGAATAAACATCTCCGGATACACAATAAGATCTTCACGGAGGAATGAAACATCTCCAGAATAATAAAGTACAAATATAATATTCTTTGAAGTTACAATATCTCAACAATCTTAACACTTCTACCTTGGACATGTTTCCTGGGGCAGAAGAAATCTTTCTCATTTGCTAGTGTCTTGATCCTGGGTCTAGTCGTTATATTCATAAGTCACTTGTATTCTCACATTGGGTCAATATTTACATCCTTTAAGCCTCTTGATCCAATCCTAATTCACCTGGTGACTTCATCCATTGATCTAGGGTTCATCATACCTTACACCTTACGTACTCTAGCTTGCTGGTTTGATCTAGTGTTTTGGTTAGATCTCTCCTGTCGGGAGTAGATCTGGGTCTTTCCCATTGCTATCTAGGGCTTGGATAACATAAAGCGAAGAGTGCCTCGATTGGCATGACAACCAATCCATTTAGGGATTGAGGCCCTCTTAGGTCACCTCTTTAGTTGCCTAGCTCCTCTACCATCCTAAATAGGATCATCTATTGGGGAAACTACAAGTTGTGTGATAACAGAACCCTAGTGACTTCCTCCAAGCAGACAAGTACAAAGAAAAAAGAACAATGATAATGATTTCTCTCCTTGCTCTCTATATATGGTAGGTAAGGGAGGCCAACAATACAACGTTAGACCATGCCTTTACAAACAAACTACAATAAGCACATGTAGGCTCACACAAGTGAAGCACTCCATTCTAAGGGTACACATGTCAAGCTCTAAGGTGATGTCATACACAATCAGGGATCCAAGATGATGTAGCTACACAAGGTGTGTCCACACCCCTCCATCACAAGCCCACATGGATACCATCACTTCTAAGACATGTATACCACTGGTCCCACTCCCTCTACATGAACACTGTTACAACCCAAATGTCTGTTAGATTGTGGTAACTTCGGGATGTCCTCCATGGTTCAGATGCCTTACATGGAGGTTCATTAGCTGCATAGGCATTAGGATGGAGTAGAGGGTGGGATACACTCTACACAATGGCATGAGTCCAGTGGTGGCATGCCCCGAGAATTAGGGTTTTGGCAAACATAATTCATCAGTTAGATTATTTATAGAGGCAGGGGGTCCCCAGATGAGGTTACTCAACTGCATTGTCAGAGAGAGATATTGCTAGAGTGAGGAGGGTGTAGCTGTGCATGCAAGGCGACTTTCTAAGAGAGAGAGGAGCTGCTGCAGGAGCTAGGAAGGTCATATCTGAGCTAGATCAGTGACCTTCAGTTCCAGAGTCACCAGGCACCTAGTACTGTGAGCTAAGATAGCTCATCAATGTGTTTTCTGATCAGTTTGGAGGAGGCCGAGTTCTCTTGGAGGAGGGCGCATTTCCCAAGGAGGGAGAAGCTCATTTTGAGCTGGATTGACCGATATAGAATCTGAGTCTTCCTGGATAGCCTTGCCTCGACATTTGAGGAAGGTTAGGGACAATCAGAGCTCAGATCTGCTGAGATCCTGTCCGGTATGAGCATTTGACATCTAGAGGGGAGGGCGCACTTTGGCATGCAGAGGAGGCCGAGTTCATCAAAGGGCAGTCTTCAGAGCGAGCAGATCAGAGCAGAGTGATACAGAGAGGCAGATCAGTCAGAGGCACCTACAGAGACACTCAGATCCAGTTTTCCAAGTAGGGCTTAGTCTTCCAGTGAATGCATCAGCTGGATGCATGCAGATCTAGAGTCTGTCCCGTTCCAGGAGATTGAGTTACCTGTTGAGGTAATCCTATATTGTACTTGTCATTTACACATATCCTCTGGGCTCGAGAGAGAAGATAGCCCCACAGTTTGTTGGTTTTTCCCCGGTTGGGGTTCCAGGTTATATCTATTGTTTATGTGTGATTGCATTTATTTCAGTTTGGTAAATGCACATCTAGTTGTTTGAGTCTATATTTATATGAGCATTTATTGATATCGAGACTCATACCGCTTGAGATCTCTAGGTGATTCAGAGCTAAGTTGCAGGGAATCGCTCTACCCCTCTTTGCTTCGCTCCCAATTTGCGATTCCGGAGGAATCGATCTCGAAATTGCGATTCCGCATCAATTCCTCTCGAAATCGATTTCTCAATTCGCGATTTCGAGGAGAAAAAACGCTCCCTAGAATTTTAGGAATCGGTCCAGAATCGACGCTTCCGAATCGATTCCTCATCGATTCCTGAGCAATACCGGGCAAGAAAAAACGCTCCCGAAAACGCTTCCTGGGCGATTCCGTGGACTTGAGTCCGATTTTTCTCATTTTTTGCAATTTTTTTTGCTATTTAGGGATTGGCTGGGGTTAATTTGGGAAAATAAAGTCTATTGGACTCCATTTGGACTCATTCTATTCCTCATTTCATTGATTTCACTTCTCTTACTAGGGCTTTGAGTGGGTTTGCTAGTTGTTTGAGAGCAAATTTGTGGGAGCTTGGAGGGGATATTGAAGGGGAGATTGAAGGCTTCTATTTGAGGGGAGATTGAAGGCATTCCCTAGTGTTGATGCTATTGGAAGGATGATATGAAGTACGTGGATTGTTGAAGCAGATTAGGCAACAACAAAGATTAATCTAGGGCTGATCTAGGGCTGTCCGAGGCAAATTTGGGTTGATTCTAGGCATAAAGGAGAAACAGTAAGCAGCCTCATCTCATTCCTAGTCACTCCTACGACCTTTAAGCTTTCAACCTGGGCATGTTTTGAGGATAAAAGCAGCGTCAAAAGCAGATCTGGGCATGTTTTTGGCAATGCTATGCATATAAATAGCCCTAAACTTTGAAAAAACGAAAGTCTGGGCCCTAGATCAACAACAGATGCCCATCTTTGAATAAATCCATGGGTAAAGGTAACCTCAACCATGCATTCTGGAGAGTCAAATGGTGTAAACAACAGATCATTAATCACCTAGAAATCTATTATTCAATCTAGAACATCTAATGCTTAGTCTACCTCATAAATTTAAACGATAAACAAAGCCTAGTAATGCCTTCTTCAACAAGCTCACATAAAATATTTATCATAAACAAGTGACTAAAATTTATAAGTTGCATCACTAATTTGTGGCCTATTTTGTGAACATTATGGCCTAGTTTGATGGCAAATATTATATGTTGAAATTTGAAGGTTGATGTTGTTGATGATCGATGATTGATGATTTGATCATTTAATGACAATGTTATAAGCTATAGCTCCTAGATGATTGATGTTATATCAATGTGTACTAAATGGTTATATGAAATTGAATATCTATGTTTTCATGTTTTCAATAGCTAATTTGGCATTATACATGTTTTTTTTAATATATATGCATCAAAATATATATGATATAAAAAACGCTCCCGAAATGCTCCCAAAATGGAAGCTTTTGAAAATTTTGCTTTTTGCTCCCGCTCTCGCTTTGCGGTCCCAACAGCCTTGATTCAGAGGGAGTAGTGATCTCTGAATCAGATATTTACAGTGTCCTCGTGCCAACTCCTAGTCTCCATCTAGGAATCCAAGCTACCCCATCCTACATAGGGCTTGATACCCTCTTCCAAGATGCACAATGCTCCTCCTACACAGGGTATTCTCCAAACAAATGAACCTCTCCATGTGATCATCATGAAGGATGTTCCCCAAGTTGTCAAGAGAATTCCAACACCCTAGGGAAGAATGCCAATAAAGCATCCAACTGAGGTCAAGCAAGGATACTTTGTAGTTATCTTTACGAATCCTAAAGATTGCGCTTTGAAACCACAAGCCTTGCAGCACATGCCTCAATGGATGAAAACATACCCATATGTGATCTTCATATATTTTGTAAAAGGATACTTTGTAGTTATCTTTACGAATCCTAAAGATTGTGCTTTGAAAAGCTTTGTCTAGCGAGGTTAGTGTTTCCCAATTTTTATGTGCTTAAGAGAAACAATGCTTGTTGTAGTAAATTCATTTAAAACCCAACTTTTTGCCAAAACAAGTTGTCGTGAAGGATGTCTTTCATTGGGATGTCACTAGTAGATGTATCATTTTGTCACATCATAATGTTTGTACCAATTTTGCATGTCAATTGAATGTTTCTACCAGTCTATTAACATCATTAGGATCTGTAGACACTAATTTGGGATATGAGTAGAATGTTTGCACATGATTGTGACATCTTTAAGATGCCTATACCAGTTGGTGATGTCTTTAGAATGTTCATACTACTATGCGACACCATTAATACATTTGTACTTGTTATCACATCCATAGCAGCTAGCCTACCATGATGCAGACCAACTTGTCAAAGACATGAGCCAGTCCATTTACATGAGATGAGCTTCTTATTATGTCAGTGATCATCAGTGGTAGAGCTACATTTCCGAGCTTTTCAAAGCATCCAAATCGGTATCCCAATATAACCTTATCATTTTTTAGCTTTGTATGGCCCTTGAGATGTACTGGTTTAGTCATGGTTCACTTGGTCAGAGCAATAGAGACAGGAAGTTGATACACTTCCCTTGCCCCTTTGTAGTCAGAGTTGGTCTTCATGGTTACATTCAAAGACAGGTATATGACTAAGCAGGTATACATGTTTCATTCGGGTGTTATTATTTATCTCTCTTACTTATATTGATAGCTTTGACTTGGCATAAGTAGCTAGCAGTGGTGGTATGGTTTTATGGGTTGCTATTGCAGACTTCTTACTACGAGTGGTTGAATGGTCTCGAATGTCAAGACCCTGGTATATGCTCACTAGTATGGCCTACCTTATACAGACTTGACCATTATCCTGCTATATCTAGCACCATTTCTCATTTCCTTCTTCCATCTGTTGCTGACATTTTTTAGATTTTACCCTTGACTTGGACCTAGACTTGTGAGATTAAAGATATTTCCACATCTTGACCTCTATGCATGATAGACTCCATGTTTATTGTGTCTCAACTTTAGGGTGTGTAGGTTGTCTCCTTTAGTCCTCAAAGCAAGCATTCCTTATGTGCAAATTTGAAAGAAATTCCTCATAGGCAATTTTATCAACTAAGTTGCACTTAGGTGATTTCAAGTGAACCTGTGAAGATAGAACAAGTTTACTTGTTCATAGTCAGAAGATCAAAAGTCCTAGCAGACCACCTTGGTCTTTTTTTTATAATAAAATCACATGTCCATGTCGGCTTTCCTAGGACTTAGTTATTAGTCCAACTAACCCAGATTTTTTTTATCTTGTTAGTTATATGTTGTTGAATAAACGACATATAATTTTTGAGTTTTTCATTCATACTTCCAAAGTTGGGGTGGTCGGCATGATTTCTTGGTCTTAGTGGGTTATTAGAGTTCAAGTGTCAATGTATATTACCATGCTAGATATTAAAATTGAGTCGTATGGACATGTGCTAGGTCCCCCCTAAGTTTTTTTTTAATTTCCAAGAAAAATAATTTTTTCCGTAAAACTCGATTATTTTTTAATGCTTTAAATGCAAAAATTCGAATTGAAATAAAAGAGTGGTTTGGAGGCGTATTTTGGTGGGGGGGGTGCTCGTTTTCACACTCAGAGCATCCTCTTTACCCTAGGACCCACTTTCCCTATGTTTCGGGTAGCTATGTCGTCTTTGGGAGCATTTTTCCTTAAAGATGCGACAGTTTGGCAAATAAATGCTAAAAAAACCCAAAATGTACCAAAGTAAAAATAAAAAATTATAAAAAATGAGTCATTTGGCATGTGCCAAATGAGTTGGCATGCCATGTCAAAGGGAGGGCGACTCATTAGAGAGTAAAAGCGTGTGATTAAAGAGTCACATCATAAGGATATCATTTGATTTGATTGTTTGGATGCACCATCCTCTCATAACTCCACTTGAATTGGGTTGGGCAGTTTCCATTGGTTGGATGGAGTTTCCAAGGAGAGGCGGCGCACCTCTTGTAGAGGTGGTGCCCACCTCATCACACAACTCTCTCTTAACGTATATCAAAGGGATTCAATCCCCCATATCTCTCATGAGATGCGCCCTCTCCCCTCATGGAGCTAGTGCGCCCTACCTTCTCCCACTTGCTATATAAACGAGCTCTCTTCTCCATTCAAACTAGTTAGAGTCAAGGAGAATCGTTTGCCCATTGTACTAGTGTATTGTTTCATTTGCACAATAAAGAGAAGCTTTGAAGGCTAAGTGTGTGGTGCCATTGTGTTGGATGAACATTGTCATGGTTTTATGCCAAGGTAACTTGTGAATTTTTTACATTTCTTGTGTATGTATCTTGTGAATCTGATCTTGATAGGGTTGTTATCAGTTGATAAAAAAGAGATAGTTAGTAAGCTTACTTTCTATTTCTTCTTAGATATATGTGATTAGAGATCTATATTTTACATGCTTATAAGTTTATATGCATGTTCATTTGTTCTCTTTTATATATACTATCGGATCTCATGGGTATGTGTTCAAGTGTATCATTAGATTGCAGGTAACCTAAGCTTGGAAGAAGGGATGATCTAGCTTGCTTCTTCTCATCTCCAACTACCCTTTAGACATAGTCCTTCGACATCCCACCAGGAATCCTTTTGGTTAATCTTTTCGGCAACAAGCAAAACTTCTCCTCTCTTCCTCCTTCAAACTTCAAAGAACTTCCTTTTTTCATTTTTTTTTAAGCAAGCATTCAAATCTATAGCTTAGATCTATATCATAAGTAGATTTGATGTGAGTTTCTAGATCTAAATATTCAAGAAAAAGTTTCATTTTACAAGTTAGATCTAGTATTGAGTACTTTTCCTTCTTGCAAGTCATTCTATTGAAAAAAAAAAATAGGCTTGAAGTAGAAGTTAATTTGTGCTTTTAAAAAGTTTATCCAGCAAAAGTTAAAAGTGCTTCATTGGCTGCCCTCAAAAGCAAGCCAAGATCCTCAAAAGGACTTTTCCTTTTGAGTTCTTTTAGTCATTTTTGTAAGTAGTTTAACTTAGAATTTTTTTAATAATTTTTCTAGTTCACCCAAATCACTTTTAAAGTGATTTTGGGCTTTTTTAAACACTAATTCGTTCACTGTCCTAAATTTGTTTTTAGCAGCTTTTTGGACTTTAGTGGCAAAAAATCAAGTTTGAGGCCAATCCAAAGCTTCCCAGAGCTTCCTAATTTCATTGGCAATTTACATTTGTATTTTTGTAAGCTTTTGGATCTAGATCTGTAAAGATCCAAAGCATTTTTTTCTTCCAAGTTCATTGTAAATCATAAATAAAAAGAAGAGCAAGTGGGCTACCCAACACCCACAACCCACCCCCCCGGGGGGATTCGCAAAATTTTCATGGAGTGATTTTTTCTAACAGATTTCATTTCATATTTTAATAAATCAATCAAGTATTAAAATTTAACATTTGAAGTGTCTGATCCAAATATCAGCCTTCAAACTCA
Organism: Larix kaempferi; assembly: GCA_027924585.1. Classification (NCBI taxonomy): domain Eukaryota; kingdom Viridiplantae; phylum Streptophyta; class Pinopsida; order Pinales; family Pinaceae; genus Larix; species Larix kaempferi. Next base: position 4,703,950 of record BSBM01001483.1, on the reverse strand, counting down.
CTCAAGACGTAGGAACACTTATTTTCTTTTTTTGCAGGCAATATACTTTATATATCAAGTAGATCTCATTTTTTCAAAGTATTTTTGCCAAGAAAATCAATACTAACCCACCACGCTCTACCGAAGTATCGAAAGGGAAAAGATATTCGTGGTGTAGTAATCAGTCCAACATTTTACTTTTAGTCTTTGATTTTCTCAAAGTAACGAACTTGGCATTGCTCTCCCGAAGTATGCTCTCGTCGTCACATAAATTGCTTTCCCTGAGTATGTGATCGAATGATAAAAAAAGAGACTCTTTGCCTATAGTAATTAGCATAACATTTTATTTTAAGTTATTTATCTTTTCTGCAATCAAAACAGAATAAACATTTAGTTCCAACTCAAAGTATGTGTTACCAGGCAAATTAGCAGGGCTAATTCCCAGTAAGCAGAGATAAGAATAGTGACCCAATGTCACCTCGGTCACCGTTCTAACTTCTTCGGAAGTCGAAACCTCCAAGGAGAAGTACCCTTATGAAATCCTGTAGAAACACTGAGACAACCACAAACTATATTTTCTACGCGAGTGTTAGTTAGATCAGTGCCTAAATGGAGTCAATAGCATTATGATCAATGCCAATGAGTGCAAAATTACCAATAACATCACCACAGATCAGTAGCCTACTTAGATCATTCAATGAGATGTATAAGCGGGTATCCATGTATTAAAATAATCAATATTGGATCAAAAGACTATATTGCCAATAAACTAACCCAAAAATGTATTAAGTGGTAATTGTCAAAGTCATTTACTAATCAGATGTAAGCATATAGTATGACAATTCAATCATCAACATGTATCACCAATTCAGATGCTGACATCATGTATAATTCACTGATAATAAGCTGAGATCACTTACCATAGCACGTATTAACAATGTAAATTTATAACAGCTGATAAACACAACTTAGCATAAGTCATTAACAAGGAGTTTAAGTCATTTATCCACCCTCATCATAATAAAAATGTGCAATCAGCAGAGCACTATGAGTTACAAGTCTATGGCAATATCAGTATTTGTTTAGCATCCAAATCAGTTTTAGCATTCAGTAGGCATGCAAAAACTAACACCAACAACTAATAACCAGCATTTACCATGCAAGGATCAGGTGAGTGCTAACTCAGATCTGTATGTAATTATAGTTATAGCAGTAATTATAGTTATAGCAGCAGCACATGATACATGAAAAAGTGCAAAATCAGACCTCAGTTAGGAGCATAAAAGTTAGTGTGTAAACATTTGCATCCAATTACCAATTTCACCTCCGTTTTCTTAGTACCAAGTTGTAAGCTAACTAGTAGTCACAACAATATTAATGTATGAAATATTCTAACAATAATAGCTCAAATTATAATCATATATGAGGAATAACATAATACGCTGTATTAGAATAAACCAACCCAGAGTATATTACAAAGTATCCAGTAGTTATCACCTCAAGAGATAAGAGAGATTAGAACGAGGGAGCGAAAGTTATCTACCAGATACGTGCCATTAGCTAAGTGTAAATGTAATATCCCATATCATTCAATAAGTTTCATCCACTTAAATCACCAATAAGAAATCTTCAGATCTGTTTGTAAAATATTGAACTAAATTTACACAGTAAATTAGATCTATTATCTATAATATAGCAGAAAATTGATTAGAAAAACAATAGCATGTGTTCATTAGTCTACTAACATCTTCCCAGCATTAATTATGAATTTTCTGAGTGAGTTTTAGGGCTGTAAATTGATTTTCACAGCACACTAAACCCTCATTTGTCATGCAATAGCAAGGACAACAATGCTATCTAAGTAGCTATAAATTTAAGAACTGAAAACTAATTCTGTTTATGTTAAGTTTTGCATGTGCAGGAAGGAAGAAAAGATGGCACAATGTCTGCAATTTGCAATTGCAGACCTGTGTTTAGGTCTTGGTGGGAGATAAAAATGGTAGAAGAAGGCAGCTAAGCAATGAGAGAAAGGATGAAGAAGTGGAGGGAGATGGTAGGAAAAATGGAGAAGGAAAATGAAGTGTAGGAGAGGTGGCACAGGGAAGGGTGCGGACTGTAGAGAAAAGGCAGCAGCAGAACTGCAAGTCTGGACTGCAGAGAGGGGGCAGGTAACAGGTGGAGCAGAGCTGCAACCTAGGGCAGCGAGGGGGCAATGAAAGGGGCCGAGGGTCTAGGATGATAGGAGAGGTGAGGCTGAGTTCAATGGAAATTAGAATTAGAATTAAAATAATTTGAATAATATAAAAATTAGAATTAAAATAATATAAAAATAATCAAAGTAGTGGGTAAATTGGGTGTTTTCCCATATTTGACCCCTACTTGAGCAAAAATGGCTAAACAAGGCCAAATTTGATGAAACAAAAGGCCAGACTATACAGAGGGGGGTCGTCATGTCCCAACTAACCCCAACAGTGATGAAAACCCTCAACACCCCCCCTTTTTAGCAATCAAACAGTTTACCAGGAGGATGATGTCATCCTCTAAAAGAGGGGCCCAGAGGGAGGGCGCTGCTGAATTGGAGGACCAGGAGGGTGCTGGATAAGCTCCAAAAGATAAGAATGAGTCTCAGTGCTGGAACAACTGTGGCTGGAGTGTTGAAACAAGGTGGGGGGCATGTGACCCAGTGACCCACCCCTGGAAGACCCGGACACCAACCTCAGGATTTCAAACCCTTTCATGAGGCAATCAGCGATGCCATTAAGCCATAGTACTTCCAAAAGAGAAGCCAGAGAGTCTGGCCATGCCCCTACCTCACAATGAGCTAGCTAAACACCCCTTCTGGTCAAGAAAAAAGACACCCTCTCCCTGGGGTACCTCTACAGGCGTGTTGGTGCTGGTACCATCGTAACAGTATGCTATGTCCCCTTGTGGGCATTTGCCTGGGCCTATCGGAAATCAGAAAGAGTGGTAACTACTCTTTAATTATTCACGTCTAAATAAACAACTCATACTAATAAAATTAACTACCCTGAACATAGTGAAAATCTAGCACTAAGAACTTAATTACTGTGTGGGGAAATTTCTCAGGAGAAGCGGGAACCATTGGGAGGCGACCTCAGGGCACAATTAGACTACACCCTTATTGGTGTAATGTTGAATACCGCCCTCGAGACTCCATTCCAGCCCACATGTCTTCGTGAGCAGCCACCTTTAATTAAATTTCCAGACATTACTCCTTATACCTTACAGTATATCTGGGGCCCTCTTTCTCCCATAATCAAGTCTCATCCTATAATAAACTAAAACTGATCAAGAAGCACTTGCAAAACATCTACAATACAACAACAGTTTACTTTTTCAACTCCACTTTGGTACTGGTCTTATTTTTAACAATAGTTCAATTTTTTATTTAGATCTTATGTGTTACATGATCATGTTGTGCTGTTAATCTTAAAGTTATATTTTGCAAGTAAATTTTTGTTTTGAGTCAATCGCTTTCAAACTCCTAAACAACTCACCCATTCAAAACTAAACTACTTAATCAGCCTTAGTAACTCATAGGGACTACCCCCCTTGGCTTCATTAGGAGTTCTGCCTAAATGGAGGAGTTGAGTGTTGAGTGATAGTATCTCAACTTGAAACTTGCCACTCAAGGAACGCACCTAAGCAGCTTGAAGATTTCTGCTGTGATAAATCCCGGGTGCATGTTCCGGCCGCAACAGGCAAATCAAAAATCTCATGAGATGGGGCAAGAGGCATCAAAAGATCTAGTAGCCGGGCTACCATGATTGCAGAGCAGTTCATTGTATTTTTCTGAGCCAGGGCTTTACACAATTTTGATGAGATCAGCCTATGATGAGCAGTATTGTTGATGATCACTCACATATCAGAGCAACCTCAGATCAGACATGAACTGAACCTTATGCCAAGGCTGAGCCTCATGACCTTAGATTTGATGACTAAGGTGACCTTTTATCCCATACAGAGTAGTGCAGTGCCGAGATCTTCAGCGGCAGTGTATTCAATTGTTATAGATGGTCCAGGTAGCAGGTACAGGTATATGGCCCATCAGGTATATGATGTGCATTGGTTTTGATTATCTTGTTCTTTTGGTCATTTTAGTAACTGGACTTAGTATCTAGTGGTCATGATCTAGCAGTATATATATACATGATATGGATATGGTTGTTATTGTTATCTAAATGGTCTTATTACTCATAATTAGAAGCTCTTGTTTTATACTCATTGGTTTTACCCTCTTAGGAGTATGGACATGATCTTTCCCACCTTTTATGGCTTGCTAGCTTAGGCATCACCTTCACTTTCCCCATCCATTTGTTATCTCTCCCTTTTTGGTTTTCACCCTGACTTACACCTCAGCCTGTGATGAGGACCTCCCCACTTTTGCCTCTATGTTGGATAGTATCCCTGTTAGTTTGTGCTCGGCTCTGAGTTGGCAACAGAACTTACCCTTTGGTGAGTTGGATTTAATACCTTGATCACTCTAGTCAGTTGCCTCGATGTTTGGTCTTGATTATGGAGAATCCCCCTAGTTGCTTGAGTTGTGTTGGCAAAAACCTGAAGCAAATTGTACTACCATCATTACATGTGGAAACTATTGTTATATCTCTTGTGAAAGCCCATGGAAATACTTTAAAACTATGCTTCTCAACACAATGAAAGAGGGCTGTGAAATTAAATGGACATGAAATGTAAATGCACACCGGCTGAAAGTTGCGATTAGTTGTGCTTCTAAGCACATGCAAAATCCCAGAGGGGTCCTAAAGGCCTAAAAAGCAGTGGTTAAATGTATGCCAAATCCAAAGACTGTTGGCCAGGGAATTAAATGTAATGATTAAATTCCTCACGAAGCCTACAGGTTGTGATGTGAGATGGAGTAAGGGACAACTAATTCTAAGTGTCCCCTAAAACCTCAAATTACGGTTAATCGGGCACCCAGTCATGGCAGTTCTAGAAAAGATTCTCACGGAGCTGGATTCAGCTTGGATGTGAGTTGTAGACATTTACCAAGGTTGAATAAGCACCTCTCGGAACAACTCATTCCATTTGTGAGACATTGCCATTCCCTGTGTGTTTATTATCCGACATATGCTTAAGTGTGTATTGCCTTTCCCTTATCCCAAGTATCACAGTGTTGAGTCAGTCAAGTCACTCCCTTATCCTAGACTTGCTTTCTTCACCTTCACCCTTTGCTAGCAAAATGTTCATGTCTACAAAATGAGTATATTCTTAAGGTTCTATTTTGAGTTAACGATTATTTAAACTTGTATGTGATATAATTATTTATTAACTACCAGTGAAATGATGCTTAATACTTTAAGTCTTGCTATTAGAATGATTAAAAGAGCATGCCTTAACCATTTGCACTTGCAGCATCGGGATTTTCTAGCCTGGGTCATATTTTGATCAGTTTTGACTTAGTCAAACCTAGTTTGACCAGGTCAACCATGGGATCTGAGATGAGATGGACCAGTGATGTTATGGGATGATGATTTATGGTCTTGTTTGATGGTTCCATACAATAGGCACGGGTTTCATATGATGGTTGATGTATTTTTTTTGGATATTATTGTTATCAAACCATTACTTTTATATTGTTTGGGTATGGCTAAGGCTACAGATGATCATACAGATTGCCACAGGGTGTATGAGTACTCATCTCTAGTAGATTTGGACCCTCTGAGTCTATTGAGACACTCAGTTATCAGTTACAAACTTACAGGAACTCCCAATGATGATATAGTCAGATTTCCACATTTTTCCAGTTTTGCCATCCAGAAATGGCCTGTCTAGCTCTTGCTTTGAGCTAGCAAGTTTTCCTAGCACACTCCTGAGGAGATGGGGAGTCCAACCACTTGTTATTACCATATTACCCCATCTCCGGACATGTTGGTGCAGTTAGATTTGTGTCCCGGACATCAGGTAGAGAGCTACAGGCATTTTGATGATTTACAGGTGGATTTTTTAGGAATAAAAATGGGATAAAAAGGTCATTAAGGAATTCGATTTGGGTAATTGAGGCAAGTTTTTGGCATGAGGTTTGTTCATAGGTCACTTGTGATGTATCCCACACCTTCCAGCTCAACTTTCATCAGTCAGTGGGGTCCACACACTCTTCGGGTTGTTATTTGATGTATTATTTTATCATTGAGGGGGGGCACGATTTGGTCACTTTGACATGTTATAGAGTCATATTTTATATCATTGTGCCATGGGGTGATGCTAGTGGAGGATAATAACACCTCCTAGCCCCACCAAATGCTCCTACACTCATCCTAGTCATCTTTTATGTGGTGCGACCCCCCTTAGGGCCTCTCTAGTGAGTGTGCACCCCCCTTAGTGAGTTGATCCATGTGATATTGTTCTGGCTCATCATAACCGTTGATTATATTGTATTTATATTTTGATATCAACCACTCGTTCATAAAGTGGTTAGGGTTTTGGTCTCTCTCATTCCTATTTAAGGAAGAGATCTCCTCATTGTAAAGGCACCTTTTGGGCTCTGGAAATAATGGAATAAAATTTTATTTTGTAGATCTGCTTCTCATGCTTTGATGAATGTTCTTGTACATGATTATACATCTTTTGCTTTAGACATCCAGGTTGTTATAGGTGATTTTCAATAGCTGCAGAGGGAGGTCGAATTCATTTGTTGCAGGGATGCGAATTGCCTTGAGGAAAGATTGCAGGGGTTTCCCACATCCTCCTTGGGCATGAGGTTTTCATCTTGAAGGGAGTTTTTCAATTGTGCTTTGTCCATTGATTTGCTTCTTTTGATATGCCATGCATAGATCAAATCACGTATGTAGTTTGTTTTGCAGGTGAAAGAGGACATTTTTCCTCCTTAGGCTAGGACGATTTGCTTGGAATCACTTGGATCTAGCTTGGAATTGTAACTAAATGCAAGGATCATCGATGTACTAGGCGTTCGTAAGCATTTGAGGTAAGATCTACAAGCTACGTATTCATTTCCATGCATTCTACCCATTGGTCACTTAAAACCCTTATCATTTACAACCCTAATTTTTAGATCCGGCGATTATTTGGGCTTAAAAAATAAAACCCACTTCTAAATTAATTAAAGAACCTCAAAACTAAATTTTGGTTGAAATCCGACTCTATTTGACCCCCGATCTAAGGCACTGATCATCTCTTGAGGGGGACGCACTTGTGGGTTTTATGCATCTTTTTGGATCTATCACTTGGGTTGTGCTATTTTTCTTTTTAAACTTTAGATCCACTGGTTAGCCAACCTTCTAGTGCCATTTGTACCTTAATTTCACCTTGTGGACCCCACTTCACTCAATTTCCCTAATTTAAGGGTGGGCCCCACTTGGGTCTTCTTTATTGGCATTAGATCCATCTAGATCTACATCTCTAACTTCATAAGTGGTAAAATCATTTCATTGGTTTAGCATGTGTCCCTTCCATAAGCCTCCTCAACCAAGCCCTAACTCCATTTGTCCACTTATACTATCTAGATCTAGATCCATTCACTCTTGATATATTTCTCTTTCAACTTCACACTTCCCTAGGAGGTCTAGAGTAGGTTCTCTAGCCTTCATTGGTTAGCTAGGGTCTCCCCCTTGGTCTTGCTTATGCTAGATCTAAAGTGAAGAGTGCCTCGGTTAGCATGGCAACCATTTACCTTGCGAATCGTGGCATCTCTTGGGTCACCTCTTTAGCTGTCCATCGCCTCTAGCATCCTGGAGAGGATCACCTTTTGAGACAACTACAAGTTGTTTGATAACATCACCATACCAACAACTTGTACATCACGATCTGACCTTCTCATTAAGCTCACCGAGCGAGCTCTCCTTCCACAACCTTCAAGTCTTGCACTCTTGATTTCATGCCATCCTTCATGCTTTTTTTGCATGAATTTCAACGAACTCACCATTCGTATGAGCTCCCCATCATGTGGCATCATCACATGGAATCTGAGACTTTTAATTTCCTCATCCATGTCCCCACTAGGCGATGGATCTTGTATTGATCGGATGGTCCCCTTCAGATAAATGGATCAAATTTAGTTTCCTTCAACTCTTTGTCCAAGAAAACACTGAGTATAAAGAGGCCCACTTCTTCAAATTGTGCCAGTGTCATAAGTGAGGATATTATAATTTATTCCTGCTGTTGGGCATTGTACCTCTATCCTGGTGATCGCTCTTATGTGCGCGTGTAAACTGTTGTGTTTTATCAATAGGCCCACTTTTTCAAGTTATGTCATTGTCACAACTCACAATTGAGGATAATATCACTACTGTTGGGCATTGTGACTCTATCTGGTGATCACTTTATCCATTCTTCATTCTCTTATAAATTCTGTTTTATGCTCTTTCCTGCTTATCTAAAGTCACATGCACACACATATACCCTGTTTTATTGTCATTTCTCTGAACTAGTAACCACTGGGAAAATCTGTTCTCAACAATGGATAACATTTGAATTATATTATTTTTTCTTAGTTAGAATGTTAAACTGAAGTAGACATTGGGAAATAGTCCAAGCATTTCTGTTGTAGTTCTAAAGTAGGGCTGTATGTAGCATTACTGAGTTAACCTGCATGTTCCAGCTTAAACAATATCTTATCAGGTCAATATTTATTTTGTGTCTATAATTTGATATGCTTTTTCCTCCTGCGCTTCTTCAAATAACTTCCATTTGTTTAGTGCCATTGAGTGGAAAGTACACATATGTATAGCATTACTGACAACGAAAACAAATTGAAGAATTTGCTCCTGGTGTTCTCATTCGACAGCTTTGCCTGCATTTTACTGTTTCTGAGTATGTATTTGTAAATTGACTCTTGGGTATTCTTAGGCTTTTCCTGGTTCTAATTCAATCTAGATTGCATGCAATTATTTCATTTCGAGATTATGGTGTAAAAGGCATGATTGATATGCTAATTTACATTCCCACTTCCATAAGATTCTCAGAAGATTCGCTTGGCTTTTCATTACCTTGGAAAATAAGATTTCATCATCAGCATGCAACATTATCACCTACACACACACATGTTGCATACACAGACAAAAGTTGTAAATTATCAACTGCCTACAGAGTTAAATGGTAATAGAAGAGTAAACTTGATTTTATTCCTCTCCTTAAATAAGGCCTTTTCTGACATTTTCTCCTTGTCTGTCAATGCAGCCGCCAAAATTCAGCTTTTATGACGCAAAAAAACCTATTTATACATCACCCCGGAATGTACCGCCAACCAAAATTGATAATTCTAAGGTGGGGTGTCACTGCTGCATTGCCATATAAGTAGTTAAGTTATTTGAGACTACAAAATAACCGTACCTTGCATGTATATATAGAGATTGACTTAAATATTTTCATTTTTTTAAAAGAAAGTCTTGTACTCTTCAAAAAAAAGGATGAAGGTGAATCTATGGGTTCATTAATACATTGAACAAGAATAGAGAGTGAATGGAGAATAAATTATAGTTGTGTACACTTTACAAAAGGTGAAGGTGCACCGATGAGTCCATTAACTCATTGAACAAGACTCGAGAGGGAACGGAGAAGAATTTCTGTCTTTTCATGTGCTACATTCACTATCATACATTTCTATACTAGGATAATACATTTTTTGTTACCATGGGACGAAATATGTTATAAGAGAGCCCTTACTACATATTTGGAAAATTTTGCAGATCGTGGATTCTATCGTGTCCCATGGATGCTTCCTGCAAAACTGTTCTATTGAGCACTCTATCATTGGTATCCGATCTCGGATAGAATCTGATGTTTCATTGAAGGTCGGGATATAATAGACTAGGATTTTGATATGTTTTATCAAGAATTTGCATAGCTCTCACAGGGAGATGTTAGGTCCCTTTTCTGATTGTATGATTAAAATAATAGGAATCATAACAACAATGCAGTTTGATTGATGAGACATTGAGTTGTTTACTTGAATGCTCTCTTTCGCATGCTTGTAGGATGTAGTGATGCTTGGGGCAGATTACTATGAAACTGATGCTGAAGCAGCATCACTTCTTGCTGAAGGAAGAGTTCCCATAGGGATTAGACAAAACACTAAAATCAGGCAGGAAGATAATTGTACAATTGCATTCATATATTATGTTACATTAAGTTGAAAGGCTTCGTTGTTCAAACTTAATTATCTTTGTGTTTTCCTGTTTTGCAGAAATTGTATCATTGACAAAAATGCACGAATTGGAAAAGATGTTTCCATAACCAATTCAGAGGTGTGAGTCTCTGTAACTTGCATAGGAAGACAAATTCTTTGTGTTAACAGACAAATTCATTTGGTTCCTAATTTATGCTGTTTTATACATAATGACGTCATCTGAAATTCCATAGAATTATATTGATAATTAGTACAGACAGTCAACAACTGAGATATCAACTTATATAGGAATTGGTAGCCACGTTGGAAAATTTTAGTGCCTTCATTTTGGCCCCAAAGCAATATGTGTATTACACATTCAGAGATGGATGTACAAATTACGGAGTCTGCTTGGTTGTATCTAGTTAGTGATGTCAAATATATTGCACAGTTCTATAAATAGACCACTAAAACAGATTTTCCTACAACCAAAGATTTTTATTGGTACATAATTCATCTTCTGTGAGTGGACTGGACATTTAAGTGCACAAAGCTAGCACATTTGAGCATAACCAAGGAGGTTCTATTTAGTATCTTCCAGTTGCTCTTTATGGCTATCTTATGACTTTCCCTGTTTCCTTAAGAAGAAAATTGAATTATACTTTAAGAAGCCTCTACACATTCCAGGAGGACATTCTCAGACTTTGTATTGATACCTTCAGACTTTATGTCGGTGCCTTCATGATGGTTAATGACTCACAATGCTAGCTCCTCTTTTCTCTCTGTTGCGGAGTAGTGTGTCTCTTCTTACATAGAAGAGTACCTGTTTCTGTTTCTTCCTTGAGGGTTCACTTCTTGCGTTTAGTAGTTTACTGTTGACTTCTTTATATTGTTATTTTTTATTGTTACTTATTTTTGCGCCTGGGAGTTGCCTTGGGCACTCCCACATTACCATTGTCTCATGTACTTTATGTTGGAGCATCAAGACTTCAATAGTTTAATGTCATAAAGTCATAATGTATTAATCATAGAATTTTATTGGTTAAGAATAGTCAGGTGAGTAGGTATTCCAAACCACATATGAATAAACATATAAGAGGATCTCCCTCACTGCCTGCAATCACTGCTTGAATAATAATGATATTATTATTTTTTCTTTCATCTCTCGTACATTGTCAGAAGGTATTAGAACAGTACTGACGTGTGAAGAAGTTTAAAATTACAAAGTCGAATGAAGGGTTTTGAAATCTTTATTTAAAGATTGAATTTGTAGAATTGTTTTTGACATGATGATTTAACATTTACATTGGACATAATTATGGTGTGACAGTTACAGTGCTATTAAACTATTAAGTTGATGCAATTATGGTGTTACAAACAAAGTGTCATCAAGTTGACAAATAATCCAACATTTCATTTATAGACAAAGCATATAGAAATTCAACACCACTATATCAGATCACTGGTTTAGAACAAAAAAGTTCAATTGGCTTATTGCAATATGGAAGACCAAACAGTGAACATCTTCACAAAGGTACTCAATAGCAAGGCTGTTGGGAGCAGGGAGCAGGAGTGAAAAGCGAAATTTTCAAAAGCTTGTGTTTTGGGAGCATTTTTTATATAATACATATTTTAATATATTTTGATGCATATATAGTAAAAAACGTGCAGAATGCCAAATTAGCTGTAGAATACATGAAAACATAGATCTAACTATTGGATTAATGATGATCATTAAATCATCAACTATTTAGTACACATATAACATCAATCATCTAGCATCATCTATAACTTTAACATTGTCATCATTTGCCATCAACAAACTCTAACAAATAACATCAACCACAAAATGAAACAGAGCATTATATTCATTACCAAAGAGTTGTAAGATGTAATCAACAACTCAAACTTCAAACTGACCATCAAGAACATACGTAACCTATGCCCAAAACTAACCATCAAGAACAATTTCCTCCACCTCCTGAAATTCATGTCTATCAAATGCCGATACAACCCTGTCTTTCGAACCATGCCATGAATCACTTGAGACCATACTAGCCAATGCCTCTTTTACCTTAAAAAGGTGCCTGAAGGTGAGATAGTAGCTAGCGAATTTGATCTTTGCAATCTTTAGCTCCAATCCAGAGTGAGTGCAAAAAAATTGGTGGGCCATCCTATGATTGGTAATAAATTTTATCATTTTCTTCTCTCTCTTGTACAATGCACCGTTCTATTTATAATTAGGGTCCTTCATCTTAATACCATCATGCATCAAAAAGTTCAGTCCGTGAACCAAACACCCTGAAGAAAATATGTTAGGTTACGTATCCTTAATGATTGTTCCTGCTACTTTACAATTAGCAGCATTATTAGCGATGACTTGAATGACATTGTACAACCCAATCTCTTGAATGGTTTTAATTAAAGGTTCTGCAATGTTAATACAAGTCTTCTAACATAGTAGTTATGGGCTGAAAGGAAGACTGCACCATTAGCAGACACACCAAGAATATTTATCAATGGCCTGCCTTTAACATTTGCCCAACCATTAGATACAATGTGAATGGATGCCCCGTATTTGGTCCAATCATTTGTAAAATGTTCTAGAGAATTATGGATTTTAGCTCTTTCTCTGTCAAGTTCCATGGTTTTGGCTGTCATACTCGAGGATTTTGTATCCTCTAGGGGCACAATTGATGGCTTGTACCATTTCATGCGAATAGGGTGAGTGAAGAACATTGAATGGTACACCACATGCGTAGAGAAACCTGAAAATTTTTGCATCCACATCATCCCTGCAACTTTCATTAAGGAAATCTGATAGTGTTTTAAGCATAAGTGAGAATCCACTACCATGGGGTGACGGGGATCGACCACCATACATTCTATGTGAGCCTAAGGTCTTGGATTCAACCCTTAATTTTTTGGATTTGTTTTGTGCGGCCTCCTCTTGTATTTGTTTCTCTCTTTCATTGGCACTGGGTCACATGTTTTGACTCCTATAGTCTTACCTTCATCCCATGGCATGATCCCACATAGATGCTTTCTCACATGGGCATATGAACTTTTGTAAGTTTTATTACAATGGGGGCATATAAACTTTGTGGTTCCACCCTCTTTCCCTTGCCCAAGCCTTGTCACATACTTCCACAAGGGTGTTGAAGTATTTTTGTGTTTTTGTCCATCATCACTATTAGCTTCATTAGCATCTCCCTTTCCATTTCTTCTTCCTCTCCACAGTATGTGGCACTGCTTATTTCCACCTCCTCACCACTGGAATTTCAACTTTAAAACACCACCATCATAATCAGAAATGGAAGTGTTGTCCGCCAGATTGCACACCAGCAACGGAAATCTTTCGAAAGCTGTCTCTTCACTACAAGTGAGAGAGGTGTGGCCTTGGGGGCAAGCAATGAGCCAGGTACTGTCACCTAAATCCCAGCTCCTCCATTTAGGCTAACTCCTAACGAAGCCAAGGGGGGTAGTCCCTACAAAAGAGTTTAACTATGGCTCAAATGTTTTAAGTGTTTTTTGTATGGGGTGATGCAGATGAGTGTTGTTTAGGAGTTTTAGTGATGAAAGACACACGATTCACTTTTAAATAAAACACAAGATAAGATGCAATCCACGTTGCGAAACAGTATATAAAGACTTGAGATAATTAAGAAGCATTCACAGATAAAAATTAAATGATAAAAGGACCAGTGCCTTATCCAATGGGTAACGGAGTCAAAATAATCGAATTGCAGTGCTGGGAGATGCTGAAAAGTAAGTCTTGATAGTAACTGTTCGTGAGATCGTTGTGCAAATTATCTTGGTAAATTTCAAAGTTTTAATGGTCTTGATTATTAGGCTAAAACCAAGGATATTCAAGAAGTGGAACCTTAACCGAGAAAAACACTGGCAACCTTTTAGATGATAGGTCAGGAGCACCCAGATTCAGAGAACAAGTGTTCTTACGGCTTGACCGCCCTCGAGTCTGACAGTGGATTCCCGGCACCACCTGTTTTAGGAAGTACCCAGTGATTTTGTCTTGGTTGGGGTTTTGGGTAAAGTTTTAATTAATGTTATCACTTATGAATTTAACAAGCCTTCCACCTTTCTGAGTACTAGCCCAACCGTTTCCGGTTGGCAGAGCATACGGGTGTAGGACAAAAGACCAAGATAAATTAATTAAAAGGGAAGTATGAGTTGAAAAGTTTTATTATTAGAGCACTCGTTCAACTCTCCAACAGAGAGCGCTCTTGACTTGATCTTATGACCACAGTTCAAGAGACTTGCTAATTTAAAATGCCTAATGCAGGGAAAGATGCAAGTCTAATAATGCTCTCCGATAGAGAGTGCTCTTGACTTGGATTTGGCCAAGTTCAAGAGACTTTGTTCGTTTTAGGAAGCAAAAAGTAGTTGTAATAACAAGATACTTCAACTTTGAAAAGCTTAAATCAAGTGGTAGATCAGAAAGATATGAAATACTGCTAAAATGCTACTTGCCAAATAAAATAAATAAAATAAACTGAAAGATCTAGTGTTCTACCAAACAAATTCTAATCTAAAGGTGGGATCAACCTCCGAACAAGGTTAACCACTAGAAACCACCAGTCTTGGAAACCTTCTAGCTAGCTGGATGTCCACAAAAAGCTGATGGGGGAACGAGAAGCTACCACAAAACTATGTGGCCTTTGGGATGCAATCCCAAAGTTAGCTTACTCTAGTCAAGGCTTGGAAGAGAAATTATTCTAAGTACAGGAAACAGATTTCAATCTAAGAACTGAAAATGAAACTAATCTAAGCATGCATGAACAAACTTCCCCAAATGGGGAAGGAGAAACTAAGTGTGGGAGGCACTATCCCACCTAGCCTTTTTATTACTTGGGTTACAATTTGCCTTTGGGAATTAAACCCTCAAAAGGTCTTTTCAAGGAAATAAACAACTAAGAATCAAGATATGAGTGGCCCTTTATGGCTTATACAAAAAAGGAGATTGGTTCTATAAATCTTTGGTTTTGTCTTCTCCTTAGCTTTTTGCACTCCTTCAATTCTCTTTTTTGCCTTGTTTGTTATGGATCTTTCCTTTAGGCACCTACACAACAAAGCTTAAGCACCCGTCATTGTTAATCAAATCAAAATAAAATTTGAAACTAAACTAATCTTAAGATCCAAAATGTAAAAATGAAATCTAAGATCTATACTAGAAAGTTGAATAAACAATGCAAGCCTAACTTACCAATGAAATCTAGGATGCAAATTTGATTAACAAATAGACTAGATGCAAGCTAGATCCTAACAAGACCAAATGCAAAGTATGATAAAATCTAGCAATGCCTAACTACTAATCTCTTCAAAGCATGAGATCTAATTACTAACCAATACTTAGCAAATTTGTTGTTTGTTTTGTTATTGTTTTTTAGGGCAAATCCAAGATGGATGAAAGGGAAGGGATGGCAAGGTGAAGGGACAAAAACAAGAGGAAGAAAGCTCTTAAATGAGGTAAGACGAGAGCATGGAGGAGAAAAGAGGAGTTGGGCGAATGGAATGAAGAGAGGAGACTAGAAGGGGGACGAGAGGAAGAACTTGAAGGGGGACGAGAGGAAGGAGAAGAGGCCCAAAAAAAGAGGTAGGACGAGAGCTAGAAGGAGGTAGGGCTAGACTAGGGCAAGGGAAGAATGGGCTAGCAAGTCAATGCAAAGGGATTCAAGGAGAAAAAGGAAGGTTTGAAGAAGAAAACCCTTGGGATGTAGTAACCAAAAATTTGTAAAATATTTTGATGGATGGACTTTTAGAACAACTTCTCAAGGTCAAGCTTGAATCACTAGTTTAACTTTTGGAGAGCCCTGAAATGCTAAACATGTTAGAAAAATGTTCGTGAAGGAGAGAGAGATGCATCCGAGCTCAAGCTCCTCTTCACTTCTATATATCTACACAATACATATAACTCACAAGAGTACTTGATCAAACTTAGTATGTCAAATAAAATGGGACAAGAAGATGCATAAATATTGCCAACTACAGTTTGCACTTCTAAATCACATGAAATACAACATAAATGAACAACTTGTACCTTCAAATGTTCATCATATGGTCTTAAAAAAGACTTCTAAGCAAAAGAATGATCAAATACAACAAATATGAGCAAATATAATAGCACAATATCACCTTATCATGTGTAGACAATGCTCATGAACAAGTAAAGCACTCCATGTAGACCTCCAAAGTCGTTATTTTATTTCAAGATAGCAATTGCTATGAGCTAGTACAAAATTGCCAAAGTAATGGTGCACAAAAATTCCATGAAGAGAAAGCCCAAATGGCCTCTCTTATATAACAAAACTCAATTCTAAAACCCTAATTCGAATTGGTGATGAAGAGAGCCAAAAACTCCATCAAAAACCAATCAAATCCATGTCAACACCAACCAAATCGAGCTTGGAGTCTTAACTCATCTTTAAACTTGAGTTTGGAGCCCCACATGCATTGATTTCATAATCCAACAACCCATTAATCAATTGCCAAATCACAAAAACGAATTTGCATGAAGGTGGGTGAATTTCTCAACTGTAGATCACTCCCAGTGCTCCGAAACTGATCTGAATCAGGTGGGTGAAGATTCCAATCATCATAAATGCTTTTTGCCATGTCATTTTGGCTTTTACTTTATTCAATTTGGCCTTTTTTGTAGAGATTTAAATTATCTCCAATTTATTATTTTTTGAATATTTTAATTAATATTTCTCATTTTTTGATTTTTTGAGAAAATATTAATTATGAGGCCAAATAATTGTCTGAAATTTAGGGTTAGCTGGTCCATAGGTCATGTGTGATTTTTGGCTTATGAAACAAGCCATCAACCACTGAATTTGGACCCCAGACGACTGACATATTACAAATTATTATTTCTCTATTTAAACTATAGAGAAATTTATTAAATTTAACAAATAATTAAAAAACCCAAACTCGACGGACCCAATAAAATTTTTTCGAAAATTTTTCTGAGGGTCTTAGAGACTTGGGACATGACCAAAACCTATTCTAATAGTGTCTAGTAGGCTTATATACATTAGTTGGACTCTAATAACCCCCCATGGCCAAAATTTTCAAAATCGGGCATTCCAGCTTTGGAGGAGCGGGAAAAAACCTCATCGATTAAAGCTCGGCTATAAGCAAAGTATAATTGACAAGGGAAAAAGCTCCCTGGAATACCTTAGTTGCTTAATCAAGTCATGGGGAACCGAGACACTCAAATCCTACTAGCACACTTTATTACAAACCCCCATGGGGCCATGGTCATGTCGACTCAAAAATAAAACTGGCTAGCCAAAACTAGCTAACTGCTGCATTCTGAAACCCAGATACTCTGGAAGTGAACACTGATGTGTTCCAACACTGGCGGCTCAATAAAGTTTCAACTATTTGTACAAAATAGGTGATAACAGGAAGCAAAAGGAAAAATCACATAGCCATCATGCTTCTTGACTCAAGATGAGAATAACTTGCTACTTGCAGTAGAATAATGGAGAAGGAGAAATGGGAAAGAGTAGGAGAAAAGAACATTCAAGATTTAACATAATGGAATTTTAAAAAAAACAAACAAACAAAGAGTGGACTTTAGAGCTTCCCCTTTAGCTCTCATATGGTGATTGAATGTAACTATGGAAACCTGCATTGTCCTGTATACATTGTCCTGTATACTACGGGATTTGTGGATGGTTCCATTGTATTTTTGGAGAGCTTCTTCTCAGGGAGCTTCAAACCCTATCCAGGTTCTTTCAGTACCCCGACCAGAGATGTCTGGCCTTGTATTTATAGGTGGCCCTTCGACTTTGCTCTCTCGTCCTTCATTCATGTTCATCTACTAGAGCAATCTCCAGTCAACTAAGCACTTCCTTTTTTACAGTGCTCCCATATTTGAGGGGTACAAAGAGGCATCTAGGTGAGGATACTTCCTTCGACATCAGAGCTATTCAGATGCGAAGGATTTCCTCTTCTTCTATTCGACCCCAACAACACCAACAGTCTCAACATCGTACCAGCCATCATCCAATTTCCTCCAGAGCTCAGCGGCAGGCACATCACTCCAGGTAGAGACACGTTCCTTCATCTACCTCCTCTTCCAGCTCTTCCTCTAGACATGGTTCTATTTTGCGCTTCCTCCAATCGACCTCAGATGTTAGGAGAGATGGATCCTACGAAACATGATAGACATATGCTTTTTTGTCTCACAGGCCCTAGTTCCATAGTATATGTACATATCTCTCCTATATTGACTCTCAATCTGTGGAGTGTGATTTCTAGGTTTTGGTATTTCTTTTCTTTCTGCATTTCATTTTATAGGAGCCGCCTTAGTGCTCCCACTTTGTATTGACATTTTTGATACCTAACAGTCCCATTGACCTACATTTGTGGTCATTTGTTGAACATTAATAAAAATATCTTATCTTATCTTATCTTATCTCCCTTCCAAGCTCTCACAAACAACAGCCTTCAATCTCCCTTCCAATCTCTCACAAATTTGCTAATTAACAACTAGCAAACAACCCACTCAAAATCCTAGAAAAGACGAATGAAATGAGTGAAATGAAAAATGGAATGAGACAAAATGTAGTGAGTGAGTGTTTTAATCCACTAAAAGAACCCTAGCCATGCCTAAACCAATGATCGGAACCTTGTCTCGGTTTCCACAAGCAAGAGAGAAAAAAAGAAGTGCATCTAACTAACAAGAGCTAAAGGGGAGCATTGAGGGAACATTGTTTCTCGATCACCTCCGCACTACCCATGGGATATCGGACTTTATCAGGAGCACCATTGGGGTTAAACAGGGTTGTCCCCTATCCCCTACTTTATTTGGGATATACATTGAACGAGCTAGAGTTAGTCCTACAGGAGAACATTCAGGATGGAAATGGCTACCTTCTCCATTAGGTCTTAATCTCGATCCTAATCTTTGTTGATGATGTGATCCTCCTAGACTCCTCACTGGAGTGGTTGTAGCGACAACTACACACCGTGTCCCTCTTCTATGATCTTCATCAATTAACGATCAACCTAGGTAAAACCAAGGTCATGATCTTCAACGGGTCGAAGAAACTCCTCACAGATATTCATTTATTTTTTCGAGGGAAAGAGATCAAAATCACTAGAGCCTATACCTGTTTGGGGGTACAGTTCACATGTCCTCAGTTCAATTTATGGCATTCTTCTTCAGCCCTGAATCGACAAAGGACATGGATCCTTAGACCTTCTAGAGAGATAGTGCTTCAAACACCATTTTTAGGACATCTCATCCAAGATGTCTTACATGGACACTCTCTTTCAACCCACAATCCTCTTTGGTTTAGAGATTTAGGGGGCTTGTCTACTAGACGCAAATTCGATAAAGAGAGTGCATATCCTCCTCCTCCGTCGCATCATCAAATGCAAGCAAACAATTCCTCATCCCATCATACTTGCAGAGTTCAATGCTCACCCCTTCTGGTTAGAGGTGGTGTTTTATCTTATCTCACTCTTACACCATCTTCGGAACTTTGTTGACTCAACGCAAGGGTGCGATCAATACCCGTACTTAGCCTATCTCTCATCGCATTCCATTGCCTTGGCTAGCCCTTTGGGACGTACTAGATCTTGGTATGTAGGGGTCACAAATCTTTTGGCATCAATTGGCATTGCAACGGACTGACTTTCTCCATTTCGGTATTCCTTATGTGCCTAGACGCCTCTTACCTACCAGGTAGGAGTTGAACAGAATCACCTGAGACGACATCTATAGACAATTCATGATGGTCACTTGGATCAACCCTCAAGGCGGGTTACATCCAAAGATGGCCTTTTATGTTGCACATTTCATGGATCTGAGGGATGGTGTCATCGTTCATCCCCATTACACAGTCCGCCATTGGACACATGCTCTTCATATCCCTTTGGGATAGTTCAAAGTGGGTTCTCATCATCTTAGGGTTGAGACAAATCACTAAAGCAACCGATCAGACAAGATCTACCAGTTTTTCCATCTTCGAGAGGTCGAGACATGATCAGGGACCTTCTTCTCATGGAGTCCCAATCTTTGACTAGCTTCATCAAGCCTTTAGATCAAATATGTCTGGCCTTGTACTTGTAGGAGGTCCTTTGGCTTCAATCCCTCCTCCTTCAGTGACATTCGCAATCAAGAAAAACCTCCACTCGACAGATCACTTCCTTCTTTCCGGTACTCCCCTCCTCTAGGGGTACCAAGAGACCAACAAAGGAAAGTACTAGCTCTAATGGAAGATCAATTAGGACTCGGCAGACCACCTCTATGTCCATCAGACCCCAGCAACGTGTCCAACCTTGACCCCATCCCAACAACTGATCAACTACATCTAGATCACAGCAGCAGGCTCCCCATCCCCAGCGGCGACACACAACCCATTATAGATCTTCATCTAGTCTATCCAATTCTTCTAGACATATTACTATCTCGAAATTTCTTCATTCAACTACAGATGGTAGGAGAAACGCTTCCAATGCTTCCAGTGTGCCATGACACATTCTCCATTTTTAGATCACAATTCGCAAATCCACTCTCCTTGTACATTTTCTTTTATATCATCTCTCTTTGTACTTATCTCTTCTAGGTTGGCTCTCCATCTTTGGAGTTAGCTCTCTTTGGCTTTAGGATTGAGTTTCACATCTTGCTTTATATAGGAGCCACCTTAGTGCTCTCACTTTGTATTGACATCATGTTACCACACAGTCCCATTAACCTACCTCTGTGGTCATTTTTTGGACATTAATAAAATTATCTTTTCTTACTAGGAGCGCCAAGGGAGCACCGAGGGAGCGACCTAGGGGCGTTGAGGAGCGTTCAAGGAACGACGCTCCCTGTTTTGGCAGAAATTGTTTTTTTTCCCAGGGAGCACTCTCCCAAAAATAGCTCCCAAAAGGGAGCAATCAAGAAGTGTTCTCCTAAGGGAACTTCCTATTCGCTCCCTCTAAGAGCACACTTTGGGAGAAAATATTTGAGGGGGGAAGGGGGAACTCCCTGCAATATAGCTCAAAAGAGAGAAATTTGAAAAATTTAGAGATCTATCAAGTACAATTGAAAAAAAAATAAACATAAATGGGTTGGGAGGTGTCAGATAATTATAATGTTTCTTTTGTACTTATGTAATGAATATTCGATTTAGGGTTTAGTCAATTAATAAATGTTAGCATGATAAGGTAAGCTAAAACAAATCGATATTACATCTTAGGAAATTAATAACATAATAGGTGTTAACCGACTTATTTAGTTATGTATATGCATTCTTCTTTTTATCAGGCTAGGTGTTTAAACTTTAACCAACTTATTTCATTGTATGTGCATTTGTCCTCTATGTGTAGATAATGTATTATGCCAATCATTAGAGTCATTTTGAGGTCTAAAATGGGACTCATAAGAAAATGAGACATTGATGAGTTGGAATTCAAGAACCAATAGAATTTTAAGAAAATGAGTCAATGATAATCATTGACTTGACATATTTGTCATAAAAAACAACTTTTTTAATTTGTATATTCAACTTATCTCCCTATGGTTTTACTCAAATTTCGAGCAGGAGCACTCGTTGGATGTAGAATTAAATTCCACATCTTACGAGTACCAACACTTCATACTTTTGATAGACCCCACCCCATGAAAAACAATAAATACATCAAAAAACGTGTTACTTAAAAGTGCTCCAACGTGTTACTAAGAGAAATGAATTATGCATCCAATGAGTGCTCCCACTCAAAATTTGAGTAAAACCATAGGGAGATAAGTTGAAAATACAAAAAAAATTAGTTTTTCTCTTTTCCTCCAAAATTCATAACTCTTATTTTATTATTTTAACTATTTTTTTTTCCTTAGGAGGCCCATTTTAGACCACAAAATGACTCTAATGTATGTGAATTGGATATGCATTTAAGTTTCGTGTTTCATTTATTTTCTCTCTTAGTTGTGTCTGACATTAAATATCAAGAGAGCTTTCATGTTAAACAATTTCAACAGTGAATAAATGTTACTTTTGATTTGAATTTTACTTTGGGTAAAATATTTCATCTGGTTTTTATGAGTTAACAAGTTATGAAGATCAATGGTGTTTAATGTGTGTATAGGTAGAGATTTTTAAAAGTGGTTTTCATCCTCCACTTTCTTAGTATCACAAATGCTACATATTTGTTCTTCCCATGAAATTTTAGGTCTTCTTCATGCCAAGTTTCATTAGGAATCTCACGTTAATTTTCTTCTTTAAGCTAACTATATTAGAAAGATAATTATGATATTTTAACTAAGGATTAATGATATCTTTATAGTGTAGTAAAGCTAACTATATTAGAAAGATAATTCTAATATTTTAAATAAGGGTTAATGATATCTTTATTGTACAGTAACTTTCTCTTATTCTTCATTTCTTCATTGCACCATAGCACGGGGGGTTCACCAGGTAGGCAATATTATAGCATGTGAGTTCATATTGGGGAATTTAATACTCTAAAAAATGGAAGCAATATATTACGTAGTATATGAGGATCAAGGGGTGTTTTTAATATATTAAAAACATATAGATATTAGGGGGGTTGATAATAATGTATCTAGGGTCTTGAATAGGGTATTGAGGGATTTGAATTGGTACTCTTTGTTTGAAGTTGGTGTGAATCCAACTATGTGCAAATTCAAATTAGTGTTTAAATAAGTATGATCTATGTGCGAAAGTGGTGTGAATCTAATTTTCTTTGGAGTCAAAGTGGTGTTTGACTCTAGGTATGATTTATGAGTGAATGTGGTGTGAAGATTGTTATCCACCTAAGTTGCACTTAGTTGGATTTCAAGTGAGCCTGCAAACATTGAGCAAGTTTACGTGTTCATCTTCAAAAGATCAGAAGTCCTAGCAGGCCAGCTTGGCCCTTTTTTAATTAATTTGTATGTTCATAACCTACAGGGAATTGTAATAAGTTGGCTTAGCATGATGTCTTTTGTAACACGCTTGGATTGCCTAAAACTTACACATCAATGTGGTACTCTAGAGTGTTTGTTCCTTGGTAATTATGCATTGCTTTTTAGCGACATATAATTTATGAGTTTTTCACTCACACCTCCAAAGTTGGAGTATTCGCCATGGTGGCTAAACCTTAGGAGGTTATTAAATTCTAAGTGTCTATATATATTACCATGCTAGTCATCATTATTGAGTCATATGAACATGTACTAGGACCCCTAGGTTTAATTTTAATTTTCGCAAATAAAAAAATTTCCCGTAAAATGGGTCAATTTTTTAATGTTTTAATGTGAAAAAACAAAAAAGCATAGAAAAGTGGTTAGGAGGTGAAATTTTCCATAGGGGTGCTCGTTTTCTAACATGGAGCACCCATTATACCCCTAAACCCACTTTGGAATTAATTTGAGTGATTATTTATCACTTAAATTAAAATTCTTTCAAAAAAGTCAAAAAATTGAATAAAAATTTTAAAAAATAGAAAATATGGGAAAAAATCAAATCCCACATGTTAGCACACCATAGTAGCTGGTCTACTATTCTTGCTGAGTAGATATTTGCACTTTCCAAAGCTTTGCTTTTACAGAGATCAGCTATGATGAGCACATTCATTTGAGACCACTTATGGATCAGAGCAGTATATGTATCAAATATTGATTAGACCTTGTGTCAAGGTTGAGCCTTGAGAGCTTAGATTTGATGACTGATGTGACCCTTTGTCCCATACAGTTCTAGTTCAATGCCCAGTTGTATTATTGCAGCAGCTTTTTAGTTATTTGCGAATGATTATTATGATATGATGTGACCTATAGACTTATGATTGTTGTCATGGATTATTATCTTGTTGTTTTAGTCCTCTTCATAGCATTGACTTGGTATTTAACTCATGATGTGGCAGTACTATCTAAAATAATAAAATGAAATATCTTGGATGATGTTATAAATATAAAATTGGATGTATTACTTGCACACTAAGGTTTTCTGACAACACCCATTGGTTTCATTACCCTCTTATGGGCATAAACATGGTCTTTCTTGACATTTTTGTCTGCTAGCTTAGGCACCACATTCACTTGACTCCATCCATCCATGACTTTCCTTATTTGGCTTTCACCCTGACTTGCCTTCTTGACTTTTGATGTGGAGGACTTCCCCATTTCTACCTCTGTGTTGGACCGCATCCATGTTTGTTTTGTGTCTCTGCTCTGAGTTGGTGACAAAACTTGCCTTTGGTGAGTTGGATTGTATGCCTAAAGCATTTTGGTCTGTTGTCTCGATGTTTGGCACTGTGCAAAACTTCCCCTAGTCACTTGAGTTGTTGTTGGCTAAAACTGAAAGCACATGTACTACTTGTATTGGAAATGTACTATGAAAGCCTGTGAACTTAAAATTCTAGAATGTGTTTCTTAACACACATGAATAAAGGCTATAGCAATGAACTGCTAAAATGCCCCGCAAAGGATATAAAATGGTCCAAAAAGCAATGGCTAAACAAATGCTATATCTAAATATTGCTGACCTCATGATTGTAAATATGCCCCGTATGCAAGCTGCAATTGGTTGTGCTTTTTAGCACATGTGAAATCCTAGAGGGGTCATGTTATCACCTAAACTGTAGCTACCCCTATGGATGTATCCATTAATGGATGGCAGTAGGAAAGGGAAACTCAAAAGGTGCAACCACAATCACCTCGACTTCCAATAGATGGTTTTCGCGCCAATCGAGGCAACCTTCACTTTATGCTATCTAGCCCAAACAACAAAGGGGGAGACCCAGATCTACTCCCAACAGGAGAGATCAAACCAAAACACCAAATCAAGGTTAAGTATGAGTGAAGTATTGTAAGGTGTATGGTGTATTCTAGACCTAAGGATGAAGTCACAAGATAAGTAAGGGGTTCAATGAGTATAGCTTTGGTTCATTGTGAGTGTGAGAGTGACTTATAGTATTTGAAATGAGATCCAGGATTAAAGTACTAGTCAATTGTGAAAAAATCCACTGCCTTGGGAACCGTGTCCAATGCAGGGTAGTTAATAGTTGAATTGGGGCTAACCAGTACTAGAGATAAGCTTGATTATGAGATATGACAACATCAAGGGATTCAAGCAACCCAAACAAGGATCAATCCACAAGTTAACCCAACAATCTAGAAAAGTCGAATTGAGCTTGGAGAAAGATCAGTGCCTTGGGAATTGGGACAAATGGAGTCAAAGTAAGCTTAACTTGTAGATCATGACCCCTATAACATAAGACAAGTGGGTTAGTAAAGGTTTGATGGATGGATCTATCTAGATCTAATAGTTCATGATGTGACCTAAGTGGACCACAATCCCTTAAAACAAGGAATGCTATCCCCAAGGCAAGATTTCACAAAATGACCTACTAGACATAGGTTTCAAGGTATGTGTGTTCCAAATCCACCGAAATCTCAACTACCCATGTCCTACAAGTGGGCCAACTCAATGCCTTCAAGAAGTGCGACCTTGCCCAAGGAGGGTTAAAAGTGTAATAAATGGGATCAAGACAAGCCCAATGGCATCCAAACTTTAGATCTAAGTAGTTTAAGCAAGTGACAATGTGGATCTAGAAAATCAAGGCAATCCAAGGGTTAGATCTTACTAGAT
The DNA here is from genome assembly GCA_027924585.1 of Larix kaempferi. Lineage (NCBI taxonomy): Eukaryota > Viridiplantae > Streptophyta > Pinopsida > Pinales > Pinaceae > Larix > Larix kaempferi. The sequence continues at coordinate 4,678,258 of BSBM01001483.1, read as the reverse complement.
CTAAGTTTTAAGATACCAAGTGGTCCAAAATGGGGTTTTAATCCCTTAAAATGTGGAATAGGGCCCACAAGGTAGAAATCACCAAAGTAACAGTCTAGGGGTAGGTTATAGGATGTGTAGATTGGAAATCAAAAGGAATCTCAACTACCCACGTACTAGATCTAGGTTAACTCACCCAAACCAAGAAGTGCGACCTCACTTAGAGAGGCTAAGTTGCCTTGGGAAGGGGATCAAATGGAGGCCAATCCTCACCAAACTATAGATCCGGGATGTCGTGGATACTATAGAGGTGGGTTTTAAATATCTTACCCAAGAAGCCACTAGATCTTAGTAGATCTGAGAAAATGTAAAAATGAGGGTTTGAAATATGAGGGTTTTATCAATTATGTGTTGTGCCAATGGATTGGGATCAAGATAAGAGAAACAAACCTGTGGAACTTACTTGGATAACCTTGTAGATGCCTTGATGATTATGATCTATCCAAAGCCGATCAATTTGAAGCACTTTGAAGTAGATCTATGAAATCGATTTTGCTCCAAGGAAGCCAATGCGCCCTCTCTCCTACACAACAAATGTCAACAATATCAGATTTGATGCAATCAAGAGATAAGACAAATGCCACAAGAGAAATAATAGAAAGATAGCATAGATCACAATGATACTAATGATAACCCCCTAATACAAGCGAATGCCAAGAAGATCGATTTGAAGAAGCCTTGCAAAATCACCCTAGTTGAAGTTGCCCTCCTGTAGACAAGACAAAGATTTCCAAAATATATGGATCTTACCACAAATACCCAAATGCTAAGATGCAATAGACTTTCCAATCATCATCTAAGAACACCATATGCAAAGGAGATCACAAGAATATCCACAAGATAATTTTTCTATATGAAGATTCCAAGAGCCAAAGACCCCTTTACAATGAGAGGCTCTCTCCTTTAAATAGGAGGGAGAGAGTCCATAATCTAACCACTTTTTGAATGAGTAACTAAGATTAAAAGATCAAAAGATCTAATCAATGGTTGAGAGGAGCTCAACAATAAAATACATGGATCACTAATAAAATATAACAATAAGTGGATAAAATCACCCAAGGAGAGGGGATCCCACCAAATCATGATGACAAAATATAACAATAAGCTTATGGTGGGTCCAAGGGGTAATTTTAGACACCCTTGGTCAATCTCCATAACACAATAATAATAAAATAGTCATCAAAGTACCAAATCGTGCCTCTATGGACAAATCGTGGGCCTTAGGAGGCCTCAGAAATCATTAGAAAGTGCCATAAGTGATGGATGTGAGTCCCGATGAAGCTGAAACTGTTGGAGAAGGTGTGGAAGACATCCCACTCATCATCATTGATCATCCCATGCCAAAACCTTGCCTCAGTAGCCCAAATCGAATTCCTCTGTAGCCATTTCTACCAATCCTGAAATGCCTCGAGAAGCGTGTAACTGCCCCAAACTGCCTCCTAGAGTGCCTGCGCTGTCAAGGTGAGGGCACCAGTGTGTCCGGGAGGGGGGTAATATGGTAAAAACAAGTGGTTGGACCACCCCCTCCAAGCACAGCGCCCTAGGTCAACCGGATAAAAATCATCTCTGCTCTTGCAAGGTCTCTGGCAGACCAAAACTGCACTGGGATAGCCTACTGAGGCTCAATCATCACTGTAAGTGCCCGGAACTGAAAACAGACTGCCTCATTGGACTCAGAAGGTCCAAATCTATCTAAGATGTATACTCATACACCATATGGATCTCTGCATGATCATATAATATATCCAATATACCGGAACAAGTGAAATAATAATAATCTGTAAATGATCAAATAATGCTAAAAACCATGAATCATCATCATAAACCTGTATCTAATGCATAGAACCATCATGTACATGTACATGGACCATATATCATCTATCTGTATCATCACAAGGTCCAACCATCTCATGTCCTATGGTTGACCTTGGTCAAACTAGGTTTGACCAAGTCAACATGACCAAGTATAACCCAGACTATCATCAGAAGCTGCTGCAAAGTGTTAAAGGTTAATGCATGCTCTACAACTTATTCAAATAACAATTATAACACAAAGTCATCATTACTGGCGATCTAAATCCAAATATATAGTGTTATTAATTATTATTATAACTCAGACTAGACTTTCAAGACGATACTCACTTCATAGTTGTGATCAATTTGCTAGTGAAGGGTGAAGGCTTAAAATAAACTGGCTAGGTTAAAGGATGACTTGACTGACTTAACATTGTGACACTTTGGATATGGGAAAGGGAATACACACCCATAGTATATACTGAATGAGCAACAACACAGGGAATGGCAGTGTCTCACAAATGGATGAGTTGTTCAAAGAGGGTTTATTCACCTTTAACAAATGCGCACAATCCATAATACAAATGAGGCCAGCAATTGTTTTGATATAGCATTTAAGTTCCATTGCTTTTTGGGCTTGAAGTTTCCATAGCCTTTGATCTATGTGTGTTTATAAACACATTACATAGATTTACACTTATTCTAGGCTTTTTGCTGTAGGTGTGTTTTTAAGGCACTTGTTTACCTGAGCACTTCTAGGTGTGTCACAGACAGCTTGTTTACCTAGGTCTTTTATATTTCACAAAAGATATAAGATTTTATTTCATAGCCATTTTCAATTGGCTTGCCTTTCATTCATGTGTGTTTAAAAACACATTGCATGAACAGGCTTTTCATACAAGATATAACATTTCATTTTCCAGATTTTCTATTCATGGCAGCACTAAAAGTTTCAAGTTTAGCCAACACAACTTTAGTGACTAGGGGGAATTCACAAGGAAATCCAACTCACCATAGGTAAGTTTTGTCACCAACTCAGAGTCGAGACACAATAAACAGGGAAGCTCATCCAATACAGAGGCCTACAGTGGGGAAAATTCCTCCATGCCACTAGTCAAGTAATAAGTCAGGGTGATAAACTGAAAGGTAGGTAATGGATGGATGAAGACAATGAATAATGGAGCCAACACTAGCAAGCCAAGGTATGGTGGAATGATCACCTCTATTCCCCCTAAGGAGGGTAAAACCAATGAGTATGAATAATGAACTTCTAAGTCTGAGTAGGGACAGTATAATATATATAATAAGATCAATCAGGTCCTCATATCTATATGATCGCCAGATCATGACACTAAGTGCTAAGACATGCTATAAGAATAAATATAAAAGCAATATAACCACAACTTGTAGTTGCCCCTAGTGGTATCCCATCCGGGACGGTAGAGGAGTCAGGCAACTAAAGAGGTGACCCAAGAGATGCCACGGTCCCCAATGCAGGTGGGAGTCACGTCAACCGAGGCACTCTTCGCTTTAGGTCAAGGTATAACTAGACCAAGGGGGAGACCCTATACCCCAATCACAGTTGATTGGACCCAAACAAAGGTTTCTAAGTGTAGGTAAGTAATGAGTTACGGAAACCAATGCAAGGCTAAGTGGACCTAAGGTTTAAGGTATGGTTGAAGGAAGTGTAAAAGATTATTAACGTTTCAACCTATGTATGGTCTAGGCCACATGATGGGGTATGATGAAAAAGTATAGTACCATGTGTTTACACAAGTGGGTCTAGTTTTCTTGGGAAGTGTGAAGTGATTCTAGGTAGGCCCACAAGGTGAAGGTAGATGTGAGGTAGGTACTATAGGTTATATGTAGGCTAGATCTATGAGTTGAAGTTGATTTCAAGGATACCCATGTGCTAGATCTAGGATTTGATACCAATCCCAAGGAGTGCGACTTGCTTGGTGATGGACTAGTGCCTTGTTAAGTGGGCTAATGGGGTCAAAAGTGTGTCAAATTGTAGATCGGGACACCTAGAAGCCAAGTCAAGTGGATTGAGTGAAATCTAATGGTTGGATCTTACTAGATCTAGGTTTTTTAAGTGAGGACCCTAAGTGGACCACAATCCCTTGAAACAAGGAATGCAATCCCCAAGGCGGATCTTGACAAAAGGACAGTATAGACCTAGGTTTCAAGGCATGGGCATTCCAAATCCACGAATAACTCAAACACCCACTTCCTAGAAGTGGACCAACTCAAAAAATCAAGGGGGTGCGATTTGCTCAAGGAGGGTCCAAAAATGGGTTTTGGTGGACCAAATCAAGTCCAATGGCCACCAAAATGTAGATCCGGGATGTTAGTACCCCGATCTATGTTCCTTCAAAGTTTCAAGTGAATCCAATGGCTAGATCTTAGTAGATCTAAGTTTTAAGATGCCAAGAAGGTCAAAAAGGGGGTTTCAACCCCTTAAAACATGGAGAGATGTCCACAAGGTAGTTTTCACCAAAGTAAAGATATGGGTATAGGTTATCAAATGTCTAGATGTCAAATCAAGTGGGATCTCACCTACCCATATGCTAGATCTAACCCAACAAGCTTCTCTTAGGAAAATCGATTTAGGTTCAAGAAGGCTTTTTGCATTGAAAAGTGTGTCAATTTTTAGCCAATCACCACCAAACTATAGATCCAACTAGGGGTGGATCCTATAGAGGTGGGTTTTTAATATCTTTTCAATTGCAAGGCTAGATCTAAGTAGATCTAAGAAATACCAAAATTGGGGTTTTGATTTAATTAGGGTTTTATGACCAATGAAGATAGAATGGATGAAAGAGGCACATACCTTGTAGATCTTACCTCAATTGCTTATGGCCACCTTGCAAGTTGATAGCATTCTCCTATGTGTATATTCAAGAGTGAGATCCAAGTGCCCCAACCAAATCGCCCTTCTCCAAGATAGCCAAATCGTCCTCCTCCTACAAGACAAGATCAAAGAAACAAGTCAAGCAAGATGATTATGAAAATGGTAGAAAGATGTAATAGAAAGCATCAACTATGTCACGAAGATACAATAATGATACTCCCTGTCACAATATCAACCCAAGAGAGAATATGTGGATCCCTCCAACAATAACCCTCATGAAGTCGCCCTCCTCTCTCCAATTCGACTTTCCTGTCAAAAGGTTAGCAAAAGCACCAAAATCCACAATGATACATAGAAGAGATACTGTATATTCAATATGCAAGAGAATCCACAATGCAAGAGAGATGTGCTCCACAAAAAATCTTCTATTCCAATATTCCAGAGTTCCAAAGGTCAGCTTTACAATGGGGGGTCTCCTCCTTATATAGGATAATAAAGACCAAAACCCTATACCACTCCTCAATACTACATCAAATGAGTGGTTGAGATTAAAAAATCTCATCATACAATCAATGGCTAAGATGACCCATAACAATATATCACATGGATCACTCAAAATAACAAAAGCGCCCTCACTAAATGGTACAATGGAGGGTGACGTCATCCCACTAGAGGGGTAAAAAGTACAATAATCCACCTCATGATGACTAGGACATGATAAAATAAGCACATGGTGGGGCTAGGAGGCATCAATCCTTACTAGCTCATCCCCAAGGCACAATAAAATAATAAAATATGTCCAATATAATAAAAAAAACCAAAACTGTCCTCAGAATCCATGACAGTCAAGCAATAAATGTCCTCCTGTGATCAATCCGGGCATACCCACATGGTGAAAACTGACTGGAAGATAGTGATGCCATCCTGGAAGACCTCTGTGAAGACCAAATGCCAAAACCTTGCCTCAATTGCCCAAATCGATTTCCTCAGTGACCACTTTACCCCATTTTTTAACTGCCTCGGGAACTGTGAAAGTGCCAAAACTGCCTCCTAGGGTGCTAGCGTTGTCCATCTGAGCCCACCAGGCTCTCCGGAAGGGGGGATAAATGGTAATAACAAGTGGCTGGACCACCCCCTCCATCATCAGCGCCCTAGGTGAACTCGCCTCTCGGGGCCCCTGCTGCTCAGGCTGGGAAATCAGCCCCAAATCTGGTCAACAAGTGTAAAACTGCATCAATCACTGTCAGAAGTGCCCGGAACTGAAAGATAAGTGTCTCAACGGATCCAGAAGACCCAAATCCACAAGGAATGAGTACTCATACACCCTGGGTTGCCCTAATGGGCCTGTTGTAGGGTCCACCATATATGGACAATGTATAATATGCTGATCTGAAGTAATAATAAACCTGCTGAATTGGATCAAACATCATCTGCATCATATGTCCATCATATGATATCATCATCAAACATGTGGGCCCATAAATCATCATCAATAATCATCCATACATGGTCCACATCATCACGGATCCCAAGAATATAAAATCAAGGATAAATCACATCGGTAGACTAAGACAATGCTTCTCTAATCATTCTCACAGCTAGGCTCAAAGTATAAATTCCATTCAGTGGCATTAATCAGTTTAACATATTCCATTGTTATATAAAATTACTTGCACAATAGTTCAAATGACAAACTCACCCATTGGACATGGTCAAACTGCTAGTGAAGGATGAAGGCTAGGAGCAAGGTTGGGCCAAGGGTTTGACTTGTCTAACTTAACTCAAAAATACTTTGGACTGGGAGAAGGGGGAAGCTACAAACTCTGTGCTGGACAAAAGAACACGGGGGATGGCTGTGCCTCACAAATGGATAAGTTGTTTAGAGAGTGCTTATTCAACTTAGGCATCATGTCTACATCAAGTTGATCCAGGTTCATTAGGATCATTCAATTTTATTTCCATGGCCTTTTTGGCCTACATAACCCTTCGGATTTCAGATGTGCTGAGAAGCACAACTAGTTGCAGCTTGCATCCAGGGCATGTTTTTCATATATTTATACAAGGTCAGCAATTGTTTAGATATAGCTTTTAAGAATCATTGCTTTTTGGACCTTTCTTATACTCTTCGAGGAGTATTTTTAGCTTTTCATTGCTCTTGCCCTTTTTGTTTCCATGGGCGAATTTATTTAGTTTCCACAGGTAGAACATGAGCTTTCAGTTTTAGCCAACAACATCTCAAGTGACTAGGGGGAGTTCGAGCCAATGCCAAACATCGGGACAACCGACCAGAATGATTTAGGCCTACAATCCAACTCACCAAAGGCAAGTTCTGTCACCAACTCAGAGCCGAGACACCGGATAAACAGGGATGCGGTCCAAACATAGAGGTAGAAAAATGGGGAAGTCCTCAGTATCCGAAAGTCAAATGAGACAAGTCAGGGTTTAAAGTCAAACAGGAAGGTCATGTATGGATGGAGACAAGTGAATATGGAGCCTACACTAGCAGACAACTGGTGTCGGGGAAAGACCATGTCTATGTAAGGTGAAATACTAGTAAGTTTTGTTAAATGACCTAAAACTGCAAGCAATTGTCCATTTTATGATTTACAGTTCATTTTAAATAGTTTGCCACATCAGGAATGATATACCAAGCACATGCTATGATCATGACTAAATCAACAAGATAATAATCCACAGTCAGTGAGAACATATCCATAGATCATACAACATCATCATAATAATCATCATCATGCATCATCTAAAACACTGCTGAAATACATCTCTAGGCACTGAACTGAAACTGTAATGGGATAAGTGGTCACATCAGTCATCAAATCTGAACTCTCAAGGCTCAGCCTTGACACAAGGTCATAAAATCTGAATAATGTACTGCTCTGATCATGAGTGATCCAAAATATATAGCCATGCTCTGGAATAAAGGAAGCTCTGGAATGTGCAGATATCTGCTGTACAAGAATAGTAGCCCTGCTACTATGGTGTGATAACACTTTCATTCATGTGTGTTTAAAAACACATTGCATGAACATGCTTTTCATACAAGATATAACATTTCATTTTCCAGATTTTCTATTCATGGAAGCACTAAAAGTTTCAAGTTTAGCCAACACAACTTTAGTGACTAGGGGGAATTCACAAGGAAATCCAACTCACCATAGGTAAGTTTTGTCACCAACTCAGAGTCGAGACACAATAAACAGGGAAGCTCATCCAATACAGAGGCTACAGTGGGGAAAATTCCTCCATGCCACTAGTCAAGTAATAAGTCAGGGTGATAAACTGAAAGGTAGGTAATGGATGGATGAAGACAATGAATAATGGAGCCAACACTAGCAAGCCAAGGTATGGTGGAATGATCACCTCTATTCCCCCTAAGGAGGGTAAAACCAATGAGTATGAATAATGAACTTCTAAGTCTGAGTAGGGACAGTATAATATATATAATAAGATCAATCAGGTCCTCATATCTATATGATCGCCAGATCATGACACTAAGTGCTAAGACATGCTATAAGAATAAATATAAAAGCAATATAACCACAACACCATGATATACCTGCTGAGTCATATGCCTGAATGCTCATCACCTGAACCATCATCTGCCCTCTGAAACTGCTACTGTAACTCTGGGCACTACTAACTGCTCTGTACCAATGGTATAGTGGCTACATCGGTCATCTCTCTGAGTGTCCTGAGACTCAGTCCTGGCATGGGGAATAAAACTGTTGTCCAAATCTGATAGTGATCCATAATAGATGCTCATCTCAGCATCTCAATGTAAGGGAACTGGCTGAATAGTGTACTGGAATCAGAAAAATAATGTATGGTAGCCCGACTACTATATATGTGATAACAAGTCATATAGGCCAAAAAGGCCATGGAAATAAAATGAATGATCCTAATGAACCTGGATCGGCTTGATGTAGACATGATGTCTAAGTTGAATAAACACTCTCTAAACAACTTACCAATTTATGAGGCACTACCCTTCCCCTTGTTATTTTGTCCAGCACATAGTGTAGCTTCCCCTTTTCACCGTCCAAAGTGTCACTTAGAAAAGTTGGTCAAGTCATCCCCTTTTGCCCAGCCTTCTTCTTAGCCTTCACCCTTTGCTAGCAGTTAGGCCATGTGTGTTGAGTGAGTATGTCTTTAAAGATTTTTGTGCAAGTAAATTATAAATAACAAATAAAGTATATATGTATTAACTGCCACTGAATGATGTTTATACTTTAAGTTAAGTTGTGAATATGATTAAAGGAACGTGTCTTAGTCTTATGTTCTAATCTAGTTTGTGGTTGCGAGGTCGCCCTCCTTGGGTAGGTGAGTTAAGCTAGTTCCATCACATGGGTAGGTGAGATCCCACTTGATTTGCAATCCTCTCACTTGATAACCTATCCCTAGTGCTTCACTTCTTTGATTTTTGCCTTGTGGGCCCCATTCCTCATTTCGAGGGTTGTGCCCCACTTGGGTCATTGAGTGATGCATCTTGAATCTCAGATCTACTGAGCTCTAGCCATTGGATGCCTCTAATCTTCAAAACCCACCTTGGTTTGTACCTTGACTACCCCGATCTATATTTTGGTGGACATCCAACTCCATTTGGCCCTTGATCGAAGACACTAGTCCTCCTTGGGGCAATTCGCACTCCTTAGGGTTAGTGACTTTTCCTAGACCCCACACTTGGGTTCTCTCAAATCTTTGTCAATCCATAGATCCATGTCATAGAGCCCCTATAGTACCATCTCCCATAAATTTTGACCAAGTGGACCCATCTTGGACCATTTTCCCTATTTTAAGGAAGTGGGTCCCACTTGTGTATTTTGTGGTACTATATCTATCATTTGATCCCCCCTAGGTGACCCAAATAATACATTGGTTGAAACACTTGTCACTTCTTAAGCCTCTTCAACCATATACTTAAACCCTTGGATCCACCTAAGCTTGCATTGGTTTCCGTAACTCAACTTTCACACTTCCCTAGGAACCATTACTTTGGCTAGTCTTATGTTGACTGGTTATTGGGTCTCCCCCTTGATCTTATCCTATCTAGATCTAAAGCAAAGAGTGCCTCAATTGTCGTGACTCCCAGCTTGCATTGGGAACTGTGGCATCTCTTGTGTCACCTCTTTAGTTGTCCATCTCCTCTACCATCCCAGATGGGATACCATTAGGGACAACTACAAGTTGTGTGATAACAGACCCAACTTGGACCCGTTTTCCATTTATTAAGGAGTGGGCCCCACTTGTGTGATTTTCATGGTACTAAATCTAATTTAATTGAGCTTCATAAGTGGCCCTAGTCATTAATTGCTTGAAACACTTGTCACCTCATAAGCCTCTTCAACCACACTTAAACTCTTAGGCCCACTTAATCTAATTCACTCATTGGTTTCTGTAACTCAACTTACACATTTCCCTAGGAACCTTTGGGTTAACTAATCTTCATTTGATTGGCTAGGGTCTTCCCCTTGATCTTGATTAGTCTTGATCTAAAGTGAAGAGTGCCTCGGTTATCGTGAAACCCAACTTGCATTGGGAACCATGGCATCTCTTGGGTCACCTCTTTAGTTGTCGATCTCCTCTACCATCCCGGATGCGATACTTTTAGGGACAGCTACAAGTTGTGTGATAACATTTTGGCACCGCTGTCAGGGAGGTAGAGGCTTACCTCAGGCGTCTACGAGTATCCATGCGTAATTCATATCTTATCACATCCGGTTTAATCTAGATGGTTATCACTTTTATCCTTAATCTAAACATAGCCATATTTTTTCCCCTCATCTCTCCCCGCTATTTTAACGACATCTTTTGGTAGAAAAGAATTAAAATCTGCTTGGCAACTCCACATAAGCAACTCCACTGGTGATCGATCCTATCATTATCTAGAACCCATGGGGTGCATCATTTTGTATTTAGGTTCTTGATTTCTATTATAATTGCCATCCATGGCTGCGTTTGAGCGGCCTAGAACTTTCGATCGGTTAAAAGTCTTTGACTTCTCAAAAATTGTTGGGTATCCTCATCATGTTCCTCATCAAGTCCGTGAAAGGTTGCCTAAATTCGATGGAAGTTATGAGGTGTCTGGTAAAGTGCACCTTAATCTCTTTAAAGAAGTTATTAACGAATTATCTGTAACCGATGAGGATGTATTTATGAAACTATTGGCCTTGTCTTTCCAAGGAAGCGTTGAGCTCTGGTTTCTAAATTTAAAGACCAATAGCATTTCTGGATATGACATGTTTGAAAGTAAATTCTTAGAAGAATGGGGAAGTGAATTCGATGATATTTATTCTTCAATTCAAATCCGAGATCAAAACCTTCCCCTTTCCGATCCTATCATTGAATCAATCAATAATCAAATATCAAGTGAATTGTCAACATCCAGAGATGACCCCTCCTACCCAATTTCTTTTGAGGATAAGTCTTCCACTTTTGAGTAAATCGAAAGTCAAATCCCTAATCATTGTATAAATCATAAGTTTTCAAATTTCTTTTTAGGTAGCCCTAGTCCTGATCCTGAGGAAATTTCTGAGGATGAGCTGTTAGTCAATAAGTCTATTGAAGTTCCTCCTTCGGAGAAACTCATTAGTCATTCTATCATTAGTGATCGTTCAATTTCCCATCACCTTATTAAAGAAGAAGAAAGTAGGGACATTGACCAAGATCCTATAGTAGTGATTTTACATGATCATTGTGCAAATAATCAGGATGTTTTAAATGAACTTGTTAATTTTATCCCTGACCACTTAAATGAAAATGATCATTTATCCTCATATGACTTTAATGATGAATCAATAGAAGGTCAATCCCAAGATGAGGATAAGTTAATAAATCACACTAGATGCTCTAATCTATGTTCTACTTTTTATAGTGAGTTTTTAAGTTTTCCTTTTTTCATCCTTAATCAAGATAATTTTATTGAATCCTTAGAGTTAGATAGTTTTGGTCAATCTTGTCCTCAAATTGTAAGTATTAGATTTAATCAAAAGCTTGAAGTCATTCCTAGTGCTATTTTGAAGGGCCTTTCATTTTGTCAATATCCAATGCCAAATTTTTCTATCCATCTAGGAGACTCTGCATATTTTCAATCCACCCTCCCTTCCCAACTTTTTCAATCTTCTTTGGGTTGGTGGTCTAGTCAGTCTTTTGCTTTTGAAATTTTCAATAGGAAGTATAAGCATTGTCCCATAATTGGAGAAAAATCACTTCATTTCCATTTTCAGTCACTTTGGAACAATAACGCATGTTGTCATTTTATCAATCATTCTTGGTGGCTAGAAAAGGTATTTAAAGATCAAAGTAAAAATGCGGAAAAATAATTAAGTGAGACAAGTTGTGAGGCTTGTCTCCTTAAGATCTTTGCAGACTTAAGGAGCTGCAAATTTTTAGCTCTTATGACAGCGAAATAAATCTTTTTAAAATCAAATCTAAACACTACTTTTCAAACTTTTTTAAAATTTAACAATTTTTTGAGAAGTTAAGAAAAGTAAAATGCTTGATAACAATAGATCTAATCTATTGAAGATGAATACTTTGTAAATGACTTAGACTAGATCTCTAAAAGTAATATATCAGAATGTAAACTTTAAAATGCAAACTAATATTACTCTTTGTTTGTAACCAGTAACCAAAGAAAATGTATTAAGAAAGGAGGAGGAGATGTGGAGAGTTTTTTTTTTGGTTTATCAATTTTTTCCTTGAAGAAGCCTTGGATCCTTCTTGGTGGTGAGCTAAGGGACTGTATTTGCAAAATAAGTTAGAGAAGTAGAAGAAGCAAGCAAGATCTTCCACCCATCCACTTGAAGCAGCCTGCAAAACACATCAACTTGAAACACAAAGATCAAATCTAGAAAAATACATAGAAGAAATCAAAAGAAAATGCTCATAAACAAATGACACATCTAAATCAGATCTTTACATATACATAGATAAGAGATTAAATAATAAACAAATTACTTAACTTCCCTTATAAATCAGTACTGATCCTTCCCAAAGCTATATTTGATGCAAAGAAAAACAGATAGCATAAATACAGGTTACCTCAGTTTAAATCAAAACATTCATCCACTCATAAGAAGCCCAACACCATGATTGACCTCCAAAGTCTCTTTATTTCATTAAGCAAAATGACAAGTACAAAATCGAATTACAAATGCAAGCTCTAACTCCCAAACTCCAACTAGAGAAAATGGGAGAGAGCTGCTCCAATTTATAGAAAACTAAGAGAGGGAGTGTGCCCAAGTTGAGGAGAGGAGTGGGGGAATGGGTAGCAAAAATCGTGGAGCAATAGGAGCTTCCCACTCCTAAGTTTTGGTTGCTAAAACGCAGCACCAAATGTGCCAACATCTCAGCACAAAATCAGCTACAAACTGCCCACACATGGGGGCTCCCTTTATTGGGAAATGCACCCATCCATGAGGGAATGCACCCACCCTTTGTGGGGAGTCACTCCCACTAAATGGGCTGCCTAAATGTCATAGAAATCAGCTCTTATTACTCCTTAAACCATGCTGATTTATTTCAGACCTCAAATCCCCAAAATTATGGAGTTTAATTTTTTATCATTTTTTATTTTTTTTATTTTTTCTCACTTTTTCACTTTTTTTCGATTTTTTGAGAAAAGTGAAAAATAAATGCCTCCACCACTATAGAAAGTGAGTTTTGGGGTATAAGGTGGGTGTTCTGAGTTAGAAAATGAGCACCCCCAAGGAAAAAAAGACTCCTAGGCCACACTTTTATGCCGATTACAAAAATTTTAATTAAACCATTAAAAAATGGCTCAATTACGGAAACAGCTTTTTTCGCTGAAACATAAAAAAAAAACTAGGGGGACTTAGCACATGTCCATACGACTCCAAAATAGTGTCTAGCATGTTCATATACATTGACCCATGGACTTTAATACCTTGACAGCGCAGGCATTCCAAGAGGCAGTTTGGGGCAGTTTCATGCTTACCGAGGCATTTCAGGATTGGTAGAAATGGCTATTGAGGAATTCGATTTGGGCTACTGAGGCAATGTCTTGGCATGAGATGATCAGTGATGATGAGTTGATGTCTTCCACACCTCTTCCAGCAGTTTCAGCTTCATCGGGGCCCGCATCCATCACTTATGGCACTTTCTGATGATTTTTTAGGCCTCTTAAGGCCCACGATTTGTCCATAGAGGCACGATTTGGTATATTGATGACTATTTTATTATTATTGTGCTATGGGGATTGACCAAGGGTGGCTAAAATTACCCCTTGAACCCACCATAAGCTTCTTATTATATTTTGTCATCATGATATGGTGGGATTCCCCTCTCCTAGGGCGATTTTGTCCACTTTTGTTATATTTTATTAGTGATCCATGTATTTTATTGTTGAGCTCATCTCAACCATTGATTAGACATTTGTAGCTTTTAATCTTAGCCACTCATTCAAAAAGTGGTTAGAATTTTGGTGCCTCTCCTATCTATTTAAAGGAGGGAACCTCTCATTGTAAAGGGGACTTGTGGCTCTGGATTATTGGAATAGAAAATTATTATTGCATCTATCTCCAGTGTTGTGGTGAATGTTTTTGGTGTTTGCTTGTTGGTTCTTCCTTTGCACTGAGTTATTGGAGATCTTGTTTTGCCATATCTTTTGTACCACGTTTTTTGCATCTACAAGTGGAGGTCGATTTGCTTTGAGAAGGAAGTATTGGTAGGGGAAGACTCTCCCTACTTCTTCTTTGGATCTCTTCGTTGGTAGCAGGGAGTATTACTGTCCCAGGACCTTCTATTTCATGTTACTATTGCATTTCGCTTGTATTTCCTCCATATTTGGTCGTACTGATTGAATCGCTATTCCTTGGTTTGACAGGTAGAGGAGGTCGCACTTGTGGGCTAGGGCATCAATTTGGCAAGCAAAAATCAACCATCTCTCATTTGATCTCTGCGGGAATCTTCCTCAACATCAAGGCATCTCTCTTCATCACTCAGGTATGATCTCAAGGTAGTTTCTATCTCCATGATCTATCCACTTGTCTTAAATATTTCAAACCCTAATTAATCAAAACCCCCATTGTTACATTTTCTTAGACCTACTGAGATCTAGTGGGTTGTTGGGTATAATATTGAAAACCCACCTCTATAGTATCCACGGCATCCCGGATCTATAGTTTGGTGAGGATTGGCCTTCATTCAACCCCCTTCCCAAGCCAACTTGGCTTCCCAAAGTGAGGGTGCACTTCTTGGAGAGTTGAGTTGACCTAGATCTAGTTGATGGGTAGTTGAGATTTTAATTGATTCATGATCTATACATCCTAAAACCTACCCCTAGACTCTTACTTTGGCAATTTCTACCTTGTGGGCCCTATTCCACATTTTAAGGGATTTAATCCCCATTTTGGACCACTTGGTATCTTCAAACTTAGATCTAGTAAGATCTAGCCCTTGGATTGTCTTGATATTGTAGATCCACACTCTCACTTGATTAAACTACTTGGATCTAAAGTTTGGATGCCCTTGGACTTGTCTTGATCCCCTTTATCCCACATTTTACCCTCCTTGGGCAAAGTCGCACTTCCTTGGAGATTGGAGTTGGTCCACTTCTAGGACGTGGGTACATGAGATTTTAGTAGATTTGGAACGAGCATAATTCAAAACCTAGGTCTAGTTGGTCACTTCATAAAATCTTGCCTTAGGGATTGTAGAAATTCTGCACTTTATTATCTGCTGGTTTGTGTTAACAATTTGTGGTTTTCACCTACAGCCGGTTATGCATAGGCTGTAGATTACTTATAAAATTTTTCTGTAACAATCAAACACACAATAGAATGCTACTAACAGGCTGAAAACACATTTTAAACATTCACACATGAAAAGATAGACTCAGAGATTTTTGGCCAAAATCGAGCCCTGGAAAAACCCCCACGGGGAAAACCAGTTAGAGAGAGAGAGAGATTTTATTTCTTTAGAGAATATTCAGCTAAAATTTACAGTCAAACAAATACTTATCTCAACCATAAACTTCACTCCTGGAGTTGTCTCGAAATCTGTGCAATCACTGCAGGATTTCAGTGCTGAAACAATGCCTTGGAAATCGTGCCAGAAAGTACAAAATAGTCCCAGTACTTTCCCTCAATTTCTGTGCAGCAATAGTTATTGCCTTGGGAAATGTGCCCGAAGTTACAGTCTCAAATATGTGCCAAAAAGTCTCGATATGTGTGCAGCATTAAATGCAGCCAACCGTACCTCGATTTCTGTGCCTCCTCGAAATCTATGCAGCAGAAAATTTGCCTCGGGTTTTGTGCCCACAGTACTACTCAAGTGAATGAGCCTGCTGTCTCGAATATCGTGCCCACTGTATGTTGTTCAGAAATCCGTGACCTCGGTAATAGTGCCCAGCAAATACCCAGCAGAACACTCCCTCGATTTCTGTGCCCTTCTCGAGTTTTGTGCCCAGTCAATATCTAGGAACTCGTGCCCACTAAAATATGGAAACTCATGCCCTGTAAATACAATACGGATGCTGAAGTATCTTCCTTGAAAACTGTGCCAAGAATAAATGCCAAGCATGTGCCTCGATTTCAGTGCCAATGCATGAAAGCTGCCTCGGTATGCGTGCAAGTCTCTAAGCTCTTCTCCTCTCTCTCAATATCTCCAGAAAAATCGAATCACTTTGCCTCCCTCAACCCTTTTTGTCTAAACCCTAAGTGAGAATCTAATCCAACGGTGGAGATGAATCCAATCCAATGGCTAGGATTTGATGAAAGCAAAAATATCACTTTATTTAATTCACTTAAATAAATATTTACTCACCCACTTAACTTTAGCAAAAAAGTGACTTTCATTTTATAAAGTCTCATTAAAGTGCTTTTAATGTGAGGGTCACCTTTCCCCTTTCTAAGTGACTTAGGCAAGTAGTCACTAGGGGAACACTTCCCTAGGTACAAAACTAACAAGCATAGCATTCCTTGTTTTAAGGGATTGTGGTCCACTTAGGTCAAACCTTGAATCTCTAGATCTAGACCTATTCATCCATCAAACCTTTAATTGCCCACTTGTCTCATGCAATAGGAGTCATCAACCACAAGTTAATTTCATTTTACTCCATTATCCCAATTCCCAAGGCATTGATCTCTCTCCAAGTCAATTCGACTTTCCTAGATTGTTGGATTAACTTGTGGTTTGATCCTTGTTTGGTGGACTAAACCCTTTGATGTCATCATACTTCATGATCAAGCTTGTCACTTGTACTAGTTAGCCCCAATTCAACCCCTAAACTACCCTGCATTGGACACGGTTCCCAAGGCAATGGATTTTCTCACATTGAACTAGTACTTTAATCCTGGATCTCACTTCAAATATCATAAGTCACTCTCACATCAACAATGAACCAAAGTTATACTCATTGAACCCCTCACTTACCTTGTGACTTCATCCTAAAGTCTAGGATAAACCATACACCTTATTTCACTTAGTCTTAACTTGATTTGGTGTCTTGGTTTGATCTCTCCTGTTGGGAGTAGATCGGGTCTCCCCCTTTGTTGTCTGGGCTAGATAACATAAAGCGAAGGTTGCCTCGACTGGCGTGACAACCATCTATTGGAGGTCGAGGTGATCGTGGTTGCACCTTTTGAGTTGCCCTTTCCTATTGCCATCCATTAATGGATACATCCACAGGGGTAACTACAGCTTAGGTGATAACAGGGGGGTTAATTTTATCTTGAATTTTTAGAACAATTGCAGTTGATGATTAATCTAAGCTAAACCCCAAGGGTATCTTTTCTTCACACCAAAATATGATGGAGTACTTCGGCAGATCAAGGAGGTTAATTTTAGTTTGCAAATTTTAGAACAATTGTAGTTTATTTTGTGGCACTTAAGTGAAAGATTGAAAAAATAATTATAAGTCCCCCTGGGACGCTTTGTGTGCTTTGTGAATGTTTTCTAATTACTAATAACAAAAAATAAACTAATCTAAAACAAAGAAAAGTAGAAAAAAAAACTAAAAAACAAAAACAAAAACAAAAAAATGTACGAATCCCCCCTGGGGGGATTGGGATCAGGTGCTGGAATTGCATGCTTGCTCTTTTTATTCTTGAATTACAATATGAAACCTTTGAAGAGAGACTGCTTTCCCCTTATTGAATAGGGAACAAGTCAGTTTACAATTTTTATATGAGAAAGAGAAAGTGCTTAAATGGGGGTCTTTGGATCGCCTTGGAAGCTCTTAAACCCAAGAGTTTCGCAATTTTAAACTTTGGACCTGCTAAACAAATAAAAGCGACCATCAAGCTTTATTGTTAGTAAAAAGGACCAAAATCACTTTAAGAGTGCTTCGGTTACACTACAAAATGCATGCAAAAATGCGGATTGAACTAGTGTGTAATGAAGACTTTTTGGATGACTTATAAAGACTTGAAAGCAAATTTTAAATTAATTTAAAATGCAAAACTGATATGTATGCAAAACAGACCGGCAAACTAAAAAAATGTAAAAATGCCGAAAACACTATAAACTAGCTAAAAAAAATAAACAAAAGGAACCAAGAAAACGAACTAGAAAGTTCGTTTCTTGGGATCTTGGATTGCTCTTTTAGGGCAGCCAATGCAAGACTCTTCAATCAGTCAAAATGAAAACAATAAGCACAAAAGCATCTCCTAACAAGATTTAAGATTTTTACTTGAAAAAAGAACTTTGTAAAAGAAAAGAGATTTCACTAGATCTATGAGAAATTTTAAATACTTAAGATTTAAGATCTAATGAACAAGTAATCAAATATATTCTAGATATTGCAATATTTTTAGATCTGAATATAAAATGCCAAGTAACCAAGATAGAATGATGAGTTTTAAGGTAGAAAGATAGAACCCAGAAAATGGAAAAGAAGTTGGGCGAATGGAGTCTCCTTAGTAGTGGTATTGAGAGGGGCTAAGCTCTTTTTTTCGAATGCACTTCAGAGGTAGCAATGCTAGCATGCTTGCTACAACTCTCCAACTTAGATAACCTGTAATACTCACAACAACTTGCACAAGAGAGTTTAAAGTATCGATGTTTCACCACGAAAAATGCTTATAAAGAAATGCTCATTCGAACAAGAAATTACAAATTTTAAAGCATCTTAAATGATTATTCAATAAGAAATATATTGTAAAATACTATTTCTTATCCTACTAGAATGTATATTCTCTTCAAAGGTCAATAGAACTCCAACAATAAACAAAGTTGTAAAGCGACACAGTTTACCTCAATGGTTCAAGAGCCTCAAACATCCACACAAATAGATAATAACACAATGCATAAGCCTCCAAAGCCTTTCTTCTTATTCTGATTCTCAAAGAAAATATTACAAAAAAATAGAGCAGATGTTCGACTTTCACACCCTTTACAATGGAAGAGAGCTTTGTTTATATAGCAAAATACAGAGGTGGGGGGCGTTAATCCAAGAGAGGGCGACCTGGCTTGATCAAAGGTCAAACTGAAGTGGGTTGGCGCTGATCTGAAACTAAATGGCAGCCAAAACAATAACATGGCACCACCTCTTCATGAGGTAGGCAGCCCAACCTTGGAACTATCACCACCGAACCGTGATCTTCCACTTGAGCTTGCTATCCGCATGAAGGAGATGGGCGCATATGTGATGAGCTAGTTCACTCTTTGGTTGATTGCAATGATTGGGAGCCATACGAATGGGGTTGCGCCACCTCAAGAGAGGTAGGCGCACTCCCCATCTTGCTTTCACCACTCCAATCCAATACGGCCGTGTGGAGATGACTCCCACGTGAATGATCGAGGGCAAATGTCTTGTCTTCATAAACTTTGGATATAAAATAATAGCCCAGGACATGACTTATTACATAATACTTTAACCTTATCACCTAGTCGCCTCCCATATGTGACATGGTGCCATTGCATTTTATCACATGTTAATTCCTTTTTTTTATTTTTTTATTTTTTTGACCATGGTGCATTTTGTTGCACCATTAGCAATTTTTTGCTAATTTGTAGCTCTGATAGGAAAAAACCACTCCACGGAACGTTTTGGTCGCCCGAAACATTAGAAGACCAAGTACCAGGGTAAAGAGGATGCTCTGAGCTTGAAAACGAACATCCCTGCACCAAATTCCGACTCTGGATCACTCTTTTATCACCATTTGAATTTTTTCATTTAAACCATTAAAAAAATGGCTTAAAAATGTAAAAATTTTATTTTTCTCGGAACTGACTGAAACTTCTGGGGGACCTAGTACATGACCAAACAACAAAAATTTAGCATCTAACACGCTTATAAACATTACAAAATGGACTTGTTATCACCAATCTTGTAGTTGCCCCTACAGATGGATCCAAGGTGGATGGTAGAGGGGACAGGCAACTAAAGTGGCGAACCAAGAGAGCCTTAGTTCCCAAGAGGATGGTTGTCATGCCAACCAAGGCACTCTTCGCTTTAGCTATCAAAGCCAAGATACCAAGGGGGAGACCCAGATCTACTCCTGATAGGAGAGATCAACCCAATCACCAGATCAAATCAATCTAATGAAGTACGTAGGGTGACAGGGATGGAACCCTAGAATTGAGGAGTTAGGACCACTGTGGAGGCTTAGGAAAGGTGTGATATGATAAGGAAAGATAACACACAGTGATTCTAGGATTAAGTATGATTCCAGGATTCAAAGCTAGTTTCAAAAGGTCAAAATCAACTGCATTGGGAAACGTGACCCTTAAAACAGGGAAAGTGTCCCAAAACCTAGATCTGATAGTTAGGGATTTCTAGCTATGCTTGATGAAGGGATATGACAGTATCTAAGTGTGCAAGTAACCAGGCAGAGATCAAACCACAAGGAAATCTAACAACCTAGGAAAGTCATGAGGGCTTGGAGAAGGATCAGTGTCTTGGAAATTGGGCCAAATGGAGTCGGATGTCCACCAAAACACAGATCGGGGTTGTTAAGGTGCAAAGCAAGGTGGGTTTTGAAGATCAACGGCATCCAATGGCTAGATCTCAGTAGATCTGGGATTGAAAGTAGCTCACTCAATGACCCAAGTGGGGCACAACCTTCAAAATGAGGAATGGGGCCCACAAGGAAAAAATCAAAGAAGTGAGATACTAGGGGTAGGTTATCAGATGAGAGGAGTTCGAATCAAGCGAGATCTCGCCTACCCAGATCTTGGAACCTAGCAAACACTCTCTCTCAGGAAGTGCGACCTCCCTTGGAGAGGCTAAAGTGCCTTGGGAAAGGGGTCAAATGGAAGCCAATCCACACCAAACTATAGATCTGAATTGCTGTGGATTCTATAGAGGTGGGTTTTCAATGTCTTACCCAAAAGCTTACTAGATCCAAGTAGATCTGAGAAAATGTAAAATGAGGGTTTTAACAGTTAATGCTTATGCCAATGGATTGGGATCAAGAAATAGTGAACAAACCTGTGGATCTTACCCGGACAACCTTGTAGATTCCTTGATGATGATGATCTATGCAAACCATATCAATTTGAGAAGATTTGAGGTAGTTTTCTATGAGATCGATTTTGTCCAAGGAAGCCAATGCGCCCTCTCTCCCGCACAACAAACACCAACAATATCAGATTTGATGCAATCAAGAGATAAGACTAATGCCACAAGAGAAATAACAGAAAGATAGCATAGATCACAATGATACTAATGATAACCCCCTGAGACAAGCGAATGCCAAGTGAGCAAGTTGAAGAAGCCTTGCAAAAACGCCCAAGTTGAAGTCGCCCTCCTGTAGACAAGACAAAGTTTCCCAAAAGATAGATCTTACCACAAATTTCCAAATGCTAGGATGCAATAGACTTTCCAATCACCATCTAAGAACATCATATGCAAAGGAGATCCAAGAATTTCCACAAGAAGTTTTTCTATTATCAAGATTCCAAGAGCCAAAAGACCCTTTACAATGAGAAGCTCTCTCCTTTAAATAGGATGGAGAGATACCAAAACCCTAACCACCTTTTGAATGGATGGCTAAGATTAAGATCAATGGTTGAGATGAGCTCAACATAATAGTACATGGATCAATAATAAAATAATACATCGATGGACCAAATCGCCCTAGGAGAGGGGGTCCCACCAAATCTCAATGAATAAATATAAGATCCAGCTCATGGTGGGTCCAAGGGGTAATTTCTAACACCCTTGGTCAATCCCCATGGCACAATAATGTAAAATAATCAAGCTAGACACCAAATCGTGCCTCTCTAGAAAAGTCGTGAGCCTTAGGAGGCTCCAAAAAACCATAAAATGTGCCGGAAAAATGTGTGGGTCCCACTGGAAGCTGAAACTGTTGGAGAAGGTGTGGAAGACATCCCACTCATCATCACAAGTCATCCTATGCCAATCCCTTGCCTCAGTAGCCCAAATCGAATCCCTCAGTAGCCATTTTTACCATTTCCAATCTGCCTTAGGAAGTGTGAAACTGCCCAAACTAGCTCCCAGAGTGCCTACATTGTCAAGGTGAGGCCACCAAGCTCTATGGGAAGGGGGTAAT
Organism: Larix kaempferi; assembly: GCA_027924585.1. Lineage (NCBI taxonomy): Eukaryota > Viridiplantae > Streptophyta > Pinopsida > Pinales > Pinaceae > Larix > Larix kaempferi. The sequence continues at coordinate 4,656,076 of BSBM01001483.1, read as the reverse complement.
ATGGTAATAACAAGTGGCTGGACCACCCCCTCCATGCACAATGCCCTAGGTGAACCAATCAAATCTCATCACTGCTTTGACAGGCCATCTAACAAAGCCAAAACTACACTAGGATAGCCAACAAAGGCTAAAAATCACTATAACTGCCCGTAACTGAAAACAGACTATCACATTGGACTCAAAGAGCCCAAATCCATCTAATATGTGTACTCATACACCATATAGATCTCTGCATGATCAAAAATAAATATCCATCATATCCGGCAGACCAAATAATAATAATCTGTAAAAGTGCTGAAAAAGCACAAATCATCATCATAAGCATGAAACCACTGCATGGAACCACTTGGTGACCTGTACCAGACCATATATCATATCTTTGTACCATCTGAGCTCTGCCACCTCATGTCCTGTGCTTGACTTTGGTCAAACTAGGTTTGACCAAGTCAAAATAACCTATAATATAACTCAGGCTATCATCAAACTGTTGCAAGTGCCAAAGGTTAATGCATGCTCTACAATTCATTCAAGTAACAATTATAACAAGTAATCATTACTGGCGATCTAAAACCAAATATATAAAGTCATTAATTATTATTATTACTCAGACCAGACTTTCGAGACCATACTCACTTCACAGTTGTGATCAATTTGCTAGTGAAGGGTGAGGGCTAAAAATTAAAAGGCTAGGCTAAGGGATGACTATTGACTTGACATTGTGACACTTTGGAAATGGAAAGGGAATACACACCCTAACATATGCTAGACAAGCAGTAACACAGGGGATGGCAGTGTCTCACAGATGGGTAAATTGTTCAGAGAGTGCTTATTCAACTTAGGCACCATGTCTACTTTTATAAAAGATGATCTAGTTTCATTAGGATCCATTGATTTCATTTCATGGCCTTTTTGGCCTACATAACCCTTCGGATCTCAGGTGTGCTAATAAGCACAACTAATTGCAGCTTGCATCCAGAGCATGTTCAATACATATACATAAGGTCAGCAATCGTTTAGATATAGAGTTTAAGAACCATTGCTTTTTGGACCTTTCTTATACTCTTCGAGTATTTATTAGCGTTTCATTGCTCTTGCCCTTTACTCATGTGTGTTGATAAACACATTCTATAGTTTATAGTTTCCTGGGCGAATTTACACAAGTTTCCAATAAGTAGTACATGAGCTTTCAGTTTTAGCCAACACATCTTAAGTGACTAAAGGGACTTCGTACCAGTGCCAAACATCGGGACAATCGACCAGAATGATTTAGGACTACAATCCAACTCACCAAAGGTAAGTTTTGTCACCAACTCAGAGCCGAGAAACAAGAAACAGGGAAGCTCATCCAACACAGAGTCTGAAGCGGGGGAAGGTCCTCCATGCCACTAGTCAAGTAGTAAGTCAGGGCAATAAACAGACTGGGAGGTAATGGATGGGTGAAGACAATGAATAATGAGACCAACACTAGCAAGCCAAAATATGGTGGGAATGATCACCTCTATTCTCCCTAGGGAGGGTAAAACCAATGAGTATGGGTAGTGAACTTTTAAGTCTGAGTGGGGACAATATAATGTATATAAAAGTACAACCAAATCCACATATCTATATGATCACCAGATCATGATACTAAATGCTAAGACATTCTACAAGAGTGAATATAAAAGCAATATAACCATAACACAAGAATATACCTGCTGAGTCATATACCTAAGTGCACAATATCTGAACCATCATCTGTCCTTTGAAACTGTTGCTGTAACTCTGGGCAATAGTGATTGCTATGTATAAATGGCTAAATGGCTACATCGGTCATCTCTCTGAGTGTCCTAAAACTCAGTCATGGCATGGGGAACAAAACTGTTGTCCATATAATAATCATGATCCATAATAAATGCTCATCTCAGCATCTCAATGTAAGGGAACTGCTTGAAAAGTGTACTGGAATCTGAAAAATAGTGTATGGTAGCCCGGCTACTATATATGTGATAACAGGACTCTAATAACCCGTTAAAGCCTAACCACCACTTTGGGCATTCCAGCTTTGGAGGTGCAGGAGAAAAACTCATCGATTATACTCGGCTAAAGGCAAAGCATAATCGACAAGGGAGAAAAATCCATGGAATACCTTCTTTGGTTGTCAAGTCCTAGGGAACCGAGTCACTCAAAGACCACCATGCTAGCACGCTTTATTACAATCCCCGTGGGGCATGGTCATTTATTAAAGAAATAAAAAAGATGGCCAAAAATAGGCCAAGGCTGAAACATCTGAACTCTGATAAGCACAAATATTTGTGCAATACTGGCGGCTCACTGAAGTCCAGCTGATGTGCAACTCAACTGATAACATGCCCTAAACCCTTGAATCAGCTCTCAGAGCTCTCAAACCGAATCTCAATGATCAATAATAATAATGGATACCGAGTAACTCACTTTATCTTTCTTTTATAGCCTTGACATTGCATGCCCTATACCTAAGTCACTTTTCTCTTCTATTTCTCAGTTGAGTTGCATGCATCTCACTTGTTGCATCCGTGCATGCTTGGATGCATCTCACTTTTGCATGTGTGCTTGCACGCTCTTGAGCTAGGCTCACATGCTCTGCATGTCCTTTGTTCCAGTTTTACCCAAAACGGAACATTACAATTTACTTTAGTGGTAGCTATCTTTATCTGGACCAAAATCATCTTCAATCGAGAATCTTGGACAGTAATGTCCATGTCTACTAATTTCAGATAATTGTTCAATGTTCATATATCTGTGATGCATTGGGAGGATAATAGTTTGTTTAGAGCCAAAATTGGACACTGGTACCTGAATTGATCTCTACAGTTCTTTTGTAATCATCAATATTAATAATTATCATTAAGGCTTCAGTTCTTTTGACAAGCATTTATATTATAAATAAAGTTTAAATGTCTTTTCATAAGGGAAATTATGCCCTCTGAAGTTCTTCCCCATTGCAGTTTTGTTCACTTGCTGTATGGTTCATCAAGTTATCATATTTTCTTTGAATTTCAGGCATAACATACAATAAATAATTTGTAGTTGCGACGTAGATTGTACTTGGAAATTTGTACAATGCAGATTTAAAGTGCGCTCACAGAAATATGTAAATATTTAGCACCATTCTTTATGATTTTTCTTATTTGAACAGTATTTTATCCAACACACTATGTTTCTAGTTCTATTTCTTCATTGTTTTAGAGGTTGCATTGAGAATGTAAGCGTATGTGTTCTTGAAAGTAATACTCACTAACATTTGGATTATGGCCTGAACATCAATGCAGAACATAAAAGAGGCTGATAGGACTGAAGAAGGCTTTTATATTCGTTCTGGGATCACGGTTATTCTGAAGAACTCAACAATCAGGGATGGACTTGTCATATGAGAAAATGTCAGTAACAAAAGTTTCAGCATGTTACAACTCATGCTGTAAGGTTTACATCGTTCAGGAGATTGGCCTCCTGACAATGTAATATATACATAATCGTATATCTTGTCTTGAAGGTTAGTGAGTGTTCTTGGTATATTCAAAATCACCTATCTCAAACCATTATTTTATTCATCCTTGTTTCCATGTCCATGGAAGACAACATGGAGTGAGTAAGAAGAGAAGCGATGTAATTTTTTCTAGATTTATAGTAGTAAACTCTCATTTTTTATTAGCCATTTTCATTTGCATTCCTTTGTACACGAGTCTCATAGAGTAGTAGAAGAGAAAGTGGATGTACCACACAATTCTCTATTGGTCGGATGAGACATTCAAGTATCTAAAAAGAAACATTTTCTTAGGGGAAGGTGGGGGGGGGTGACTTCAAGCCTGTAGAGCAATGATCTGCGATGGAAACATTTTTTTTTAAATGACTTCAAGTCTGTAGAGCAAGATCTGCGATGGGAGCAAAGTTATATGTATATGTTTCATGATTGTGTTTTTTATTAGTGAAGCATGAGATATCTCGTTTCTCATAGAATACCCATACGCTGGTTTTGAACTCCGTTTATTTTAAGACAGTAGATATGCTTTTAATAGTGCTGTGTTGGTTATAAGCACAACCACATTGAACTGTGTTACATATATGCAGTAGATGTATATCAAACACCGGCAAAAGAGCTGTTGTCAATAAGACATGTCTATTGTGTTCGAGGACACACATTCTTCTTGATTTAATTAGGACAAGTTTAAAATTTTAACGTATTGGACTTTCTCATGGTTTTTAGTTGGAGTTCAATAATTCTTTTTTTATCAAATCCAAATTTTGTGGTGTTCAAATTGTGTTTTTGAATGTATAAATGGATTCAGTGTCCTCAAATATCCCGGAGGCACCCAGATTATGTAAATTTAACCATTGTTCTTTAGAATTTTAGGAATTCCTTTGAAATTCCTAGTATTTTCCTTCAAAAACATACTATGCTATTTAATTACATTATCTATGATTGTTCAAAGAAATTGATTATGTTCTTGCATGTTTTCTAAATAATTGATTATGTTCTTGCATTGTTTTATATAGTGTAGGAGATAGAGGTGTAAAGAATATATAAAATTTAGTATTACAAGTAATCAATGTAGAGCTATCTTAAATTGGAGTATCAAGAGGAATCAAAAAGAAATTGAAGTTTAAAAGGTCAGAATTAACATAAAGCTATGCTGATTTATTGTTAAGGCTCTAACCACTATTCATTATTAGCATATTAGTTATCATTAAGTGAACTTAATGGTAGGTTACATCATGATGGCTCCATTTCCTATTTATAATAGAAGAAATTTATTTATATAATCATCTTATCTTGTCTTGACTCCATTTCTTATCTATAATAGAAGAAATTTATTTATATAATCATCTCATATTGTCTTGTGTATTGGATGTATTGTAAAAAGAGGTTAACCCCTCAAAGAAGCTTATTATGTGTTGACTCTTTATCATTGTCAAGGTGTGGAGCTACTTTTATTTCTATTTTATGATATCTTGGGAAATTGGGTCATAACATTTGCTCTCAGAGCATAAAGTCCTTAGGTGTGTTCTTTCAATACGAGTCATCTCACCATTTTTGCTATAATTTTTTTTCTAAGAAGTTTTGGACATCAAAAATTTTGGGCGCCTAAGGAAACATAGCGAAGTCTCTATGGTATAAATTTTGGGTTCTAGTTCACCATAATTTCAGAGTTATAGTCTGTGGAATTTAGGATTTTAAACTAGTCTCAAACAAGTGTTTCGGTTAAAACTATCATATCTAAAGCTTGCAAGCTCCAATTTGAGTGCCACCAGTTTCATTGTATATTAAAACAAGACAGTATTTCAAGTAAGCATTTCATGGTTATATCTGGAAAATTAGACACATGGTATGTTGTACAACTTTGCTCTCTTGAAAGGGTAAAAAACAATAAGTTGTGGAAAAGTTACCAAGAAATTAAGAATTTGGTAAATCCTATGGAATTGCAGAGAAGACATATTAGCTACTATCATAAAAAATTCAAACTCAGAGGGGCCGAAATTTCAAATTCACCTTAGGTAAAAGGTTAATAAGTAAGATAGTGTCCAAATCAGGGTTTTAAAAGGTATGTAACTTGCAATTGACATAAGTTTTGATTGGAACATCTATTTGGGGTGATTCAAAAAGTTTGATAAAGTTAAAATATAGATTAAATATTGTTAATCATTATTGTTGACCCACAGGGAAAAGGATGGTCCAAGAAATTCTAGTACACCAATGAAATCTTTAGAGTGCTTGTCCATGACTTAAGAAGAAAATGAAGAAATATATAACTAGTTATCCAATTTGGAGAACAAATTTAATGAATTGAGTGATAGGTCAATGACATGCAAAAATAAATAGAAAGTAGTATGAAACAAAATATGCAAATGATGGATCAGAATATTGATCAAATTTAGATGACCAAGCTCATACAAACTATAGAGGAGAGGTTCCCTAAAAGTGATAATGTGGCCTAAGTAACTCATGAGATAAATATAATATTTAACCCTAATATGGAGCTAATCAGGGATGAGTTTGTAAGAATATTCACTTCTTCAAGGTTAATTAAGAAAGTTTAATGGAACAAATGCCTTTACCTAGGTGGACCAAGTGGAGCAATACTTTAAATTGCATAATATTATAGATGATAAGCAAAGGATTTCCTTAGAAACTTTGTATTTTCAGACAAAACCCTACCAATGGTATCAATGGGTCGTTAAAATAAATTATCTTTCTTATTATTATACTCGGGATCTTTTTACAAGATACCTAAAAGCATAATATGGTAATGTTTAGAAACAAAATTACTTTAGTTAGTTGAAAAGAATCAAGCATTTAGATGATCTTGAAGCTAATAACTCAAAATTTCAAGTATTCTCTGTTGAAATTTCATTTGCAAAGGACAATTAATATGAATCTGGAAATTCGCCTTTTTTGAGAAGGATTCTCAAATCTTAACCCTATAATTTTCAACCTTTAGGGTTGTTGTAAATTAATGTGTAAAGTAGTGTTGTAACAATCACAATAATTCACTTCTAGTAGCCACAAAATTCATGCCAATTCAAGGAGAAAAGATACCATCATTTCAACGAGTTTCCATCCCTCTATGGCAACTTCACATGCATAAACCAAATCTAAAAAAAAATTGTATACAATAGATATAACGACAATCACAACAACAATAGATGGCTATATTATTATATTCAATCTTAACTTTAAGTCCCTTGGCAATTTTCTCTTAAGGGTGTCAAATCAATGAGACAATTAAAAGATAGAAATTACTATCCCAAGAAGATAAAATGTTGAAATCAAATATGCATTATACACAATATGAAGTGCATACATACTATAGCCCCCTCTCAAGGCTAGGACGAATTCCAACCACCTAAGATGTAGCTAGGGTTAGTCAACAAACCCTACCTCTCCCACTATCACCAAGGAAAGACATCCTACTCATCTTCTTCCCTAAATACATCCAACAGATTTCAAACCCTAATCTTTAGCCTTCAAGGGATGAAACCCTAACCCTAGAATCCAAGATGTTCCAAGAGACCAAGAGTGAGAGACCAAATGTACAAAGAAGAATCTCAAAGGAGAGAAATCATCCACCTCCTCATCATATTCTCCACTAGGATTTCATTATGAACCCTATCACATCACTAAGAGAACACTCCAAAGAAGAAATAAAAATGAATGTGCGATGTTATTTTTAAAACTTGTACTTGAACTCAGAACTAGTTTAGAATCGACTCAGAATCAGAATCAATAATGACTCGTTTGATTTGAATTTAATGACTCGGTTTACTCAAAAATACATAAAATATTTAAATTTTAAAGTAAAAAACATATTTTAAATATTTCAATCCATGGTTCCAAAGCATTAGAGACAAAATATCCAAAGTTTGCTCATGTATATACCATATAAGGGTGAATATATCAAAATGGAACAAAATGTACAAATGTACTATGCAATAATGCAGTACATATCTAGAACAAAATACATGATCAATGAGGCCTGTTGTCGCCTAATACACACCTAGGGGAACGCAGGAAGAAACCTTCAAGCCGCTCGGTGTGTCCTTGGGGGCAAGTGAAAGTTAAGTGTTGTCACCTGATTACTCGACTCCTCCATCTAGGCTTACTCCTAGCGAAGCCAAGGGGGGTGGTCCCTATAAAAATAAAACTAAGGCTTTTAATCTATAACAAAAATAAAAGTCTAATGTAGGAGTTGATTAATGATGAAATGGAAAAATAACAACTAAGCACTGCTTGCAAATTAAATCAATTAATTTACCCCACACAAGATAGATAAGCATTCACGACATTTATGATTGAAATTTAAAACATGGAAAAATAATGACCAGTGCCAAGAATGTGAAATGCGTGTGATTATGCTGTGTAGGGTTGCTTCTGTGGTCTCGGTGAAAGTATTGCAGTGTTTCAGTTGGTTTATTTTATGATTATTAAATGAGTAGTTAGAGGAATGGGTTAATTCTTGGTTTGGCCCAAGAGAAGCCTAACCCTTCGAACTGAGTGTTTTAGCAACTCTACCAAGTGTCCAACCAGGCAAGGATAAACCTTCTTAAAGTAGCTTGTTGACTTTATAGTTTCTGCCCATGCAACCTCCCGAGTTCTTAGAATTTGGTTCTGATGGATTTTCCTATTAAAGCTAAGTACCTTACACCCGTTTTTGGTTAACCCTATTGTTCAGACTAAGCTGTAGAGGTTAAGAGCATACTTTAGGTTTGGGGAGTTTATAAGTTTTATTAGAAAATGTGAATGGATGATGAATCTAAGCTAAACCCCAAGAGTATATTTTCTTCCACCAAAGGTGGAGTACTTCGGTGAGCAAGGGGGGTTAATTTTACTTGATAATTTTTAGAACAAAATTGTGGTTTATTTTGTAGCACTTAGGTGAGAGATTGAAAAAAGATTGTAAGTCCCCCTAGGACGCTTTGTGTGCTTTGTGAATGTTTTCTAATTACTAGTAAAGTAAACTAATCTAAGACAACAACAACAACAACAAAAAAACTAAATAAGTGAAAAAATGCAAATCCCCCCTGGGGGATTGGGATCAGACGTTGGAATTGCCTGCTTGCTCTTTTTATTTTTACTTTTACAAAATGAAATATAAGTAAACAACTGGTTTCCCTTTATGCTTAGGGAAACAAGTCTGTTTACAATTTATTGATGAAAAGAACCAAGGTTCAAACTGTTGGTTCTCGCGAAAGTTTGGGAAGCTTTGAAATGGTGAACCTCTTGATATTTGAGCTTCAACCTGCTAAAGACAAAAATCAGACCAACGAACAAAAGTAAATCAGAAATAACAATTAGAACACTTTAAGAATGTTCTGACAATACTATAAATTGCCAAATTGAACTACAATACTAGTAAGTAAAAATATTAATTTTTTGGCAAAATTTGGATTTTAAACTAACTTTGAAATGATTTTAAAGTTTGGGACTGATATTTAATTATAAAAAAAACAGCGAACTATAAAATGCTTAGAATCTACCAAAACACACTTTAAGAGTGTGTTTCTTTATATACCAAAAAATGGAAAAAATTCTAACTTAACTAGCACGCTATGAAAAAAAAAATAACTAAGTAAGGCAAACTAGAAAGCTTTCCTTCTTAGGATCTTTGCTTGTCTCTTTAAGAGATGACAAGCAAAACAAAGTACCCTTTTACTTGATATAACTTTGAAAAAACTTGAAAGAAAAGCTAATCTATTTTTGTTGTTTTGAGATCTACCTTAAGCTCTAGCAAAAGAAAAGCTAAGCAACCTAGATCTAGATAAAAATGAAGCTATTAAGTTCTTTAGATTGCTACTTGCTTAGATCTATTGATCAAATAAACTTTGAAACAAGATTTTGATTAATTAGGATAGTAACCGGAATAGAAAGAGAAAAAGGGATCTAGAAGATTGAACCCATGGGGTTTGATCATTTTGAAGAAAGGGCAATGTAGTCAAGCTCCCTGATGCACCGGTAGGATCAAGACTTTGTTCGATTTTATTGAATGAAGACATGATCAAACAAGTTCGTGGACTTTCTCAACTTTGGCTACCTGTAAACAACTGCAAAGAACTAGCAAATGGATAAGAGCATATGTGTAAACAATGAATATAAAGCAATGAAGTAATGAATTCAAACAAGAAATATCACTACTCTTAGCATCATAATATTATCAACATGAGTAAGCAAACTATAAAGTATTACTTACAAATTCTTAAGAATATAGCTTCCCTTCACAACACATATAATCCCAACAATACTAATTTATGAAACATAATACAGTTTACCTCATAAGTGCCAAGCATGAAGATCCAACCAAAGACAATCACCAGACTAGCTTCTAAAGCCTTCTTTATTATACTCAAAAAATGATATGATACAATATGAGCAGAGGTTCCACCTTCAGATAAATAATAATGGACCAAAGCTCTTCATTATATAATAAAAAGCAAGTAAACTAGGGTGCAAAACCCTAAGGAGGTTGCATGAGATGAGAGGGAGTTAACTAGATCTTGCTCGGCTTGATTGTGTGAAAATCCTCACAGCAGATCTAAGAGATGATGTATCTCACAAGAGAATAATTATGATTAAGCAAGAAAATAGAAGAAGAGTGATACATGCAGTATAATGAGCAACAGAATAATATGGTACAGTAGAACTCAGATAGAAGCAATAATACTTCGGTCATACTAGATTATTAATCACAAATGGACATATAAATAATACAATGCATGAGGAATTCGAATGCCTAAGGTGGCAATTTGAATTAGCCTTCATGGAGTGATCAAAGGATCACTGGAGTGTCATCGGAGCACAACTAGGTGTCCTCATGATCATCGGAGCGCAACTGGAAGTCTTCATCATCATCAGTGGAGTCATCAATGCTCAAGTAACTGTCAACCATCAGTCAAACTAACTCTGGTAGGTGTAACTGAGTGTAACTCAATGTAACTGAGTGTAACTGAATGTAACTGAGTGTAACTGAGTGTAACTGAGTGTAACTGAGTGACAACTGGACTGGTAGGTGAAGGAGGGCGAGTTGCTCCCTAAAATCAAGGAAGAAGGGCGCATTAAGCAACTGGAGGGCTAAAACTGAATATTGAGAAGCTCCTGGGGGCTGGCTAACTGAGGGCTAGGTGCTGGACTGATGACTGGGATGCATGCAAACCCTAAAAGGTGCATGCATGACTGAAAATGTAAAGGATCAAAATACTGGTGGGACTAGGATGGAGTATAGGAATATCCTAACACCCCCCCTTAATCCATCCTGGGCCCTGGTAACTAAGACCAAAGGTCACCCAATACAATGAATAATAACAATCAATAAACCAAGGAAGTGGGAAAATTTCATGGGAAACATACCCCCTCCTCAAAAAATAGACTGTAAGGCACACATAAAAAAAAATGCTCCAAACTCAAGCATGTGTGATGCTTGGTCATATGTCTGGAGGTATCTTCTTCTTGGGAAGAAGTGGATCATGCTCAAAAAGCATGTGCTTGTACTTGCTCTTCAGATCGAATGTGATGAGAACAAATCCAACAGTATGAGAATGATCCTTGAACCTGTGATTTGAATCAGCTGAGGTAGGATCAAATCTGTGAAAGTGCATATAGTCTTTTGTCTTCTCCTTCGAACCACCATGGGTGAGATTATGCCAAAAATAACTATTACATGTTTGCTTGAAATCAAGATCAGATTTAAGATTTTCAAAACAGTTTCTTGAGATCTCCTTTGAACCAGCAGGGGTGAGATCAAAACTATCATATGATGCATGAGAAATTATCTCAAGCGGGTGGCAATGGCCATATTCTTCAATAACCTTCTGAAAGCATGTGCTAATGATCATATAGTAGTAAATAAGAGATGTTTGCTGAAGAGGAGTGAATGCATTACCTCCAATAGCTGATGTTACCTCCGAAATAATCATGTGATCATGATGCAAACCAACAAACTCTGGTGCAAGAGAGGATTTAGGACCTTCTGCAATATCTAGAGTGTGAGCTGGCACAGAAAGAGAAGAAAGTTTGAGCATGAGCGGAGAATTTGCAAGTTCTTTGTCAACAACTTCAATATGAGATGATACTGGTTCATGATCTGAGAGTTCATCAAGGGGAGCGAATGCAACATGATCTGAGAGACCATCAGGAGGAGCGAATGCATCATGATCTGAGAGACCATCAAGTGGAGCGAATGCATCAACTTGCTTGCTTTTGAAGGGATTTGGACCAAATCCATCATTCTTTTTGCCGAATCTTTCATCCAGATGAGCCCATAACTCTTTTGGAGTTTCAATATCAAAGATGGTCGGGTACAATATGTAATCAGTCATAGTAAGCTTCATTCTTCCAATGTGCATGTCACCTTTATTCAACCATTTAATCTTCTTTGTAGAGGATTCGAACTCTCTTTCAAAATAGCAATCAAAGAGATCATGGCTCTTCAAATATGCTATCATTCTTGGTTTCCATTCATCATAGTTGAATGGAGAAAGAGGAGTAATTTCTTCTAAATTCATTGAAGTTGTAGAAGACCTGCAAAAACAATATAGAATAACTGCAACTACTACTGCTGCAAAAATGCAGAAACTGCTGCAACTGCTGAACTCGAAATCTTGGTAATAACCTGCAAAAAACTCTCAAGAATGGAGATAAACAATACTCTCAACATGCTCTGATACCATGTGAAAATCCTCACAGCAGATCTAAGAGATGATGTATCTCACAAGAGAATAATTATGATTAAGCAAGAAAATAGAAGAAGAGTGATACATGCAGTATAATGAGCAACAGAATAATATGGTACAGTAGAACTCAGATAGAAGCAATAATACTTCGGTCATACTAGATTATTAATCACAAATGGACATATAAATAATACAATGCATGAGGAATTCGAATGCCTAAGGTGGCAATTTGAATTAGCCTTCATGGAGTGATCAAAGGATCACTGGAGTGTTATCGGAGCACAACTAGGTGTCCTCATGATCATCGGAGCGCAACTGGAAGTCTTCATCATCATCAGTGGAGTCATCAATGCTCAAGTAACTGTCAACCATCAGTCAAACTAACTCTGGTAGGTGTAACTGAGTGTAACTCAATGTAACTGAGTGTAACTGAGTGTAACTGAGTGTAACTGAGTGTAACTGAGTGACAACTGGACTGGTAGGTGAAGGAGGGCGAGTTGCTCCCTAAAATCAAGGAAGAAGGGCGCATTAAGCAACTGGAGGGCTAAAACTGAATATTGAGAAGCTCCTGGGGGCTGGCTAACTGAGGGCTAGGTGCTGGACTGATGACTGGGATGCATGCAAACCCTAAAAGGTGCATGCATGACTGAAAATGTAAAGGATCAAAATACTGGTGGGACTAGGATGGAGTATAGGAATATCCTAACAGATTGATGAGTTAACTGAGAGCTTGGTTGTTGTTGATTGCAAACACCTTTTCAGAGCTCAGTTAACTTAGTGTTGACTATCCAGTCACTTTAGTTGAAGCTCAGTTCAACTCCGAACACTTTCCTTTGATTTAGGAATTTGTCTTTTTATTTAATAAATGTTTTTTTTTATATTTATTTTGTCTTTTTTGGAGAATTTGAGTAAATATCAATTTTTTAGATAAATAATTACTCAAAACTTAGGAAAAGTGGGTTTATGGGTTAAACGGGTGCTCTAGCTTAGAAAATGAGCCTCTATTTATCAAAATCCACCCACAAACCACTTAATTATTACAATTTGAATTTTTTTCAATTAAGCCATAGAAGAATGGTTTAATTAATTGAAAAAAAAAAAAATTTAATAAAAAAAAATATTGTCAACGTCCGCTAATTTTTTTTTATGAAAATGTTTTAGACCACCTATGGACCTAGGAAATGACCATAGAACTCAAAAATAGTGTCTAGCATGTTTATAATTTACCGTTGGACTCTAATAACCCCCTAAGGCCTAACCACCAAATTTGGGCATTCCAGCTTTGGAGGTGTAGGAGAAAAACTCATTGATTATACTCGGCTATAGGCAAAGCATAATTGACAAGGGAAAAAACTCCTTGGAATACCTTGTTTGGTTGCCAAGTCCTAGGGAACCGAGCCACTCAAGACCACCATACTAGCACACTTTATTACGAACCCCGTGGGGCATGGTCATTTTAAAATAGAAATGAAAAGGATGGCCAAAAATGGCCAAGGTTGGAACATCTGAACTCTTAATAAGCACAAAAATTTGTGCAATACTAGCGGCTCACTGAAGTGCAACTTTAGGTGGTAACAAGGCCTAAATGGCCTTAAGAGTCCAAAAACCAACATGCCATGATTCCATTATATCATACATCATACATCAATGATCATACATCATACATGTCATTTATCAACATGATCAATCATCAAACTCATCACCACTACTAGAACTAAAAGTTGAACTAGAATCAAGACTAGCAATGGCATAGGAAATGACATCATCATCTGGCTCAAGTTCGTCTACAAATGCAGTAGTAGTAGTAGTACTAGCTAAATTCCTAGAAGCATGAGGTTAGGATTCATCTTATAACTTTAGGGTTAGGGTTAGATTCTAAGTTGAACAAAAGGGGAAAACAAGGATGAGTTTCTGAAACAGGGATGCGTTGGAAAAATGACTCCCCAAAATTATGGAAATGGGGAAACATGTTTCCCCATTTCCATAATTTTGGGGAGTCATTTTTCCAACGCATCCCTGTTTCAGAAACTCATCCTCATTTTCCCCTTTCCATAATAAATGTCCTTGAATATATATGTATGTATTAAATTAATAAATGAACAAGGACATTTAAAAAAGAACGTGAAACATAAATCATTAATGAATCATTGTCTATGTTGGAATCTTATTCATCAATAGCACCCTATGCATCCCTCCTCTAGGCTCTAACCCTTGCCTCTACCTTGAATCTCAAATTTGATCCTCCAAAGACATTAGTCAACAACTCAACACCCTACAATTTTGATGAAACTTCCTAATCCAATTGTTAAAATAAGGCAAAAAAACCTTCCCATGCTTAATATGTGATTTTGCTTGAGTGGAGTATATTTTTATTAAGGTCATGACAGGGGAGTTCAACAATCAACACCACCAACATCAAGGTATATAGAGGGGTTGATGTGCTTGATTAAATGTCAATCTCATACCCTCATACATGATAGAATTTGGTGGAAACTTTGCAATCTTGAAATACTGAAAACTATTAAGTTTGTTGAATTCTGAATGGGATTTAAAATTCTACTTTTTGCATATAAAGTCTGATGAGGTTGGAACCACTCTCAGACATCTTGAAGCAATTAATGGTAATGTTAAAATTTAGGTAAAAGGATAGAAAATGAAAGATAAGGAGAATTTCACTTGGTCAACTCGATCGAGTTCGAGTCCGAGTTGATCGACTTTTAAAACAAGGGTGCAATGTGATGTGTTGTTTGGAAAGACTCTCTCCTACCTCTATTTATATTAGAGGTAAAGGAGTCCAACAATATAGCACAAGTCATCATAAGCCTTACAAGCAAGCCTACAAAACATAAGTAACCACACACAAGTGAATTCCTCCACTCCTAGAGTACAAGTGTTAAGCTCCAATGATGATGTCATGCATAATAGTGACCCAAGGTGATGTAGCTATGCAAAGAAAGTCCATACCACTCCATCCTGAGCCAAGTACTCTATTGGGGCAACTACCCCCAACAAGAACATTGTCAAAGACCTAAGCATCCCTGAGCCATCTCCAACTCTACAAACAAGAAACCAAGCTTCCACGTGCCATCTAGGGTTTGTATCCCTCCTCCACAATGCACAATGCTCCTCATATCATGTAGGGAATTCTCCCACTAGGTGAATCTTCCATGTGGCCATCATGCAAGGTGTCTACCATCCATGCAATAGACCTTCAATGCCCTAGAGAAGAGCATTGAGCGAAAGATCATCTAAGATCTGATGTAACGTACCCGCGTTACACATACACATAATTTACAAACTTTAAAATTACAAAAATAAAAATTTTCCTTGGAGCATCTAATTAGCAGTCCCATATCTATATTATTTGGCCCATAAACATAAATAAATACATCGGCAGCCAAAAGCATGCCATCTGTGCTTGGAATTAGACATATTAGAGTTCAATTCTAACTTTTCCTAAATTTTCGGTGAAGACTTCCATCCAAATCATAAGCAAACATAATCTTGACACGGATTTATAAAGACTCATCGAAGCTTGCAAAGTTAAACAACATATCTCAGCCTTGTTCATACAAAAGACTCCCAATCGGACATTTAAACTCATAACCAGGTTTAGGCTTATCCTGCTATGAATATTACATGAACCATTCATTCCTCATAAGGTTATGATAGCATATATGAGATACCTAAATGAAGAATAAGCCATGCATCTTTCACAAATAAGATTCCAAACTAGATAACTCACACAATTGAAGGAAACATCATTCAAGGATACAACCTTTTACACAGGCTTAAACATAACATAATTATGGCTTACATATAATTACACCTCCATTCAACAAACTGAACATAGAAAGCATAATAATTCACATGAACAATAAAATTCATCCACAAATAAACTTATCTGAAATTCGCATGAGAGTGGCGACTGACTGCATGTGAGCCACGCTCCACCCAACCTTAGAACTTGTCCAGCCCATACTATTTCAGCTCCCAAGTTCACCCCCGAGCCGAGATCCAGACATTAACCCAAGTTGTCTCACCAACCCACTCAACTCATTCACAGAGTCAAAGGTGGAAATAACAAAGAGAATGCAATACACAGGGGCTCATCAAGGCAATAGGATAACAACCAATTCCATGCCAATTCCGCAATTGACCCACCTGAGTTCCTTCCCAAAATGCTCAGCGATGCACTTCACTGCAAGCGTTGGGATTCCCTCTGGGCCTCATGCTTCATTTCCAATTGACTGGTGTATGCAACCAAGGAATTCATGGCCAATTCGGTTATCACAGCATAACAATGTTCAGGTTATCTCTGCAATTCGGGTACAGGTTTGTCACAGGAAATCTCTCCAATTTTTCTTCACTCTTGGAGAACTCAAGACGCACAGTGAACCTCTTCATTGTCCGTGTATGAACTTCCTACAAGATTCTTGCACTCTGTAGACACTTTCTTCGTGCTCTCTGTGTGCATCCTCAAACTGACGTCCCCCTTGCGTCCAGGCTCCCTGAAGCATTTCCCCATGCCCCACTAACGCCAAGATCCATGAGGAAACCTCGTGTCCTCCTTTGGGCGCCCACGTGGTTGTCCCCAAAGGAACACGTTCCCTTCCCCCAACCTTAATCACGATTAACCACTAATAACAACATTAAACAATATTTAATAATATTTAATTATTAAATACCCCCATTGATTTTAAGGCTTAGAAGTATGGGTTTTTGGTTTTTATCATAAGGTTTATAGAAAAAAAGTTTAGGGAACAAGGTACATAAGTCAACCTTACCCCCTCACAACCCTCAGTTAATATCTGTATCCCCTCTTCAACGTATTGCTCCTCATGCATCCAGCTGGTGTTTTTATTAAAATGTTATCATGTTATGTACAGACTCATAGCCACAATGTTCAAGTTACAATAACAGTTCTAATCTGGGCCAGGGGTGTTACATCTGACATCCACTGAGTAAGCTATCCCAAGTGTGCATATCCATCACGTACCATCTCTCATTCTACAATCTATCTCAAACCATCTATGGGATAAGCATACACCATGTACCCCAAATCTCTTGATGCACCCCAAACATGGTGTAAACACTTTAGAAGTAATTTGACACTATTTACAAGAGTGGTTAACATAAGTTACCAACATTTGTTAGAAGATTACCTAGGAAAATGAAAAGAAGACATTAAACATGAGCTTTGTTTAAAGCATCCTAAAAATGTTATGGAAGTTATGCAATATGCTCTTTGTATTCAAGGCAAGAATAGGGCTACACACTAGTCTACAATTGGAATATATTCAAGAAGTAGAGATAGAATCGTGCTTCATAGGGAAACCCTATCTCAACCTACTCGAATATCACGAAAGGGAATGGATAAAAGAAGAGTAAAAGGAATATGTTTTGGTTGTAATAGAAATGGATAAAAGGGCATGACTATCAAGAAACAAAATTGTTCACTTTGGAGAATGAGGAGGAGGAGGAAATAGAGGCACCCACATAAATGGTTGGGGAAGAACTTGTGAATAAAAAAGAGAAGTGAAAAGATGGAGAAATGTTGCACAACATAGATCTAGACAAGTGTGAAATATCAATTCACGCTTTGATAGGTGTGTCGGCACCTCAAACCCTCAAAATTGTAGGGTACATGAAGAAGCAAAGGTTCATAGTACTTATCGATTCAAGTGGTACACATAACTTCATTGATAAAAGATTAGCGGAACACTTCAATTGTTTTGTGTATCCAATGACAAATTTTCAAGTATTGTTTTTTAAGGGGGAATTATTGATTGTGGAGGGAAATGCCATAACATTAAACTTAGTATGGGGAACTATAATTAATCAAGCATCATGTATACCATTCCCATTGGAGGAGTAGATGTTGTTCTAAGGATTCATGGTTGAAAACCTTATATATAGTTTCTACAAGCTATAATGAATTATTCATGAGATTTCAATTTGAAGGAATTCAATATGAACTCAAAGGCTTAAAATCTCCACCCTGTCAGATCATCATCTCTCGTAGAATGGAAAATCTCTCAAAAAAGGGTTGCAATAAAGTTATTGCTAGAATTTATTCTATAGAAATGAAGCATGAAGATGAAAATATTCCAAATGACATAAAATGTACCTTGGAAAAGCACCATAGATTCTTCCAAAATATTCATAAAGGGATACCTACATCTAGAGATCGTGAACATCAAATTGAACTCATACCTAGAAGTACCCCTAATAAAAATTCTTATAGATATCCACATCAAGAAAAAGGGGGATACTAAGAAGATGGTACAAGGCATGTTGGATGCAAGTATTATTCAACCAAGAAGGGGCTCATTTTCAGCACTAGTAGTGATGGTGAGAAGAAAAGATAATGCTTGGAGGATGTGTCCCGATTACAAAGTTCTAAACAAAATCACTATCAAGGATAAATTCCCTATTCCAAGATGAGCTATTAGATGAGCTTCATGGTGTGGCTTATTTCACAAAGATATATCTTAAATCAAGATACCAACAAATAAGACTAAGAGAATAATACATTACCAAAACATATTTTAGAACCATGAAAAGCATTATGAGTTCTTGGTCGCGCCTTTTGGATTGACCAATGCTCCTACTTTTCAAAGGCTTATGAACAAAAAAAATTGTCCTAATCTTAGAAATTTTGTATTGGTTTTCTTTAAGTATACTTATTTATAGAAAATCACGGGAATAACACATTAAACATGTGGATCAAGTCCTACAAATTATTGAGAGCAATCAATTATATGTAAAAAGGTCCAAATGTTCTTTTGGGAAACAAGAAGTAGAGTAATTGGGTGATATTGTTTCAAAGGAAGGGCTCAAGATGGAACCTCAAAGATTCAAACTATAACAAAATGGCCCATTTCTAAGAACATTAAGAGTCTTAGAGGATTTTTGGGTCTTACAGGATATTATAGGAAATTTGTTAAGAATTATGGATGCATTATAGGTCCACTCACATCTCTATTGAAGAAAAATTCATTTGTATGAAATGAAAAGGTAACCTCGTCATCCTCACTCTTAAAGGATGATATGTCTTCTACACCATTATTGACAACACCTTATTTTGGTGAAATCTACATATGAAAAAAAAATGGTAGCAATTTTACATGTCATAAAAAAATGGTGGCAATATCTCATGAGGAGGATTTTAAGGTCAAGACAAAATATGGCTTCCTAAAGTACTTTTTGGAGCAAATATTGTCATCAGAGAGAAACAAATATTAGTAGCAAAAATGCAAGATTTTGATTTTTAAATTATTTACAAGAAAGGGAAGGATAATGTGGTAGCAAATGCCCTTTCCATAATAGAAGAAACCTCTAGTTTATACTCCATTAGATTTTCCATTCCTATGTTATTGGAAGAAGCTCTCTATGAATGGCAAGAAGACAATAGTACTAGATGGAAAATACAATGATTTTTTATAAAAGAATGGAAGAGATCTATGGAACATTGGGAGTGGAAGAGAGATATCCTTTGGCAAAAGGGTATAATATTAGTATTCCCACAATCAAAGTTGAAACAACAAATATTTAAGGGAGTCTCATAACTCTTCGATGTTAGCACATTTAAGATTCCTTAAAATGTATCAAAGGATCAAAAAATATTTTGGGGGGGAAGAAATGAAGAACGATAGTCAAAGATTTATAAGAGAATGATAGATGTTCCAAGTAAATAGAGGGATATCCAAGCATCCAAGGTTACTTCAACCTTTACACATACATAATAAAATATGGGAAAAAATATCAATGAACTTTATTATTGGTTTACCAATATCAGAAGGTAAGGCTGTCATTTTGGTGGTTGTGTGGAATTTAAAGT
Source organism: Larix kaempferi (assembly GCA_027924585.1). Taxonomy (NCBI): domain Eukaryota; kingdom Viridiplantae; phylum Streptophyta; class Pinopsida; order Pinales; family Pinaceae; genus Larix; species Larix kaempferi. The sequence goes on along the minus strand of BSBM01001483.1, from coordinate 4,636,059 downwards.
ACATATATTGCAAGCTAAGTGGCAGAAGTGTTCATGAAGGAAATTCATATACTTCATGGATTCCCTAAAGTAATAGTAAGTGATAGAGATCCAAAATTCATTGGAAACTTTTTGAAAGAGTTATGAAAGATATGGGGAAGAACAATAGCTATGAGTCCAACATATCATCTAGAAACAAATGGCTAAACTTAAATAGTCAACAAATGTTTAGAGGGTTATATTCATTGTTATTCTTCATACAAGCAATCTCAATGGGTTACGTGACTTCCTCTAGCAAAATGGTGGATAATGCAACCTATCACACATCTACTAAGATGTCTCCATTCAAATCTCTTTATGGTTATTCAAGCCCTAGTATCACATCCTTTTTGTAGAACCATTCCAAAGTAAAGGTAGTAGACTCACATATGGAAAATATTAAAGAAATTGTTGTGATCTTTAACCAATAAATTTGATCACAAATAATATAGAACCCTTAAATTTCATAAATAAACACAAATACATTCATAAGAGAATTAACACAATAATATCAAAAGAACCATTAAAGTAGGGTAACACCATTAATTATTCATTGTGGAGGGAATCACTGCACAAGCTAGATGCTTGCTATAACTATTGCATCCAATATGCAACTTTGCATGACATCTCATTCCATTATTTCTACTTCTTTGTATGGATTCTATCCACCTTTCTATGTATTTTCTAGAGGATGAAATTTCCAATAGGTGGAACCTTCTAGATACTTTCTAGATAAGGAATCTTATAGTAGGAAAAACCTTCTAATAAGCCTTATTACAATTGTTTATTTTCACAATACATAGACCTTATTTAAGAACAATGGCCTCAATATTATCGCCCTACCCCATATTGTCCCCCTTAGCTACATTACATTCCTACCCCATATTATCCCCCTTAGATACATTACATTCCATCCCCCTTCGAGAAACATTGCCCTCAATGCTTGATGTGGCGAGGTACAACCATAAACCAAGGTCCCATGGAAGAATGTTGACTAAAATGTTGAAGCAAACTAGGAGACCAGGGTCCCATGTACAAGTGCTAACCATGCTAAAGTAATAAAAAAATATCCACCATAAACATGGGTCCCATGTACGAGTGCTAACTGCAATGTTGAAGAAGCCAATGTCCCTCATGCAAGGACTAGTTACAATGTTGTGTGGGCCTATTGTGTTATTTGCAAGTTAATTTATATCTTCTACCTTTAGATCTATTGTATGAAGCACAACATAAAAGATCTAGTGTTTATCTCGTTTATGGTTAAATTTTTGGGTTAAGAAACACAACATACTTCATAAGACATCTCATTCCATCGCTTCTAATTCTTTATATAGTTCCTATGCACCTTTCTAATTAGTTTCTAGAGAACTAAATTTCTAGTAGGTGGAACCTTCTAGATAATTTCTAGAGAAAGAATTCAATTAGACAAAACTTTCTAGTAATCTTTATTAGAATTATTGCTTTTCACACTACATGGACCTTGTTTAATAAAGATGGACTCAATGCATAGCATTATCCTCTTGGGTATCTCCCTAGGTACCCCATATTACAACCCTTAGGTACATTACATCAACTTTGCAAATTCCTAAAAAAAACCTTCAAATGCCTAGAACAAGATGAAGCAACAAGTAAATCAACATCAAAGTGAAAGACAAATTGAAGAGAGTGATTGGGTATTTTTGAGCCTACAACATTTTACACAATCTACTTCACAGGGCAAGTCATTCCATTGCTTCTACTTCTTTATATAGTTTTTATCCACGTTTCTAGGTACTTTATAGAGAAGTAAATTTCTAGTAGGTGGAACCTTTTTAATACTTTCTAGAGAAAGAGTATTCTAGTAGGCAAAACCTTCTAGTAAGCCTTATTACAATTATTGTTTTCCACACTACATGGGCCTTATTTAATAAACAAGGTCTCAATACATAGCATTATCCTCTTGGGTATCTCTCTAGGTACCCCATATTACCCCCCTTAGGTACATTACAAAAACTTTGCAAATTTCTAAAAAAAAAACTTTCAAATGCCTTAGAACAAAATGAAGCTGCAAGTAAATCAAGATAAAAGTGAAAAAGAATTTGAGGAGGGTGATTGAGTATTTTTTAGACTAGAAACCTTGTAATCAATTTGATTCAAAAGACATCTCATTCCATTGCTTCTACTTATTTATATGGTTTATATCCACCTTTCTAGGTACTTTTTAGAGAAGGAACTTCCTAATATGTGGAACCTTCTAGATACTTTCTAGAGAGTGAATATTCTAGTAGGGAGAACCTTCTAGTAAGCCTTATTAAAATTATTGTTTTTTCACACTACATAGGCCTTATTTAATAAATATGGCTTCAGTGCATAGCATTATCCTATTGGGTACCTCCCTAGGTACCCCATGTTACCCCCTTTAGGTACATTATAGAAATTTTGCAAATTCTTGAAAAAACCTTCAAATGGCCTAGAATAAGATGAAACAACTAGTAGATCAACATCAAAGTGACAAACATTTTGAGGAGGGTGATTAGGTATTTTTGAGACTACAACCATAGAAAGTAATCTACTCTCAAACAAAAGAAGAATGAGAAACTATCTCTAAAATTTTATGGAGCCTACAAGAGTCTTCACAAGATTGGAGAAGTGGCTTATGAAGTAGATTTTCCTTTATCTCGCATTCATAAATCTTTCCATGTTTCTTACATAAAAAATGTTCTTTGACAAACTAGGTCAATGTAAAAGGAACTTCCAAAATTAGATGTAAAAGGGAAGTTAACCAAAAAAATGATCAATCAATGTTCTCTATCTCATTAGAATAGAACAATTATCGAGCACCTAATCAAGTGGAAGAATATACCTCCAGAAGAAGCTAGATGGGAAAATGAGCAATTCATGAAGAAACACTTCAATTGCAAGCTTTGAGGGAAAATCCTTTTTAAAGAGGGGGGCTATGTTAAAGCCCTAACCATCATCCATTAATAGTATGTTGGTTATACTTAGGTCATCTTAGTGGTAGGTTACACAATGATCGGTTCATTTCATATTTATAATAAAGGAGATTCATTTGTATAGTCACCTCATCTTGTCTCGTGCTTTGGATATATTGTAAAAGGAGGTTGCCCCCTCAAAAAGGCTTGTTATTCAGTAACTCTTTATCATTATCAAGGCGTGGAGCCATTTTTATTTCTATTTTATGTTGTCTAACGAAATTGCTTCATAACATTTATAGTATTATTATACTATTTTTTATTATTATGGTGAAGTTTTCTAATATTATTTTTTATTATTATTTAGTTTTATGGTGTTAACTAACTTCTCTTGGTGCGATATGAAGTTAGCCGAAATCAATCATAACCTTGGATTTATCAATTTTATGTTATCCTATAATAATAAAGATACATCAGTCTCCATTCTTCTTCATATTATAGTAAAGTGTTATAATGATAAAGAATTGGTGGTCTTAATACATCAAAGTTGAACATGGAAGAGCTTAATGAAATTATTCATGTAGTTTACATGGATTATATCATTCTCATAGAAGAGATTGGTGAAGTTATTATATGCAATCAACTTGTAATATTGTTATTCATGTAATTTACATAAACAATATTGTTCTCATGGAAGATATTAATGAATTTATTAAATGCAATCAACTTGTAATATTTTTGTAAGCAGTAATGCATTTAAAAAGAGTTACTAAAGTAGGCATAAAAGGTCCAAGCATCAAAGAATATGGATTATTTTTCCATGCACCCATTGCATCAAAGTGAGTCAATCTTTTTCATTTCTCATTTTACATTTATCGTTGTGGCCCTTTTGCACTAGAATAAATCCATTTTGACTTTATTTAGATTTAGATGACTTTGGACCACATCTATTAAATTATCAAAGATAGAAATCTTTACTAGTCAACTTCTTGATCCTTGAATGCCAATCTCGTGGTATATATAACAACCTATGCAAGGCTATCATAAGCCTATCAACATGAAAATCCCTCTCATGTACCTCAAATCCTCTAGCAATTGAAACATCAAATTGAACTAGGTCAACTCCCTCATCTCAAGAGAATCGTAAAGGAAGAGTAACGTCATGGGAAACTCCCTCTATCTAAGAGAATTCACTAGCACTACTCTCATTTTCTAAGAGAATCCATCAACCATGTCCTATAATCTATAATATTCCCATGAGCTACAATTCTAGAATCAATCTTAGTGTCATCCTCCATTAGGGTATCACATCTCTCCTCCATGGATAATTGGAAGGCTCGTGAATGAAGAAAATCATACAACATGACTATCATAACTCATAGGAGGTATACTCGCCCTCACTGAATATATGGGTGCTTATACATTCTCTTGATCCTCCTAAAGACTAGAAGACGCATCTATCATCTCACTAGAATGAACATGTGTCACTAGATCAACAAGTAAAATACAAAGGACATCTTATTTCATCCCTCTAGCCAAAGTCCTTGAACTAACTAAACTACAATCATTGATGGTGCACTGTTGTACCTCAAAAGTAGTTATCCATTTCACATATTTCATGCAAGACACTAAAATAATATTCTTCCTCAACCCAAGAACAAAAAAAAATTACTCAACTTAAGAACATCATTTGAAGGTATCTAGAAAGAAAATAAAAAATCAACTCTTACCACATGACAAGTGGCATCATCACCAATCTCCATACTCATGCCTCCCTCTTAATCCTAAATCATATTAATACATATCATATGTCATGTGTCTTGAGGCTCCATTATCTACATACCATTTAACACTAGACATAGTGTTAGAAGTAAAAAAAGAGACCATTGAAAAGGAAACTCACTTGCTATTGTTCCAGCTACAACATGTTTCATACCCTTACCCTTCTTCTTCAATGGGCACTGACTGACATAATGTCTCAACACATGACATTGTAAATGCATTACCTTACTTAATTCCTTCCCTATATCTATACCATCATTCTTCTCGAAGCATTTCTTACTACCCTTCTTCATCTTCTCGACAAAGTCAATGACATTTACTTCCCCTTGTTTCTCTGAATAAGACTGTGATTTGATTTCTTCCTGCAAAAGAACAACCCAAATATTTGAAAATTTTGGTATATTCTCTTGATCACAAACACCCTGAACAAAAGGCATCCAAGAAGGAGGAAGTCTCTTTAAGGCAATGGAAAACAACTCCTAATCATCCATTGTTGTTCCAGTGGAAACTAATTTATCTTTCAGTTCATTGATCCTAGTCAAATAGTTCACCATAGTATATGTCTTGCTCATGTGAATTGTTGAAACATGGTTTTGACAGATCATCTGTTGAGAAGCATAAGAGTTGAAATAACTCAACCAAATAATCACACATTTTATTACCTGTCATCTAATCTAAAATGTGTGAGATGAAATGATCCTTCACGAATCAAGAATGATTCTCTTCACTTTGTCTTCCCTCTTCTAATGAGAATTCAATTGGATTGGATCAGTTAATTCTAGAATCCCATTCTCAACATGCTTCCAAAGTTCAGCCTCGCCCATAATAATTTCAAGCCTAAGCTTCCATGGAAAAAAATTGGAAGCTCCAACTATCTCACTCTCTAAAACTAAGAGTCACCTAAAACATCCTGAACAAGTCTCAATTGTACAAAATCAGCAATATATGAAGTAGACAAGTCCCTTTCAAGGTCAAGGTGCTTCTTCCAAGCGACTTAGGGTTTCACATGCAGCAACCTCAAACAAGGTCAAGTACATCTCCAAGGAAATATTCAATTGAAATACAAATTCCCTCTTACTTTAAACAAATCTCAACCACAACAAAGTCTGATACCATGTAGATATTTATGGTGTTTTGGACTTAAGTGCAAAACAAGAATTTCATGTATTTGACTAAATGTTTCCTAGATCTTAACCCTGCGAATTTTTATCCTTACGGTGGTTATGAAATATAGAACAAAACAATAGCGAGAAGAGAACAATATTCTCTTAATAGTCCAATCTTCTAGGGACTCCAAGGAGAAAATATATCAAAGTGACTTGATAAGTTTCAATCCTCTAGATCAATCTTATCATGCATAGATAAGATCTGTAAACTCACTTTTACAACAACTATAATGGTAGTAAAAAGGCCATTAACTTCTTCATTTATGATGTCAAACCACTCAACAAAAATGTCCTTTACTTTATGTAAAATCAATAAGAAATATGGGTCCCTGCAAGAAGATGGTACCCAAATTTGATGCAATAGAAGCACATGAGCGCTAAAAATCAGCAACATGCACACGGTCCTAAAACCGTTCACACACTTTTGGTCCAACAATTTCCAAACCTCATGCAAGAAACCATGTGGACACAGAAGCGTGCATGTGTTTTAAAAGCATGCACGTGTTATTAACACGTGCACATTCCTAAATCGTGTGCACACTAATAACGCACACGCACTATTAATGCATGCACACTTCTCTGTATATTGAAAATTTGGCTGAGGCCCATTTTCTCCTCATTTGGTCCCAATTTCACCAGTGAGAAGTGCCTACAAAGGTAGAAAAAGGAATGTGCATGTACCCTCTCCACTTCCCAAACCTCCAACCAATCATCGAGGTAAGATTTAATCTCAAATTTTTCTTTTTTATTTATTTTTTCAATGATTTAATAAAAAAATACACTGTAAAAAATGATCCAAAACTTAAACAAAATCATTTTTTAATTGCATATTGTCTCTCCTCCATCACAATGGCCAGAACCAGGAACCAGACCCCCAAATAAACAACCCTAATGATAACCCAAGCACGCAAAACCCAGAACCTAATCTCAAAGTAAACATTAACCCCGAGGAGAACCCAACCACAAAAATCCAAATTAACCAACATTTAAACCAGTTATGAACCTTGGTTCAAGAGCTCAGAACCACAAGGGAACCATCAAGACTTTAGACACATCCCTTAACAACATCATTGCCTCATTTGACAATGCTCACGATCAATTATTGAGCATAACTGAGTATACGGCCAGGATGAGAGAGTGTTATTCCATTAGTCTCAGTAAGGAGAAAATCAAAGATTTGAACATCTCAAACAAACTATAGTTAGTTTTTTCATTGACCCCAAGACCAACCAACCCCTTGATCCATGCAAAATGTGTCTTTGCATGGATTGGTGCACATGCAAGCCATGGAAACAAAATTAGATGAGTTGATGGTTCATGGTTTTCAACAAACCTCCTTGCAACAATAGGTAGGTTCCAATATATTTTCTTCGGAAACTATATGTGGAGTTTGTGTTGGGTCTGCACATCAACTAATTTGACATTAGTGAATTTTAGAGGGTTGGTCTTGGATCTACCCAGGGTCGACCAATCACCAAGTGTAACCCAATGATAGGGCCATCTGATACTAGGCATATTCCTAACCCTCCCCCACAGACACCCTAGTTACTATATCACCTAGCTGAGACTTCCACTACCTTATCACAACTTACACATAGTGTACTGTAGCACAGTACACTTTTGGCATCATCCAAGCATGACCCATCAAAGTAGTACGGAGGACCATCAGGTGTAGGTCCTTCATGCCCCACTGATCATGGACCATCCATGACAACCAATGAGGCAAAGGATTCTTTCGATGGTCGAGCATTACCCCATTAGTGCACTCATTGCGAGCGTACTTGCTATGGCCCTACGAAAGATCTTGCACAAGATAGTTTTATGTCTTATGTTAGCACATGATTTGTAAATGGTGATAAATGGTTGAGTATATTTTTAATTGTACATTTCATAGTTTCTAGATAAACATTGCTTAGAGTATTTAATATGTAATTGATGTTTTTTGGCATGTATAGTTGTTTCGAGATGAAACAACTAAATCACAGTGGGAGGACATTATTCCTCCCAACCTTGATTTTGCCATGGAAACACCAGCAGATATTGCAACACCTCACATACAGGTATTTAAACGAGTGTATGATTGTAGGATTTAAAAAATTATTTAGTTGCAATTTTCACAATTTTTATGAGAAATAAATCTTAATGTTTTGTGTTTCCACAGGTGCTTGCTGAAGAGATTGAACATAGGTTTCCATCTGGGTTGAGTAGATCCCCATCACTCAATTAACTTGTGTGAAATTCATTATGTTTGTATGGTTAATTTACATGTTTTTTCTACTAAAGAAATGTATTACATGTGTTTATGCAGGTTCCATCTTCCACCATACTATCACCATACCCACACATCCCTCCATATCTTCCATTTAGTTCATTTTTTCCATAGTTCATGATGAGTCCTGTGACTAGGAACCCTACCCCCATGATTGGCATATAACATATCCCCCCCCCCAGGGTGATGCCATCCCTTATATAGCCACTGGGGCTATATCGCTTCCCACACCCATTCCCTCTTGTGGTGCCCCCACCTACCCATCATTCACCAACCTGCCATCACATCCCTCCCTATATTGCACCCACCGTTGTAGTCTCATCCCCTACACCCACATCGGCTCCATCCATTGTTCCTACATCATTCCCTTCCCATTTACCTACATCATCCTCCACTCGTACCTACATCATCCCCCTCCCCCCCACCTACATCAGCCCCCTACCCCACCATTACCTTAGAGCAATCTGTCCAACCCAGTGCTCCACTTCCTATACAGGAAGGGAAATCTCCCGCAATGCCGCAGATATTCACAATGAGATTTATAAGATCATTAAAATATTATAAAGCATGAATGGAATTCATAAAATAACACATTTTTATTTTTATGTATTAAGTGATTTTTGTAATTATTGTAGGGAGGCATTGCTGAGAGGCTTGGATCAAGGAGATGGGAAACCCCATTATGAAATATTGTCTCATCTCAGGTTAGTACTCAATATTTGAATTCTAATTGTATTTTTTTAAGTGTACTAACTGATAGAATTGTTGGGAAAATGATATGTTGTTGTTTCCCTTTTAGATCCTGAAGAGATAGTCTACACCCAAACGCAAGAGGGCTCAAGCTTCCTCTAGCTCAAAGAGGAGGAATATTGATTTTGGAGATGATACTCGACGATGGCCAAGAGGATACTCGACGGTGGCCAAAGTGATTGAGACACGCACTATGTACATTAGCCACGATGTGGCATTGTGGGTAGGAAATGTTTATTTGTGTCGAGTATCCTCAAAGAGGATACTCGACGGTGGCCAAAGTGATTGAGACACGCACTATGTACATTAGCCACGATGTGGCATTGTGGGTAGGAAATGTTTATTTGTGTTTAGGCCATGAGCTGCCCTTATTCCATTTTTGGGAATGAGTATCCATTATATGTATTGGGAATGATGTTCCATTTTGTATAAAAATGTATTTTTTGACCTATTTCCAATACAAATGCACGACTTTCATCTGGTGTATATGACAACGTGTTTATGGATTTTTACATTATTGATGTGGATTTAATGTTATATATTATGACTATTACATGGTTCATGGTCAATGTGATGAGTTCTTCTTAGTTTGATTAAATTAATTTATACACTAATATCTACTAATGGGAACGAATGGATAGGAGGATTATATAAGGTATAAATACATGAACAAACATGTTTTATTAAGAATTTACTCATGTGTTTAAGGAAATTATTTATGTTGGCACTGAAAATGATTTGCAAAAATTGAGTTGAATTTGCTTATATTTATGCACTGTCACTAGACAAAACTAAATTTACTTAAGATCCACGTCACATAGAACATAAATTTGCAATATATTTTAGATCACATACCTATTCCATTAAAAGTGGGAGTATGTTATGATGAATACAATCTTATCTAAAAAAAATCAATCACATAACTTGATCACCTTATATGGCATGCATGCTTTTATTATCCCTTTTCCTAACCACATCATAACATTTTATTAAATAGAGTTATGATTGAAAATTAGGATAAATTGTGATTATCTATAATTGATCCCTAGAGGTCCTTAACAAGGCAGTGCATCTTAAATTCCCTCTATGAGGTCTATGTGGTGGTCTAGGGATCTTTGCATTGACCATAAATACTTGAAGAAATATTCTTGGGTATAAGTACTTAGCTTTTTTCCTCTGATCGTGGATAAGGTTATGAGACCCATGCATGGTGCACAAAACCTTTAATTGGCACCCATATCCTACTTATATACCAAAGGATTTCATCTCCATGAGCTATGTGATAGTTTGGGGACTACGCATAGCCCATAAATTCTAGAATCAAGCGATACATCCAAAGTCCCTAAATTTTCACCCTATACTATGGCCAAGGCATCAAGATCCATCCATGGATTACAAATCATCAACTTGGTGCCTATATCCCACTCACTGGCCAAATATTACATGTGGATATCTTGTGTGGTGGTTGAAGTTCTTATGCATGGCCCATGAGTTATGTAATCATAATTAAACCTTAGTTTTCATTCTTGGCACATGTGCATGGTGATGCAACCTATACCTAGTCTACAATAGTTTTGAACCAGCGTCAATATTAAACTCATGGGATAATTATTCCCTATATAGAGTGTGAGTGGTGTTTTGAGATGTTGTGCATGGCCCTTGAACCCTAGAAGCATACTTTAGGGCCTAAGACATTTGTTTTCATCCTTGGAGCATATCACGACCTTGAAATCCATGCCTTGTGTGCAAGTCCCCAAAGTAATGACCATATCCCTCTTGTAGGTCAAAAATTCTATTTATAGGATTTTTGGTGGTTTGGGGCATTGTACATGGGCCTTGATCCCTATAATCATTTTTAGGTCTAAGATATTGGTTTTTATCATTAGACCATAGGGATGGCTTGGAGACCCATATTTATTGTGTAAAACCTCAAAATACTAACCACATCTCATTCACAAGCTAAGTATGCCTGCTACATGGCATGCCTAGTGTCTTGGGGCATTATACAAGGCCCATTATCCATAGTGAATAATCTTTTAGATCCTAATACCTTAGTTTTCATCCTTGGACTATACTTTGGGACCTTAGACATATCTGGTATAAATCCCTTACAATGGTGCCCATATCCCACTAGGAGGGAAAATTATTCCCTTTATAGGGCCATTGGTGGTTTGAAACTTTTGCATGCATGGTCCATGAGCCCTAGAAGCATATACCGTAGATGCTAGTTTTCAATCCAAAACCATTATGAAGGCCTCAATAGCTATCCTTAGCATGAAAATACTCATTGTCCAATCTAACTCATAGGCCAAATGTTTTTTTTATAGGGTCCATGAGGTGGTTAAAGATCTCATGCATGGATCATGAGCATTAAAATCATCTTTTAGGTTCTAACATTTTGGATTTTTTCTCCAACACTATGTTTGGGGCACAAAATCTCAAAACAAAGTGCACAACCCACTCATAGAAAGCTTCTCCATGCACATGTGAGATAGTCCAAGGGAATGTGCATAAACAATGACGCCTACAAGCATCTTTTAGAGTGTTTTTACCCATATTTTTGTTATAGGGATATGAGACTATTTATGATGCACAAAATATTGAAATGGTGCCCATATCCCACTCTTAGGAAAAATATTCCCTTTTCCTTAAGCACAAGGTGGAGTAGGTCCATCTACATGGACCATAATCAATAAAACCATCTTTTAGGGCACACGACCCTAGTTTCATCCCTATACCATGCACAAGGTCTCGAGGCCCATTCTTGATGTGGAAAACCTCTCAATGACACCCATAGATACTCATAGATTAATAAATCCACTTTAAATGGAATGTGAGATGATTTGGAGATCCATCTATGATTCATGGGTCATGAAAATGCATTTCAAGGCCTATAAACCTATTTTTCATCCTTGAACCATAACTAACACCATGATTCCCATTTGTAGTGTGCAAAACTATGAAATTGTGTCCATATCCCACTCATAAGATAAATATTCCTCTTTCTAGGAAAAATTAATTATCTACTAAAGGCATAACCCATAAATCTTTCAATACCATTATCATGTACGAATAGCATACCAATATCATGCCATGTTATTTTGCATTGAATGAGTAAATTATGTGTTCTTGCTTGAATAGCTATGTTTTTAGAATGATATCACTTCATTGAAATCATAGAAATCCTGGGTGAAATGAGTTAAATGTGTATTCTTGATCCAATAAGTAAGTTATTCCCTAATATACAATATGTAAAATAAACAAATTCAAACACCTATCATTCCATACACAAGACATAACAAAGAATATGAAATTTTACGTAGTTAAAAAGGGTAAACAAAAGATGTGGGTAGCACCTTGACAAGCACCTCCATAATTTTTGCTAAACATCATGTCACGTGAGGGTAACCCTATCCTTTCAATAACATTTGATCAAAACAATAGTTTCTTGGATCATTGAAAAAGACCTCACAATCCCAAGGTTGAGGGGTTTCAGTACTTGACCCAATCATGCAAAAAGTGCATAGTCACTTACTGAGCAAAACCCCAGTTCTTGAAATCAATGAACAAGACGAGCACTGGGAAATGGACCCATGGGAGAGAGGTTCCCCTAGCTAGAATGCATTTTCATAGACCCAACGTTGGCAACATCTCATCGATCTGAGCCATGGTCATAATTTTATGGCGAGTTGCAAGTTGCCTCATAAGCCTTTCAAGGACACTTGGTAATTTTTTCATTAAGGCATAAAAATTGAACCGGGCATTGGAATTGAGTTCTGTAAGATCTTGCAATTGTGTCTATCCATTCTTGGCATGAGCACACCACCCATGGTCCCAAGGTCAAGGGGTTTCATTAATTGACCCAATCACGCAAAAAGTGCATAGTCACTTACTGAGCAAAACCCTAGTTCCTGAGATCAATGAACAAGACGAGCACTGGGCGATGGACCCAGAGGAGAGAGGTTCCCCTAGATGGAATGCATTTTCATGGACCCAATGGAGTTGATATTCATTAACAAACCATGGTCATCATTTTATGACGAGTTGCAGGTTGCCTCCTAAAGCCTTTCAGGGACACTCGGTGATTATGTCATTAGGGCATAAAAATTGAACCGGGCATCAAAATTGAGTTTTGTAAGCTCCTACATGTGTGTCTATCTATGATTGACATGGGAACACCACCCATGGTCCCAAGGTTGAGGGATTTAATTACTTGACCCAATCATGCAAAAAGTGCATATTCTCTTAGGGAGTTGTCAGAAGATTTCAAGGATGGGATACCATAAATCATGCTTCAAAAAACCATTGTGTACATGTCATAAGTTGTTTGAGGTTTTTTATATGTTTTTCTAATAGCATGTTGTAAGAGTAGTAGTATGACATATGAGAGTAATTGGAAAGCCCATGAGAATAAATTAGGGTAAGATGGACATGAAAAACATCAGGTTCTTGAATCTATGGAATCTTTCCCAATTTGTTTTTATTTTTCCTAATAATTTTGCACAATGTAGTGACAATTCATAGCTATAAATGGTGTTCCTATTGGTCTGTGCGGAGGCAAAAGCGACAAGTACAAAATTTCAGTGAACTCAATAACTAATGTGTTGTTGTTGCAATTGATGCAACCAAATTAGTAGAAGCATGGAAGTGATTTGACCACCTTGACCACTAAATTAATGTATTAGTCAAATATGTTGGGAAAGTGATAATTATATGTCAATGAACATTTATATTCCTCCATATAAATATAAATGTGCCCCCTTATACTAGTCACGAGCTCAATAATGCATTGTTCTACTATGTTTTAAGACTAATATGGTATAGTATACTATGTTGTACCCCATGTTCTTATCTGGACCTAAGTTTGTTTGATATAGGGTTTTCACCATTGGATTTGGTCGATAAAATTAGGTATAGTGCCTATCATATGATAACTATCTAGGTCAATTGGAAACTACTAGTAGCTACTAACAAGGAAAACCAATACTATTCTTCTGGGATGGCTATATGAATGTTGAGGAAAATCCATATATGAATGTCCATTTACTTAATATTGAATGTGAAGAATTTGAAACCCTGTGAGCCATCCACATTTGACAATTCAAATGTGGGGAAAGTCTTATCAGATAGGACTTACCACTAGAATATTAGGTAGACATGTGAACTAATTGAGTGTGGAATTTTGAGAATATTTTAGAGTTTCCAAAATCTTACCCCTAATCGAGTGATATAAAGGCATGCTAAAAATTGATCCATAAGGAAATATAGGGATCTTATTCCCATTGCATTTAAATATTGTTGCACTGATGAGAAAAGAAAATGAATGGGATATTGAAGTAGATTAGAGGATTACAGAAACTAAGGTTTCCTCAATAAGAGACAATGCAATTTTTTCACAAAGGGGTCAACTTTGGAAATTCCTCAACCGTGAACTTGTGGCTAGCATTCCCACGTTGAACCTACCAAAACACACTTGCAGAATCTCACAGAACTCAGTTCTATCACCCAATTTGAATTCTATGCCCCCGATAGGGATTCACCATGTGTTTTTGAAAGCCTCTAGGAGGTGAGTTGCAACTGGCCATAAAATGATGACCGTGGCTCGGATTGACAAACCATCAACTCCGTTCGAATCAATACTATGGTCACATCCATAGTAGTTTGGCTACCATGATGCAAATCATCCTGTCATAGATGTGATCCAAACCTTATTACATGAGTTGAGCATCTATTTTTTCATTGATCATCAGTGGTGGAGCCATATTTCTGAGCTATTCAGAGCAGCATTCCAGTATTCCCTTGTTATTTATGAGCCCTTCATGACCCCATTGAGATGTATTGGTTTGGTTATGGTTCACTGGTCAGAGTGGCAAAGCAGCAATTGATACACTTTCCCTTGCCCCCATGTAGTCAAAGTTATTCTTCATGGTTATTTAAGAGACAGGTATATGATTGATCAAGTATACATCTTGCGTTTGTGTGTTATCTTTTAATGTAATTGTAAATTCGGAAGATATTCACTTGCATATTTTATATTGAATTTGTATTTTATTATTGCACCTCTAACGGAGATGTTTATTCCTCCAATCGGAGAAGTCATTATTGTATTTGGGTCATGTATAGTCATTGAGGTTAACCCTCCTGTGTATGTCGGGGCATTAGACCCCAGAGTTAAGTTGTCTATGGGTTATTAGACTCTCCTAAAGAAGTCGGTCCAGTCAAGTACAACTAGGGTCCGACCTAGTTAGGTAAAGGTCAAGTGAAATTTAAAGTATAAATAGAGAGGGTGCCTCTCTCATTTGGATCATTCACTCACTCATTCAATTCGCATTAGTGAGAGAGAGGAGGATTTTGCACAAGTGGAGAAGAGAGAAGTTGTTGAAGACCATCTCTATATTTGGGGTTTACTTTTCTGCTATTGTATTGTTGCTCATTCTATCTCTCAGGAAGTTGTGGGATTTTCTCCTTTATGGTTTCCTCGAGGAAAATCTTTGTGTCTCTTGTGTTTATGTTGTGCTTGTTATTCTCTCAGTAAGATCCTAGATTAATATTGATTAAATTGTGAAAAACTAACATGGTATCAGAGCTAACATAAAAAGAAGACACTATGCAGCTACGGAAGCTAGGGATTCTTGATTTTTGCATTTCTCTCCAAAGACCATAAGAAAAAGGAGGCTATGATAACTTGCCTAAGGAATTCGCATCTTTCTATCGAAGCAGAAGTTGATTCTAAGCATTTTCACTTTTTGGCCTGTCACTACTACGGGAAATTAGGGCTTTTCACAGAAGTGGAATTTTGGAGTGCAATCAGCATAAGAAGGTGCTCCTCAGCAAAATATAAATTTAGAGACCAAGATCAAATATTTTGGTTGGGTAAAACTCCTAGGAATTCAAACCCTAATTTGACTATGGACCAGAAAAACCAGAAAACAAGAAAGGACCAGAAATTGCAGATTAGAATTTCGCAAGTCATTTTTCAGGGATCAAATTTTGGAATCTTCAGAAACCAAGTGTACCAACTTGCTCGCCTCAGTCAAGCATATCTTTCCATCCAGACAGAAGTTTCAAATTCCAAGTTTGAATTTTTAGGGTTTCTCTATCAAACCCTAGCCAGCTCCAGATCCAGTTTCAGCAAATCAAGTGGTAAGACCTAAAATATTTTCTATTTACATTTGATTTTCTCATTAAAGATGTCTCACCACACCAAGATTGAGGATAATCTTGAAGGGGTTGATAACTTCTGAGCATGGAAGTATAGGATTGGGCTTGTCCTAGAAGAGAATGAATTGGACACCTATGTGAATGAAGAGGTTCCAGTTCCAGAGGGAGATGAGGCTAAAGCCTTACACAAGAATAACCTGGTTAAGGCTAAGAGAATCATTGCAAATTCTATCGAGGACCATCTCATACCACATGTGTCATCTCTGAAGACACCTAAAGAAATGTTTGATGCCTTGACCACCTTATTTGAAGGGAGGAATATAAATAGGAAGATGACATTGAGGAACCAGTTGAAGAATGTCAAAATACAAAGTCCATAAACCATGCAGTCCTACTTTACAAGGGTCTCCCAGATAAAAGAAAAAATTAAAGATGTGGGAGAAAATATAGAGAATGGAGAAATAGTGATGACCACCTTGAATGGTCTTCCTAGGTCATGGGATTCCTTTATTCAAGGAATCTATGCAAGAAGAAATTTGATCACCTTCAGTAAACTATGGGAAGAGTGCTCACAGGAAGAAGCTCGAATTGTAGCTCGAGAAGAAAATATGGGTAATGAAAACCAGTCTCTCACGGTACACACCAAGAACAATGAAAACAAGAGGGAGCATCCTCATCACAAGAAGGGTAAACACCACCACCAGAACCAGAGGGAGAACCTCAGAAGTTACAAGAAAGATCTATCTCACATTCGATAATTTACTTGTGATGACTCAAGGGACACTTCTCCAGATATTGTCCCAGGAACAAAAGTAGCTCCCACAAGAAGAAGAAGAACAAGAAAAGACATCATGATCACACTGCGGAGGATGATGAACCTCCAAGGAAGAGAACCAGAGAAGACAATGAAGATTCATCAAGTGATGAAGAGTATGTTCTGATTTTAGCTCTCACTGGCACTATCAAACATGGAAGCAATGATTGGCTCATAGATAGTGGGGATTTCAAGCATATGAAAGGATTCAAGGAATCCTTTGTGAACCTATCTGAACATGAGTCACCCCACAAGGTGAAACTTGGGTATGACTACCATTATCCCATAAAAGGAAGTGGTGAAGCCTCTTATAAGCTAGACTCTAGAAAGTCTATGAAGATGAAAGATGTCCTGTATGTATCAAGACTAAAGAAGAATCTTCTCTCCATATCAGCTTTAGATGCTAAAGGTATGAGAGATTCTTTTGCAGATGGCCAAGTTCTTATGTGGCCAATGGGAAAGACCATAGATGATGTTGTGGTGATTGGACAGCAAGAGGGAGGTTTATACAAACTGAACAAGCCCTATTCCATGACTCAGTAGAGCCAAGTGAACTATGGCATAGAAGGCTTGCACATGTGCACTATAGAGCACTATCACTTGCAAGCAAAGCAGTTGAAGGTCTTCCAAAAATCCATGCAAATCATGAAGGCATTTGCAAAGGATGTGTGAAAGGAAAGAACATAAAGAAGACATTTCCAAGCAGCTAGAGCAAGGAAAATAGAATCTTGGAAATCATCCACTCATATGTATGTAGTCCAATGTCATCCAGTTCATTGAATGGGTATGTATATTATGTTTCTTTCATTGCTGATTTTTCTAGGAAGACATGGATATATTTATTGAAGAACAAGAATGAGGTATTCAACAAATTCAAGGAATTCAAAGCCTTGATCGAAAACCACACATAAAAGAAAATCAAGATTTTTCGGTCAGACAATGGCGGAGAGTTCACATCAGAAGACTTTAAGAAATTATGTAGAGATTCAGGGATTAAGAGGGAGTTGACCACTCCATATAATCCGCAGTAGAATGGAGTTGCAGAAAGGAAGAATAGAACAATCATGGAATCAACAAGAGCAATGCTTCACGACCGGGATCTTCCGATGCATCTATGGGAAGAAGCTACGAGAACATCCTTGTATGTACAGAATCGTACTCCACATAGAGTACTTGACAACAAGACACTAGAAGATGCTTTCTCCAGCGAGAAACCAGAGGTCAGCCATCTCAGGATATTTGGCTTCCCAGTATACATACATATCCTGAAGGAGAAAAGGATGAAGTTAGATCCTTCAGGAAATAAGGGCATATTCGTGGGATATAGTGAAAACTCGAAGGCTTACAGAATATATTTTTCAGGGTTCAAGAATATCGACATCAGCAGGGATGTAACATTCGACGAAGACTCAGCATATCACAAATCCAGAAAGCTACCTGTTGAAGACATTAAAGAACCAGAAGCACCCAGGATCCGAGATACAACAATGAATGAAGCAAATATAGAAGATCATGAAGACCGCGAGATAGAAGATCCACAAGAACCTGTAGATCCACCTCGTGAGAAGAATTCTCACAAAAGGAAACCAGCATGGGTACAAGAAGAAATTCAAGATGAAGAGAGATATGGTGCTCCAGAAGGAATGCATAGAGAAAGAAAGAGATCGAGGCCATACTCCAGTTATGTAGCCTTGTTGTGCGACATCATTGAGAAGGAACCTACCAACTATGAAGAAGCGGCAGAAAGGAAGGAATGGAAGGATGCCATGATCAAGGAGTATCGGTCGATCATGAAGAATGATGTCTGGGATGTGGTCTTGAGACCAGTAGGGAAGTCTATTGTGAATTCCAAATGGATCTACAAGATCAAGCATGCTGTAGATTGCAGCATAGAGAAACACAAGCGAAATTTGTGGCATGTGGCTCCTCCCAGAAGGAATGAATATACTGTGAGGAGACATTTTCACCTGTAACCAGATACACTTCCATTAAATCAGTACTTGCTCTGGATGCAGTGATGAAGTGGAAGGTAGACTATATGGATGTCAAGACAACATTCTTGAATGGTGTAGTAGAGGAGGAAGTGTACGTGGAGTAGCCACTCGGATTTGAGACACATGACAGGGAGACTCATGTGTACAATTTGAAAAAGGACTTGTATGGATTGAAACAGGCACCCAGGACGTGGTACAGCGGGATAGACAGCTTCCTGACTAGTTTGGGATTTACCAAGAGTAAAGCGGATTCCAACATTTACTACAAGATTGAGGAAGGGAACCAAGTGATACTTATACATTATGTAGATGACATGTTTGTGACAAGTGAGGATGGGTTGATTGCTGACACAAAGAGGAAGCTTGTTTTCGAGTTTGAGATGAAGGACTTGGGTATGATGCACTATTTTCTAGGTATGGAGGTGTGGCAGAGTGCGAATGGAATCTTCCTTGGACAAGGGAAGTATGCAGTGGAGATCCTGAAGAGGTTCGGGATGATGGACTGCAAGCCCATGGCCACACCTATGGCATCGAACCTAAATCTATTGAGTGACGCTTCATCAGAGTCGATTGATGCCACAATGTATTGTTAGATAATTGGATCTTTGATGTACCTGACGAATACGAGACTAGATATTTGCTTTGCTATGAACACATTGAGTTAGTTCCTGACAGATCCTAGACATGTTCACTTGATTGCTGCAAAGCATATTCTGAGGTACCTGAAAGGTACGGTTGATTATGGGCTCAAGTATGGTGCAAATCAGAAGATTAACCCGAAGGGTTATGTTCATTCGGATTGGGTAGGAAGTGCCATTGATAGGAATAGAACTTCAGGGTGCTTCTTCAGTTTGGGATCAGGTGTGATCTCTTGGTTTAGCAGGAAGCAGTCCTGTGTGGCATTGAGTACAGCCGAAGCAGAGTATGTCATAGCTTGTTTGGCTAGTTGTGAGGAATTATGGCTTAGGAAGCTACTGTTTGATTTGTTTGATCTCCAGTTTGATGCGACTTGTATATATTGCGACAACCAGAGCTGTGTGAAGTTGTCTGAGAACCCGGTGTTCCATGACAAGTCAAAGCACATCGACATCAAGTATCACTACATCAGGGATATGGTGCAGAGAGGAGCAGTGAAGCTCTAGTATGTTGCGACAGACGAGCAGATAGCCGATGTGTTGACCAAGCCGCTAGCCATAGTGAAGTTCGAGTACTTCAGAGAGAAGCTTGGTGTATTCCAGATCAAGGATCCTTCTAGGGGGAAGTGATGAGTCCGGAAGACGCAAATGCATATGATCCAGTCTTGGATGGTTGTAGATATGTCTTCCCATGCCGATAGACGTGGGACATGCATCTGGGTTGTGCTTCGTTGATGATGAAATGATATGGACATGATGAAGTGACAGTAGGGTACATAAGTTTTGCAAGGAAATGTAATCATTCCTACGATGTACACAGTTTTTGCAAGGCAATGTAATCAGTCCTGCGATGTACACAGGTTTTGCAAGGCAATGCAATCAGTCCTACGATGTACACAGGTTTTGCAAGGCAATGTAATCAGTCCTACGATGTACACAGGTTTTGCAAGGCAATGTAATTAGTCCTGCGATGTACACAGGTTTTTCAAGGAAATGTAATCAGTCCTGCGATGTACACAGGTTTTGCAAGGCAATGTAATCAGTCCTGCGATGTACACAGGTTTTGCAAGGCAATGTAATCAGTCCTGAGATGTGCACAGGTTTTCCAGAGGCAATGTAATAAGTCCTTATATGTACCTACTTTATGGCTTTCTCGCAGAGATGATGAATACCTACATGGAGACTAGGCCTACATCCAACATGAAAAAGGGTTGGCTCTGTATAAATTCCTATGATGAGTAGATTGGAGATTGATGATCAAGATGATGAGGATAGCAGCAACAGTGACGATGATGATCCATATTTGATGATGATCCAGCACTGAAGACTTGTGTCTATATGTATTGATGTCTGTGTCTAGAGAATACCCTCCTAGTTAAGAGGGAGTGTTAATGTAATTGTAACTTCGGAAGATATTCACTTGTATATTTTATATTGTATTTGTATTTTATTATTGTACCTCCGACAGAGATGTTTATTCCTCTGGTCGGAGAAGTCATTATTGTATTTGGGTCATGTAAATTCATTGAGGTTAACCCTCCTTTGTATGTCAAGGCATTAGACCCCAAAGTTAAGTTTTCTATGGGTTATTAGACTCTCTTAGAGAAGTAGGCCCAGTCAAGTACAACTAGGAGCCGACCTAGTTAGGTAAAGGTCGAGTGAAAGTTAAAGTATAAATAGAGAGGGTGCCTCTCTCATTTGGATCATTCACTCACTCACTCACTCAATTCGCATTAGTGAGAGAGAGGAGGAGTTCGCACAAGTGGAGGAGAGAAGCTGTTGAAGACCATCTCTATATTTGGGGTTTACTTTTCTGCTATTGTATTGTTGCTTATTCTATCTCTGAGGAAGTTGCGGGGTTTTCTCCTTTATGGTTTCCCCGAGGAAAATCTTTGTGTCTCTTGTGTTTATGTTGTGCTTGCTATTCTCTTAGTAAGATCCTATATTAATATTGATTAAATTGT
The DNA here is from genome assembly GCA_027924585.1 of Larix kaempferi. Lineage (NCBI taxonomy): Eukaryota > Viridiplantae > Streptophyta > Pinopsida > Pinales > Pinaceae > Larix > Larix kaempferi. The sequence goes on along the minus strand of BSBM01001483.1, from coordinate 4,614,594 downwards.
GAAAATATAACATTATCATTTTTCTCTCTTATCTATATTGGTAGCTTTGACTGGGAATTTGGTGACTAGCAGTGGTGATTTTATATGCTTCTAGTATATATTGTTGACTTATTATCATGAGTGGTTGAGTGGTCTTTATTGTTGAGACCTTAGTATATTCTCACTAGTATTTCCTACCTTGTACAAACCGACCATTTCCCCTGCAATGTCTGGTATCATTTCTCACTTCCTCCATCCATCCATTTCTTCCATCCTTGTGATTTTATCCTTGACTTATGACCCAGACTTGTGATATTGAGGACATTTCCCCCCCTTTGACCTCTGTGCATGATGGATTCCATGTTTTTCTTGTGTCTTAGCTCAAGAGTGTGTGGCTTGGATTATGGATCATGTTAATCCCTCTCTACTAGTATGATGCCTTGTGGATTGGGTGTGTTTGTGTGAAGTATCCCATGTCACTGGGTTGTCTCCTTTAGTCCTCAATCCAATTACCTCGTAAAATGCAGATGTGGAACAAATGCTATATCAAAATGACTGCAAAAATGCCAGGAGTGATTAGTTGTGTTTCTAAACACTAGGCCTAAGTGAAGTGAAATAAAATACACCTTTATATAGATATTCATTGGCCAATGGATGATCACTCATGCTTTGTATGGTGTAAAGCCATTTTCCCGTAACGGGAAACAGGGTGGTCACTGCATCGCACCTATAGACAGTGGTGGGAAATGCAGGTAAGATCGAGTCATTATATGGGTCCCACAAGGATATCTAGGGCACCTACCCTTGGAGGCTATTTGGTGAAGGAAAGGTCATATTATGAAATAAATATGAAATGTTATGAAAGTCAAATCAATTAAATGAGAAAAGGATGCTTGTTTAGAGTCTACTGGAGGCAACTCAAGCACTCTACCCATACATGGGAAAACTCCCTTCCCTAGTGTCCTTCATCCTGCACATGTCACTGTGGATTATTGTGTCCCCTTATTTATGAGAGATCGCATGGTGTTAACGGACAATCCACTCGAGCAGACGCGAGCTAGATCTCCCTAGTTCAAGTGAATCTAGAACAAATAATACATAATACAAAACTCATTTCCTAGATCTAGTTACAGATCGAGTACTTAGATATCATACCTTTCAGATCGCAGATCCTTCTCCTTGTTGTCGCTCCAAGTCTCACGGTCGTCAGATCTCCAGCTACAAGACCTGTCAAGACAATATGGAAACGATACAAGAAGTACAAGATATCTAAACAATAACTGATCTAAACTAACAGTTGAGGAAGAAAATTCTAAACATCATCAACGAGACAACATTTATGGAAAGAGATTATATTAACTGTATAAAAAGGTGGGAATACATAGAAAGGATGAAGCTACAACCAAAGCCTCAACGTCGCATCCTCCATCCAACATGTCCAAGCCAAGCCTCTAATATGGTACAAGCTTCCCAATCACCAATATGGATTCTATCAGCATAAGGATACCATAGACCTTCCCCCCTCTCATGGAGAGAGTGGGTGTTTATATAGGGCTAAAGAGATAGGATAGGTTGAGGATTAGGGGGAGATGGTTAAGGGATCCTCCCATTAGGTTAGGAACCGAAATGCCACCTCACCTAGAGTCTAGGGATAGACCTCCATATCACTCATCTTCGAGAATGGGTTCGAAGATACTCTTTTATCCAAATAACTGACATCGTCGCAAGTTGCATTAGGACAACCTGCGACATCGCATGTTGCACAAGGGGAGACTGCGAAGACCTTGAAAAGTAGGTCAGTTAAACCCTCCAGTCATGGGAAACTTCAGGGATGTGTTTTTACTCTAAAATGGGTTTAGGTAAAATAGCAAAGAGTTTACACAATGGTCAAGATGACGACATTATCACAACAGTCATGATGACAACACTTGGTCATAATGACGGTACTTGCAACGGTCATGATGACGACACTTGCAACACTTGTGACACTTGCACAAGGGTGACAAAATTTTGGTGTAACAATGGTCAAGGTCAAATAATTCAACCCATTTAAACCTAATCCTTGTTGTATCCACCTCACCCAATCTAGCTTGATGGTCATTTTTGAAAGTGAGCATATGCCTAAGACTTCATAAAGTACCATGAAGTTGTTCTAGTACAAGTCTGATTTTTATTGTTCCTGATCACCATTGTATGTGTCACTTGTCTAGACAAAAGAGCATCATTTACCCCTTATGCATGCAGGATCAATTGGTTCTCATCTCAGTCATCAATTTGACCTTGTTTGACTTGGTCAACCCAATTTGGCCATGGTCAACATATGGTCCCGGGTGACTTTGGATTTAATGGTTCGATTTTTTGTTTTTGTAAACTATGGGAACCCACTACATTGTTCCATACTTTAGTTGGTCATTATATTCTATGGTTCATGGTTATTTTTATTATTATCAGTTGTTTTGGGCCATATTTTATATGATGGCTATGGATGAGCTTACAAATAATTACACAAGGGGGTCTAGGGGGTGTTAGCGGTCACCTTTAGTGGATTTGAGGTCTCTGATATTATTAATATATTCATATTGATGATTTAGGCAAGGGAAAGGCATGATATGGGTATTTTTATCACTCGACAACATTATCAACAATTTAATTAAGTTATAAAGTGGTCATAACCTAGCCAAGAAATCAATTTGGATATTGAGGAGTAAGGTAATGATTTAGGATGTTATATTATAATGTATTGAGGCTCTAGAGACCATATTTCATGTTTATATCATTCTTGGGGCCACACCTGTTTTATTCCTCACCTAGGGAGGGCATCTTCTCCATGGGGGCGCACTTGATGGGATCGTATGGTTAGCACGTTGTATTATCTTTTTATCATACACGGGAGTGCCTTAGGGAGACTTAGACCCCTAGGAGACCCCCATCTCACACTCTTATGTTATGTTGTATAACATATTGTTACACCTGGGCGCATTAAGGAAATCGAGCCCCCTTTTTCTGGAGAGCTCGATGTGGTTACAGTGAGACTCTTTCCACTATTGATTATGTTGTTTATGTTTTGATCCTAGCCATCTATATCTTTGGGGCTAGGGATTTTGTACTTGAATATCTATTTATTTGGAAGCTCACTCATTGTATAAGGACTTTTGTCTCTTGGATATTTCAGTTAATAGAGAAATTATCATTCGACAAAACTTGTGCATCTTGTGAGTGATGTTCTTACATAGTGATTGCATTATCTTACTTCGTGAACACAAGTCAAGTAATGGTAGATTTTGTTAGCATTTGTTGTGGTTGATTTTGTGGTAGGATAGTGATTTGGAGAGGGGTGCTATTGTGGAGAAGCGTAGCTTCTTTTTCTCAAATTCGTTCCACTTCAGGGAGTTTTCATTTGTGCATTTTATTGTCAGGTGGAATACTTGTTTATCTTGCTACAATCATGTTTTTCTCTTGAATATCAAATTGACTCTTGTTGTTTTCTTGTGCATGAGAGACAGGCACATTGGCTACTTTGGGCATCTTTTATTTGGACAAGATCTTCACCAAAACTTCATGAAGTTGGGCACAGTTGAGGAAGAGTGTCACTATCTTTGCATCAGCCAAGATTCCAGGTAATTTATCAACTTTTCTCTATAGTTTAGATTTATATTCAATAAGGCGGCAAATCTCTCTAAGTGTTAAAGCACTCATTTTCTATAAATTTTGTTTCAGTCACCTAGCGTAGATTCCATTCAAAAACCAAGTTGGAAATCACATAAAACCCATAGGGACCAAGTCTCATTTAATTATGCTCCATTTACCCAACCCATGCATTGGTTCTCCTAGGTGAAATTCGCCCTCCTTGGGTATATCCACACATTGCTTGTTTGGTGACTTGGGTGTTGCTTGATTCATTTTCAGTCATCATATATTACACCAAGCATCATTTTAGAGTGCTAGTAATCCATTAAATTACCAATTTGTGATCACGTTCAAGTTCTTGATAAATATTTTAAGTGTAGCGAATTGGGCATTCTCACCAGTACTCATCCTATCCTAGATATGATATTTTAACTCATCTATTGAGACATCTTACTTGGGTTGATAATATGTTCATCATTAAGCCTCTCAACCTGACCAATCATGCCCCTCTCAATAGCCCTCTTATTGTTATAGGGTAATAAGGAAAGACTATCATTGCTTTCTCTCTTTCCCAAAATCTTGTTTGGTGTGTGTCTTTCCTTTTGTGTTATCCTTGATAGGCTATCTAGGGTCTCCAAGGTCTCCACTTTGGCTTAGTTTTACTTGGCCTAAAGTGAAGAGCGCTCTATCTAGTGTGACAACTACATCACCTATAGTGCTCAGAGTTCTCTTGGGTCACTTGGTTTAGTTGCATGTCCTCTACCGCCATGGATAGGATCCCTCTTAGTGGAAGCTATAACGTAATTGATAACATTCTTGGCACCATTGTCGGGGAGGTATAGGCTTACCTCTAGTGTCTGCAAGTTTTCTCCTTTTGCGTTTATCTTTTCATCATATCGCATCCAATTTTTTATTTAGTGACTGCATTTTCCTTTTATTCATTTTACACAGTCACTCTTTTCTCTTGCATTTTTACTTCCCCAATGACTTATCCTTCGGTGACTAAGGATTTTGAATTCACCTGGTGACTCCACAAAGCGACTCCATTAAGGAGTAACCCCTCACTCATTCTTACGATCTTAGGATCCGAAGTCATTATGATAAAGTGGAAGGAACCCCTATAACTTACCACCAGAACCTAAACCGTAAGGATCCTAAATATTAGTCTTCAAATCTATTTTGTAAGATCATGAATTCCCTTGGATCCCTAATTTGGATTTTAGGATCTCCTTTAAATCATCAAACGCCTCCACAGTCTAACCCAATGGCTAGAAACACGCAAGTTACTTGTCCTTTCGGAAACAAAGCAAGAGCATATCATATATACTTTTCCCAGATAACCAGGGAACCTCATGATATGCCTTATAAATATTTTGAGAAAATCCCTAAATTTAGTGGCAATTGTGCAACATCAATTGAAGACCACATAGACTCTGTGTGGGCACACATGGAGGCTTATGGGGCTTCAAGTGAGGATGTTTACATGAGAGGCCTTTTAATATCATTGGAAGGTGAGGCTCATATATGGTTTGATAATTTCCCTGCCTCATCCATTGATGGATATGATGCTTTTGTCACTCAGTTGAAAGATGAATGGTTATTCAAGTTGGATGGACAATTTTTCCTGAACCAACTTTCCGAAATTAAAAAGAAGGAGAATGAAATTGTCCATGAATTCAACTTGAGGTTCGATAAGATGGTTGTTAATATTCAAGAAACCATCAGGCCAAAATACCAAGTTGTGTTAATTCACTATCTCAATTCATTTGATGGATGGCTTGGTTATCATCTCAAAGATAAGAACCCTCATGACCTAAAAGTTGTGTAAGATAATGCTTGGAAGGTTGAGGCTAACGTTACATCCATGGGAAAGCAAAAAAAAATTATTCTCTTAATCTATCTTCTTCCAAAACTGAAACCCGTCCTAAAATAGAAAAAGATCATATCAAAGAACCAATGGACTTGTTAGAAAACATGCATGAAATGGTAAAAAACTTAACCCTTCTAACAAGAGATATCGCCAAGAGTAAGGAGTCAGAACATTATAGGCAGTCCTATGGGACTAAAATTTATTGGAGCCCACAAAAGAGGCCCGTGAATGAGGAGAATAGAAGAACCCTCGTGGGATAGACTTTACCTAATCCTAAAGGAATCAACTGGTCGGATGAGCCTAAAGAGGAAGATCATGACTATCTCTCCCCTGATGAGGATGCACAAGATACAACCAAAAAGGATCAATTTTCTCGATTAGTTTTAATATGACGAATAATTTGGGCATATCTTGCTTATTGAAGAGGATCATGATCAAGAACTCCCTAGTCATAATATCCCTAACTGCACAATAGAGAAAACCAAAGAGCAGGGCAAGGCTCAAGTCCATATTTATCAGAGACGAAGGGATGACTCAATGCAACCTCCCTTTATTGAAAGACGAAATGAACATCAACGTGGTGAAGGGAGTGAGCTAAACCTAAGCCCTTTTTATGATGACCTGAACATTAACATAGAAAGGGAGTTGGACAAGGTAATGCAAAGAATCCCATTAACAGATTCAGTTAAAGTCCCATCTATCAAGGAGCAGGTAATGGAATTTTTTTTGAGAGCATTTCTGAATGACTCTATGGAGAGAAATGAGACCCCTAAGGTATTTATTGGTAGGGTTTCCCTCCAACTTGATGGTGGAACTTCCAGGTTTGATGTCATTGAACCTATTGAGAATTGTAGAGGTGAGCATCATTTTCCTCAAGCGAATGCTAATGTGCCCTTGCCCTTTATCTGTGGTATCCATGTCATTCCTTCGACTGTAAATCGAAGGAGATTTACTTATGGCGACATAGTCATTTTTTAAAATCATGCTTATCATCAGATATCACGAGGATAGGATGACCTAGGGGTTGGTCCCTTCACAGTGGAACATTTCTATGGTCGATTATACTATTTTCCACTAATGTTGGGTATCGATTATGTGTCTCTATTCATGATACTCATCTACGAGATTATATCCCAGGCATGACCTAGTAGTAGTCATCCATTGGTAACTTAGGATAGGATTTGAATAAGCTCCTGTGAGTAGTAGAAATAGGGTTTTTGTTATTTCTTCTTGGTTTGTCTGAGTCTTTTGGTTTCGGTCAGTATGCTTGTTTGAGTGTGTTTGATTTTCACTAGATTAGACATTTGGTTTTAGTGGTTATTTGCAACATTTTATTTATGTTTGGATTTCATCATACATGTATTCCCACTAACATTTGGTCTAAAGATATTGGTAGAACATTTGTATGATGCAGTCTTAGGTGCAATTTGAAGATGATGCAAATGAGTTAGATGCATAAATTTTGATGATGAGATGGGTGCTATCGACCAAATATTTCTAAGGTTCTGAAGCACTCTCTCCCTTAGAGCACTTATCCCAACTGGAGCCACATGTTGTCACATTCATAGCATTTGGGCTACCATGATGTAGATCAGCATGTCAAAGATGTGAGCTAGTCCTTATTACACGAGTTGAGCATCTATTTTCACATTGATAATAAGTGGTGGATCCATATTTCCAAGCTATTCAAAGCATCCAAAGCAGCATTTCAATATTCCCTTGTTATTTCTAAGCCCTTCATGACCCCATTCATAAGTATTGGTTGGGTTATAGTTCACTAGTTAGAATGGAAAAACAACAGTTGATACACTTTCCCTTGCCCTCATGCAATCAAATTTGTTCTTCATGGTTATTCCAAATACAGGTATATCATTGAGCAGGTATACATCTTCCATTTGGGTGTTATCATTTGACTCTCTTATCTATATTAGTAGCTTTGACTGGGCATTTGGTGACTAGAAGTAGTGAGTTTATATACTCCTAGTATTTATTGTTGATGTTTTATCATGAGTGGTTGAGTGGTCTTGATTGTTGAGACTTTAGTATATGCTCACTGGTATTGCCTACCTTGTACAAACCTGACCATTTCCCTTTCTATGTCTGGTGTCATTTCTCACTTCCTCCATCCATCCAACTCTTCCATCCTTGTGATTTTATCCTTGACTTATGGCCTAGAATTGTGAGATTGAGGAGATTTCCCCTCCTTTGACCTCTTTGCATGATGGATTCCATGTTTAGCTTGTGTCTTGGCTCTAGAGTGTGTGGCTTGGATTATGGATCCCATTAATCCCTCTATGTGTGTATGATGCCTTGTGGATTGGGTGTGTTTGTGTGAAATAGCCCATGTCACTAGGTTGTCTCCTTTAGTCCTCAAGCAAAATACTCCCTAAAATGCAGATGTGGAACAAATGCTATATCAAAATGACTGCAAAAAGGCCAGCTGCGATTAGTTGTGTTTCTAAACATTAGGCCTAAGTGAAGTGGAATCAAATAAACCTTTCTGTAGATATTCATTGGCCAAGGTATAAGAACTCATCCTTTGTATGATTTAAGGCCATTTTCCCATAAAGGGAAACAAGGTGATCACTGCATCGCACCTATGGAAGGTGGCGAGCAATGTAGGTAAGATCGAGTCACTATCCAGGGCCCACGAGGCTATCCAGGGAATCTACCCTTGGAGGTTGGTTGGTGAAGGAAAGGTCATATTATGGAATAAATGTCAAATTTATGAAATTTAAATCAATTAAATGAGAAAAGGATGCTTGTCTAGAATCTACTAGAGGCAACTCAAGCACTCTACCCATATGGGAGACACATCCCTTCCCTAGTGTCCTTCGTCATGCACATGTCATTGTGGCTCCCTATGTCTCCTTATCTCTAAGAGATCACATGGTAAAGGTCAAATAAGTCAACCCCTTTAAACCTAAGCCTTGTTGTATCCACCTCACCCATCCTAGCTTGATGGTCAGTTTTGTAAATGAGCATATGCCTAGTACTTCATGAAGGATCGTGAAGTTGTTCTAGTACAAGTTTGATTTTTATTGTTCCTGATCACCATTGTATGTGTCACTTATGTTTTAGTTGGATATTAATATAGATAAAGATCATCATTGACCCCTTATCATGCAATATCAGTTGGATCTCATATCAGTCGTCAATTTGACCTGGTTTGACATGGTCAACCCAGTTTGACCATGGTCAACATATGGTCCTGGGTGAATTTGGATTCGATGGTTTGATTTTGTGTTTTTGGCACCTATGGGAATCCACTTTATTGTTCCATACTTTAGTTGGTCATTATATGTTATGGTTCGTGGTTATTTTTATTATTATCAGTTATTTTGGGCCATATTTATATATTGGCTATGGATGAGCTTACATATAGTTGCACAAGTGTATCTAGGGGGTGTTAGTAGTCACCTATAGTGTATTTGAGGTCTCTGATCTCATTTATGTATTCATATTGATTATTCGGTCAAAGAAAGGCCTGATATGGGCATTTTTATCACTCAACAACATTATCAATAATTTAATTAAGTTAAAAGTGACCATAGCCTAGCCAAGAAATTGATTTGGCTATTGAGGGGTAAGGTCCTTACTTGGGATTTATTGAGGCTCTACGGACCACACTTCATGTTTATATCATTCTTGGGGGCACACTTGGTTTATTCCTCACCTAGGGAGGGTGTCTTCTCCATGGGGGCACACTTGGTGATGGAATCATATGGTTAGCACATTGTATTGTCTTTTTACTGTACATGGGGGTGACTTAGGGATACTTAGAAACCTAGGTGATCCCCCATCTCAGACTCTTATGTTATGTTGTATACCAAATTGTTACACTTGGGCGCATTAGGTAAATCGTCCCCCCTTTTTTTGGATAGCTCCATGTGGTTATAGTGAGACTCTTTCCACTATTAATTGAGTTGGCTATGTTTTGATCCTAGCTATCTATTTCTTTGGGTATAGGGATTTTGTACATGGAGCTCTATTTATTTGGAAGCTCCCTCATTGTATAGGGACTTTTGGCTCTTGGAGATTTCAGCTAATAGAGAAATTATCATTCGGCAAAACTTGTGCATCCCGTATGTGATGTGCTTACATAGTGATTGCATTATCTTACTCCAACACTGGTGAAATCATGGTGGATTTTGTTAGCATTTGTTGTGGTTGATTTTGGTCCAGATTAGTGATTTGAAGAGGGATTCTATTGTGGAGAAGAATAGCTTCTTTCTCTCAAATTTGTTCCACTTCAGGGAGTTTTCATTTGTGCATTTTTGTCACGTCCCCTCCCATCATACCAGCTAGATGGAGAGGATCGTGATGTTAAACCAGGCATCCAGCCCCATACATAGTAAACAAGCATTCAAATTAAAATAAAGATATACATATGAAAGTGCATAACATACATGATGCTAAACTGGGCGTCTAGCCCCATGAAACTTTTAACCATAAGAATTCACATAATATAACAGAGACATATGGAAATGTATGATTTTAAGAAAATCACAGCGGAATATTGAGAATTGCACATCCATCATACATTTAAGATGTTCATCAAATAAGTAATTGCAAGTTAATACAGGAGAATACTTATCTCAATAAGGCAGTCCCAAGCAACTGGCTATGCAATTGCAACGTTCCACCCAACCATAGGCCAGTTGTGCTCATCAACCTCTTGATGCAACTGCCACCCCCGAGCTGGGCATGATTACTACAAGGAACCAGGGAACAGCAGACTCACACATAGCCAAGCATACACCAAGATGAGCCAAGCCAATCTACAATTGGGTTTATCAGGCTGCTAGGAAATGGGAAGGAAGAATTGCTAAGCTAGTGAGCTCAACCACAGAGCTATGGGTACCCCTCCCAGATCTATTCAGCTTGGCACTCACAATGCCTACACACCCAACACCAGGAAGTATTCTCTTCACTGCCACACAGTCCCTCAAGCCACACCTTCCTTTCTAGTGCTCTCAGGGTGTGCATAGAAAAGTAGCCAGCCCTCTTGATCTTCTTGAGAGGTTACTCCCCACACTAGGTTTATCAAGCTAATTCTATCCACTACCACTCCAGTTTCTTGCTTACAGGTTCAAATCAAACAAGGATGCTCATAACAGCAAAACTACACTTGTTGAGCATGAGAAAAACGTTTCAACAGTGGAATGCATGAGGTGGGGTTTCCTGAGCTTCAGAAAAACGTGGGTAGACTCAAACGAATTGGCAACTAGGAAAATTCGACTAGGAGAGCAACCCATTCCAGAAAAACGCCCCAAGGGAAAAAACGACCTCTCCCTTAGTCCAAAATCCTGTCCCTCCTTCCCCAGCTACTGCAAAATACCAAAAACGAGTTCCTGGGCATGGAAAAACGCAGGGTTATGGTGAAAAACGTGAGGATAACTTCCAGTGAGCTCAGTCTGTGTGAGAGGAAGGACGTAATGGATGAGGAATTGCCTTAGGCAGCATTTCGTGGGGGTTTTCTTGCCCAGCAAGCCAAAAATACGATTTTCAGGTTGATGGCTTTCCCATGCACGAAAATCTGGCTGCCATACTTCTCCAATCCCAAAACAATAACTGCCCCAACCAATCTTTGGAAGAATTAAATGATTGGGTGCATGAGACAAAATGGGTAGTTGGTGGTTTATGGGTTTCCCCATTGACACATGGATTAATACCATTGGCTCAAGGGTTTGAATAATTTCCCCCCCCTATTCCTTGTAGAATCATGCCCCATCTCTTTGTTGCATTGCATAGCTAGTTGTGGGTATTTTCCATTAAAATTTGTATTTAAATGATGTCTCATTTACATTGTGCCCATCTAGCACAAGAGTCATAAGCATCTAGTTTAATTGCCGATACATAAATGCTAAATCAATGGTGGGGCCTTGGCCTTGAGCTCCTCACCATGATTAAATATCAATATTTACATCATTTACGATTTAATACAAAGGGGGCCAAAATGGGGACGTGACAATTTTATTGTCAAGTGGAATACTTGTTGTTTATCTTGCTACAATCATCTTTTTCTCTTGAATATCAAATTGACTCTTGTTGTTTGCTTGTGCAAGAGAGAGAGGCGCATTGGCTACTTTGGGCATTTTCGATTTGGACAAGATATTCACCAAAACTTCACCAAGTTGGGCATAGGTGAGGAAGAGTGTCACTGTCTTGGTATTGACCAAGATTCTAGGTAAGTTATCAACTTTTCTCTCTATAGTTTAGATTTATATTCCATTAATCAACAAAACTCTCTAAGTGTTTAAACCCTCATTTTCTATCAATTTTGTTTCAGTCACCTAGTGTATATTCCATTCAAAACCCAAGTTGGAAATCACATAAAACCTCTAGGGACCAAGTCTCATTTAATTCTAACTCCATTTACCCAACCCAAGCACTAGTCCTCTTAGGTGAAATTCGCTCTCCTTGGGTATCTCCACGAATTGCTTGTTTGGTGACTTGGGTGTTGCTTGATTAATTTTCAGTTGTCATATCTTACATCAAGCATCATTTTAGAGTGCTAGTAATCCATTAAATTACCAATTTGTGATCACATTCAAGTTCTTGATAAATATTTTAAGTGTAGCGAATTGGGCATTCTCACTAGTACTCATCCTATCCTAGATATGGAATTTTAACTTAGCTATTAATACATCTTACTTGGGTTGATAATATGTTCATCATTAAGCCTCTCAAATTGACCACCCACACCCCTCTCAATAACCCTCTTATTGTTATAGGGTATTAAGGAAATACTATCATTGTTTGTTCTCTTTCCCAAAATCTTGTTTGGTGTGTGTCTTTTATTTTGTGTTGGCCTTTATAGGCTAGGTAGGATATCCCCCTTGGCTTAGTTTTACTTGGCCTAGAGTGAAGAGCGCTCTGTCTAGTGTGACAACTACATCACCTGTAGTAGTGAAAGTTCTTTTGGGTCACTTGGTTTAGCTTCATGTCCTCTACCATCCTGGACAGGATCTGTCTTAGTGGAAACCATAATGTAAGTGATAACAAAGACATCAAAATAATTCTAGGGGTGCCTCTCTCATCTAATTCCATGGCCCAAAGCTCATCCTTTTCGACAATTTTGGAATGTAGGGTTTCACTCAGTAAGAGAACGCATTTTTTCATCAAGCAGTCAACTTTGGAAATTCCCTGACCATGAAATTGTGGCTAGCATTCCCACATCGAACCTGCCCAAACACACTTGTAGGATCTCACAAAACTCAATTGTGCTTACCAGTTCAAATCCTATAAGCTTGACAGGGATTCACCATGTGTCCCCGAAAGCCTCTAGGAGGCGAGTTGTAACTGGCCATAAAATGATGATTGTGTCTTGGATCGACGAACCATCAACTCCATTGGAACCAAGACATCAAAATAATACTATGGTTCCATCTCTCACATAATTCCATGGCTTGGAGCTCATCCTTTTCAATGATTTTAGAAACTAGGGTTTCATTAAGTAAGAGACAATGCAATTTTTTCCCAAATGGGTCAACTTTGGAAATTCCTCAACCATGAGTTTGTGGATAGCATTTCCACATGGGACCTACCCAAACACACTTGCAGGATCTCACAGAACTCATTTCTACTGCTCGGTTTGAATTATATGCCCCCGACAAGGATTCACAATGTGTCCATGAAAACCTCTAGGTGTCGAGTTGCAATTGGACATAAAATGATGATCGTGGTTCGGGTCGATATACCATGGCTATCATGAGACCCTCGCAAAGGATATGACTAGTTTTTGTGCACTCATGGGTGTCTTTGGTCAAGTTAATAGAAAGATTATATGTACAATATGCTTTTAGGTTTATAAAATTAACTCATTTTAATTTCATAAATGATTTACAACTTTAATGATGGACTTATAATAGGAGGTAGAATAGCCTTTTAGAGCCAAAAACATAGCAAACAAAAAGATGATTAGGTAGATTAGACACAAATTTTTCCATAGTGATAGTATCACAAGCTAAACTAGTATGCAATTTTAAATCAACTTACGGTTGTTCCTACAATTTTTGCTTAAACATTAGCCCATTAACCAATTCAATTTAGAGTATTTCACCCAATCCAACATTGTCATTGACATAAGTAAGTGGATGATGTTGTTACAAATTCTAACCACTAACTCCATGCCCCTGATAAGATGAATTTCATGATTGTGTGGACAACATGATCGAATTAGCCTTACCCAAATAGACTTGTTGGATCTTACGATTCTCAATTCCATTGTTTAGTTTCATTTTTAAGCCCCTTGATCAAATTTACCATGTGTCCTTGAGTTTTTTTACCTAAACACAATAGGGGGCACAAAATTAAAACTAAAAAACAATAAGAAGTGTAGTGATATGAACACATATGTGGCTAAGAATGATCAAGTTGTCCCTTCGAGTGCATGAAATACTTAGAAAGATAGCGCAACACATGGTTTAGGGAGAAGTATAGGGCATTGGTCCTAAGGGTTTGACAAAGTTGTTATGTAATGACATCTTCCTCCACTTTTTATTCTATCTCCTAGTCATCATTAAGAGGGAGTGTTGGAATATGTAATGATGATTGGTTGTATTAATTTCGAAGGTAATAATGTCCACTCTTATGTAAAAGAGTTATCCCACACGTGTTATGAAATTATTTACTCTTGTTATCATTTATTATATAAAGAGGTGAAATTATATTTTTCCCACATGTAAAATATGGGATGTAATTCCTCTTTACCTCTTGGTATATAATAGAGTCAAGAGAGTCTTATCAAGACATGATGACAACATGTAAATGCATTTAATGATCATCTTGTAGACACACTATGTGTGTTATTGTGAAGATAGAGTGTGATGTGTGGGAGCTCTCTATTGTAAGATTGGATATTATTGATGAATAATAAGAACACAACCTTCGTGTGGATGTTTCCCCATTTGGTGTTTTACCACGTATATATAGTGTTCTCTTTCTCTTTTTACTCCTTGTTATTGATATTTGATTATTTGTTGTTATATGGATAGGAGGCTAGGCTAGTTATGCTTTTAGTGTTATGGATTGTTATATGTTATTCACATATTCTCATATTCTAACATGGTATAAGAGCGGGTTCCCTGACCTTACCTCCCTCAATAAAAAAAATAAATTACAACAATATTTTCTTGAATTCATTGGGGCTCTCCTTATCTTGTTATTTTGTTGCCATATCTAGTAGCCATCAAGACTTCTCTTTATATTTGGGCATTTTTTACGCAAGATTAAAAAATTTCCTCGAACCCTAACCCTTATTTTGCAGGTTTTCCTCATTTTTTCATTTTTTTTTAATTCTAACCTTTCCATTGTCTCTAGAATGTAGAAATCAGATGAGATAAACTATTGGTTCATTAAAATCGGCCTCTAATTTCCCTGATTTGAATTGATTTTCCTAAGGTTGGTTTAGGGCTTTTAATTTTTCTAAATCCTAAAGTTTCTTATGCATTTTTAGGTCTAGTAACTTCCAAGCTTGTTTTTTTACTAACCTAGTCTTATCTTCTGAAGTTGATATCTTGTGATACAGGAGTTCATTTGTAGTTGAATTTTTTTGTTGGTGCAGTTTTTCAAGGCCTTTCTAATGATCCTACCCACCCTCTAATACAAGGTGATACATACTGTACAGACTATTTTTTCATGGTGTACAGTCATCTCTTATGTTATTTCGGTGAAATTTATTCTACATAAGGTCAAAATTCTCTATTGTGAAGGAAGATCTGACTGTTTGCAAGGCGTATTTTCTTGCTTGAGGGTGGATTTCTTTTGTTGAAGGGTGTTTTTTGGTTATCTAGTTTCTTGATCTATCTTATTGGAGGTTGAATTTTCCTAATTGAAGGGTTTAATTTCCTGGTGGGTCGTTTTTTACCTTGATTGGGTGTCTTCAAGGTCGTATGGACGGCTTCCTTCCTTGCTGGATGTTTTACCCTCTGCATTTATTTTGTTTCCCATGGGTGAAAACCCTTTGCCATGCGTGACAATGAATTGGGTTTGACTTGGCGTGTGTTGTTGTATAAAATATGTGGGTTTCATCCATTTTCCCTAGATCTAGGCATTCTGCAGTTTGAGATTGCCACCACAAGTAATGTTGTATTTGCCATACATTGTTGTGGTATTTTGCAAGAGTTCATCATACAACTTGGTTCTAGTGCAATTTCATGGTTTAGTGAGAAGCGGTTGTTTTCTTCATCTACTCCATGAGGCGAAGTGTGTTTTTATTTGTAGCTTATGGACATTTTAGAAGTTGTCATCAAGGGGGATGTTATGTAATGCCATCTTCCTCCATTTTTTATTATATCTCCCATTCATCATTAAGGGGGGTTGTTGGAATATGTAATGATGACTGATTGTATTAATTTGGAAGGTAATAATGTCCATTCTTATGTAAAAGAGTCATCCCACATGTATTATGTAATAATTTACTCTTGTTACCATTTATTATATAAAGAGGTGAAATTACATCTATCCCACATGTAAAAGATGGGATGCAATTCTTCCTTACCTCTTGGTATATAATAGAGTCAAGAGAGTCTTATCAAGACATGATGACAACAAGGAAGGACATCTAATGATCATCTTGTAGACACACATTGTGTGTTATTGTGAGGATGGAGTGTGATGTGTGGGAGCTCTCTATCGTAAGATTAGAGATTATTGATGATAATAAGAAGACAACCTTCCCATGGATGTTTCCCCATTTGGGTTTGACCACGTATATCTAGTGTTCTCTTTCTCTCTTTTATCCTTGTTCTTTCTAATTGATTATTTGTTGTTGTGTTGATAGGAAGCTAGGCTAGTTATGATTTTCATGTCATATATTGTTATATGTTATTTACATTTTCTCATATTCTAACAAAAGTAAGGGTGGTTCATTTCAACCAAGCCATGCTTAGGGTTTAAAAAGATGGTTTATGAAGAAATGTTGGCTTATGAAGAAATTAGGGGCTTAAATACCCTAAACTATAAAAACTAGAAATTGGGCCCTAAATGAGAGATCTAGGGCACATGAGTAATGCATGGGGTTGTAGGATCATGCAAAATCACATACCTAAATTGGAACAATGTGAATTTACAACTTACAACTTATGTAGGATATAGAAAGTGGGAGGATCCAACATAGGTGGTGACCAAGATGAGATAGAGGGGTGAAAAAATATCGTATATGCAATTGGATTGTGGTCAAGAACATTATAAATGTTCATTGTTTTCAAGAAAATTTTACATATGAAATAGGTAAGGTATGTACCCAACACAAAATTTTTGTTGCATGATATTAATAAGGTGTAGAAAGAAAAGTCTCCCTATAATCAGAGTGGGAGGTTAGGTCGTGTGAGTACATCCCATGGGACAACTATTCAAGTCATCAAGAACCTTCACATTTATGGTGATTTCCATGAAGATGCCAATTTTTTCATAAAATACACGCACTAGGTTTTCATGACACACTTGTAACATTGAGATGGAACATGTCCAAAATAGTTAGATACAAGATGGCATTTGTGATAGAATCATTGAATCAATGTTTCATAAATGTTAAAAGACCATGTACCATAGCTCAAGAAATATATGCATATATGAACTCATATTTGTCTTCATATTTTCAGTCCTTCATATGCCATTATGAATTATTCAACGTTATAACTAATCTCTCCATGCAATCGTCCAAGGTATCAAACAATGGAAACATTACATTTATAACCATTATTGGCCACACATGTATGATCACACTGAAGACTTTTGTGAACATGTCAAGACAAAATATGAAATAAATTATATCCTGCAAGTTATATTACAATAATACAAGTTTATAATACTGAAATAGTTAGAGGGGCCAGGAACTATTGTTGCCAATGGCTATAGTCACCAATTGCTGAAATGGTTAGACATGCATGAATAAACAATATAGCATGAATAAACTATGTACATAACATGAAATAGTTACCTTAGTGCGACTTTTTGAAATCGTAGATGCGGCATTAACTAAGCATCTCATTCAAGTAGGTCGTTTGAATCCTCTATGTTGTTAATTGTTTCCATCAATCTCTCGTGCTCTGCATGATGTAGGAAGTAGCATACATTATTCAAGCTCTTTCTAGACATTGTTTGTAGTTGGATGTTTGTATAAATGATCAGGTTTGTAAAGTGATACGCCACTAAACTAGTTTGTAATCCATGAATACATACCCACTGATCTTTCTTGACTTTCCATCAAGTGTAGGATATTCACCCTTAACCACCATCGATCCAATGGGGAATTCAATGCCTTCAACATTATTTAATGATGCATTGAGGGTTTGTTTCCCTTGGATGCATTGTGCCAACCAATAATCCATGCCCCATTCATTGTCTTTCGAGGCAACAACTGTGTAGATGTGTCCTGAAAAAATGCATTGTATGGTCAAATGCAAATGTGTAGGGGTTTGATATCATGGTTAAATAAAATAAAATAAAAACAAGAAAGGATCTGAGATATGATTCCACAAATATCTACCTGGATGTAGAAGATCAGAGATATGATCATAGTCGGTTGAAATATATGAATACCCTCCTCCCGCTAGGTCATTTCAACAACTACACGTGGGTCTACTGCAAGTGATACATGATCCCATTCATCAACCTAGTCCATTCACAATCATCCCATTCTCCACTGCTATAGGGGACACAAAAGTAAGCAAGTTTCTGCATCCATATTTCAAATAATAGGTTGTTTTAGCTTCGAACAGAATGAAATCCATGCGTTCCTTGTATTAGGCCAAAACTATACAAACGTGATCGATTTATATCGACCACTTGGAAGAAATTTCTTACCACATGTCTTGTCCATGTTGATTCCTGCTACTCAATGGTTCGATTTGACATTACTACAAAGCACCATTGAACTATGGATTATGCATCTTAGATATGAGGGTTTGTCATAAACCTCATCTCCTTTCTTCGTAGGGCAGTTTTGATGCATGTACCAACCCCATCGTAGTCGCCTTTCCCATGCCCGGTCTCAAAATAGTTCCAAAATTTGTAGCACATCATATGTCTTGTGCAAAATTATCAACCATTGGAATACACAAGCATTTTTTAACTAGCTTGCATAACCATGTAACCATATCCAACGTTGATCCATCTGTATATCTCTCTCCTTTAGTTGATCATAGAAAATTTGAAAGCAATTTTGCACATAATGTAGGTCATGGCACCTATCATCACTGATGTAGAAGTTTGTGTCCCTCACTATTATCCTCTTGTCGTTGTTGCTCTCTAGCTCATGCCTATATGTGATATGTACCATTATTCTAACTTGGTATGAATGGTAATATTGACTTTGAATCTCATTCTGTGGTTGAAGGGTATAGTTCTCAACAAATCCACAATCGACAATATGGTGTTGAGGGGAAAGGTGTCCCTACATTTTCTATATTGTTCATCATGTCATCATGATACATGCAGATGTTGAACATACTGCTCTTTTTTTTTGTAAAATTCCTTCATGAAATCACATATTCATACCTAGGGCCGCAAAAACAAGGGCATTATTACATTGTGACATTTAAAATATATACATGTAGAAATTGAATTTACAATCTGAAAGTATGCAATATTCATTTACCTATGACTTCACCAATGCAATATTTTTCCTTTCCTTCACACTATCTACTTGATATGTTACATATTTGAAGCTTTGCATTTCTACTGTCATCCTCCCAAATTTGTGCTCCTCACTTTCATGAATGCAACGGCTCAATAATGCAAATTCACTACACCTAGAACATGTCCCATAAAGACATGATTTTTCATAATATTCTTTTCCATTAAGCCTTGGACACATGATGTTATGGATAAATTATCTCAATGCATTTAATGGTAGTATCGATGAGCACTCCTGCACAATGTTAGTATGCAAATCACAAAGGATATGTTTATATGCATCATAATAATGTTAAAATTCTACATGGTATCTACAACAACATGTGTTGCAGTCAATGCATATTCTAATGTACCAGGATTTGCATTTCTAAAAGGACCTTTGGCCTAGGTTCAATTGTGTCTGCTCAGTCTTGAATCTTTCATAGAGTTTCGTTTGTGTCGTGTCAAGGAAGTGCTTGATATGGGTTTCATGCTCATTAGTACCTTTTCTCAACGTTAACACATCTCTTTGACTAGATGAAGGTCTAGTGTTTTCATGCCAAAAATTGTGTACTAGTACTTTAAAAACATCAATTAGATTCATGTCTGAACAAGGAAACCTACCGACAAAGTCCCGACAATATTTTTGACTTGAGGTGTCAAGTTTTTCTCTAATAGCATAGTAGTTTTGAAAATTCTTTCTATCTACTTTAAATATGTGATATGTGTGTGTCATCAGGAAACTATTCCTTGTGGATTTGTTTACAATTGATTCTGATAATACACGAAAAGCCACATTAAGATCTTTTGTACAAAACATATTTCCAATCAAATTAAATGCAACTTGAATATTTCTAACAACATGACTACTAACCTATGAACTTCTAACTATCCTTATGCCTAAAATTCTCCTAACAATGGATAAACAATGGGATTTTAACAAACGCAGGAATAATTGGCATTTCGATGCATCACTCTTGGATTCAAAAGCATATTTGATGATTTTTCTACATTGCCAATCAATAGTTTGTTTAGGTAACTTACCTTTAAGGATTGTTAGGGAACTTTCATCCACATGAATACATCTAGGAGTTCTTCGCCATGCACTAGATAGTTGAGGTAAGGGAGGTGGAAAAAAAGTATGAGTCTCATCACCGGCTTGTTGTGGCACTTCGTTCACATGTTGGTCCAAAATGGAAGTACGATTGGACATGTGTGAGGTCTTCTTGGGGAGATTGCAAATTAACAACTCCTTCAACATCCAACTCTTCACACACAGAATCTTCCAAGATCTGAATGTCTTGAAGCACTTGATCATTGCTTGTTGATGGATTATTGGTTGGAGGCTGACTTGATGTTGAAATATGAGTGGGCTCCGTTGGACGCATCCACTTCACCTATGGTGTTAAACTAGAGTTCATTGCATCATGTGTTGCACTAGGATCTAAGGAAGTGACAAGTGGATGTCTATGTTTTTCCATTCCCAACCTAGCCTTTTCTCTTAAATGATGGGCCTTTTCAAGGGATAGATCCCTCCTTCTGGAATTTTTTTCTCTATTAAGTTTGTTTCCCATCTCCAAAAGGGTCTTTAACAAAACAAGATTAATACCCCTGCAAAAGAGATAACGAATAAGATATTATTTTTCAATTATGAAGTGAGGATCATTCCATACAATTGCAGGCAAAAAATTAAATAAAATCATTCCATATTAATGCTACATATTTTGATTCGCCCAACTTAACCACACCTGATTCAATTCATTGATTCATCTCTTCCTACCTCGAGTATACTACCTAAATTTATTCTTTTAAGAAGGTAGCTCAACCTTTCATTTTCATCATCTAACAATAACCAATATAGCACTCTCAAAATTTTCATTTCCTTCATGCCCTTTTTTATCTTTGGTTTCTGCATGATGGTTGTTCAGTCATAGTAAACCCACGGTTGTGTGTTGAAATTTAGTTGTCATTGAATTTTTGTTGTAACAATTACGAAGGTGCATGTGTTTTAACTCACATAATATTCACTCAATGATGGGGGTATAGATGACATGGAGGAAAACTCCTTAATTGAGCAGGTAGAAGATGCTAAAGTAACTAGGGCATGACCCACAAATATGACTGATGAACAGAGGAATGATCAAAAGACACCAATTCAATAATGGAAGAAATATAGTAAATAAATTGCACCCCTTCACTTAAATTATTGGGAGGTGTCACCTCTCTATAGGTTGAACTTGTGATGTAGAAAAGGGATGGAAAGCTTCTATAAGTGTTGTTATAAACTCAAGGACTTCAAAGCAATGGTCTAAATGATGGTCAAACTTGTCGCACAACATGCATGGATGATTCATTCACAATGATTTGTAACACCTATATGGAGAGATTAGGAGAGTAATATGAATGGGATGGGTAGATGGATCAATAAGAGATTGAATTGTCTTCTAACATGTAATTATAGTAATTTTTTTAAATCATTGTGTTTGTATTATATTGCATGTCATAAAAGAGGGAAATAGGGGGAGGGAGTGGGCACTCGAGATTATATTTAAGGAGTCACAAGAAAATCCCTTGAGTATAGACAAGACAAAATATATTGGGAACCATAATAACAAAACAAAAAACATAACCTCACCCCTCATGGCATTGCGTCCAATGACAAGATTCTTACCTACACATACATGCAATCTCACCCCTAGAACCTCCAAGTAAGCTGATTGACAACTATACCATGAAATCAATGCTCACACTACAAGTTTATTGGGTTATATCTTAGGTGTGTTGGTCTAAGTAGTCATTGTTAGATCCAAAGAGTTAGTTCCTATAGTGTTCTTATTCCCCCCTGTCCCTTTCTTACCTTTTTCAACCAAATTTGAATGATTAGGCTCTCGAATAGGCTATGAGGAAGGTATTGGAATAGTGTGGTAAGACATAAGACTTTAAGTTACCACCATAGGGGTTCCAACTACACCATGAGGGGGAAATAGAAGTGAAGTTTGTGTAAAAGGTGAATCAACCTAGGAATTTCTTGCTACTAGAAGAGCAACATTTTATGTCTTCTATTGAGAATATAACTCTGTAGAAATTACGGTGCACATATGGGATGTTCCTAGAAAATGTTAAGGAGGGCCTTTGGTGAGGGACACCCATATGCATACTTTTATTTTTATTTTGACCTCTTGTTGCTCCTTATTTTTTGGATTCTTTAAATCCTCTTACTATTGACTTCTAAGGGCCAAGCTTGTTTCATGATTGTTTCATTTCAATTCAAGGATTATGTATGTGGAAATTTTTGGTCCATGATTGTTTCGTTTCATTTCCTTTGCATTGAACTCTACATATTTCATGAATACTAAAATATTTGTGAGAGAAACGGAGGTATTTGATGATTGTATTGAATTTCCAAATACAT
Organism: Larix kaempferi; assembly: GCA_027924585.1. NCBI lineage: Eukaryota > Viridiplantae > Streptophyta > Pinopsida > Pinales > Pinaceae > Larix > Larix kaempferi. The sequence goes on along the minus strand of BSBM01001483.1, from coordinate 4,592,086 downwards.
TGAACTCTGCATATTTATGAATGAAGACCAAAATACAACTCATGTAAAAGAAATGTCACCATATCTTTCCAATTGCTCCTTGCTTGCAATGCAAAATGAATGTTTCAATGTTTCCAAGAGGTCTGATAATGTTCCAATCTACCAAATAGAGGTCTGAGAATTGTCCATTATAGTTGGTGTGTCCAAGAGGTCTGAGAAAGTTCCAATTTTCCAAACAGATTTGTTCAATATGTGTGCTCTAACACGGAAATATGAAAATAGCGCAAACAGGAATAAAGATGCATGAAAAGAGGAAGAAGTGATACACAGGACAAGTTATTCTATGTCTTATTCAAACACAGGAACATGTGCACACTATTAACATGTGCATGTTCTGCTAAAACATTCACAACATTTATCATCAAACGTTCACAACATTAAATGTATAGAGAAGTAGAGTGGAAGGGGGTTAAATAGTGTGCACGCGCTAATAACACATGTGTGTTATTAGCATGTGCGTGCTATTTAAACCCATTCTCCTTTTCCACTCTACCCCTCTCTAAGCAATTAATGTTGTGAATGTGGGGGAGAGAAGGGTTAAGGGATTAGGGGTAGGGAGGGAGAGGGAGGGGGGGTTGAGAGATGGGGATAGAGAGGGGGGTGGTTAGCGGTAAGGGTGTAGGAAGGGGGTTGGGGAGAGATAGGGGGAGGGGGGGGTTAGTAGTAGGGGTAGTATGAGACAGAAATATATAGAGTGGGTGGGTAGGGCTAGGAGGATGAGGCATGGGGGGATTAGGGGTTTAGAGAGAGAGAGGGATTGGGGTAAGTTTGAGAGAGCAGAGGGGGTTAGTGGCAGGTGAAGGAGACGGGGGGGTTAGGAGAGATAGAAAGAGAGAGGGGTTAGGGGTAGCGAGAGTAGGAGAGAGACAAAGATGGAGGGGTTAGTGGAAGCGGGAGGAGATGGGAGGGGTTTTTAGTAGTAGGGGGGATGGGGTTAGGTGGAGGAGTAGAGAGAGAAAAGGGAGGGGGTTAGGTGGAGGAGGTGAGAGAGAGAGAGAGGGAGTGTGGGTTAAGTGGAGGAGGGCGGAGAGAGAGAGAGAGGGGGGTTGGAGGTACAAGGAGGGAATGTGGGTATAGGGGTAGAGAGAGAGATATTTTTGGGGGCGTGGTTATTAATATGGGCGAGGGGGATTAGCAGGGGGGAGAGAGAGAGAGATTAGGGGGGGAGTGTTGATGGATAGTGGTAGGGGGTTATGGGAAGGGGGAGTAGGGGAGAGAGAGAAATATATTGATAGGTTAGGATATTTAGAGAGAGAGAGAGAGAGAGAGAGATTGGTGGTTAGGGGTTTATATATATATATATATAGAGAGAGAGAGAGAGAGGGGTTAGGGGTGGTGGTTAGTGGTAGGAGTAGGTGACAGACCAAGAGACAGAGAGTGAGGGGGTGGTTAAAGGTAGGGGGAAGAGGGATATAGAGAGAGAGAGGTATGGGGAGGTGATTAGTGGTAGGGGAGAGAGAGAGAGAGATGGGGGGTAGGGATAGGAGGGTGAGGAGTGGGTGTTTTTTTTGGGGGGGAAGAGAGAGAGAGAGAGAGAGAGAGAGAGAGAGAGAGAGAGAGAGAGATTTGAAGTTAGGGGCTTAGAGAGAGATATAGGGAGATAGATTAGGGGTTAGAGCAAATATTGGGGGGTGGTTAGTGGTAGGAATAGGTGAGAGACAGAGGGAGAGAGAGAGAGAGAGAGAGAGAGTGAGTGGGGAGAGGGAAATATATATATATGGAGAGAGCGAGAGAGAGGGATGGGGATTTGGTTAGTGGTACAGGAGAGAGAGAGATATAGAGTGGGGATAGGGGAAGGAGGGTGAGGAGTGGGGATTTTTTTTGGGGGGGGAGAGAGAGAGAGAGAGATTGGTGGTTAGGGTTTGAGAGAGAGAGAGAGAGAGTGGGGAGAGGGATATATATATATATATATATATGGAGAGAGGGAGAGAGAGGGATGGGGAGGTGGTTAGTGGTACGGGGGAGAGAGAGAGATATAGAGTGGGGGTAGGGGAAGGAGGGTGAGGAGTGAGGGTTTGGGAGAGAGAGAGAGAGAGAGAGAGAGAGAGAGAGAGAGATTGGTGGTTAGGGGTTGAGAGAGAAGGGGTTGAGAGAGAGGGAGAGAGATTGGGGTTCATGGGTTTAGAGAGAGAGAGAGATCACAGTGGGGTGTCAATGGGTAGTTTTGGGGGGTTATGGGTAGGGAGACTAGGTGGGAGAGAGAGAGAACTATAATGATGGTTTTGGGGTTTAGAGAGAGAGAGAGATGGGTGATGGGGAGAGTGATTAGGGGTAGGGGAGTGGAGGGGGATTGCGGAAGAGAGAGAGAGAGACAGATCAAAGGGGTTAAGGGTTTGGGGAGGAAGGGTGTTGTAGGATAGAGAGAGAGGGGGATCATGGGGGTTGCGGATTTGGGGAGGAGGGGGGTAGGGGTCATATGGTAGAGAGAGAGAGGTGGGGGTTAGGGGTGGGGTGAGAGAGAGAGAGATATTATGGGTTTAGGGGTAGGGGAGGATGGTGGGAGAGAGAGAGAGAGAGAGAGAGAGGTAGGGGTTAGGGGTGTGGCGAGGAGAGATATAGAGAGAGGGTACAAGGTTAAGGGTAGGGGAGGAGGGAAAAGAGAGAGGAATAGATGGGGTGGTTATTGGTCGGGGGAGGAGGATAAGGGTTAGATAGAGAGAAGGAGGGAGAGTGGGGGTGTTAGCACCCAAATTGACCCTCTAGGTTGTGGGAGAGAGAAAACTGGCGTAACAACAGAACCACTTTAGACTTATGCTACTGACCCAGCACAGTCTGAGAGGGATCTCTCTTGAGAAAGGAGTGAAAATATTCAAAAAGAAACGTAGAGCCTTAATGCTCAAAATGTTCATACATAGCTCATTCAGAAGGTCGGATTTCTGGTAGGATGCTTGGTATTTTTAAAGTTGTTGGTTGAAAAGCAGTATAGATCTCTATTGGGCAATGGAGTCAAACTAAACAATACATGAATATCATTAACAAATGCTTTGCAAATACATTCGCACAGGGGCAAGGTAGCCACCAGCTCATAATCAAAGAGATTTTAGTTGGGTGATTTAGAAGAAATAGGAACAGTCCACCGATATAAAGCATGGAAACATGAATTCTATATTGCTTTTAGCATAAACATAATTATGGAATACTTGGTATAATAAGAATAGAGCATAAAGACTATGAATTCTATTCAAATGCTACACTGAACCAAGCATGAAAGAGCATTACATAATGGGTTAGAAATTAAAGGAAACACAAATCACATGGGAAAGAGAAGAAATAGACTGCAAGACCGATCACACAGGAATCCCTGAAAATTCCAGCTCGGCTCTATCAACTTTATTAACACAATTCAAAATGCACAACACAAAGCAATATGATAAGCTCCAAAAAATTTCAACCTTTTCTTCATTCAATTACATGGAATTTATAGAGGCCCAGAGCCTCATGCTCGACCTACTCCTACCAGAAAACAGTTACAAGTTTGAGTGACACATCATCAGGTCATATTCACCACCTCCCTTACAAGACAAAAATGGGAGAAACAGGCCTAACCACTTTTTTACATTCACCAATACTTTCTACTAAATGACATTTAGTTCAAAAAAGACAAAAGATAGCAAGGTAACTACTCCAACTGGATGTTTCCACTAACCAACTCTCCTCATAAACCATGTCTTTGAACCAAAGTTATAAAAAATATTACAAGTTTCTTGAAAATAAAATATTTCTGAAGTCTTCATTTTGAAATAAGATTCAACAACTAATTTGAAGTACGAAATGTGTACTTCATCTTCCCGTATTTCTTCACGAGGGTCCACTGATCAATAGTTGGATGATCGTAATTAGCCATTTCCTTTACCATGACTCTCATTTCAACATGATCTGCATAAGAAATCTATGGGAGTCTTTCATTAATGTAATGTCCCCATTTTGACCCCCTTTGCATTAAATCATAAATGATGTAAATATTGTTATTTAATCATGGTGAGGAGCTCAAGGCCAAGGCCCCACCATTGATTTAGCATTTTATGTATCGGCAACTAAAAAAAAAAATAGATGCCTATAGTTCTTGTGCTAGATAGGCACAATGTAAATAAGACATCATGTAAATACGGATTTTAATGAAATACCCACAACTAGCTATGCAATGCAACAAAGAGATGGGGGCATGATTCTACAAGGAATAGGGAGGGAAATTATTCAAACTCTTGAGCCAATGGTGTTAATCCATGTGTCAATGAGAAAACCCATAAACCACCAACTACCCATTTTGGGTTATGCATCCAATCATTTAATTCTTCCAGAAAATTAGTTGAGGCAGTTAATGCCTTGGGAATGAAGAGGTATGGCAGCCAATTTCGTGCATGGGCAAGCCATCAACCTGGAAAAATGTACTTTTGCTTCTGGGGCAAGAAAACACCCACGAAATGGTGCCCAAAGCCATTCTGAACCCATGGCCTTTGCCCTCTCACACAATCTGAGCTAGTTGGGCTTTCCCCATCATGTTTTTCACCATTTTCCCTGCATTTTCCATGCCTGGGAGCTCGTTTTTGCATTGTACAATAGTTGGGAGAGGAGGGCCACGATGTGGGACTGTGAGGGAGATCTTTTTTGCCCCAAAATACCCATGGGTGTTTTTCTAAAAACGGTTTTTGCTCTCTAGGGTTGAATCCCCAATTGCCATTTCATTTTTGGGTCTTCGCACGTTTTTCTGGGCTGGTAGAAACCCCATCTTTGGGAATCTCACTGTAAAAACGTTTGTATCATGCCCAATAATTGTGGTTTTGCTGTTATGTGCATCCTTGTTTTGGTTTGAATCTATGAGCAAGAGATTTGGAGTGGTAGTGGACATAATTGGCTTGATAAACCTAGTTGGGGGGGGGGGGATAACCTCTCAAGAAGATCAAGAGGGTCGGCTACTCTTCTATGCACACCTTAGACACTCTAGATTGGAAGGTATGGCCTGAGGGACTGTGCATTGGTGAAGGGAATACTTCCTTGAGTGGGGTGTGTAGGCATTGTGGGTGCCAAGCTAGATAGATCTTGTAAAGGTATCCCTGGCTCTGTGCTTGAGCTCACTAGCTTAGCAATTCTTCCTTTCCATTTCCTAGCAGCCTGATAAACCCAATTGTAAATTGGTTTGGCTCATCTTGGTGTATGCTTGGCTATGTGTGAGTTTGTTGTTCCCTGGTTCCTTGTAGAAATCATGCCCAGCTCGGGGGTGGCAGTTGTATCAAGAGGTTAATAAGCACAATTGGCCTATGGTTGGGTGGACATTGCAAATGCATAGCTGGTTTCTTGGAACTACTTTGTTAAGATAAGTATTCTCTTGTGTTAAATTTGTAATTATTTATTTGATGAATATCTTGAATGTATGATGGATATGTAATTGAAATTACTTCCGCTGTGTTTTTCTTATAATTATACATTTCCATATGAACTTTTATATTATGTGAATGCTTATTTAAAACTTCATGGGGCTAGATGCCCAGTTTTAGCATCACGCTCTCTCTATCATGCTAGTATGATGGGAGGGGACATTACAATTAATTAAGACCGACTTATTTAGAATATCAAAGTCCTCTACAATCTTCTCCATCAGAATCTTCCCTGTAAGTAAAGAATTCAAACGCTAAAACTTTGCATGATCCATCCTTATATTGAACATTCATTCTAGGAAATCAATTATTGATTTTCATCCCAGAAAGAGGGCAAACCTTTTTCGATCAACATCTCATACTGTTTTTTGAACCCCGCGACCTGTCTCTGCATTGCTCTAGCCTTAGCTTCAACATTCTCAACATGTGCATGTTTTCCTAAACTTCTCCGTGCCCATGTGATGACTGCAATTATGTCTTTAATATCTAGGGTATGCATATCTTCATACATCAGACTATTTAGAAAGGTAATTGCATTTTGGGCGGTTTCTTTGGTATTTCTATTTAGATTTTCCCTTACCGCAGTACAACTTTTCAAAGCATCTTTGATCACCTTTTCTTTTACTCTTATGAAATCTAAATATGGCCTAAGCCTTTCAGCTTCCTTAATAATCAAGTCCCATACCATGTCTTTGCACCCTTGCATACCTGCTTGTCCTGTCACTTGGTGAGCAAATTTTTTATTGATTTCAATTAACTCCTTATACTTGCCTTGTAAGGATTTTGCTTCTTCTTCTTTATTCTCAATTTCCTCTTTTAACCTCTGTGCTTCTTCTCTTAATTCATTTATTTCAACATCTTTTAAACTAATTTGGTACATAGCCTGTGAAAGGCTATCAGTGTCATTTCCATCTTCGGCCGGACCTGTACCTGCTTGCTACACACTCAAATTTGAAAAATTATTTTTCAACTCTTCAATCTAATTCCTCAAGATTACCCTTTCTCTTTCCCAGCTAACTTCTTTTTCAGCAGTTCAGTTGTGCTATCACTAATTTCTTTGACATAGCATCTTTTTCTTTCTCTAGCTTGGTTTCCTCTAGAGCTTTAATCAGCTGCGTATTGGGGATCTTCATCTTTTTCTGTAACTTTTGAATTAGATTATCCTTTTCTATTAACAATTGTTTGGTGGTTTTACCCCCACCATCGCTTTTAACCAAGTCAAATTGTAATTTCTTGACTTGTTGTTGGAAAGATTTATTCTCCAATCTCTCTTGTTTCAACTAGCCTTCCATTTTATTTACAGTATCTTCCAATTTAGTGACTTTCACTGTTGCTTCCACAAAATCCTCATATATCACTTCTCCCATTTGCCTATGCATTTGGATCTTGTCTGGCACTGGTATTTTCTTCAGATTGAACCTCATTTCGGTCACTTTGTCTTCTGTAGATACTTCAAAGTTTAAATTGTTATCCTTTATATCTCGGCTTGTTATCAAATAAACCTCTGAATTTGATAAATTTATGGCCGCCGACATCAAATTAAAAATCCTTTGGGTAGAGGCTTGTTTAGTTTCCCCGTAATGTTTATACATGTCGAGCCTTGAGTGGAATTTATTTACAGCGCCGCTTTCCTTAACCTTTTGGAATTCATACTCCTGTTTCAGAACTTCTGGAATCGCAGACTCTTCTTCTTTACCTCTTTCACTGTCTACTGAGATGACAAATTCTCCTGATGCTTCCGTCCTGAGCCTTTTGCATTCATCCCCCCCTTCACTATATGTGTCCATAATCTCCTGCAGATCCCTTTTTCTTCTGATTTCCTGAGCCTATGGAAACTGATCGACCTCCATGGTTAATTCCATCAGCAACAAATCTCCTACTTGCAAATCTATGATTTCTGCCTCATCAGGTTCATAACGGAACAAATTATGTCCCTTTAACAATCCCTCTGTTTCTTGATGTTCAAAAGCTTTTATATTATTTTTCTTCTTTCTTTCGGATATGATATGCAAAGGATCATATTCAATTGCCACATATTTCTTGAACTCCATAGCCTCCAACAGCTTTGTTATATCTAAAAGGGATTCTTTTCTCTTTATAATGAATGGACCTACTCTCCAAGGGTATTTCAAATCAGAACCCTTTTTAAACTTTAAGAATTGTTCATCCTCTAGAGTCAATTTCTGTCGAACGAACTTGAGAGCGAAAACCCTTAGGGTTAAAATACCAGGTATTATATAGGGTTCATGTACAAAGCCATACAACCTGATCACAGTGAAATCCTTTAACAAAAACCAGTCACCCACCGCTACTTCCTCTTTCAACTGCATAAAAGACTCCATTTCCAGTAGAACTCTAGGAAACTCTTCCCCAAAAATTAATTTATACACCATAGACATAATATAATTCATGTATTTAAACACATTATCTTCTAAGGTGTCTGTATAGAGCACCTGTGAAAACTGCAAATCTTCTATGCTACTAGCCATAACAATTTTCATTAATTGTGTATAAAATCTAAAATGTCTAGTATTTGTGAAATTGCTCAACTGTGAGTGAATTTTCTCTGATAAAAAATCTTCAAATCTAAGGGACGACACTACACCATTTTCAGTCCCTGGTGGACGACACTAATTCTGAACAAAAGACTCAATTGAAACTCGGTCACCCATATATCTGTATCCAGGCCCAGAAACTAAGCAACTAAAGAAAGGACTAATTGTGTGTTTTCATTAAAGAAATTTATATCTAAGGGATAGGGGGTATTTTCAACTTCTAGTTCAGGCTTGAGACAAGTGGCTAAAAAGGCTTATCTGCTCTCGGGGGAAGACTATCTAAATGCAAAGATGATAGACTCTTCGGTAAAACTTTCAGGCTCGGGCACTTGGGACTCAGGGACTCCAAAAGAACTTCTAACAACTGCAGAATTTAGGGCACAAACCATCTTGGACTTTTGGGAATTCATGATAATTTGTTGGGGTTTGGAATAGTTATAGGCACACCATGATATAAACTTGGGAAAGGGCATTATTTTCTCAATGCAGAACAGGATGAAAGACGACCGAAAGACTCCATGTGCATCTAGACCCTTCTCAAACAGAACCTTCAACTTTTTCTTAATTTCTGGTACTGACAACCTAACCTCGGTATCCTATACGTCAAAATCCCGGTCCTCCAGGGAAACCCTAACCCTAGTACTGCTAGAGACTGGTTCTTCTTCCACATTTACAGTAAACATGTTTATTATCACTAATGGGAACAGCTGAAAGGGCCTACCTGTCGCTAGCAACCTCCAAGAGTGACTTTCTGTCGTCTTCTTTGTTCTCCACACGTCCGGAAGCTTCTGACTTCGACAGGTTCCCAAACAAATGTCAACCTTATCATGTTGAATTTTATATATATAACCCCTTCCCTCTTAAACCTCGATCTTCTTTGCTAGTTCTCCATCTTCTGCATCTATCAATCTCTTATGCAATGATCTGGGCCATTAGATCTGCTCTCACTTTACTGATTTGACATCCCCTCCATATCCACCATCAGATCTTCCTTGGGATTTGATATCCACCGTCCATTTATTAGCACTACATACCAACAAAGCGGTGTCGCATGGCTTAAAAGTGGTTTTGTTTACCACTTGTCCTCCGTGCGACATAACCTAGCGTCGACACTTGTTCAGCGATATATCCTGTGGAAACCACTACATCTCTTTATCTGTCGTGCAACTTCCCGATGCAACAATCCTCCAGGACCGTCAATCTTTTCCTGTTTTGCATCCACGGTGAAAATCTGTCGCTTGTTTAACCCCTCAGCGCTTCCCGCTAGTGGGGTCCCCACTGCTTATCTCTCGCACGGCTTCAACTCTTATCGTCGCTGATCTCCTTCTACCTTGTGATTTGGTCCCTTGATCTATGAAACTTACCCAGCGGATAACAACTCCTCATCCCGTACCATTGGATCTTTGATCATGAACATCCACCGTTGATATTAGCGCCAAAGTGGTGTCGCATGGCTTAAAAGCGGTTTTGATTACCACTTTTCCTCCCTGCGATGCTATCAGTATGTGACACATATCCTCCGGTTTTCTCATCACAACAGCTTGCGTCCCTTTTACTCCGCGCAGCTTGGTCGTACGGCGATTAACGAAGACCGTTGATCTCTCTTGCGCGCCCAATCAACGGTGTAACCAGCCCAATAGCTAACCTTTATAACATTTTGGCATTGGACTATAGTCTTTGGCCCATTTTTGGTCATTTTAATCGCATTTTTACATTTCTTCAAGTCTATTAACTCCTTAGCACTTCTAACCAAAAATTTTCATACCTTTAGCACCTAGTCATGAGAAAAAGACGCAACATAGGCTTTCTTCAAGGAATTTTCAAGATTACCCCTCTACTTCATCTTAGTCCATATGCTAAAAAACTAGGTGCTAACAACTGGCTCCAACTGGGGATGCTATCCTCCTTGCGAGGTAGAAGAGAACCTCCGGCAAACCGGTGCCTGATCGATTGGGTGGCACCCGCAAGAAAATATCGCTTGTAGAACAAAGACCTCACCTCCTGCTCTGTTGGCACTATTTTGAACATACGGGCATGACAAAAACAACAACGACCTCTCGCAACTTGCAGGGCCTTCACCTCGGGCTTCAGCTCTTCGGTACACCGCCAATCTTTTATTTGCAACTGTGAAACACCACACACACATATATACAAACTATGGTACAGAGGTTTTCTTGTCACTTATCAGGACAGATAATGCTTTAAAAACCTCCCATTGACTAGTCCCCCCATCCAGGGAGACCCATCTTGGTGCTCCAGGAAGAAAGAGTTCACCCCTCGGTTTGCTGCAATAACATAAGGCCCCATCCACATATGGTCAAATTTTCCATGCTTATCTTCCCTGGGAGCATCCCATTTCAGAACCAAATCCTTAACCTGAAATTTATCCTTTATGGCTCTCCTATCAAAGGAATTCTTCACCTTCTCTTGGTGTCCCTATACTTTTACATAAGCCATACTTCTCAGCTCGTTCAATTCAACTTTTTGATTCACCCTCCTCTGCATGTGATTTGGTTCCTCCTCCATTCCCGGCAGCAGCCTCATGACTAGTAACCCTAGGGATACCGGAAACATCACCACAACACTATATACCAATTGAAAGGGAGGCATTCCAATGGCTCTCTTGTACTAATTCTATCAGCCCACAGAGCATATTTTAATTTTTTGTGCCAAGCTCTCTTATTCTCCTCCAGCAACTTTTTGATGATCCTTACCAGGATTTTGTTAGAGGATTCTGCTAGTCCATTTCCCTAAGGGTAGTATGTTGTGGAGTGGTTCAGACTGATATGGTACTTGTGGGAGAAGTTTATCATCTTTTTGGACTTGAAGGCAAGAGCATTATCAGTCAAGATCCTCTTGGGACAGACGAATCTAGACAAGATGTTATCCTCTAAGAAATCCATGATTACTGTCTCAGTTGCATTCATGGTGGGGATGGCTTCAATCCATTTGGTGAAGTAATCAGTAGCTGTTAAAATCCATCTATGCTGGCCAGAGGAATTGGGATTTATTTCTCCAATAAAATCCAGCCCCCATTGCTGGAAAGGCGCCTCTACTATGATTGGATGAAGGGGTAGTGAAACAACCTTCCTTTTAACTTCAAAAATATGGCACTAGTGACAGGTAACAGTCTCCTTATACACATCAGCAAACATGGTAGGCCAGTAAAACCCCACCCTCAAGATCTTTTTTATTGTCACTTTCCAGAAATTATGCCCACCACAATCTCCTTTGTGGAACATTAAGCTTCATCTTCTAACAAGCAATTCAGCAGCACGCCCCCTAGGTCCTTCCAATACAAAAACGGATTCATAATACAAAATTTAGCAGCTTTCAACTTCACAAACCTAGCCCTGGTCTTGCTCAACCCTGCAGGAGCTTGCAAATTCTGCAATGTATAAATAATGTCAGCATACCAGGGGGATGCATAGAATTCTGGCCTTACCTGCATTCCTATGTCCTATTGATTTGGATAGTCTTCTAAGAACTTCAACTATAAAGACTCACAGTTAGCCTTAGTCATCAATTTTTCCAAACCCTGCCCCTTGATTAGCTTGGTGGGATTTATTTCCAGGTCATACTCCTGTAGCACAGCAATCCACTTGGCCCTTCTCCCTTCGGGATCTACTTGGGTGAGGATACTCTTTATAGCATTTTCTGGGACATGGGAAATAATGTGTGAATGGAGGATGTAGACCCTAAAATCCTTTAATGACTTTATCAGGGCGTATGCTTGTTTTTCCATGATATCATACTTTAGCTCTCCGTCTCTCAGCACCCTGCTGAAGAATGCAATGGGCTGCTCAGCATTCTGGGCATTATTTTGCAACAACACTCCTGCCACCGTATGTTCAGATGCATGGGAAAAAATTAAGAAATCCTTGGAAAAATATGGACTTGTTAATACTGGAGCCTCGGTGATGGCTTTCTTAATACCCTTGAATGAATCCTTGGCTTCCTTAGTCCATTTTATCTGATTCTCTTTTTTCAACATGTTGGTGATACTTCTCATTATCTCTGCAAAGATTGGAATAAACCTCCTCAGGAAACCCACTTGCCCAATGAAGGATTGCACTTCTTTCTTACTTCTTGGCTCCCCAACTTTTTGAATAGCGCTAACCCTCTCGGGGTCAATCTTGATATCTTCTTTAGAAAAGATGTGTCCTAGGAGCTTGGCCTCTTCCAATGCGAAATGGGAATTTTTTGGGTTAAGGGAGATACCATATTTCCTACAATTGATGAAAACCCTTTCCAGATGCTTAAGGTGTTCTTCGTCAGACTTGGAGTATACTGTTATATCATCCATGTATACCACCACAAACTTATCCTTTTCCTCAGCAAATGCTATGTCCATTGCACGTTGGAAATTAGCTCCTGCATTCATTAGCCCAAATGGCATCTTTGCATACATGAAGGTGCCCCAAGGCGTGGTGAAAGCGATCTTTTCTTGATCTTCGGGGCATACTTTGACTTGATAGTATCCTAAAAAGCCATCCATGGTAGAGATCCTATCTGCTCCTACCACTTTTTGTAAAATATGTTCCATCTTAGGCAAAGGGTAGTTATCTTTCAATGACACCCTGTTAAGGTTCCTGAAATCTATGTAAATCCTTATCTCTCCATTCTTCTTCCTGACAGGAACTAGATTGGCTACCCATTCGGAAAATCTCAGGGTGACAATGATTTTTGCATTGAAAAGCTTCCTGACTTCCTTTTCTATTACAGGTAGTAACTTAGGGTTGATTCTTCTCAGCTTCTGCCTACAAGGTTTCTCTCCAGGCTTGATTGGAATCGAATGCTGTATAATGGAGGTATCATATTCCTTCAGGTCCTCGTAGCTCCAGGAAAACGCATCAGAATACTTCTTCATCAAATTCACATACTGTTCCTTCCTTCTATCAGGCAATTTTTTAGACAGCTTTACAAGCTGAGTCTCTTCTGTCGTGCCCAGGTTCTTATATTCTACAACGTCGCTAGTAGGTTCGACTTTGGGGTTTTTAGCCACGTCGTTTTGGTCAAACAACTTCTCCAAAGGTATCATGCCTTTGGGGATATGGTTGTTGTTCAATTGGATAATATCTTTACCCCCCATCATATTTTTCCATTTCTTACTCTCAGCTTCCTCACCTTCAGCCTGCTCTTCGCCGTATTGGAGGCATTCCACATTCTCATCCTCAGCCTCGATTTGGGTATTGGAAAACTCATCAAACAATTCTATAAATATTCTTATATGCAGGTCATCGTCAAACACCTACCAGTATTTGGAATTGTCTGGGGTCGATGGCCTATTCACTACCTCCACCTCATACTTAGTCTTAGAATAGATTGGAGTTTTAAAACTCCCAGCTGTAGTGGCTAAAGAATCTACCACATGATTTTCTATCCTAGGTATCACGTTGATCTTTTGCTCTGAGAAGTAGTTACCAAATATATCCCATACTTCATTTCTAGACGTCCTCATCCTAGGATGCTTTGTCTGATAGCTATCATTCACTTGGTTTATTACCAGCTCCGAGTCTCCATACACATGTATCATTTTTTCTCCCAGGTCCTTCAAATCCTGCAAACCCAGCAATAGAGCCTCATATTCTACCACATTGTTGGTGCATTCAAAAGTCAACTTATATGACGGGGCTTTACATTCCAAATCGGGAGGGATGATCCAGACTCCTACCCCGGCACCATTTTTGCTCAAAGACCCATCAAAATACATCTTCCACATGCCTTCTTCATTTTTTTTCCTTTCTAGGGCCTTGTGCCTCGCTTCAAACTCCTTGTCCTCCACCACTTCCAGGTGTATAGGAACTTTAGGATCTTCTCTAGTTCCATCATTAAAGAAAATAGATGACCCTAAATATGTGTCAACGAAATAGATGGGATGATTCTCAGGCTTGCTTGAACTGCTGACCATGTAAGCCAATCTTTTCTCCCTGTACAGTCTCATGTTTCCCCAAATAAGGGAATGGTGGTGTAAGATAGATCTAGCTGCATGTTCCCTCTCAGCTTAGACGCCCAGGATCTGGATAATAACATGCCAAACTTGGGTGGAATATCCGCCACAACTACGTCCATCATGATGCTTTTTGCTGGGAGTTGTGTTAGTGTCACCACCATATCCTTTATCAACCCCAAACACTTGACCTTCCTGGAATCAAAGGAATAGAGATCTTTGTAAGGCCTGGTAATTTCTATACCCAATTCTTCCACCACTGATTTGGGCTTTAAATTGTGAGAGGCACGAGAGTCTATTAGTGCATTGTGTAGAGTCATGTCATGGAAATTTAAACTTAAATAGAATGGGGGAACATCCTCGTCATCCTCTTCCTCAAGCTTGGGACCAAAAACAATAGTTGGAGCATCATCATTTACTTCTAAGATATCCTGCTGACAGTCATCCTGACCACTAACCATTTTGGTGATCTGCTCCCTATATTCATTTTTTTTAACAGCTCATTGAAAGGGATAGATATATTTACCTTAGATAGCTCAGTCTTCAGACTGAAGGATGATACTGCTTTACACAGGTCTGCATGCTCAGGCTTCCTAGGCTCCTTGGGCTGCTGCTCCCTGCTCTCTGAATTCTTATGTCCAGTGACCTCTTGCTGCTTCTCCTTTGGTTTCTCTGGGACCCTTCATACAACAAGTTCTTGTGGCTTGTCTTTCTTCTTATCAAGGCTCCGTTGAGTGTCAGAGGGCTGGTTCATATTAGGCTTTCCTTTGGTCATGTTAACCTCCCTATTTCTTAGCTTCAATTTCCTTCGGAAGTCGTCTACTGCATTTTGATAGCCCATTTGATACTGCTCTGAATCCAACTCCGGATCTGAAGTGGAAGCTCCTTTGGTGAAAAAATCATGCTCCCTTTCAGTCATATAGATCTCATGGTCTAGGGTATCAAAAAGATGAATCTACTCATTCATTGGGTCTTCTGGACCTTCCCCATCTACCATGTTCTCTGGGAAACGGGGCCTCATTTGCTGGTCACTAAGGTTTCTTTGATTTCTTTGAGGAAGTGGTCTTCTAAACTTTGGATTCATCACCTGATTCTCAGGTTGCTCTCTATTAGGAGGTTTGTTGTCTAGGGCCAGCCTATCCATTAATTTTTCTATGGTCTTCATCATCATATCGAACTTCACATCATTAGTAGAGGAGGAGGATGAAGTAGAGGTATGGATTTCTATTTTCTTCTTCTCTACTTCTATTTTGCCTTTCAACTTTTTTGAAGCCATCATGTTTGCTTCTACTTCTATGGCATCTTTTAACATAGCGGGCAGGGAAGGTGATTTCCTTTCTCTCGGCGTGCATGAAAAATCTCCCTCAAAAGCATCTGCATAATGGAGCTTTGCAGCACCTACTAAGGGTCGTAAATCATCTGGGATAGAATTGTATGCCTTCATGAACCTAGCAAAAAACTCATGGACGGACTCAAAGTTCCCTTTCTTTAAATGGTTATACTAGGACAAAACTAGTGAGGGACTCCTTGTCGTTTCCCACCTTTCTAAGAATAATACCTTAAAGGCTGCAAAATTGGGGATAGAAGCATCTGGCAGCTGCCTGAACCATTTATTAGGTTCTCCAAACAAGCTCTGGGAAAATAGCCTCATCTTTGCATCATCATAATCCACTTCTTCTAAATCAGCAAAATCCTCAAATCTGTCTACATGCTACTTGGCTGAAAATTCTCCTTCTCCGTCATAAGAAACGATCCTCTAGGAATAGTTCTGAGGGAGGGCATGTAGGACAAGTGGCAGGTCCAAAGGTGCAAATCTAGCAGCCATGGCTATAGGTATATTTTGAGCACGGGGCGGGGTATGCTGGAGAATATTCTGAGCAGGGTTATTCACAGGGTTTACAGTATGGGACTGAGAGATCTGAAAACCAGGCTTAGTTCTTTCAACTTTCGCAGTATTCTGCAATTTACACCATACGGGATCTAACAGATATGACTCAGGAGTATTCAAACCTTCTTCACCTAGGTTTAGATATGATTCAGACTTTGTCCTTAGCAAAGGCTT
Organism: Larix kaempferi; assembly: GCA_027924585.1. NCBI lineage: Eukaryota > Viridiplantae > Streptophyta > Pinopsida > Pinales > Pinaceae > Larix > Larix kaempferi. Next base: position 4,576,108 of record BSBM01001483.1, on the reverse strand, counting down.
CCCAATGCCTATCTCCAGATATAAATCATGGAAAGCAGATGGCTCTTCTTTAGACACGGCTCCTTTACTATTAGAAGTACTAGCCTTATATTTTCCAGTCCTATGTCTAAGCAAAATTTCTGGATTATCCACCCCTAGCATAATTTCGGACAAAGGGTTACCTCGGGTATGTATTTTTCTCAACACCAGGATGCCCTTCAAAACTTCTTTAGAAACGGACTTTGGCTCGTTGGTCTTCCCCAGTGGTGTCTTCCTTGAATATAAATCTCAATGAGTGGAGTCGCCAGGGAAAAACACACAACCTTCTCGAAAATATGGAAACCTCTGTTTTCCCACGGGGATTTCTCCTTTCTTTGAAACTCAAACTTCTTTGTCGTTCTCCCAGGGATGATAGAACACTTGGTCCCTGGCAACAGCGCCAATTTGTTAGCACCCAAATTGACCCTCTAGGTTGTGGGAGAGAGAAAATTGGGGTAACAGCAGAACCACTTTAGACTTATGTTACTGACCCAGCACAGTCTGAGAGGGACCTCTCTTGAGAAAGGATTGAAAATATTCAAAAAGAAACGTAGATCCTTAATGCTCAAAATGTTCATACATAGCTCATTCAAAAGGTCATATTTCTGGGAGGATGCTTAGTCTTTTTAAAGTTGTTGGTTGAAAAGCAGTATAGATCTCTATTGGGCAATGGAGTCAAATTAAACAATACATTAATATCATTAACAAATGCTTTGCAACTACATTCACACAGGTACAAGGTAGCCACCAGCTCACAGTCAAAGAGATTTTAGTTGGGTGATTTAGAAGAAATAGGAATAGTCCACTGATATAAAGCATGGAAACATGAATTCTATATTGATTTTAGCATAAACATAATTGTGGAATACTTGGTATGATAAGAATAGAGCATAAAGACTATGAATTCTATTCAAATGCTACACTGAACCAAGCATGAAAGAGCATTTCATAATGGGTTAACAATGAAAGGAAACACAAATCACATGGGAAAGAGAAGAAATAGACTGCAAGACCGATCACACAGGAATCCCTGAAAATTCTAGCTCGGCTCTGTCAACTTTATTAACACAATTCAAAATGCACAAAACAGAGCAATATGCTAAGCTCCAAAAGTTTTCAACCTTTTCTTCATTCAATTACATGGAATTTATAGAGGCCCAGAGCCTCATGCTCGACCTACTCCTACCAAAAAACAGTTACGAGTTTGAGTGACACATCATCAGGGCATATTCGCCACCTCCATTACAAGACAAAAATGGGAGAAACATGCCTAATCGCTTTTTTACATTCACCAATACTTTCTACTAAATGACATTTATTTCAAAAAAGACAAAAGATAGCAAGGTAACTACTCCAGCTGGATGTTTCCACTAACCAACTCTCCACATGAACCATGTCTTTGAACCAAAGTCATAAAAAATATTACAAGTTTCTTGAAAATAAAATATTTATGAAGTCTTCATTTTGAAATAAGATTCAACAGCTAATTTGAAGTACGAAGTGTGTACTTCATATTGTTGTATTTCTCCACGAGGGTCCACTGATCAATAGTTGGATGATCGTAACTGGCCATTTCATTTACCATGACTCTCATTTCAACATGATCTGCATAAGAAATCTGTGGGAGTGTGTCATTAATTGAGACCAACTTATTTAGAATCTCAAAGTCCTCTGCAATATTCTCCATCAGAATCTTCCCTGTAAGTAAAGAATTCAAACGCTGAAACTTTGCATGATCCATCCTTATATCGAATAATAAGTTCTTATATTCATTATGGGAAATCAATTCCTGATTTTCATCCCAGAAAGAGGGAAAACCTTTTTCGATCAACATCTCATACTGCTTTTTGAACCCCGCAACCTGTCTCTGCATTGCTCCAACCTTAGCTTCAACATTCTCAATATGCGCATGTTTTCCTAAACTTCTCTGTGCCCATGTGATGACTGCAATTATGTCTTTAATATCCATGGTATGCATTTCTTCATACGTCAGACTGTTTAGAAAGGTAATTTAATTTTGGGCGGTTTCTTTGGGCTTTCTATTTAGATTTTCCCTAACCGCAGTACAACTTGTCAGAGCATCTTTGATCACCTTTTCCTTTACTCTTATGAAATCTAAATATGGTCTAAGCCTTTCAGCTTCCTTAATAATTAGGTCCCATACCATGTGCATGCACCCTTGCATAGTTGCTTGTCCTGTCACTTAGTGAGCCAATTTTTCATTAGTTTCAATTAACTCCTTATACTCTCCTTGTAAGGATTTTGCTTCTCTTCTTTTTTCTCACTTTCCTCTTTTAACCTATATGCTTCTTCTCTTAATTCCTTTATTTCAACATCTTTTAAACTAATTTGGGACATAGCCTGTGAAAGGCTATCAGTATCATTTCCATCTTCAGTCGGACCTATACCTGCTTGTTGCACGCTCAAATTTGAAAAAATATTTTTCAGCTCTTCGATCTGATTTCTCAATCTTACCCTTTCTCTTTCCCAGCTAACTTATTTTTCAGCAAACTTCAGCAATTCAATTTTGCTATCACTAATTTCTTTAGACAGGGCCTCTTTTTCTTGCTCTAGCCTGGTTTCCTCTGGAGCTTGAATCAGCTGCGTATTGGGGATCTTCATCTTTTTCTGTAACTTTTGAATTAGATTATCCTTTTCTATTAACAATTGTTTGGTGGTTTAACCCCCATTGTCGCTTTCAACCAAGTCAAATTGTAATTTCTTGACTTGTTGTTGGAAATCTTTATTCTCTAATCTCTCTTGTTTCAACTGGCCTTCCATTTTATTTACAGTATCTTCCAATTTAGTGACTTTCATTGTTGCTTCCTCAAAATCCTCATATATCACTTCTCCCATTTGCCTATGCATTTGGATCTTGTATGGCACTGGTATTTTCTTCAAATTGAACCTCATTTCGGTCACTTTGTCTTCTGTAGATATTTCCAAGTTTAAATTTTTATCATTTATATCTCGACTTGTTATCAAAGAAACCTCTGAATTTGATAAATTTATGTCCGCCGGCATCAAATTAAAAAGCCTTTGGGCAGAGGCTTGTTTATTTTCCCCGTAATGTTTATACATGTCGAGCCTCAAGTGGAATTTATTTACATTGCCACTTTCCTTAACCTTTTGGAATTCATACTCCTGTATCAAAACTTCTGGAATTGCGGACTCTTCTTCTTTACCTCTTTCACTGTCTACCGAGATGACCAATTCGCCTGATACTTCCATCCTAAGCCTTTTGCCTTCATCTCCCCCTTCACTATCTGCGTCCATAATCTCCTGTAGATCCCTTTTTCTTCTGATTTCCTGAGCCTCTGGCAACTAATCGGCCTCCATGGTTAATTCTGTTAGCAACAAATCTCCTACTTGCAAATCTATGATTTCTGCCTCATCGAGTTCATAACGGAACAAATTCTGTCCCTTTAACAATCCCTTTGTTTCTTGATGTTCAAAATCTTTTATATTATTTTTCTTCTTTCTTTCGGATATGATATGCAAAGGATCATATTCAATTGCCACATCTTTCTTGAACTCCATAGCCTCCAACAGCTTTGTTATATCTGAAAGGGATTCTTTGCTCTTTGTAATGAATGGACCTACTCTCCAAGGGTATTTCAAATCAGAACCCTTTTTAAACTTTAAGAATTGTTCATCCCCTAGAGTCAATTTCTGTCGGACGAACTCGAGAGAGAAAAACCTTAGGGTTAAAAAAGCAGGTAGTATATAGGGTTCATGTATAAAGCCGTACAACCTGATCACGGTGGAATCCTTTAACAAAAACCAGTCACCCGCCGCTACTTCCTCTTTCAACTACATTGAAGACTCCATTTCCGATAAAACTCTAGGAAACTCTTCTCCAAAAATTACTTTATACACCGCAGACATAATATAATTCATGTATTTAAACACGTTATCTTCTAAGGTGTCTGTATAGAGCACCTGTGAAAACTACAAATCTTCTATACTACTAGCCATAACCATTTTCATTAATTGTGTATGAAATCTAAAATGTCTAGTATTTGAGAAATTGCTCAACTGTGAGTGAATTTTCTCTGATAAAAAATATTCAAATCTAAGGGACGGCACTGCACCATTTTCAGTCCCTGGTGGACTGACACTAATTCTGAACAAAAGACTCAATTGAAACTCGGTCACCCATATATCTGTATCCAGGCCCAGAAATTGAGCGACCAAAGAAAGGACTAATTGTGTGTTTTCATTAAAGAAATTTATATCTAAGGGATAGGGGGTATTTTCGACTTCTAGGCCATGCTTGAGACAAGTGGCTAAAAAGGCTTGTCTACTCTTGGGGGAAGATTGTCTAAATGCAGAGATGACAGACTCTTCGGTAAAACTTTCAGGCTCGAGCACTTGGGACTCGGGGACTCCAAAAGAACTTCTAACAACTACAGAATTTAGGGCACAAACCATCTTGGAATTTTGGGAATTCATGATAATTCGTTGGGGTTCGGAATAGTTATAGGAACACCATGATATAAAATCGGGAAAGGGCATGATTTTCTCAATGCAGAATGGGATGAAAGATGACCAAAAGACTCCATATACATCTAGACCCTGCTCAAACAAAACCTTCAACTTTTTCTTAATTTCTGGTACTGGCAGCTTAACCTCGGTATCATATACGTAAAAATACGGTCCTCCAGGGAAACCCTAACCCTAGTACTGCTAGAGACTGGTTCTTCTTCCATATTTGCAGTAAACACGTTTATTATCACAGGTGGGAACAGTTGAAAGGGCCTACCTGTCGCTAGCAACCTCCGAGAGTGACTTTCTGTCGTCTTCTTTGTTCTCCACACGTCCGGAAGCTTCTGACTTCGACAGGTTCCCAAACAAATGTCAACCTTATCATGTTGACTTTTATATATATAACCCCTTCCCTCTTAAACCTCGGTCTTCTTTGCTAGTTGTCCATCTGCTGCATCTATCGATCTCTTATGCAATGATCTGGGCCGTTAGATCTGCTCTCACTTTACTGATTTGACATCCCCTCCATATCCACCATCGGATCTTCCTTGGGCTTTGATCTCCACCGTCCATTTATTAGTGCTACATACCAACAAAGTGGTGTCGCATGGCTTAAAAGTGGTTTTGTTTACCACTTTTCCTCCATGCGACATAACCTGGCGTCGAAACCTATCCAGCGGTATATCCTGTCACAACCACTACATCTCTTTATCTGCCGTGCATCTTCCCGATGCTACAATCCTCTAGGACCATCGATATTTTCCTGTTTTGCATCAACGGTGAAAATATGTCACTTGTTTAACCCCTCAGCACTTCCCACTAGTGGGGTCCCCACTGCTTATCTCTTGCGCGGCTTCAACTCTTATCGTCGTTGATCTCCTTCTACCTTGCAATTCGGTCCCTTGATCTATGAAACTTACCCAGCGGATAACAACTCCTCATCCCGGACCGTCGGATCTTCGACCATGAATATCCACCGGTTATCTTAGTGCCAAAGTGGTGTCGCATGGATTAAAAGCGGTTTTGATTACCACTATTCCTCCCTGCGATGCTATCAGTATGTGACACGTATCCTCCGGTTTTTCTCATCACAACCACTTGCATCCCTTTTACTCCACACAACTTGGCCATGCGACGATCAACAAAGACCGTTGATCTCTCTTGCGCACCCAAACAATGGTGTAACTAGCCCGATAGCTAACCTTTATGACATTTTGGCGTTGGACTATAGTCTTTGGCCCATTTTTTGTCACTTTAATCACATTTTTACATTTCTTCAAGTCTATTAACTCCTTAGCACTTCTAACCAAAACTTTTCATACCTTTAGCACCTAGTCCTAAGAAAAAGAGGCAACATAGGCTTTCTTCAAGGAATTTTCAAGATTACCCCTCTACTTCATCTTAGTCCATATGCTGAAAAACTAGGTGCTAACAAGGGGGGTTACAGAGGAGGGGTTTAAGGGAAAATGGGGGAGATATATAGAGAGAGGGAGAGAAGAAATTATTTGGTAAAAATAACACGCATGCATTAGTTTCTATATAACAATGGGCGTGTGTTATTAACACGTGCGCGTTTTTAATTTGAACAAATTTGGCGTGAATACTTTTTCCACCTACGTGGTGGATGATGTCATGTCCCAAATTTGGCATTGGGTCACAATGGCCTAATCACATTAGACCTATTCATTAGAGTTTGTCAAATTGATGCTAAAGGTCAAATAATTGCCAAGGAGGAAAATTACTAGTTTCCTAGGTTTGGGGTGGAAGCTTTGGGATTTGGAATAATGGGGATAATAAATGATGTTTGAACATTAGAATGGAATAAATATTTAATAAAGGAGCTAAATAAATATATACAAGTGAAAATCAAAGTGGCATTTCATGATGAAGACACATGGAGGAAGTGGGACCCACATATGGCTAGATTTCCCCACTACATTTGGCATCATTCTCTCACCAATTCGAATTCAAGGTGAATGGTAACATACTTGGGGGAGTCCAAAAGGTATTATTCATTGCATGACTCATCCAAGGTCGAAATATAGAGGAAGAGTAACTCCCATGGAAGAGGAAGAGGCAATTTGGAGCTAGTGAGACACTTGGGCTAGATTCCCTAGCTCTATGACAACAATGATGAAGATGCTATGACACCTATGACACAAATCAGACCTGAAGGCTGGCATATGACATATATGACATGTCAGGGCTAAAAATAGACTCCAAGAGGGCGCTCAAGGGTGTTAGGGCAGCTAAGATGCTTCCACATGTGATTTGGTGGAAGTGGGAGACTAGGAATTGTTGTACAAGTGGCGTTCTTTGGAATCTCTTCCCAACTTGAGTTGGAATGAGTCTCTTGGAAGGAATTCGACCCATGGAGGACATTAGAAGTTTATAAATGTCAATAACAAAGAAGAAAACCAGCTTTTGATCATTTGTAGAATTTGCAATTGCATTTGTGAAGAGGGAGAGCTAGTGGATGACTAGTTTCTTGCCTTAGCCAATTTCGAGGGTGAAAGATTCCCATCCAAGTTGGTAATTGGAAAGGCCATTCAGACCTTTCATTTGGAGCTTTAATGGAGTCTTTATTTGCAGGTGTAAGCTACAGGGCAGCTCATGGTTTCTTCTATTGCAGCTCACTCCTTCAACCATTTCCAGTTTTGATGGCATATTCTTGATCCTTAAGGGAGGGCGTTTTTGGTGAGCTATTGTACTCTTTGGGGAAGCTTTTAATGCCCCATTTCTTATGTAATATGAATTAAATACTCTGTTCTTCATCTCCAAAAAGTTTCAGGTCTAAATTCCAAGTATAAATGTATAAATCTCATTTTTAATGGAAGAACAATGTCATTTCCCCACTACCTTGTTGTGAACCAATGTATTGATGATGATTTCGAATGAATGGATGATTCTCTGATATATTTGTGATAAATATACTGCCATGGATGTCTTCTACAAGTTTCATGTACTGTACTTGAGCATTTGAATCATTTTTACTCAGTTTAATTGCATTGGGAGAAGAAATAGTGCCATTTCCCCAAGGGTCGAATTGGAGATTTTTGCAGTTGAATGGGAGAGGATGAGAACAGTTGTAATAAACTATTAATGGTGCATATGAGACCTTAATAACATACTTAACACATTACATACCTCTGTTCATAAATTTGAGTGGGTTTGGAAGCATTTGGGAAGCCATTTTCAGTACTTACCTTAGGGGGATTTGAACCCCAAATTACTAGTAAAATTGCATACTTGGTCCAGAATCTTAAGAGAGTTTGCAGAGGTATTTTGGTGGCCATATATCATCCCTGAACATAATATTCAAGTATTAATATCATTCATACACCTTCCTTGAAGATTTGAAGGCATTTGGAGTCAATTCGAGACATAGAGACCAATACTAGTCAAAGGCAAATTACTAGTAAAGTTCCCTACATTGGCCAGAATTGAAAGAGTATTTGCAGAAGTATTTTAAAGGTCCAAAGGCATCCTTAAAACACATATTTATGTTCTAATCTCATTCATATACCTTCTCAGAAGATTTGGGATCATTTGGGGCAAATTTGGGACCTAGAGATCGAAACTAGTCAAAGGTCGAACCAAGAAAAAAAGTGGAAAATTGCAATTTTAATAAAATTCCTAACAAGGGACATTACAGTGGTATCAGAGCATGGTCCTTGCACCTGTGTATTAGGTACATACATTCAAGAATAATTGGCAGCCATGTCTTACTATTATGATGAATCCTATGAGTACAATTCTTATGATGAATATGCAGATGCTTATGAGCAATATGAAGCAGAATGTGAATGGTATGAGGAAAAGGTGCCATCATGCAACACTTCTTACAATTTCAAGAGAAATGAAGATTATTCTTATGACTTTAAATCTGATGAATATGAATGTGTCACACCAACCAAGGATAATTCTATGAGTGAGTTCCAAAGATGGAGAGCAAATTATAAAACCTTGCCCCAGCAATATCAAAAATATCAAGAATATCTTGCTTCAAGCAAAAATACACAAAATGCCATGTCTTTTGAGTACTATGCTGAACATGTTTTTGAAAATAGGCCCAAAAATGAAGATGTGGAGTTAGTGAAGAAAGGTTTATGCCCTTCTTGTAAGAACCCTTGGAGCGAGTATCATATATGTGTGCATGAAATGATGTCCTCTTTGATGAGAGCTTTTGAGATTTATTCAAGAAGGGATTCCAAATATACCGATCCTAAGGAAAACAAGGGGAAAAATGAATCAGCTTGCTTGAAGGAGAAAAATGAAGAGACATCACAAGAGCATGAAGAAGATTCTATTGAAAATATGGAAGATCATTTCGAGACACCTTCTAGCTTATACATGAACCAAAGAGCATCTACTGATGGATGCTTAAACTATGAAGGAGTACCTACTGATGGGTGCTCACACCTCTATGTTGGTGACATAGAGATCACTTTTGAAAGTGTTGCTGCAAGCCCAAGTTCCATTAATCATGATAATGAAGACCTTGTAGCAGTTGAAGAAGAACCAAGATCAACTTCCCCATCACCACTTGAGCTTCATGAAGTTGGTCCAAGCAAAAATGAAGAAGATGAGGAGGTTCATTTGCAAGAGCCTCATTTTCTTGAAGGGTCCTTAAATATGAATGAAAAGAAGATCCAAGAGTCCCTCAGCATTCTCCATGAGACTCAAGCATTGGTGTCAAATTCTTGTTGGAGAGCTACTTCATTGGAGGAAACATCCTTCCTTGAAGATATGGAGAAGATTCAAAGAGCAATGTGCCACATCAAAGGTAATTTCATGTCTTTGCTTTTTGATAGAAACCATTTGTTTGAGCTTAATGAATTGTTACATGATGCATACTTGAAGAATAATGAGGATATTCATAAGCTCACAATTCAAAATGAGCAACTTCTTGAAAAGTTGCAAGATACTTGTTTTTCCTCCTATGTTTCAGATTGTCAAATGGTAGATTGTTTGGAGGATTCTCATGACATGGTGGATCATGAGAAATGTGAAAACTTGAATGTTCTTGATGTGTTTGGAGATGAACTTGAAGAGATCCAAACACTTGATGTGGTGGAAGAAGAATTTGAATTGCCTCTTGATGAAGGTTATGCAATTTTTAAAGAAGAGCATGATTCCTCTACATTGGAACCAAACTATGACAAAGAGTTCACACTTTTGAAGGAGCTGCACGATACTACCCATATGGATCCTTCCCATGATGAAACTTCTGTACTTTTTGATCATTTGGGTGATTTGGTTCATTCTCCTACATCCTACAATTCCATGTTTTGCAACATTAGTCTCAATGAAGTATGGGTGAAAGGGTTCTTTTTGATGGTGCCACATGAGGAGTATGGAACTCCTAGATTTACTTTTTATGATGATAGGGTTGGAGCACATTCTTATTCACATTTGCAGCAACATTATTTGTCACTTTATGATGATGCAAATCTACATGGATGCACCTATGATATGCATTTGAGTCACTTGAAGAATCATGGTTTTTTTTACTCAACACTTGATTCATTTGATGTTGGACAAACTTCATCCAACACTTGGGAGAATAGATTTATGATTGGAGAACATTTTTGTTGCAAGACACATACTTTGTTATATCTTTATGACTCTCACATTCAGGGATGTATGGGTGAGACTACTTTGAGTCATTTGAAGTCTCCTTGTTTTTTCTGCTCACTATTTGGTTCAGATTTTAGTGTAGATTCTTCATTCACTTCTTGGATGAAAGAATACATGGTTGAATATTTTGATGCATATCACATTCTTTTGGAGCAGCATTATAGGACATGGGATCCTCACCTATGTCATTGGAGCAGATTTGATTGGTCACTTGAAGCTTGTATGCACTTGGAAAATGGTGGTCTACTTGCTTGGAGGTATAAGCACTTTCATGACTCTTTGATGAAGCATATCCTTGATGTACATTTTCATTATGTTGTTATGTACTTTGATGATATATATTTGGTACTCATGATGTTTGGAAGGATGCATACAAGAAAATGGGATCCAGGAATCCTCTTAACTAATGGTGTGGGTTGGAGAGCACTCTTAATTATTGGGGTGCAATACAAGCAATGGGACCCTGGAATAATTTTTATCTCATTGGTTTCAAAATTTTTTGGGGGAAACAAGCAGTATGGGAGATGGATTTCCCCACTTAATAAAGTGATTTTTATCAGAGTAGTGCAGCAGCAAGCATGGTGGTTCCTCTCTAAAATCTTCATGGAAACTCAAAGACTCAAGGTTGGGCAATTCAATGGCAACTTCAAAGAATTATACAGAAAGCAGGTTCTTCAACACCCATGTTTAAAATTGCTTGAGGACAAGCAATATTGGGAAGGGAGGATTTGTCATGTCCCAAATTTGGCATTGGGTCACAATGGCCTAATCACATTAGACCTATTCATTAGAGTTTGTCAAATTGATGCTAAAGGTCAAATAATTGCCAAGGAGGAAAATTACTAGTTTCCTAGGTTTGGGGTGGAAGCTTTGGGATTTGGAATAATGGGGATAATAAATGATGTTTGAACATTAGAATGGAATAAATATTTAATAAAGGAGCTAAATAAATATATACAAGTGAAAATCAAAGTGGCATTTCATGATGAAGACACATGGAGGAAGTGGGACCCACATATGGCTAGATTTCCCCACTACATTTGGCATCATTCTCTCACCAATTCGAATTCAAGGTGAATGGTAACATACTTGGGGGAGTCCAAAAGGTATTATTCATTGCATGACTCATCCAAGGTCGAAATATAGAGGAAGAGTAACTCCCATGGAAGAGGAAGAGGCAATTTGGAGCTAGTGAGACACTTGGGCTAGATTCCCTAGCTCTATGACAACAATGATGAAGATGCTATGACACCTATGACACAAATCAGACCTGAAGGCTGGCATATGACATATATGACATGTCAGGGCTAAAAATAGACTCCAAGAGGGCGCTCAAGGGTGTTAGGGCAGCTAAGATGCTTCCACATGTGATTTGGTGGAAGTGGGAGACTAGGAATTGTTGTACAAGTGGCGTTCTTTGGAATCTCTTCCCAACTTGAGTTGGAATGAGTCTCTTGGAAGGAATTCGACCCATGGAGGACATTAGAAGTTTATAAATGTCAATAACAAAGAAGAAAACCAGCTTTTGATCATTTGTAGAATTTGCAATTGCATTTGTGAAGAGGGAGAGCTAGTGGATGACTAGTTTCTTGCCTTAGCCAATTTCGAGGGTGAAAGATTCCCATCCAAGTTGGTAATTGGAAAGGCCATTCAGACCTTTCATTTGGAGCTTTAATGGAGTCTTTATTTGCAGGTTTAAGCTACAGGGCAGCTCATGGTTTCTTCTATTGCAGCTCACTCCTTCAACCATTTCCAGTTTTGATGGCATATTCTTGATCCTTAAGGGAGGGCGTTTTTGGTGAGCTATTGTACTCTTTGGGGAAGCTTTTAATGCCCCATTTCTTATGTAATATGAATTAAATACTCTGTTCTTCATCTCCAAAAAGTTTCAGGTCGAAATTCCAAGTAGAAATGTATAAATCTCATTTTTAATGGAAGAACAATGTCATTTCCCCACTACCTTGTTGTGAACCAATGTATTGATGATGATTTCGAATGAATGGATGATTCTCTGATATATTTGTGATAAATATACTGCCATGGATGTCTTCTACAAGTTTCATGTACTGTACTTGAGCATTTGAATCATTTTTACTCAGTTTAATTGCATTGGGAGAAGAAATAGTGCCATTTCCCCAAGGGTCGAATTGGAGATTTTTGCAGTTGAATGGGAGAGGATGAGAACAGTTGTAATAAACTATTAATGGTGCATATGAGACCTTAATAACATACTTAACACATTACATACCTCTGTTCATAAATTTGAGTGGGTTTGGAAGCATTTGGGAAGCCATTTTCAGTACTTACCTTAGGGGGATTTGAACCCCAAATTACTAGTAAAATTGCATACTTGGTCCAGAATCTTAAGAGAGTTTGCAGAGGTATTTTGGTGGCCATATATCATCCCTGAACATAATATTCAAGTCTTAATATCATTCATACACCTTCCTTGAAGATTTGAAGGCATTTGGAGTCAATTCGAGACATAGAGACCAATACTAGTCAAAGGCAAATTACTAGTAAAGTTCCCTACATTGGCCAGAATTGAAAGAGTATTTGCAGAAGTATTTTAAAGGTCCAAAGGCATCCTTAAAACACATATTTATGTTCTAATCTCATTCATATACCTTCTCAGAAGATTTGGGATCATTTGGGGCAAATTTGGGACCTAGAGATCGAAACTAGTCAAAGGTCGAACCAAGAAAAAAAGTGGAAAATTGCAATTTTAATAAAATTCCTAACAAGGGACATTACAGATGAGTTGTCTGCTTTGGTTTAAGGTTTGGATTGATAAACCTGTGGTTTGGGGCTACAACTAACAAAACACATCCATTTTTTTGTTTTTTTCAACCTTGAACCTACATATGCTATAATGGTTTTTTGTTGCTAACAAAATTGCATAGACTTATAGAATTTTATGTGCAGATTCCATGTGTGTGTGTGTGTATTGGAAAACAATATTGTTTTATATTTTTTATTTATTTTTAATTGCTCGTATGTCAAATTTGTAAAAAACATAGCTTTCTTATTTCTTTGTAACTTTTGATTGGTTGACCTATTTTGAAAAAATAAAAATAACCCATGCAAGTGTAGACGAAGACCTGCACACTAAAAAAAGGTTCATTTATTGTGTTAAGACCCTCATAGCGGGGCCTAATGCTCAACCTTCTAATTTTTGGGTTTCACTAAATTTAGTAATTTAAAGATAAATATAAATTTTACATTAAAATTTATGGAAAATAATGTTGCACAAGAACCACATGTTAACTATTTTTAGTGTTTACATTCCAAACCCGGGGCCTAACATAAACATATGCATTATGTTTTAAACAAAAAAATCATAACAATCTTAGGAGAACACCATTTTCGTAGAGTTATAATAATTTTTCATAAATAAAAGTTATATATTCTCGAAGGTAACTTGATTGTCTACATTTCATCTTTTTGCACCATGTTCTAAAAAGTTGTGCATGTACCTATAATATTTATTTTTAGTGATCAGATTTCTGTTTTTATAGGTTTCCATTGCAACTAGCATGTCATAATTGGGTAGCATTACCTTGAAGTAGCCCATATATAATTATAAATTACAATTCATGAGCATACATGGCTAGAATAAAATCTGCAATTTACTCAAGTTGTGGACAACTAAAAACTTCATTAATATACTCAACATGAAGTTATTGCACATACCATACCCATATCACAAGGCTAGTACATTCCACCAACTCCCCAAAATTGTAGCTAGGGGAAACAATGAAAACCTTAACTCAACCAAGGAGCTCCAACATGTATGAATCACTCAAAAAATTCCTCCAAGGAAAGACATCAGCTTATATTCTTCACCAAATACACCTAGGGTTTCATCATAAAACCCTAAACTCAAACTTTTGAGGGATGAAACCCTAACCCTATACTTTAATAAGTTCTAAGAAGATTAAGAAACCCAAGCAACTCCAAGAGAGAGAGAGAGAGACCAAGTACAAATGAATATAAAGTGAGACAAGGAAAACTAGTGCATACTCCTCTAGATCATGTATCTACTTGTCGACGAAATACAATGATAAGTGAATGGTTATATGACAAGGACTCCTTGCTTCCTCTATATATATTCATGGGAGGTAAGGAGGATATCAATACAATTTGGGCTCAATCCCTTTCAAGAAACGTAGAACAAACTCATATAATCCAACACAAGTGAAGCGATCCACTCCAAGGGTACATGTGTCATGCTCTAAGGTGATGTTGTACACAATAATGGCTCCAAGATGATTTGGCTACACAAGGTGTGTCCACACCCCTCCTTCACAAGCCTGCGTAAACTACATTGCTCCTCTTAATCCATGTGCTCCATTGGGTCAATTGCCTCTATATGAACATTACCATAGCCTAGGTGTCCCCAAGCCAACTCCAAACCCCCATCCATAAATCTAAGCAACCCCATGTTTTCTAGGTTTTGATGGCCTTCTCCAAGATGCACAACGCTCCTCCTCCAAAGTACGGTGTTCTCCAAATAAGTGGACCTCTCCATGTGGCCACAATGAAGGATTTCCACCAAGTTGTCTAGAGAAATTTGACTCTTTAGGGAATGATTCCAATCCCACACCTAACTGAGGTCAAGCAACCACTGAGCAAGCTATCTCTAATGTGAATCCATCCACCATATCCCATGTGTCAATCCATAGCATACCATCCAGGGGTTTAACATGCACCATGTAATAGATATATCATGAAGCATGCCCAAACATGTTGTAAACACTTTTGGAGTAACCCCAAAAGCTAACATGATATATGTCAAGACAAGATTAAATAATAATAAAATAGAAAACAATATTATATATATATATATATATATATATATATATATATTTAGAATTTGCATGGTCGGATTTGTATGTGTGTGCAATTTAATCATAGGTGAATACAAAATAGAGATATTGATTGGGATTTGGAAAAATAAATCTTTTTTGTTTAAGCAATACTTACCGCTAAGTTCATTATGCGTAAGAAAAATCCTATACAAACAAGTCAATAGACATGTGGGTGAATAGAAACACTCACGTTGAAAAATATTTTAATTTTTTGTCATGTGCACATAATATTTTAAACTATATATAAAGAAAAAAGAAAATACACCCCTTTCATAAATTTATCTTGTGAAGGCTAGTAAAGTTATCATAATTTATTAATGTGACCTCCATATTTTGAGCTCTTTGGACAATTGGAAAAATCTCAAAGATATCTACATCTTTGTATTTATATACTTTTGTCCATCATACACATTTTTTTCTATTTTCAAAAGAATAAAACAGGACTTGCCAACACTTACAACCATTGCTTTTACTCCTAAGAGTGTCACTAAAGCCTTGAACCCCAAACCTCACAATGGTGCACATGTGACACTTACAAGATAATATAAAAAACCCTTTATAGGGCCTCTTTCCTAGCCCATGGTCTTAGAAGATTCATTTGATGCCTAAGAATCCAACTTTAGTCCTAAAACAATGTTTAAATCTCTATGGCCCATCCTTTACACACAAAACCTTTTAATGGCACGTATATCCTAAGTGTAGGCCAAATATTCCATTTATAGAACATGTGAGGTGATAGGAGATTGTGTGCATGATCCATTAGACATATAGTAGAATAATTTGAGTTTTATAACCTATGTTTCCATTTCTAGAAAATGAGAAAGGCCTTGACACTCGTTTGTGGTGTGCAACACCTTATAATGGCATACCTGTTACACTTGTGGGCCAAATATTCATTTTGAAAAGCCTTTGTGGTGTTTTGGGACATTGTGAATGGTCCATGAGCTATAAAAGCATCTATTAGTCCTTAAGAAGTGTGTTTTCATTTTTAAACCATGGCCATGACCCTAAGACCCATTCCGAGTGCACATGCCTCATAATTGCATATATATAATTATACTTGTGGAACAAATAATCCATATGTAGGGCATGTTAACCAACGATGAAGTTAGCAGAGGAAAAAGAACATTCAAGTGGGATAAAGTTTATATGCCATTAATTTTTAATTAAAATTGAAAGGGATTCATATCTAGTTATGATCCATCGATTTGGTCATAATTAAATAAAATAGACTTGTTGTTAACACCCAAAACTTGTTCACTAGCTCATCTCCTTAGTCACAAAACCCATTTGTCCACTTTTCCTACATTTTTGGCCTCCAAAACCCCAAAAAAAACCTAAATTGGTAACCAAATGGGCAAGAAATCATTATTTCCCTCAAAAAATAAATAAATTCCTTCAAAAAAGGATAAAAAGCCACAAAAGGGTCCAAAATCCCCAAAAATAAAAGAAAAGGGGTGAAAAGTCAAAATAAATTCAAAAAAGAGGGAAAACACCAAATACCACTGCCCAAAACCATGGGCCAATACTCCACCACCCAAAATTGCTATAAAAAGGTGGTAGAGGCCTCCCATTTACAACAACAACTCTCTTCATACCCTTATGCTATCGAATTTCCTACAGCACTCTAGCCTACCATTTAAAGCTATTGTGCCCACTTAGTTGAATATTGGCCACCTGTTGAGCATTTGGAGAAGAGCCAGGAACTCTGGAGACACAGTGCACTACTCTTCGTACATCTCCAAGGACTCCAATCACCTAACCTTTTGAGGTAAATATCACTACAAACCCTTGTTTTCCATATAATAGAAAAACACAAATTATATTCATGGGTTCCTCTTGATTCTTTATTTTATTGTAATAGTTAGATTTATTTTTATGCTATCACTCGCACATATCACTTGTTTAATATCTAGTTTTTATTCATTATTATAAATTGATACTAAGGGTTCATGAATCCTAAGTAGGTGGTCTTTAGCACGAGTTGGTGTGAAAACACCAGCTACCCTTGTTAACCTCTCTCCACCTATGCCTGGCATGTTTTCCATATGGAAAGGGTAATGATGCATGCAAGAGTAGTGAGTATTATATCATATGCTAAGGAGTAGAATTAATTGCCTAAAGAACCATCCTTAACTAATTTTGAAGAATCCATTCTAATGTATGACGAAACTAAGATCATTGGTCATCGCCATCAAATCCCTGAATCGTTGCTACCCAAGCGGTGTCATAGGCAAACAGATTATTTTCCCATCACCCATACATATAAACATAGTCTTAATCATGGTACTTTATAACAAAGTTAGGGTATGAATCCAAGAAGGAAGAAGATTTTATGGATGAACGGGTCTAGTGGTGGAATTTGATTTGGAAGTTGGAAAGCCATTTAAACACAAGAATTTTCTCGTGGTTATCCTTATCTAATAAAATCATTACCTGAGATAATGGAAAAAAAACTGGCATGGGTCAAGTAGATGTGTCTTATGAAAAGAGGATAGTGAAACAATTGACAATAATTTTTTTGTCCTTTCTCAAGATCTATTTGGAATGAACTCATGCAACCAGTAAATGGAATAGCCTGTTTGGATAAAGGGTCTCTGCTAGAATGCTTTGAAAGTTTGATCTTAAATAAAATGGTTAAATTCATAAAGTCGTGCCATGTTATGCCTTATGGGGTTTTTGTTTCTATAAAAATAAAAATAAAAATTGAAGATAAATGTTTGTCAATATGTCAAGTAGCCCATTCTATAATATTGTCTTATAAAGAGTGTTGGAAGGCCCATATTCCGAAAGCTATCATGATTTTAAAGGAACTAGTGATTGATTTTTCTTTATCCTAGGTTTTCTTTGATGTTGTGTGGCCGGGGTGATCCTTCAGTTGTCTTCTCTTAATTTTTTTTCATTGAAATATGGATTTGGGCTTGGTTCCAATAATAAATTTGATCTTTTACATTGTGGATCTTGATGAAAATAGTTGTTTATAAAGGTATAAAAAATTTGCAAGTGTTGGGTGACTCTAAATTGTTGATGGATTGGGAAAATGGAATATATAAAATTACTAATCTGGATATGGGACCTATCATCAAAATATTTATGGTGGTAAAAAATAAATTTGACTTTATCTCCTTCACACATATTTTCAGGAAATTCAGCACAAAAGCAGACTTCCTCTCTAAGGTTGCTTTCTTTTTGTGGGAAGGTGCTTTGGAAACTTGATAATTTAGGGGAGAAGATCTCTCTTTTGAATCTTTCATATCTATATATTGGTTGATTAGGAAAAAATATCCTTAAGGGATGAACTGGTGGTAGGGGTATTTCCCAAGTGTCCTTATGGCATTGTTTTTTTTTGTAATAGGAGTAATTGATCTCTTTTTAGTGACAATAACTTATTTGGATGATTGTAATAAGTAGAGGCATGTGTAAGAGTTAGATTGTTTAAATATCCTTTTAAATATCAAATATAAAGCTTTTTCCTTGGACAAAAACAATCTTAATCTCTAATATTAATGTTTGGATAGACTTATCATCTATTCTTGCACCGTAAAATTAATTTAGGGTCAACCATAATATTTTATAATGATATGAGATGATACAAGTTAGAATTTGAAACTAATTTTCATTGATCATGATATTATTAAGTACCTTATGAGACAAAGTTAGGTAATTGATAATATCATCCTTCCAATAAGCCACAAAAAAATCTCATCTAGCAAGTGTTGAATAAGAAAGTAGGCATGAAGGTTTGAAAAAAAAATCAAAAAGTTAATTTATTCAATGCTCACATTATTTTCCACATCCATAGGCATACATTAAAGCAACACAAACATATGAGTCTTATTAACATAGTTGAACATCTCCAACACCAACAACTATATTGTCTAGACCTACATCTGTTGATTCTATTACATATAAAAAATACCATTAATAGCATAATTACAACTAGGATCAAAACATTGTGAACTAAGGTCCAACAATATAAAACAAAAATTACTTTCTTAGTCCATTGGAGGCACACAAGGCTTCTCCCTTTTCTAATGATTCCATTATAATTGCACCTATTGTTCAAGAAATGTGGAATGCAATGATTTTGAACAGATGTAGTAAGACTAAGATGAAGATAAGGTCTAAATATTATATTCATGGGGCTATGGGATTCCAATAAAGTCAAATGCAAGGCCATTGTTTTTCCAAATTCAACTAATTAGTACAATATGTATCTACTATAAAAAAAGGGAACACTCAACTATGTCCATCTTTAGTACAAGATGTAGCCACTATAATCCAACTAGTGATTGTTGATTATCGAGAGTTGGAACAAATGAAGCATGTCAAACACTTTCCCAATGGAATGAGATAAACATCTTACCATAGATGAATGTACTCTTCCGCTTGATTTAGGTTTCCCCCTTAGTACAAGATAAGCTATAAATGCTGAAATTATATAACAAAAAACACCTCTTGATTTGTTTTGACTTTTATTTTTATTACAAATCTCTATACATGATAAGCATATCACAATCCAATGCTATTAAGCTTAAAACAACATAACCAAGAAATTTGATTGAATTTATCTTACAAATTTTTTTAAATAATATAACACAAATAGACGATGAAATTTATTGTACAAGAGCAATTATTTGTGTATTGTTGCAACCTATAATGAAGTTAGGTAACCATAGCATTTTAGAAAGTGCTAAAAATTATACAAGTAGCATTTGCTTTGAAGAGTCACTTAGCTTATGAAGTATCTTTTTGTTTGGGGATGAGGTTAGTGAATTGATAATATCATCCTTCCAAAAATCAACAGAAGAATCACATTTAGTAATCATCGAATCAAAAAGTTAGGAAATAGGGAAAGTAATCAATATTTTGAAGTTCACAATATTTTACATGGGGATAATGTTAAAGAAACTTAAATAAATCGGTGTTTTAGCATAGTGATACATAAGTAAGCATTTAATTTCTTCGGCACAAACATCAATCCTATATATACGTAGAACTAGACCTAGAATTATTAAATCTTGACATTAGTATAAGTATATAAATAAACTAGCATTCAATCAAATCCTTCATTAGTGTAGCACCTAGAGGTATCAAAATCCTTTGTGAATCACAATCCTAAATTGATTGTGCATATCAAAGATTTTAATGAAAAGGTCAAGAAACACTAATTGATCAGGGTTTTGATAAGAGGAGAAAACATTTTATAAAAAACAAAACTAACCATGAGAACTAATGTCCCGCAATATGAAAACATTGTATCTACCTTCTTTCTCTATGGGAGGAACACTATACTTCTTCCTTTGGCATCGGTTCTCTTATTACAACCATCAAAGAAGAAGAAATGTGGAATGCATTGCAATAAGAGTGAGATGCAAATGAGGTCCAAATATTGTACTAATGGGGATGTGGGATGTCAATGAATACAAGGCCAAGGCTCTCATTTCACCGAATGCATCAAATTAGTACAAGTTGTAGTGATTTTAAACACTACACCAATGACGATTATATTGGAGGGAAACATCCCATTATGAGGTACTCATATTTATGGGCATGGAAAAACTATCTCAACCAACCTTAAGTTGATTATAGATGGTTGATTTTTTGTCATTGGAACAAATGTAGCACATGAAACACCCACCCAAATCCACCCACCTAAGTATAATGGGATTCAACGTTAATTCTTAACAATACCCCTGTAAACATGGCTTGGGATTAAAAAATGAACCCCCTTGCTAAATTTAATTAATAATCTACCATTTCTTCATCATGACAACATTTTTGGGAGTTAAGCAAGTGCATGTTGCCACCAACATGTTTTGAACACTTTCACAACCCAATCCCCCCTATATATTGCTCCTTAATTGGAAACCTCACTCAAATAATTTCTTAATGTTTAATTTGATTTTACGGACCTTTTCTACAAAATTATATTATTGTTTTTATTTTATTTTCCATAAACAAATTCATTGTATCCTCCTATATGCAACTCTTACATGTGTTGAATAATGTTGTCATTGATGTCAAAGACCTAGTGTATATAACTCCAAAGTGGTCTCCTTATGGCATAGCTTTAAGCATGTCCCTCATGAGAATACATTTTGGGTTGTACACATATGGGGAAAACCCCTAAAGAATTCCCTAAGGTTTCCCTTAAGTAATGTTGGTGAGAAAGGTAAAGAAACCCCTAGAATAATGGTGTTGGGTCCACATGACGATGATGTTGGGGTCACATGACCCATGATGAAGAAGGCCCTAAAGAGCCCATGAATTTGGTCCAAAGCAATATTGGTGTGAAGTATGAAGAATCCCTTGAATTATTGATGATGAGTCCACATAACCCCAAAGTATTGATGATGGGTCCACATAAAGAGGAAAGGAACCCCGAAAGGAATAATGAAGTGTCCACTAAGTATGATGAGCAGAAGCCCTAAATCCCCTTTAATGAAGATATGAAGTGATCATGAAGGCAAGTTAAATTTCCATGATGAATCATTGAAGTGGGGTATTGACCCATTCAAGTACTCCTTAAAATATGGAGATCTAAAATTTAAGGATAAGTGAAACACCGGCCCTAAAGAAAACTAAAGGCATCTTGGAGGGTATAAATAGGAGATGAAACTTCTCATTTCATCATCATTCAGGCTCTTGAAGTATCTCTTCTAAATTGCGCAACTCTTGGAGAAAAAAGTGTGAACTTTTGTGGAGGAGCTAGTGTGGAAATTTTTGGGATCGTTTTTGTTCTTTGGTGAAAATTGGTAAAATTGGCATAACTTTCTCATACAATATCAAAATTACAAACTTCTTCACTCATTGGAAAGCTTATTGGAAGGGCTATGTGACGACATGATCTAGGGTTTCTTTTGGTGAAGGGTTTATTTCTTGTTTCATAATCTTGGAAAAGGTATGGTTCTTGATTATGGGTTTCTCTTGTGATGATACATGTCTCTCATGGACTAGGGTCCATCTTGTTAGCTTGAAAATGGTATGAATCATGTACATGTACTATAGCTTCTCTCTTGGTGAATATTTTTGAAGATATTGCATAGATCAGTATTGTGAACTTGCATAGATTATGGTGATGATCTTGGTATAGATCATGGTAAGTCATAGATCATGGTGATTATATTTGCATAGATATGTTATGGTGATTATGGTGATGATATTGGCATAGATCATGGTGATTATCTTGGAATATAATAGGGTTTGGAAATGACTATGATACAAGGGTTTGAAGATACAAATGAAATCTATGGATGATTGTTTATGGGAATTCTTGAAAGATAGATTTGAGGCATGTACAGGTTGACACAGATACATGGATACAGTGATTGTGAAAGTGATAGAGACAGGGATACAGTGATTGTGATAGTGATACAGGTAAAGTTAACAGAGACAGTGATACAAATACAGGTTGACAGACACAGTGATAGTGACAGGTTGATTCTCTTATTCATATCAAGGTGGCAGGACGAGGAAAGGAAAAGGGGTTGTAGCCTTCTTCCAGTTGATGCTGGTAGATAAAGTGAATTAGAGCTCACTAAGGATTGGATTCCTCACTATAGGTTAGATCCTGTGGTAAAACCAGGGAGTTGAAGCCTCCTTTCAGTTGGAGATGATAATGTTGATGTTCTCCAAGGTTTCAGCATTGAGCAAACATTATGTATATCATTCTCCCACATTGCTCAAGTGAATTGAACAATAGTCAATATAGAATGGCCCCTTTGTATCCCTTTGATATAGTCTTGTGATTTGACTATATGTGTCTTGTCGCTTGGATGCTTAGTCTTTGTCTTGTCATGTGAAGTGGCTTGAGTGATAGGAGGCTAGAGGTCACATTGCATACTCCATGTGGGAGTGCTTTGTGAAAAAGTGATATGTTCTAGTAGAGTGAGTTGACTTATCTATGTGACAACGGATTCACCTTTTGTAGTGAGACAAAGTCTAATCTAAAGTTGTATTTGACATTGGCTTTAAGAAGTGTCTGGGACTTCTTAGAGTATGGTCAAATCTACATTAGAGCTCTATATGAGAGAATGGATCGGCATGTGATGAGACATCAACAAGGATAAACATTTCTATGATGAAGAAATATCCAAAGAATTCAAGACAATCCATTGAAGAAGTTCCAAAGAAAGTGGAAAGCAAGAAAGAGCACAACTATAACAATAAAAGGGGTAAATTGACCCTAGAAGACAAAATGACAAGTCGTCTTGAAAGATAAATAAAACATAAATAAAAGTACAAGCTGACCTAATTGTGGAAACTTCTAGTGAAAATAAGAATATAAATAAAGTGCTTCCACACTTCATTTACACATTCAAGCAATCTCATCTCTCTCTCTCTCTATCTCTCAAGTGATGCGCACTTCTCAAGGAGAAAAGGAAAAAGTCACATAAAGTATTTTGGGGTTTTTTCTTATTCTCTTGGAAGATAGCTACCCTCGGCTTCTTGTGGAAGAAGGGCACACTCTTGTGCTAGGGATTAATCTTCATGATTGGTATTGTTCTTGTATTGGATTAATTTCTTCTGAGAAAAGCTTGCTAGGTTTTCTCTCGTTTGGGTTTCCTACGATCAATCTTTGTGTCTCTTGTGCACGGTTATTCTTTCAGTGATCCTTGTTTTATTCTTCGCTACAAACGAATGATGCTATAATTTTGGGATGAAATGAATTATGAATTAAGTTGAAAGAGATGAAAATTATATTGTTGTGTTAAAAATCTAAAATGGTAGTAGAGTAGTGTTGAATAGAAGCCATTGCTAGAAACTGGTTCTACCCTAGTCCAGAAATTAGGGATTCCAATTTTGGACACTTCCCACCACAATTTGGACTTGAAAGGAACATGGTTGAGCTTTCCCTATGAGGGTGCACTTATCTGCGAAAGCAGATCTCAGTTTCATGAATTTTCAATTTTGACCTAATTTCTAATGGAATCGAGAAATTAGAGATTTCAATTTCTACCACTTATGACCGCAGATTGAGTTCGATCTTATCATTTTGGAGCTCATCCTAGGAGGGAGGATCTACCTATGGAGTCAATTTTCACATTTGACAATTTTCAATTTTGACCTAGTTTCTGTTGGAACTGAGAAACTAGGGATTCCAATTTTGATCCTTTCTAGCCACAGATCAAACTAAAAAATAATGTTTTGGGATTCTCCCTAGAAGGGCGCATCTATCTATGAAGGAAAAATTCATTTTTTCCAAACTTCAGTTTTGACCTAGCTCCTGCTAGGGTTTTGGAATTAGATTTTCATATTTGTCAAGATGGTGTCCAAAGATGAAGACATGTTGGATGATGTTGAGATTACAAATGAACTCTAGTATTCTTTTGTCTCTGCTCTTAATTCTACTATTTCAGATAGCAGTGATATCTCATCAATGGATAGTGGTGGTTCTAGTTACATGACAACCCAAGAACAGAAGAAGGATCTTTCAAAATTTGAATGCTTTTGCTGTCATGAATATCGACACTGTTCTTTCCATTGTCCTTGGAAGAAAGGAAAAGGAAGAAGAAGAAGTAGAAGGAAGTTTAAGAAGAAGAAGAAGTAGAAGGAAGTTTAAGAAGAAGAGAAATACAAGTGAAAAATCATCCCCAATTCAAACCCATAAGAAGAAGGACCTCTCAAAGATGAAATGTTATGCTTGTCGGAAATTTGGTCACCTTGCTTATCAATGTACTTAAAGAAAAAGGAAGAGAGAAAAACATAAATCAACAACTAATATTGAATATATTCCACCTCAGAACAAAAGAAGACAGATTTGATGAAGATTGCAAAAGTACTCCGGTTAAGTACTCCAGAGCTTTAGCATGAAAGTATTTTGCATAAGATGCCAAATGAATTCTTTCCATAGTAGATCAAAAGGGGATCTTGGGCCTAGTACTTTCATATACATGTAGGGGCATCCTTGGATGTCTCCTTGAACTATGTGATTTTCATTGGTGATCTACTCCATGAAGACCCATGATAAAGACTTCAACAAGTTTCAGAAGGTCGGAAGAAGATCAAGGTCTTCAAAACAGACAATGATGCAGAGTACTCTCCCAGAAACTCCAGTGACTTCTACAAGGAGGTAGAGATCAAGAGGGATCCAACAAAACAAACAAAGATGACTATTTTATACTTTATATGATAAGTTTTATTTTCTCAAATTAAATTGTTATTTTTTATTGATGAATAGCATAACTGTTTAAATTAATGTTAGTTAACCCTTATGGATATTTATGTCATGGATAGGAGCATTATAAATATTGTGGAGACAAATGTCAGTGATGCGACCAACACGACATTCGTGATCAGATCAAGTTTCCTCACCATATAGTAGGGACAAGACTCCTGAGGTATTATTCATAGGAGTGGCTCCTTGGTTGTTCAGCATACACCCATGTGCTAAGGAAGAAGAGAACGAAGATGATAGCCTTTAGAGACCTAGAAGAAACCATATGGAGGAGCAGGAGGCTCTGAAGGATGAGTGTCCCTCGGTACATTGATCATCCAAATATCAGGACAATACAATAGAGCCATCAAAACAAGTGTATCTGATAAGAGATGATGTAGTGAATCAAACAACAAGCTAGCAGGAAGCCATGATGGAAGAATATTAGTCCATAATGAAGAATGATGTGTGATAGTGTCGAGACCTGAAGGGAAGTCAATGATGACTTCCAAGTAGATCTATAAGATCTAGCATGCAGACCAGATTAGCATTCGAGATGGCACATCATATAGGCTATGGAGCTAGCCATTTCTTGTAGACCCTGACAAAGTCTTGGAATATATCGAGTAGACCCACCTGATGGGAGGTGACATAGATGGATACACATGGGAAAAAAATCCTCCATGATCTTGAGCTATATGGTATGGGGATATTATCTCAAAAGCATAGTATACAGATGTAGAGGGAGCAGGATACTCAGACACAAAGAGAGTAGAGTATCCAGATGTAGAGGGAACATGATACTCAGGTGTAGATGGACCAATATGCACCCACAAACAGAAGGAGTAGATGAAACATAGATTGTTAATGAAAGAAGATCCTGTACGGACTCAAGCAGGCCCCTAGAGCTTGGTATGCCAGGATCAACAGATATTTGATGAGCTTGGACTTCACCAAGAATGATGTGGAATTCAACCTTTATTATAAGGTTGTTGATTATGATCCAGTGATCTTGGTATTGTATATTGTATGATTTTTTCCTTACAAGAGCGGAGAGGCTCGTAGATGAGTGCAAGAGGGAGTTTGCCTCTGAGTCCACGATTATTGGGATTGGAGGTGTGATGAGATATTCCTCAGGAAGAGGGAGTAAACTGTTGATATATTGTAAGGTACAACATGGTGGACTGTAAGTCCATGACCACACCTATGATGACAAATCTGGAAACGCTGAGTGATTATGATTCAAATTCATATCTGATGGATCCTATGATGTGCAAATCTAGAAAGCTAAGTGATTCCACTTCAGATTCAGATTTGGTGATGTACAAATAGTTGATCATATTTTTGATGAGATATTTGCTTTGCAATAAATACCCTAAGCCATTTTATGGTTGAGCCTATAATTTTCCATTGGGTTGTGGCAAAGCATGTGTTGAGATACCTTTGTGGCACAATTGATGTGATATTAGGTGACGAAGTGAAGCTTCAAAATATATATAGATATTGACTAAGGAGAGTGTAGTGGACAAAGAAGCATCTTGAGGTATTGCTTCAACTTGGATCAGTTTATATCTTGGATTAGCGGGAAGCATGCTTCTATGGAATTCAGTACAAGAAAAGTAGAATGAATTGCAACCATTATTATAGGTCTATTTGATCTAGATATCAAACACCACTTCATTTGAAACATGGTGCAAAAGGGATCAGTGAAAATCCAGTACATATCCACGAATGAGCAAATAGTCGATGTTCTCACCAAGTCTTTGTCCAAGGAAAAGTTTGTATACTTTAGGGACAATCTTGGTGCGATGGATAATACCTCTCTAAGTGAGAGGGATCATTGATGGATATGTGATGATGAGTAGGCAGACATTAATGAGAAATTAATGGCCCAAACACCAGATGAGTAGAGAGACATTCATGTGAAATGAATGATCCAAATGAGCAGAGAGACATTCATGTGAAAGGAATGATCCAGATAAGAAGAGAGACATTCATGTGAAATGAATGATCCAGATAAGAAGAGAGGCAGTCATGTGAAATGAATGATCCAGATGAGCAGAGAGGCATTCATGTGAAATGAATGGTCAATATAAGTAGAGATACATTCATGTGAAATGAATGATATAGATGAGCAGATAGAAATTCATGTGAAATGATTGGTTCTGATGAGCAGTATAGACTACGTAGTACTAGAGGAATATGCGGTACAGGTACCGTACGGATGCAAATGCAGTGCAGACATAGTACTGATGGACATTCTCAACCAAGAGTGAAGCTTTGGGTGTTGCAGAATGTCTCCCTCGCTAAGAGGGAGTGTTGTTGTTCTCCAGGATTTCAACATCGAGCAAGCATTCTGCAGATCATTCTCCCACATTGGTCTAGTGGATTGACCAATAGTCAGTAGATAATTTCCCCATTGTATCCCTCTAATATAGTCATGTGGATTGACTATATGTGTCTTGTGGCTCCGATTCTTAGCCTTTGTCTTGTCTTGTGAAGTGACTTGAGTGATAGGAGGCTAGAGGTCACAGTGCATACTCCATGTGGGAGTGCTTTGTGAAGAAGTGGTCCATTCTAGTAGAGTGAGTTGACTTGTCTATCTAACAAGGGATTCATCCCTTATAGTGAGACAAAATTTAATCTAATTTTGTATTTGAAATTGGCTCGAAGAAGTGTTTGGGACTTCTTAGAGTATTATCAAATCTACATTAGAGCTGTACATGAGAGAATGGATCGGTGTGTGACGAAACATCAACAAGGAGAAACATTTATATGATGAAGAAATATCTAAATAAGTCGAGACAATCCATTGAAGAAGTTCCAAAGAAAGTGGAAACCAAGGAAGAGCAAAAATACCCCAATAAAAGGTGTAAATTGAACCTAGAAGACAAAATGACAAGTCAACTTGAAAGATAAATAAAATATAAGAATAAATAAAAGTACAAGCCGACCTATTTGTGGAAACTTCTAGTGAAAAGAAGAATATAAATAAAGTGCTTCCACACTTCATTTACACATTCAAGCAAGCCCATCTCTCTCTCTCTCTCAAGTGATGCACACTTCTCAAGGAGGACTAGCAAAAGTCACATGAAGTAATTTTGGGATTGTGTCTTATTCTCTTGGAAGATATCTACCCTCGCTAGGGTTTCTTGTGGAAGAAGGGCACACTCTTGTGCTAGGGATTTATCTTCATGATTGGTATTGTTCTTGTATTGGATTAATTTCTTCTGAGAAACGTTTGATGGGTTTTTTTCCCATTTGGGTTTCCCAGGATAAATCTTTGTGTCTCTTGTGCATAGTTATTCTTTCAATGATCCTTGTTTTATTTTCCATTGCAAATGAATGATGCTATAATTGTGGGATGAAATGAATTATGAATTAAGTTGAAAGAGATGAAAATTATACTGCTATGTTAAAAATCTAACAGATAAACTAGGGGGTTGTAGCCTTCTTCCAATTGGATCTAGTAAACCAATTGAATGTAATCTTTATATTATATAAGAAAAGCATTATGTGGTTTTCTCCCATTTGGTTTTCCACATAAAATCTCTTGTGTATTGTGTATGGTTTATGTGATGATGAATGTTATTGTTAATGGTTAATGTTTACATATGATATTAAAGTTTGAAATTGTAAAAAGTGCCCAATACTAATTCACCCCCCCTCTCAGTATTGGTTAATATTCTAACAATTGGTATTAGATCCGGTTAACTTCAGAAAATTTTAATCACAAGAAGGAAGACCGTGAACATGTATGGATCAATAAGAAGGATTCTCTTCAAATGGTATTTAGATATTTGATGAAATAATTATGCATTATGGAGTATTAGAATGAGATACTACTCAATGAATTTAGGGGTGGATGTCTGGCTCGTTGTTGTTATTGGATACACTACTCCAAAAATACCACTGAAATCTGGAGTGAAAAAGGAGTTAAATAAGAACAATTCAATGGCAATGGATTCCATTCTAGATGGATTATCATATTATGTGAAAAGCAAGTTAGAAAAGTGTACATCAACTAAAGATATTGTTGTACGAAATTGCAAGTAGTTAGTGTTCCCCGGTGTATCGTGACAAGGGACTAATCGCCTCTCGTGGATCCTTGAAATCTGGTGGTGGTGAGTTCACCAATCACCTACGTGTTTTGGTGTAACGACAGTCGTACTACCAACAATTGGTATCAGAGCAGGCCTTCTGCAGAAGCCTAACAAGCTTGAAGGAGATCAATAGACACAATGGAAGTACAAACAGACAATGAAGTTCCAGTTTTTTATATGAAAGATTATTTTGGTTGGAGGAGCAAGAGGAAGGCCTACTTGAAGAAATTCAGTGTTTGGGAAATTGTTGTGAACCCACAGATCTAGACAAACAAGAAGACAAAGGCAGCAGTTGAGAAAGACAATAAAGTTGCATTGAAGTTTTTGATGGATGGACTCTCAAACCATATCAAAGAAAGCATTGGAAAGTATACTTCAGCCAAGGATCTTTGGTTTAAGCTAGAAGAAGAATGCCAAAGGAGGAGTCAAAACATAGAAGAGGACACAAAAGTCATAGATGAAAAGCAAGAAAAGAAGCATGTACAAGCTTCAGATACAAGTGAAGGTAAGCACTCTTCAATAGATGAAAATTCTAAATGTGATGACGATGCAGTTGTACTTACAGAAGATGAACAAGAAGTCATGTTGAAAGCCAACAATGCATTTACACACACACTGTTGGATGTTGATCTTAAATTCAATCCTAGACTCAAGAAGAAAATTTTGAGATCATTTGAGAAATACAAAGAGGAAACAAAAGCTTTGTTCATGAATTTGAAACTCAAGAACAAAGACTTGCAAGATAAGCTGGAAGATCGAAATGATGAAATCAAAGAATTGAAGATTGGATTAGCAAAAGAGCAAGAAGAGATGGTGTAGATCCTAAAGAACTTGAAGAAACAAGATGGGCTAATATTGATCTAAAAATCCAGTTGGAGGAAGCTAAAAGAAGAGAAGAAGTATTGAGGAGTCACTTGGATTAAAAGGAGAAGAAAAATGAAGAGCTTGAAATGGAAGTTGTTGGACTCAAGAAGAAAAATGAAAATTTTGATGCATATGGCAAGTTCAAATATAACTCAGCTATTTTAGATGAGATTTTGGATTGCCAAAGGACTCCCCATGACAAAACTGGCCTTGGGTATAAAAAGGTAGAAGACAATCTAAAAGAAGACAAGTGGTCTCCAAAGACTCCAGAAGCTGGTCCATCAATGACCAAGGATGCATCTTATGACAACAAAGATGTTGGTTGTTCAAGGACACATCAAGGAGCTAGGCCCAATCCTCAAAGCAAAGAAACAATTTCAAGATGGAAACAAAGTCCAAGGTATGAAAGCAAGTTCAATGGCTACTATTTTTCTTGCTCTAATTATGGTCATAAGGCCTTAAATTGTAGATCCCATGAAAGAAGAAGGGTTGGAAGCCCTATTGACAAAATGAGATGTTGGGCATGCAATCATTTTGGACACATGGCTGCAAATTGTCACACATTAAGATGCTTCAATTGTGATGGTGTTGGCCATAAATCCAAGGAGTGTGCAAGTCCAAGAAGATAATTTATGAGAATTCTTTCATATACATCAGCAAGAAGATCTAGTGAATCTTGGAAGGGAAATAGTGCAAAAAGTGTTGAAGAGCAAAGGACTAAAATTCACAGCCAAGAACACTTGCAGGTATGGGTGAAGAAAAACATTTTGCTAGATCTAAATGAAGTAGATGATAAATGCACAAGTGAAGATGGATGCCATATGGCAAGCCAAATTTGAGGTCTCTTAAAGACCATGGTGCACCATGAGTCCATGGAGTTGGAGGATGGACTTAATGGGTAATGATGATTGCTCCAAGCAACTAACAAGTCCTAGGATCAGATCACTATATATTAACAATTGGTATGAAGGCTTATCTTTTATTTTTCAGTAGTCCAAATCAGACTTCAAATCAAGTACAAGAATGATGCATTTATACATCTACAGCAGTTTGGAATGAATTCTCAGCAAAAGACATGATGATAAGATGGCATGTGGCATCCTGAGCAAAAATGGGCCAACTAATATTGATGACCAGCTAGATCAGCAACAGTGGTTCTTAGGGGGAGCTTGAGGTGTTCAAAAAAAAAAAAAACTATTACGATTTCTACATTTGCTAGTTGATAGGGGGACCAACCAGCCAAATAAAAAGCATCTCATTGAAAAGAAGATAATCCCAATCCAAGGGGGAGCAAGCTTCACAGTCAACCAAGAAGACTTTGAAAGTTTGAAGCTTATGAAGACCATAAAGATATTTCTACAGCAGTTCATGTAGCATTGTAATGCATGGTTGAAATGTTTGACAAGCTTATGCGATAGATCCTATTCAGCTCATAAAGATAGATGAATAGAAGCAATAACTATGATATCTCCTTGGAAGAACTTTTGCATCTAAGTATACTTGTTAAGGAAATCAAACGAAGGAAGAGAGAAAGAAAATTATGGAGATAGTTGTGTCTAATGAAAATCTTCTTTGAAATGTCACTACTCTTTGCAAAGCATTGAAGTATCCCATAAAATAGAGTATGATGGGGTTGTGAGATCAATATAAGTCAAACTGGATAAACCTTTGTGACGGGAATATAATAACAACTTATGGTTACAAGAGGTCCTTGAGTATTATGGATCTTTAAGTTGAATTAAACAAAGGTCCTAAAAGGTTGTGAAGGTTTGTTGAGATCAGCCCATTAATATGTATTGAAAGTCCAAAATCATTACGCAAACAACAGCAGATTTGTGATGCCATAATGAAGCATTAACAATAGGAAAGATTTGTAGCATTGGTTGATGAGCACTTAAGGATGTCGCTTACCCTCTGATAGAACTTAAGGCGTAACTCTTCACAGTTATCTGGGACAGAAATGTTGAAGCTGGGATATGAAGCAACAATTTAATCAACACTTACAGCAGAAATGAGCCTAGAATAGCAATATTTTTTAAGATGGATGAACAGCAGAAGAATGGAATTAGGATACTTGCAAAGTGTTTCAGAAGACTTGATCACTACAAAAGCTCATATTCTGTTTCGAGTTATTAGTAACTATGGGGCAGCATTACCCAATATACAATTGCATATCTACATGTTGTGCTAGTAAATCTAAAAAACTTATTGGGAGGACTAATCTACCGTGGAGAAAAGCTTCATCACATTGACACTATCTTTCTAGCCCTATGAATACAATGCATTTACTACAAATGTTGCAGTCATAACAACTTTAGAGGAAAGAACTAAGACAGTATTAAAGGACTCATATGGACAGAATTCACTATACTTGAATGAAATATTTGATTGAGCAAAGTAATATAGAACAGAAATAATACTTGACAAGGAAGGACTAACTCCAAAAATCTTCAAGTAACATTTGTTGTTGGTATCTGATTGGGAATATAGTTGGTTATAATCCAACCGGTCATCGAAATTTTTAAATATCTTGAGAAGAGAAGTTAGCAACATATTGCAGACAATAATGAACAAAATCCTATATGACAGGGCGTGATCAGCAAATAAAGAAGTCTACATGAAGTATTTGATGGATAAGTATTTGAGCCTTTGTCATTAATGTCAAAGGGGGAGAGTTATTGATGAGGGTTGCCATCAATGACAAAGGGGGAGTTTGTTGAGCATAGGTTGTCATTGATGACACCCATTAATGACAAAGGATGATGACATGGCAAGAAGGACATGATAGTTTGGCAAGAAGAACCAAATGACCCATTTTGTGGTCATTTGTGGCTTGATAAGGCCATGGAACCCTTGGACATGGTGATAATGCCTAAGAAGGTTTTTACACCCACATTCTTGGTGGTATGGTAGCACTTGGACACACTTGTTGTTGAAATTGATACATGGTACATCTTGTGGCTATTTAGATATTGGTGAAGGTAGAATCATGGACATACCTCGATGTGTTGAATTGACATAGGCTTGTACCCCATAAAAAGGCATTTGACCAATTATTAAATGGCACCTTGAAAGAGACCTTGAAAGTCTTGTGTGTGGAGCTCGTTGAAGATGGCCTTAGAAAGTTGATTGTATTCTGGTGTCATTAACCCATTATGCTTGCACCCTTGATGTTGAGTCATTTGACATTTCTTTCATAATAAAGCCCTTGACAAGTTGATGGAACCCTTTGACTTTATGATAGCATAAAATCCTTGGGTCATTTACTATTTTTGAATAAGAAGAAACCCCCACAAGCACTCAATGTTCACATGGTGTATACAATTGATGAAGACATGCCCAGCATAGAATAAAATGATTGAAGAAATATACCAAGGTGGAAGTAAATTTTTCTAGGGAAGTCGGCCTAGTCAAAATTGGGTTCAAAATTATATTAAATTTTATTATTAAAAAGCCCTAAAAACAGGTCGGCTCAGCTTGAAAAGTTTGTCTTAAAGATATTAAATATATATATATATATATTATGTCGGCTCAAAAAAAAAAAGACCTATATAAATACCCTTGTAATACTTCACTTTTAGGCAAAAAATTTTATGAAACAAAGCTCTGATTTTTTCGGACTGTCTGAGGCGAATTTCGCGGGTACTGTAGCAGCTACAGTGAACAATTTTTTTTTCTTCTTTTTATCTCTGATTTGGATCTGATCTGAGGCAGCAGTAGTTGAAAAGTTGAAGACTCTTTTCCTTTTTATTTTTGGGTAATTCGGGCAGCAAAAAGACAGTCCAGCCCTCAAGCAAATTCGGCCAGCATGAAGAAGTTTTTCTTTAGCAGCAACAAATATTTAATTATTTGAAGATTGATTGAAGTTCGATAGGCTTGAATGGTATCTATGTTACCATTGATTAAATTGTTGCTAGGGCATCCAAGAACACCTTCTCTTGCACAGGTAAACCCAACATTACCTTCTTGAAGACTTGTAAGCTTGTGACAGTAGCTTACAGCAGAAGGTTGAAGAGAAATTGTGGAAGCTCTGAAGTATGGATGACAATACATTGATGGAGTAGATGATGGTATTGTGATCAAGCCTAGCTTGCTAACATGGTCTTTGTGAACAGTAGGACTGTGATATGCTAGATGACAAGTTGGACTGGCTTGGACAGTTGACAGTGGCTTAAACAGTGTCCTAGATAGTGATATCTTAAAATGGATTATGTGTTTTGACAACATCCTGATGTGAAAGCAGTTGGACACAGACTTGACAGTGAAGTTGTTGTCTTACAGTGGCATGTATCCTTCCATATACAATTGATTGGGCAGTTGGTTTTTATAGTGACGAAAGCATTTGGTCAAGCATTCAAGTGAACAAAGCAGTTTTGATAGTGTGATTTGACAGTGACTTGACATGAAAGCCAATAGGACAATGGTGACAGTAACAACATCCTGATTCTTGATGTGACAGCTTTGATGACAGTGATGTATGCAAGTTGATAACAGTGTCACAGTGAACACATGTGCATGACAGTGATGAATTATATGCTAAATGAAGAATACACAGTAATATGCATGCTCAGTTTATACAGTGATGATACTTAGTGATGGTAGTGGTTTGGGTTGATGGAAGTTGACAAAGATGATCAGATTGATGACAAGACAGAGATGATGACAAGACAGTGACAGGTGACTTGTGACAGTGACAACTACAGTAAATAGATTGACATGACAGAGATTGATATGTGATGTGACAATTGTGTATGTAATACAAGCAGGGTCTTGTAGTCATTTTTCTTAGTAGGATCTAAGAAAAAGACCAAGCAATGTCTTGGTTTGGAAGTTGGTGCTTCTATATCAATAGGTGCTAATTGACTTCACGGTTGTAGCCGTTGAACCAAATATAAATATTACAAAGATTACACCTTGTGTCTCTTGTGCTTTGTGTGATGTATTGATGTTAATAAATAGCATGTGCTTAGTTTATTGATGAATATGATATTGATTTAATTGTGAAATTGTGATACAAGATTGAAGAAAAAGTTGAAATTGTAGAAAGTGTAAGCTCACTGATTCACCCCCCCCTCTCAGTGAGCATTGTGTCTAACAATTGGTATCAGAGCTAGAGGTCACGAGTTCGATACACACTCGGCTCGCGCTGAGGGGGAGATTGTTGCATGAAATTGCAAGTAGTCAATGCTCCCCGGTGTATCGTGACAAGGGACTAATCGCCTCTCGTGGATCCTTGAAATCTGGCGGTGGTGAGTTCACCAATCACCTGCGGGTTTTGGTGTAACGACAGTCGTACTATCAACAGATATTTGGGACAAGCTACAGAATCTTTACAAAGTTGAGGAAGAAGCAAACGAAGAACCAAATGAAAAAGGTGAAGGGATCTCATCCAACAACAGCACAAAAGATGAAGATGATGAAAAGAAAGAAACAAAGGTACCAAGTAACTTACTTTCTAAATGTTTCAAATGTGGAAAATAGGACATGCTACCATTGAGTGTTCATATGAAGAAGGAAAAGATAGTGATTCAAAATAAGAAGAAACCTTCCTCATTTCCATGACTACAAAACCTATTGATGAAGAAGATAAACTGCAAAATGCTCTTGGAGGATCAAAAGACAAAGAAGAAGAAGTTGGTCTTGAAAGACAACTAATATGTGCCCTAGATGAAATCAAGAAGATCGAGAAGAAGAATGTATTATTAGAAGAGCTACTAGAAGAATCAAAAGGTAAAAAACATAAAGACCATGAAGAGACTAAAAAGGCTATTGCTAACCTAAAAATACAAGTGGAAGAAGCAAAGAAAATTGAAGAAGTCCTAACAAGTCAACCAAAGGAGAAGGAATAAATTTGTCAAATAAGAGAGTTTGAGATTGTTACTCTATGGAAGAAATTGGAGAAGACAACTTCCACAAACTTGAAGTTTGAGAAGAGCACATTGATTTTAGATGACATGCTCAGCTAACAAAGATCTCCACTTGACAAAACAAGATTGAGTTATGATAAACAGAAAAATGTTGAAGAAGGTGAAAGATCCAAACCACCAGCAAAGAAAGTTCAATGTTCCAAGAGAAATGAAGAGAAGACTAAGAGTTATGCAAATATTCTCATAAGCACCCATCAAGGCAAAGACTACAAAGGAAGGATTCATCAGCTTCAGAGAAATATGAATTCAGAGATGTTGCACCATCATGAAGAACTTATACACTTGGGTATATAACCATCTTTATTGGTAATTGTTTCTCTTGAAACAACTTTGGGCATAGGGCTACAGATTGCAAAGCTTATGAAGGAAATGCTCAAGCAAATGGAGGTGTCCACTCAAACTACAATGTTGAATGTTACAAGTGCCATAATTATGGACACATGGAAATAAATTGTAGAAGAATGATGAATCATAATGTTGAATGCTACAAATGCCTTGACTACGAACACATGGCAAGAGATTGCAGTAGCAACATGGAAAGATCTCCTAGACAAAAGGCTACAAAAGTGAGGAGAAGGAAATCAGAATATTTTCAGGGGGAGCAGCCCCAAATAGAAGAGATATTGTTAGGGGGAGTTACCCTTTGCCATTGATGTCAAAGGGGGAGAGAAAGATCAAGAGGAACATGGTCCTAGGGGGAGTATGATGGTTTCCATCAATGACAAAGGGGGAGATTGTTGAATAAGGTTGTCATTGATGTCAAAGTCCTAGTGTATATAACTCCAAAGCAGTCCCCTTATGACGTATCTTTAAGCATGTCCCTCACGGGAAGACACTTTGGGTTGTATACATATGGGGAAAACCCCGAAAGAAGTCCCTAAGGTTGCCCCTAAGCATTGTTGGTGAGAAAGCTGGAGAAAACCCTAGAATAATGGTGTTGGGCCCACATGACCATGATGTTGGGGTCACATGACCCATGATGAAGAAGGCTCTAAAGAGCCCCTATAGTTGGTCCAAATCAATATTGGTGTGAAGTATGAAAAATCCCCCAAAGTATTGATGATGGTTCCACATAACCCCAAATTATCAATGGTGGGTTCACATAACCTCAAAGTATTGATGATGGGTCCACATAAAGAGGAAAGAAACCCCAAAAGGAATAATGATGTGTCCACTAAGTATGATGAGGAAAAGCCCCAAATCCCCTTTCATGAAGATATGAAGTGATCATTAAGGCAAGTTAAAGTTCCATGATGAATCCTTGAAGTGGGGTATTGGCCCATTCAAGTACCCCTTAAAATATAGAGATCCTAAATGTAAGGATAATTGAAACGTCAACCCTAAAGCAAACTAAAGGCATCTTGGAGGGTATAAATATAAGTTGAAACTTCTCATTCCATAATCATTCAGGATCTTGAAGTCTATCTTCTAAATTGCACAACTCTTGGAGGAATAAGTGCGAACTTTTGTGAAGGAGCTAGTGCAGAAAGTTTTGGGGTCATTTTTGTTTTTTGGTGAAGATTGGTAAAATTGGCATAACTTTCTCATACAATATTGGAATTACAAACTTCTTGGCTTGTTGGAAAGCTTATTGGAATGGCTATGTGATGACATGATATAGGGTTTATTTTGGTGAAGGGTTTATTTCTTGTTTCTTCATCTTGGAAAATGTATGGTTCTTGCTTATGAGATTCTCTTGTGATGATACATGTCTCTCGTGGACTAGGGTCCATCTTGTTAGCTTGAAAATGGTATGAATCATGTACATGTACTAGAGCTTCTCTCTTGGTGAATCTTGTTGAAGATCTTGCATAAAGAATTGTGAACTTGCATAGATTATGGTAATGAGTATGATATAGATCATGGTGATGGCATAGATCATGATGATGTTATTAGGCTAGATTATGGCGATGATCTTGGCATAGATCATGGTGATTATATTTGCATAGATATGTTATGGTGATTATGGTGATGATCTTGGCATAGATCATGGTGATTATCTTGGAATATTCTAGGGTTTGGAAATGACTACGATATAAGGGTTTGAAGATACAAATGAAATATATGAGTGATTGTTTCTGGGAATTCTTGAAAGATAGGTTTGAGGCATGTACAGGTTGACACTGAGATAGTGATAGAGACAGAGACAGGGATACAATGATTGTGATAGTGAGAGAGACAGGGATACAATGATTGTGACAATGATACAGGTACAGGTTGACGGAGACGGTGATACAAATACAAGTTGATAGATACAGTGATAGTGATAGGTTGATTCTCTTATTCATATCAGGGTGGCAAGATGGGGAAAGGATAGGGGTTGTACCCTCCTTCCAGTTGATGATGTTAAATCTAGTGGATTGGAGTTCACTAAGGATTGGATTCCTCACTACAGGTTGGAGCCTATGGTAAAAACATGGGGTTGTAGCCTCATTTTAGATGGAGCTGATAAACTAGGGGGTTGTAGCCTCCTTCTAGTTGGAGCTGGTAAATCAATTTAATGTAATATTTATATTATATAAGAAAAACATTCTGTGGTTTTCTCCCATTTGGGTTTCCACGTAAAATCCCTTGTGTATTGTATATGGTTTATGTGATGATGAATGTTATTGTTAATGGTTAATGTTTACATCTGATAATAAAGTTTGAAATGGTAAGAAGTGCCCAATATTGATTCAGCCCCCCTCCTCTCGGTATTGGTGAATATTCCAACAACATGTTGGTCAATTCAGTTGCTTTGGTTGTATGCTTGGGATAAAAAACCCCATGTATGGGATACATAAACTATTTATGATAAGTTTATGTATTTCCAATTTAAATGATAAACATATTGATCTTATATATATTTTTTGTATTCCAGATATATAAAACATTTAAAGAATTTGTTATAATATTTTTTTCTTCTTGTAATGTATGTGATAAGTTGCAAAATACAAGTGTATTATTTACTCTATAAATTTTGATTGCATGTACCATTTCAAAAGCAAATTCTAACTATTACTTGTAACGATTTGTTGATTTTAATAATTTAAAAATTATATGATAATATCATGGACATTTTTGAAAAAATAGTGTTACAATAGTACATGTCTTCTATATATTTACCATTTTGTTTCAAAGAAATAAATTCACTTAGCTGTTAAAATATTACATGTACACCAACATATACATTATGTTTTGAAAATAAAAATGAAATAGTGATTCAGAAATATCTTCTACGCCTTTACCATTTTGTTTCAAAGAAATACAATCACTTAGTTGTTAAAAGATTTCATGTACACTAACATATACATCATGTTTTGAAAATAAAAAAGAAATAGTGATTTAGAAATATATATTTGCATTTACTTTGATTTGCAAATGGTAGGCTCATAGGCTGTCCGTTTCGAACACATATCCCTTCACAAATAGCTCAATGACATGACAATTCAATTTTCAGGAATACTGCTTTCAAATATTAATATTCAAATTTCACAAATAGCTCATTATGGTACAGAACAAATAAAAATCCACAGAAATTTGAACCAGAATGGATTAGTACAATTTCACACCCAACATAAACAGAGTAACCATTCAGTTCACCATGCTTCATTTCAAAAACAAATAATAATAATTCAATCCTTTAAACAAATTCCATCCATACATATTTGTAGAAATTGAATAAGAATATTGAAGCTGAAACGGAGAATCAACTACTTATCTATATAATGATAACTTGGGAAATTGACTGCCTATGAGGCACGCTCCACCCAACCGTAGAATTCCTTGTCCATTAACCTTTCAACAACGTTCCACCCTAAAGCTGGGACTTTTGAATTAACTAGGAGAACACTCAATCTTATCAAAGGTTAAATATCAGGTTAACAAAGCAATTGCCACCAGGATTCCTTTCAAGAATTTGGCACTCACCATTTCCTCACAAACTTCATGGTTTCTTCTCAGGAATTCAAAGTCTTGAATTCAACCAATTCCACGCCAAACAACACAATTCCCTTCCTTGATTTCCTTCCAACAGCACAACAGTGAAAACTCACACTATTACTCCATGCCCAGGAAGTCCATCGAGGTCGGTTCATACATAGTTCTCCATCTTCCTGGCCATTTAGATATGGGTTCAACAACAGCAGTCAACGCGTATAAAAAATCAATTAACAGGTTCATATTTGGTTACAGGGTCTAA
This sequence comes from Larix kaempferi, assembly GCA_027924585.1. Lineage (NCBI taxonomy): Eukaryota > Viridiplantae > Streptophyta > Pinopsida > Pinales > Pinaceae > Larix > Larix kaempferi. The sequence goes on along the minus strand of BSBM01001483.1, from coordinate 4,535,858 downwards.
TGATAGGTTCAAAACTCACTACAAAATGGTTCGCTCACAGACCACTTTCCCAGTTTCGATGTGTTCCTACCTCTATCGTACCAATTAGTACTGCATGCATGCTTTTAGCTGCATGGTTAATTATGTCCATGTGGTCTACCCCAAAGACTCATGTCCCATATGTGGCCTTAAACCTTCATTTAGCATGCCATTAAACATAATTAACACATAATCAAGGATTAAGACTAATCAAAAGTTTTAAGGATTAAAATAAGGTTAAGACACTTTTTGGGTTCAAGTTAGGTCAGGGTCATGTTATTAACCCCCTAGGCCACTTACATCCCCATTTCCTTCTCACTGGTGAATTCATAGTTCCCCTCTTCTTTTAGCATTCGCAACATCTGCAGCCAGTTATATTTTATATTAATATTTACAATTTATAAAACTTGTTCAACCCTTCAGGCATTTCCTCATCAAAACTTACAATATTAAATCAGGGGTTCAAAACTAGGGTGTTACATTCTCCTCCTCCTTAGATTCAACATCATCCTCGGTGTTCCATAGTTCAAAACACATGAACCAAAATTTAATATTTACATTTTTCAGGTGCCTTCTAGGAAGCAGTGCAATCCTAGCTTTCTTTTTTAGCTTCAAGAGACCACTGTCTCTAGCTTTCAATAGCATGCATAAGTTGTCTTCTTCATTCCATCTTGGATCCGATGAATTTCTTTGAACAACAATGTCCATGATTGCTCTCATTCTTCGCACTTTTCCATTCCAGGCCTTTTATAGATGTTATCTACAACAATAACCAATTGCACTTCATGCATATTATAGGCATCTAAGCAAATATATTCGATAACCACGAATTTTTAAATACACAACTAAAGCACATATTCAAAATCAAAAGAACAAGTATGTGTAGCTGCCAATACTTATCTTTATGAATATGTATCTGCTTCCATGGATGCCACAAGTGAGGTTTAGTTGCTACCCATTTGTCCTGAGTCCATAGCAAAGCTAGCCCATAGTTGGGTTGATCAGGCTATCACTCAGGCTAGGTTTACCAGGTCATTCGATATCACAATGTTAAGCCAACACACAGCTGGGTTTATCATGCATTTCAAGAACCGAGGATGGAATCTACCAACTGGTGAACTCAAACAGGCAGCTATAGGCGCCTCAAAGTCTCATCCATCCTGACCCCCACAATACCCGCCCCAAATAACACCAAGAAGGTACCCCTTCTATGCTCAATAGTCTCTCGAACATCCCCTTCCTCTAGGTTCTATTCATTGTGTGCATAGAAAGGTAGTTCGGACCTCGTTAGCCTTTTTTAGGAGGTCTCAACCTTCACCAATAGTCCCATGTCCCTTCCTTCCTACAATTTTTTTTTCATTTCAATGACAGTGGAAATCCTCCCTATGCTTTTCATCTAGAAACCATCACTTTTCCTCCCCTGACGAGTCTCATCATCTCACCTGTATTCACACACATATAGTTTTGTGAGATACTGCCATCAAATTTTCAAATCTGAAATTTAAAAATGTGAATCCTCTAGTGTCATTATGGACAGACGTGTGGACAAACCCACCGAATGGGAAGATAACCTATATTTGGTAGAATTTTCCTATAACAAAGGATACCGAGCATCATTAAAAATGAGTCTATTGATAGAAGGTGTAATGTTCCAGTGAACTGGGACAAGACTGTGGAGAGGTTGATAGTGGGACCTGAAATGTTACAAGATGAGGAACAAGTGGCCAAATTCAAATAGAATTTGAAAGCAGTACATGATAGACAGAAAATTTATGCTAACAAAGGAATAATGTATAGAGAGTTCCAAGTGTGAGACAAAGTATTCTTAAAATTCAAAAGCAAGAAAACTTCATTGAGTTTGGGCAATTGTAAAAAGTTGGTAGCCAGGTTCTATGGACCATTTGAGGTCCTAAGTGGAGTTTAACCAGTAGCATATGAATGTCCCTACCTCCCACTGTTAAAATACATAATGTCTTTGAAGAAATATGTATATGATCCTAATCATATACTGTCAATTTTCTATATTCAATTCGGAGCTGCAATAATACTTGAAATCAAATAGCAATCATACACATAACCAATCACATTCGACACATAAATTTTCCCTGGAGAAACCCTTTATGACTTGAGGGAGAAAACCCCATCAAAACCTTCCTTAGTATATTGATAGATAGCAGAGAATGTATTTTACATCAAGCACCCCCGATGCAATTACAGAGCAAGAGAAAAATAAAGAAGAGAGACTCATAATAATATCCTACACAAAGAGAAGCACATTTCCTTCAAGAGAGAAGAGAATTCGCTTCACATTGAATTCATCAATCCTATATAACATATTTATACTTTATTCTCATGCTTTGGCTTCTATTTTCATGTTCTGACTTCAGGATGAACCCGCCCTCCATCTGGATGCATCAATTTTGCATGAAGAAGTGTGACCCATTTCTCATGCAATGCATTAACTCACTAAACTGTCTCTTAGGATGAACTTGCCCCTTAACTGAAAGCTTGCCCACTTAGTTAGGTGGCTAACTTAAGTGTCGTCATGCAAGTGTTGCAACTCAAGTGTCGTCTTTAGTTTAACATAAGTGTCGTCTTTTAGTTTAACATAAGTGTCGTCATGCAATAACAGTTAGTTAACTAGGTCTTCTTTTTTATCACTTAGTTAACTCTCTTAACTGATTCTTTCTTGTTAACATCATTTTAGTGACCAATTCGAGTTCTCCTTTGATTTACTGAAGTTTAACAATTCGAATTCTCTCAAAATTAGTTCTTTTATGTGTAATTTGAATTCTCTCATATCTTATCACATTTTATTTTTATCTCTTATCTTATCTGCATGGTCCACATGTTCCAGCTTAATTATCATATCAAATAGACTATGGAGATTTTCCAAATGATGTGATCATATTGTTCTACTATCGTTCCAAGTGGTTATATGCTAAAGTAATTCACTCTAGAGATGGCCAGTCTCTAGAGGAGACTTAATAGCTCGACCATGGTTAGTAGTACATCACACACCATACATGCTTCGACATGCAAAGAATCACCTCAACACATGAGGATCTATCTTGACACACAATACCTTGACTAGCAAGATTGTAAAACATCATCACTTTGACATACAAAGCACTTGCCTCAACACATGAAGCTTAACCATTCTTGAGTCCAACTCAGGATCCTATAAGGCACTACCTCGACACATGAGGCTCAATCTTGACACACAAGATTGACCTAGAGAATGACTCATGATGATATAACTTTAACACTCCTTCCTAGTGAGGGAGACATTCTCTGCCATGCCAAGCTTGTCTCAGAAGTACCTATATTTTGTCACAGATGGAGACTTAGTCAACATATCTGCAATCTTCTCACCAGTAGCAATGTACTGAAGTCTTATGGCACCTCTCTAGACCATGTCTATGATGTAGTGATACTTCATCTCAATGTGTTTCAATCTATCACGTAACACAGGGTTTTCTGAGAGCTTAATGCAGCTCTAATTGTCAGAGGGAATGACAGTAGTCTCAAGCTTCTCACTGAACAACCCAGCAAGTAGCTCCCTAAGCCACACAGCTTCTTGGAAGACGGTACTAGATACAATATACTCTGCTTCTGTAGTACTCTAGGATACGGATCCCTGCTTCCTGTTGGGCCAAGAGATATTAGTTGATCCTAAGCTAAAACAAAATCCAAATGTACACTTTCAGTCCACAATACTACCACCCCAGTCAAAGTCGGCATATCCAAGTAGCATCACTCCACTGGAAGCATATATGATTCCATAAGCAATAGTACCTCAAAGGTATCTAAGCACATGCTTGGAAGCAACCCAATGTCTATGTCTTGGCACAGACATGAACTGAATCAAGATATTCACTGCATAACATATGTTTGGTCTACTGTGTATCAAATACATCGAGGAACCAATGAGTTGTTTATACATGGTAGGATCTACTAGATCTGATATGGAATCTCACTCATGTAGCTTATTTATATTAGACATCATAGGGGTAGACATGGACTTACATTCCATCATACCAAATCTACGCAACACATCGACTGTGTACTTTCCTTGTGAAAGAAATATTTCATCTTTCCTTTTCCAAACTTCAAACCAAGAAAATAGTGCATAAGACCTAAGTCTTTCATTTCGAACTCATAAGTGAGCTCCCTTTTGTTAGTTTTTCATCATTTAATTCAATAGATATAGGATCTTAACTGAAAGAACAGCATGTACAGCATATCAAGCATAAGAAACAAGGGACAAGAGACACAAAACATTTCACCGAGGAAAACCAAGAAGGTGAAAAACCCTGCAACTTCCTCAGAGATAGAATAAGCATCAATACAAGGATCACAATGATCAAACCCAAGAGATAGATATCTTCAGCAGCATGATCCTCCTCCACTTGTGCACACTCCTCCTCTCTCTCACTAATGCGAAGTGAGTGAATAATAGAATGTGTAAAATGAGAGAGAGACACTCTCTATTTATACACTAACTTTCACTTGACATTTACTCAACTAGGTCGGCCTCAACTTAACCACTTAACATAATGATGACTGGGCCGACCCCTACTAGGGTGGTCTAATAACCCTTTGACCCACATGACTCATACAAGGCCGACCCCATCAAGGTGGTCTAATAACCCATCAAGTATAAGCTACGACACTTACAATATAACTTGCGACACATGCAAGTACAACTAACGACACTTCCAATCGGAGGAATAATACATCTCTGTTGGGGATACAATAAAGTACAAATACAATATACAAGTGAATATCTTCCGAAGTTACAAATACATCAACACCTTTTGCACCGAGCTATCTATTGCTCCTCTCCAGTAAGGAACAAGTCATCAACATAGAGAACCAATATCAAGGATTGGTTCTTCACAACCTTGAAGTACAGGTTGGGGTTAGCTTCGCTTTTGGAGAAGCCCAAGCTCTGAAGATAGTTGTCAATCCTCGAATACCAAGCCCTTGGGGACTGCTTAATCCCATACAAGGATTTCTTAATTTTGCATACATGGGATTCCTTCCCATGGACTACAAACTCCTCAGGTTGTTGTATGTAAACCTCTTCCTCAACCTCACCATTGAGGAAGGAAATCTTCACATCCATCTGGTGAAGTTTCCAACCCAAAACTAAAGCAAGGGATATTATGGTTTGGATAGTAGTGTACCTGGCCAAAGGAGCGAATGTCTCATCATAGTATATCCCTTCTTTTTGTGAGAAACCTAGGGCCACAAATATTTCTTTATACTTTTCACTACTTCCATCAACTGCATGCTTAATTTTATAAAACCACTTGGAAGTTACTATGGACTTTCCGTCAGGTTTAGGAACCACTTCCCACACATCATTCTTCACGATAGATTTGTATTCTTATACCATGGAATATTTCCATACTTGTTTCTTTAGGGCTTCCTCATAGGTAGAGGGTTCTAAATCACTAATGTGACTCATCTGTGCTACATATCCTGAAAATATTTCAGGTCTCTTTCGCTCTCTGGATGAGCTTGGAGGTGCTCCATGCTTTTCTGCCTCTTGCAGAATGTCTCGACACCATGTAGATCTCCACTTAGCAGGAGGTTCAACAAGTGATAATTCTATCAGATCTTCTCACTCTTCATGATCAAGTGGATCTACGGACTCATATGGATTCTCCCTCTCAACATCTTAAAGGGGAGAATCAGAAACCGGATCCTCCATCAAGGGAGTCTCATGATCCTCCATATATGAATCACACTGAAGTTCTTTAGAGCACTTGAAGGCATCCTCTTCATGAAATGTTACATATCTGTTGACTTGAATGTTTCTTTGTCCTATAACATAGATTCTGTAAGCTTTAGAGGATTCACTATATCCAAAAAATGTTCCTTTCTTTCGGAATGGCTTCATCTTTGTCCTCTTCTCTTTTGGTACATGAATGTTGATAGGACAACAGAAAATATTCAAGTGTCCAACATATGTTTTTTCACCAGTGAAAACCTCTTTAGGAGTCTTTTATCCCAAGATAGCATGAGGGATTGTGTTCAAAATATAAACATCATTGTTGGAAACTTCTACCCATAAGGATGTGGGTAGATCCTGATCACACATCATGGCTTTTGCAGCCTCACATATTGTTCTGTTCTTTCTTTCAGCAACCCCATTTTGCTGGGGGTTGTAGGGTACATTCATCTATCCTTTTATTCATGCATCTTGAAAGAAGTCATTGAATTCATGGGACTCAAAATCTCCTCCATTATCAAATCTCAAAACACGAATGTGCTTTCCAATCTGATTCTCAACCAGTGCTTTAAACTCTTGAAACTTGTTGAAAGTTTACTCTTTGCTTTCAGAAAATAAACCCATGACTTGCAAGAGAAGTCATCTATGAAAAGCACATAATACAAATAACCACTCAAGGAGGGTGCAGACATAGGACTACATAGATCGGAATGAATCAGGTCAAGAATCCCTTTGGATCTATTGGTACTACTTGGAAAAATATTCTTAATGTTTTTTCGAAGAGTGCAACCTCTACAAACACTATCAAAATCAGATTTAAATATGGACATACCTTTCACCATCTTCTGCAATCTAAGTAGCTCTTTGAAATGCAGATGACCAATCCTTCTATGCCACAACTCACACAAACTAGATGTATCATGGATCATGGCTTGAATGAGTTTTCCAATAACTCTATAGAGACCTCCCTCTCTAACTCCAGTCATTGATGCAGAGTTCAAGTCTTCATGCTTAGGCCACAAGAGTGCTTTTTTGTCCATAAAGATAATTGTGAATCCTTTATCTTCTAGAACCGAAACAGACAGGAGGTTCTTCTTCAATCCAAGGACAAACATAATTTCATCCACATGCAATACATCTCATGAATCCAACTGAAAGAAAGTGGATCCAATACCTTGGATCGAATAGGTGGTATTATCTCCAAGCTCCACCTTAGAGGAAAACTTCTTTTCCTTTAGATCTGTGATAGTGCTCCTATATCCAGTCATGTGCTTGGATGCACCAATGTCTACCAGCCATGTCTCAGCACTAGTGGTAATGGATCCAGAAAGGGTTAAGACAAGATAGTACTCCTTCCTTGTCTCTTGATCATCGGATGAATTCTTTCTTGTAGGTTCATCTTCTGTAGCAATAGAAGCATGAAACCTACCCTTGAACTTTCCTCTTTGATTTGCACGACATTATCTTGCATAATGACCCTTCTTGTTGCAATTGAAACATTTAACTTTAGACTTATCTAAGTTCTTGAAATCATTCTCCTTTTGATGAGAGAATTTCTTGTGATATTTCTTACATCTTTTCATTTGTTCCACAAGAGCAAGGTTCTCTTCTTTGGAGGCAATATACTTGCTCTGTATTTTCCCTTCATCTTGTAGGCAATCATGCCACAGTATATCAAAGTTAGGTTGAACTTCTCGACCATTTATTGCAGCCAAGAATGTCTCCCATGAGGATGGAAGACCATCAACAACAGTCTGAATGAGATCATCATCATCGACCGTCACACCAATGCTCATGAGGTGATCTCTTACTTAAGAGATATTTGTGAAGAAGGAAGCCACAACTTCATCCTTTTCCATATTCATATTTCAAATCTTGTTCTTCAATGCTCTCTTTTGAATAGGTTCCTTCTTCTCATAAATATTTTTCAAAGTGTCGAAGCATTCCTTTGCAGTCTTCAATGGACTAATCATGGGAATCAAGTTGTCTTTCACAAAATCATAAATGATTCTCTTTGCTTTGGCTTGATTCTTCTTGAAGGTAATGCACCCTGGATTAGAAGTGGGCTCTTCATTAACATTGGATATGTATCCATCCAGATCATGCTCTTCCAGGATATTCAGGATCCCAGCCTTCCAAGTATTGAAGTTCGAAGTTCCTTCAATACAGTCTTCCGGTGTCACTGAGATTGAGGCCATTGTTCGTAAAGTATTGTGCACACTCAGGATCTACATAAGATGGTCTTCCAGTCTCATTGAGATTGAGGCCATTGGTCTTCAAGTATTGTGCACACTCGGGATCTACGTAGGCTCAAGCTTGATTGGTGAACTTAACTCTTTCACGCCCCAAGCTCTGATACCATGTTAATTTTTTATCTTTAATTCAGAGCTGCAATAATACTTGAAATCAAATAACAATCATACACATAATAAATCACATTCGACACATGAATTTACCCTGGGGAAACCCTCTATGAATTGAGGGAGAAAACCCCAGCAAAACCTTCCTTAGTATATTGATATATAGCAAATAATGTATTTTACATCAAGCACCCCCAGTGCAATTACAGAGCAAGAGAAATATAAAGAAGAGAGAATCAGAATAATATCAGGCACAAAGAGAAGTGCATTGCCTTCAAGAGAGAAGAGAATTCACTTCACATTTAATTCATCAATCATGTATAACATATTTATACATTCTTCTCATGCATCGGCTTCTATTTTTATCTTTTGACTTCAGGATGAACTCGCCCTCCATCTGGATGCATCAATCGTGCATGAAGAATTGCGCCCCACTTCTCATGCAATGCATTAACTCACTAGATTGTCTCTTAGGATGAACTCGCCCCTTAACTGAAAGCTTCCCCACTTAGTTAGGTGGCTAACTTAAGTGTCAGCATGCAAGTATCACAACTCAAGTGTCGTCTTTAGTTTAACATAAGTGTCCCCTTTTAGTTTAACATAAGTGTCGTCATGAAATAACACTTAGTTAACTAGATATTCTTTGTTATCACTTAGTTAACTCTCTTAATCGATTCTTTCTTGTTAACATCACTGTAGTGACCAATTCAAGTTCTCCTTTGATTTACTAAAGTTTAACAATTTGAATTCTCTCTTAAGTAATTCTTTTATGTGCAATTTGAATTCTCTCATATCTTATCTTTAACTCTTGTCTTATCTGCATGGTCCACATGTGCGAGCTTAATTATCATATCAAATATACTATGGAGATTTTCCCAATGATGTGATCATATTGTTCTACTATCGTTCCAAGTGGTTATATGCTAAAGTAATTCACTCTAGAGGTGGCCAGTCTCTAGGGGAGAGTTAATAGCTCAACCATGGTTAGTAGTACATCACACACTATACATGCTTCGACATGCAAAGCATCACCTCAACACATGAGGCACCACCTCAACACATGAGGATCTATCTTAACACATAAGACCTTAGCCTTAACTAGCAAGATTGTACAACATCATCACTTTGACATACAAAGCGCATGCCTCAACACATGAAGCTTAATCATTCTTGAGTCCCAATCAAGATTCTTCTCCAAGTTTTATGAGTCCAACTCAAGCTCCTATAAGGAATTACCTTGACACACGAGGCTCAATCTTGACACACAAGATTAACCTAGAGAATGACGCATGATGCTGTAACTTTAACATATACTTTATTGGTCTTTGATACACAAAGAACCAGAGGGGGAAATTCAAGTGCAACTAGTTTTCATATTGGACCAAAGAGTCAAGACACTCAGGAATAGGTCCATAAGATAGGTAGAAGTCCAATGGACCCGTTACAGTCCTAAATAATCTACCTGGTAAATGGAAGAAGATATGTGGGCTGAGTACACGTATCTATTTTGATACTTTGAATATTTTGAAATGTAAATATTGTAAACATGAATTTTGAAATTATGTTTTGGACAATGAAACACCAAGAACAATGTTGAATCTAAGGGGGAGGGGAATGTAACACCCTAGTTTTGAACCATTGATGTCATAATGTAAATTTTGATTATGAAATTCCTAAAGGGATGAACACTTCGTTTAATTAAAATATTAATATAAAATACATATGGATATGGCTGAGGAAAACGTTGAAGAGAACAGGGGACTATGAATTTTCCAGTGAGAAGGATATTAAGGACTGATAGTAATTAATTTACTCTTCAAAGCACTGGATTATAGACTATGGCTTGTGTAGCATATTTAAATATATGTTTATGAGGTTTACGCTCCTGAGGACCACTAACTAATAACAACACTACCTGTATATGTAACATTCCATCATTCCCATGTACATTTTGCTATGCCAAAGGTGACCAGCTCAAAAAAAGAAGAGGTTGTGCACGAGGCAACAAACTATCACTTCATTGCACAAAATGTTTCTCTAGGCATCATAAAATAATTCATCCAATTCAAATTCACTCATGGAGGCAGCATACAATCCAATTGAACACAAATAATGATTACATGGATAGCGTACGATCTCATTAGAGTGTCAATTTAACTCCAAGATTAAAATTTGAGGCAACATTCTGCTTCCTTGTTTCGCCAATTGCTCAATTCAAACAGCTATGCATCTCAACAATCCAATTAGTACACTATATAGTTTAGTTAGGCCAAGAAATGATTGTATGGCTAAATTGGGTTGAGAAAGATTCCAACAACTATGTGGGTGGTCAAATCGTTGCATGATACGAGTGTAGAACTACTTTCTAGAGGGATATTTTAGTTGTACAGATGGTTTAATGCCCAGGGAGGTTCATATTAGATCTCTTAGCAGTAATTGATTCACTATGGGAAGCACACAGTCATTGAAGGGAATGTTATGGTGAGGGGAGAGAATGAAGCCAAACTCTATGAAATTACCATAATGTAAACTCCCTATATTGTAGAAACAAATTCGAAATGAAGTGCATTGATATTTGAGCTTGTTTTGGCATCCAACGGAGGAGTTTTACTAGATTTTATAAATCCATAGCACAACAAACAAATAATATGTAAAATAAATACATTATTATACTCACAACTCTTTCATGCCTCCATTCTCTTCACTCATTGGCATCCATTAATGACACTAAACTCTTAAATCACACAATAAATAAATAAATGAAAAAATCGATCACACTCAACAAATATTACACATAAACATGTCATTTACCCTAGAAGCCCAAATGAGAAAACTAGCATTCAATGGCTTCAGCCTCAACTCTTTTATTTATAGTAATAAGTAGGATACAACACCCTCAGGCTCTCTGGATCAAATTCTCTTCTACTCATAGGAACTTCAACAGAAGCACCCCCATTCTCAACCAAAGAACCCCTCTCCCTTATTTGGGAAAAGGTAAATAGGAGGAGAGCTAAGTTGTGGGATAGTTGGAAGGCCAAGCATCCCCAAGCCTTTAAGATTATCCTCTTTGTCTTTTCTCCATTTCATACAATTGGGGAGAAATCATATTTCTTGTATTTTTTATTTAATACATGAGATGATACATCATGTAACATCTATTTTAAAAAGTGAATGATATAAATATCTCATTCTTACATTTCATTTAAGCATTGGAGTGTTGTCCTTATGCAAGGGTAAACACCACTTGTGATTACATGGGGCTCTTCACACCACAAACTCTATCTCATGCCTCATCCTTAGCTCTAAACCTTGCCTTTGTCGATCTTTATTGAGCCTACACCTAAAACCATGTTATTTTAGATCCAATTTTTTTGGATCACACTTCTTCATTTGGAGGATTTTGGTCTACAAAAATATTCCAATGAGAGATGAGGGAACTTGGTTTCAATCTAGTTCCTCTCTTACCATTTCAAATTCCTTGGAGTCTATCCCCTGAGTCGAATTGGCCATAGTTCTTGTTGTCCTCTATAGGTTACATGCTCCTTATGCTACAATATTGTATCTTCTTTTAACTCTACAAGTGTGTGTGGTGCAAGGTCTTCAACAATGGGAAGAATATGTTGATCCCCATCTCCATCCAACATGGATGGATTGGATAACTTCAAGTACTACATGTTCACTACCAAACTAATATGCATATAAGGAGGAAGCCTTAATCTGAAATCGTTCTCGTTCATGTGTTCAAAAATGTCAAATAGTTTGTATATGAGAGGCTTGAGCTTCTTTGATGGTCCTTGTGGTATTTCCTTGCATAGGTGGATCCATAATGTATCTCCAACATGGGACTTATGTCCTTCCTAGTCCAAATCATTTCTAGCCTTATATCATCATTGGCTTCTCCCAAGTTTCTCATGTACCTTATATCCGCATGATCGTGTCCATAAACATGTTTGCCTTCTTCTTGTCTCCTTGCAAATCTACCTTATCCTTTTTTTGTCCACATGCAACATCAAATGGTGAAGGAGGTAGATATCCAAATAAGGTCTAAAAAGGAGACTTGTTGGTGGAGGAATGCAATGCTCGGTTGAAGGCATGTTGAATGTACATCAATTGTTCATCCCATGTCTTTGAATTCTTGCTATTATATCCTCTCAATAGTTGCACCAACATTCAGTTGACAACCTCTATTTATCCATCGGCCTAGGGATGGAATGTAGTGGAGTAACTTAGCTTGGTATCCATCCTCTCCCAAAAAAAATTCCAAAAAATACCCAAGAACTTATTATCTCAATCAAAGATAATGGAATTGGGAAAGCCAAAATGTACCCAAACATGACTGAAGAATATCCCAGTAGCGTCTTGTCCAGATATCGTCTTCTTGCACAAGATGAGCACATGCATCTTAGTACTAAAACTATCCACCGCAATAAATAGGTATTCATAGTCTCTACATGACATAGGCAGTCCTCCAATGAATTCCATAGAAATTCTCTCCCAAGGCCTACTTGGTACTGGAAATGGCATATACAACGCAAGCATTTGGTTGCTTGACTTGCTAGTATTGCACAACACACAGCATCTAACAAATATCACCACATGCTCATGCATCTTTGTCCAGTACACATATTTTGCAAGTTTGCCACTCTTTGTCACTCCAAAATGGTGATCATTCTTAGAAGTGTGAGATTATATCATTAGTGCAATCCTTCTCCCTTGGGAAATGCATAGCTTGTCCAACTTGTACAATAGTCCTTCCTCGAGAAGGAATTCATTTCCCTCTATGGAAATGAATTCTCTTCCCCTTATCTTCTTATAAACAAATTTGAAATATGCATCTTCTTAATAATACTCTCTAAAAAGATAGTGAGTGAATAGCTCAAGATGCATGATCACACCCACCACTACAAACTTCTTCAGTGGTGTTTGTGAGATCATGTATGCTATTTTTTTCTGGTTGATTTCTTATACTTGATCAATAGATGAAATTTTTACAAGAATCCCAACCATTTGCAAGGCCTCACTTGATGCATCTTGCTTTGGATTTGTAGGTACTGTGGGGGTTGGCGATAGGTGTGGATATTGATCTCCTTCCCAAGGAGGTAGTGCGCCAATTTCTTCATTACTTACATGGTCATTAAGAGATATTTTCCATACATGGGGTAATCCAATGTTTCTCTATGGAACAACTTTCAATGGTAGCATACTCGATTTCCTCCTTGCATAAGCATTGCTCCCAATGCATATCCACTGGCATCAATATCTATCTCAAAAGGTCATTATAGGTTGGGCATGGAAAAAATTAGAGCATTACTAATCCTTCTCTTTAATTTTTCAAATTCCCTCTATTGTGGACATCCCCAATGGAATATCTTCCCTTTGGCAGTCATGGTGTGAAAAGGTGATGCAAATGTAGAGAAGTTGGTAGTGAAATTCCTCAGGTAGTGGGTTTCTCCCATGAAACTTATAAATTTTTTCAAGTTGGTCGGAGTACGTCATTGATTGATGGTTGCAATAATATGTCCAGATCTACTTTCATATCTCCTCCACCGATCATGTGTCCAAGATAAATCAAGGACTCTTTCCGAAAATCACATTTCTTCAATTTGGTGATTAGTTGGTTCTTCTTTAAGGTCTCCAATCCCTGCATCGCATGTGATAGGTTCTCTTTCCATGTATTGTTGAAGATTAGTATGTCATCTAGACATACTATTACAAATGAATCAATGGGAATATTACATCAGTCATCAATCCCATGAAAGTTGCATCTACATTACATAAAGCGGAAGGCATCACTAACGATTTATACAAACCTTGCCTTGTTTTGGACATTGTCTTGTACATTTCTCATGTTTTAATCCTCACTTTATGATAACTTTACTTGAGGTCTATCTTGGTGAAGAACTTGGCTTGCTTCATTTGGTCTGATCTAACAAGTTACCAATTCTTGGCAAAGGATATATATTCTTGAGGGTGATTTTGTTTAGAGAAAGATATTCAATGCACATTCTCCAACTCTCGTCCTTATTTGGCAGCATAATGATGGGTGAAACACAAGGTGACGTACTTGGCCTAACGACTCCCTACTCCAAGAAATGTTGTAGTTGCTTATGCACTTCATTTTCTTCAATAATGGACTATATATACAACCCAATGTTCAGTGTTGGCAATTATAGCAATAATTGAATCTCATGTTCTACCTTCTCATTTGGGTGCCAATCCACGACGTTAATGCAACACTTCCTTGTAGGATTTCAATCTATTGTTGTAGTTGTTGGCACTACTTTCCACTACATCCCTCCAAGGATGCCCTCAACTCCACCTCACTGCATTATCCTTGTTGCTTCCGTTCTCTTGAGAATAATATGATAAATTTCTTTGTGTTGCCAATGATTCTCGAGCTTGGTTAGCATTGATTGGAGGAAGTTTAGCTATGTCCTTGTGTGCATCTATAGCATATGCTTCCCCATCCTTGATTGGTTTTTTCTTATCCTGGAGATGGCTTATCTCAATTAAAAATATGGGCTTCCCAAGATGACTCCACAAACATACAATGGTACCACATCTACCACTATTTCGTCCACAAAGTTCTAGTTGATAGAAAACTTGAATTTGCATTGCTTGTTTACCTTCAGCTCTATGTCATGTATTACCAATAACAAAGATATGGTCATGGATGGTCCTAGGTTTCTAGGCCATGCTTCTCAACCAATTATGTAGATATCAAATTGGATTGAGAACCTAGATCAAACAAGCAAATCCACCTTACTTTGTTTGATGTGGATCTTAATGTTGTCATATCCTTCTCCTCCTTATGACTGCAACCAACCAATGTTACTTATTTTTGAAGGGTAGTACAACTCACCTTCCCCTCTAGGTGTAAGGTATTGTCCACCTTTTCCTCATCATCTGCAGTAAGTAGTGCCTTCTTTTTCTTTATCCTCTGAAATTTTTTTGGGCATTTCTCAAAGTGTATTTCCAACATTCCTCCTCAATATGTCCCTTTATTTTGCAATAATTACATTATTTGAGGAAGGGTTAGCCTCCTCTGAAAATTTCATGATATTATTTCCATTCCACTTATTGTGTCTTCCCTTTCATCTATTCATATGGTTATGTTTTCTTGTATGTACCAGATGGTTTATTTTGCTTGTCTCCCTCGAGATATTATGCCTAAAGACAAACTTCACCGAATTTATTAGCCATGAACAACATCAACTGTTATTGAATTTGTGGTATAAATGCAACTAGATATTTTATCAACATATATAGACTCTTGAGAGATACCCCTAAATAAATATCTCCCTTCCTGAACTCAGTAGTGAACCCTTTCATTTATTACCCTTGTCTTCGCTTAAAGTAGTGCCATATAATATGTTTATGCTCCTCATACCCAATTGGATAGAAGTGTGCCTTGATCATATCCTTAAACACCTCCTCATCATTTATTGATGGCTCATTCTCCAGTGCTCTACCTATTGCATCACTCTCCCACCATTCAATAGCATGGCCTTCAAGCATCAACTAGGAAGATGTGATCACTTCTCTTCTAGTGACCTCATGTACATTGAAGTAAACCTCCATCTATTGTATCCATTGATTCAATTTGATGGCAACAACTTCACTTGCATAAGGTTTGATATCCAACTTTACCTCCACTTGGAAAGCTACATGTGGTTTATTATATTTGGATTCTCCCATCTCTATCTCTGTCTAAGGCTCTGACTCGATCTCTTCATATTCCTTCTTGGGATATTCTAGAATAGCCTTAGGTCATGAAACTGGGACTATTCCTTTGATTACCAACAACTATGTTACCATGGATGTAAGGTTAGCTATACTCTGCTCAAGTTGTTCCAAACTCAACTTGGAATCTGCTACAACAATAAAAAGTAATAAATAGGTAACTATTCCTAATAGTAGTTAATAATATTAAAATATAGTTTATGAAGAGAAGTGTCTCTTCAATATGTGATGGCCAAGCCATATTTAAGGCAACCATATCCTTTGTAATTTATCCATCATCAATTATATATTATTATTTTATCAAATGGAGTTATTTTCCATTGGAGGATTATTCGCTTGAATAATCACTAAGTATATCCGGACACGGATATAGCATTGGTATCAGAGCCCTTTCCTCGGGCATCCGATTCGAGCTTTTAGCCATTTAGTAGAGTTTCTCTACATTGCTAGTGTTTGACCAAGAAGTTGGGCCCTTGGCCATCCTCCACCATTCTTCTTCCCACCACGCCTCCTGCACATTCATTCAGAATTGGCTGTTGAAAAAGAGTTCGTTGCTGCTCCTAACCACCCTCGCGCATCTCTCCACCTGCAGCTGCCGTGCTGCGCCATCCATCTCCCATCCGCTCGCTCTCTTTAGCCCCATCCACGCTCCACTCACAGCCCCGTCATCTCCTCCATTCTCCATTTCCTACATACATTGCCCCGTCACTCCTCACTTCCCGCGACCTGCAACCTCCCTCCTCCTCACCTCTCGCAGCACCCTCCAGTCACACCTACACAGCCAACGTCCTCTTTCACTCCCATGCCCACCATCACCATCAACGCCCACATTCCATGCTAAAATCATTCGCGCACCTCCATTTTCATCCCATCTTCGTGCAGTCCCCCTCCACATCCCCCGCTGCTCCAATTGCTACCTCCCCACACTCTCTTCCAGCGCCACTCCACCTCCGCCTCTACCGCCACCACCACCCCCATGCCTTCCCTCCATCAACTTCTCCTCTATTGCGTCCCGTACCCCCACTCCACCGATCGCACTTCCTCGCCACGTCCTCCTCTGTACACCCTTCTCCACTCGCCTTCTCACACCCCCCTCATTCCAACTCGTCAGCTCTCTTCCAACTCTACGCACCACTCAACCTTCCACTCACCCACAACACCAACGGTTGCTCCTTCTTCATTCCTCCACCACTGTGCTCTCCACAACCCAGACCCCCGTCAGCTTCCCATTCAACCTTCGCGGTCTCCTTCTATCCAGCTCACCATCCACCGCCACACCCACACCCACACCCACACCCATTGCTCCGGCCGCTGCTCCTCCACGGGCCATTGAACCCTAATTTAAAACAAAAAAAATTAAATATTAAACATTATAATATATTATTATATTTGTTTAAATATTTTAATTTTTGAAAAAAAATATATATATAAAACTATATATAGTTTATATAAGAAATCAATAATATTATTATTAATTAACTAATTAATAATTATTATTATTCAAAAGAAATAATTATTATTATTGAAATAATAATTAATTTAAAAAATAAAAAAAAAGTTATTTGATCTCATAATAAAGAAGTCAAGATTTGGTGATAGTTATCGAAGAGAAGAACAAAATCAAAGAAAAAAAAAAGCAAATTCAAGTCAAAGAAGACATTAAAGACAAAGTCCAAGCAAGACTCCTTATTATCAAAGAAGTCGAAGAACGCTTATCACCAAAGAAATCAAAGTCAAGGACAGTTATTTATCATTGAAAAAGTCAAAGGAAAGAAGGCTTATCAAGAAGTTGAGACGCGTTAACAACAAGGACGACCAAGTTTAAGAAAGACTCATCAAAGAAATCAAAGAAGATCATTCCACCGTCGAAGAAGACAGAAACCATGGAAGCCGATTTGCGAGAGAAATTAGAAGCCAAGTTAAAACGCTATCGAAAAGACAATGAAGAATTACGAGACATTAATAAACAATCAGAAATAAAGATTGAACTACATAAGATACAAGAACGGTTCAATAAACATACAATGTCCAACCAAAAAAATCAAATAGAAAAATTATGTGCACAAATCAAGGAATTAAAAGATGAAAGTGATTTCAATCAGAGATTGAAAAATCAAGATATAAAGAAGGAAATAAATAATTACGAAGCAGAAATAATACGCTTGAACAAAATCGTTAGCGACAAAGATGACGAACTAATGCAGTTACGACATAAATTAGAAAGTCAAGAATCAGAGGTCGGCCAGTGTTGACAACAGATAAAAGTTCTTCAACAACAAAATGACGACTCTAAAAAGACACATAAGTCAGAGATCGCGAAGAGTAATAAAGCATTATCTAACAATGCTGAAGAAATTTTTAGACTAAGAAATCATAACAAGATACTAGTCACAAAAATTAAGAAGTTGAAAAATAGTCGGAAGATATAACAATCTATGGACGACATTGAAGGGAAACTTCTAGACAAACAGGAAGAAAATAGTTGCATCAGAAGTCATAATGAAGATCTTAAGGAACAACTTAAGACATCTGAAGATGACAGAAAATCGCAAGTCGAATTGATTAAGAAGTTTCAAAATGATAATAGGCAGTTAGAAAACAAGTTGGAAAAGATACAGAACAAAAACTTAAATCCTCAAGAGATGAAAATACAACTTCCAACTCAGATCAATGCTCTAAAGGCGACATTCGTAAATGACATCGTGAAAGTTCCTTATCGACACCCCAACCATAAAAACCGATATTTGAAAAAGTGGGAAATGTCGAAAGATAATGGTACTAATGTGATCAAATCTCCTAACGACACATCAGTAGAGAATCCCATCAGTCCACAACAAATCAATTTGGGATGGATTCATCCGTCGACATATCGAAAGTTATGCTCTACACTTAGCAATTCGTATCGACATGTTTCATCAGCCACGACATCGCAAATAACAGTGCGACAAAATTATAAGGCTTTGAGGACAAAGCCTCTCTAAGAGAGTGGCAATGCTACAACAATAAAAAGTAATAAATAGGTAACTATTCCTAATAGTAGTTAATAATATTAAAATATAGTTTATGAAGAGAAGTGTCTCTTCAATATGTGATGGCCAAGCCATATTTAAGGCAACCATATCCTTTGTAATTTATCCATCATCAATTATATATTATTATTTTATCAAATGGAGTTATTTTCCATTGGAGGATTATTCGCTTGAATAATCACTAAGTATATCCAAACACGGATATAGCAGAATCTTCCTCTACTTCTTCTTCATGATGACCCCTTGTAATTTCTTTACCTCGACTTATTTGAAGGCCTAAAAATAGTTCTTGTCCACTTCTCTTATGGTTATTGCAAGTGTTTATCGTACAACTACCACCAAGAATACATAAACTTAAGATATGATGCCATGTGATCCATAAACGGTAGTATCATATCTTTTCCATTTCACCAGAATAGACCCCCCGTTCTCTTTTACAATGTTGACCAATCAGACAAACCAACAAAGCGTTCACAGAATTAGTATTAGGGACTCATATCAATTAGCTTACACTTCAAAGCACCAAATTATGGACTATAGCTTGTGTAGAATATTTAAATCTTTACTTATAAGGTGTACACTCCTTAGGCCCACTAACTAAGACCAACAATACCTTTAGATGTAACATTCCATCATTCCCATCTACATTGTGTTATCCCAAAGGTGACCAACTCATAAAAATATTAAATGGTGCAAGAAGCAACATAGTATCACTTCATTGAACAAAACGTTTCTTTGGGTAGCATACAATCATTCATCCTCCTCAAGTTGACTCATGGAAGAAACATACAATCCAATTAAATGCAAAGAAAGATTATAAGAATAGTGTATGGTCTCATTAGAGTGTCATTTTTTTGCACCAAGCAAAGCACGGTCTAATTTAACTTAGGAATTAACCTCTGAGGCACCATTCATCTTCATGGTTGTATCAATTTCTCAATTTAGATAACCATGCATCTCAGTGATCCAATTAGAAAATTGTATGGCCGATTTAGGTTGAGAAAGGTGCCAAGAAGCCATTGTACAGTTGAAATGGGATGAGAAAGGTGCCAAGAAGCCATTGTACAGTTGAAATGGGATGAGAAAGATGCCAACAACCATGCATGCGTTCAAATTGTTGCACGATATGAGTGTGTGGATCCTTTCTAGAGGATTATGTTGGTTGTACAATTGGTTTGATTCCTAGGGAGGTTCGAATTGAATCTCTCGGGAGTAATTGATTCGTTGTAGGAAACACTCAATCATTGAAGGAAGATTGGGTTGTACGATCAATGGCATATGGTGAGGAGAGAGAATTAAGCCAAAATATATGAAATTACCTTAATGGAAACTATCTAGACTGTAGAAACAACTCCAAAATTAATACCATTGATTTATGAGCTTGCTTGGGCATCCAAGGGAGGAGGTTTACTATCTTTTATAAACCCATATCTCAGTAAGCAAAGAATATGTACAATAAAAAGATTATTCTATTCATAGCTCTATTATACTTCCATTACATTGACGCATTAGCATTCATTAATGGCACACTAAATTAAAAAATGCAAAAATCAATCACACACACAAAAACGATTGCACATAAACAAGTTATTTACCCTATAAATCCAAATGGGAAAACCGAAATTAAATGGCTTTAACCTCAGCTCTCTAGTTCAACTTCAATTCTTCCCATGGGAACTTAATCAACAACACTCCCATTATCATCCAAATAACCCCTCTCCCTCCTTTGGGAAAAGGTAAATAAGAGGAGAGCTAAGTTGGGGGATAGTTGGAAAATCAAGAATCCCCAGCCCTTGAGCTTCCCCAAGCCTTGGAGCTTCTTATCTTTGTCTTTTCTCCCTTTCATAATGTTCTCCCTCGGGTTGTACCTCAACTAGATTTAATATATCTTTAGTCTTTCACCCTACCATATATATATTTGGACATCATAACAGGGATTCTAGTGAAGACAAAACGCCAAGGAGGATTGTGCAGGTAGCACCATTCCTGCACCACTTTAGGTCATTGATCCATATCTCATACCAAGGGAGGGAACCCTGAAAAGGACAGGAAATAAATCCTAGTTTGTCACCCTAGGAACATGAAAATATGCTTTGAAAACTTTGACTGGATTTATGGCTAAGACCTGAGGTGCATGGAGCATATCTCAGCTACGAACATGATTTCGAGTATTAATTTTAGAGAGGAGACACAAGTATCCCACAAGACAGCAAAGATCAAGCAAAGAATAGCCAAGGCGCCTTAATGATAACCCATTTCCTTGAAAGAAGACATAGCATCATTAAACACATTCAACAACAAATCATTGAAATCCCTCCATTCAAATGCATTCAAGGATTACATAAAATCATATGGGCGTAATAAAAGTACATATCCATAGATTCATGCTATCAAAAAGAGCATTCAAAACACAATATAAGACACTTTTTCTTCAAACACCAGTGGCAAATAGCCTCGGTCCTGGTTTCAAATTCATATCACCTTTATTTCTTCCATACAATAGTACATGCATCAGGAGGACTGATTCATCTCTTCCTTGGTTCTATTGTCTTTTTCTATACAATAGGATTTCTCTAATCCATTATAAGGAAGAAAGAGAAAAGAAGAAAAAAAATGGCTAATGTTGCAGATTCTAGTAAACTTTTTTGGCTTCCTAACTCATGAGAAAATGAATGAACCATTTCATGCTTCTTCTTGTTGAGCTTAAATATATGTCTAGATTTTGATGCTGACTATTCCCTTTGAGAAATATTATGATGCATTTGTTTTAATTTTCTTATTAAGTTTCCCGTTGAGGCGACATTGTTGAATCTTTAGCACATGGATAGCTCATTTGTGACAAGTTGGGGCCAGTTGAACTTTATCATTTTATTCATTTCTTTACTTTTCCCCACATATCCTTTTTGGGGGTTTGAGATGATTCCCATGTGCCCTGTGTCAGTTGTGGTTGTTGTTGTTCTCCTATCACGTAGTTTCTCAAAACCTACATGTTATTCCAACCTCGCTCAATCAA
This sequence comes from Larix kaempferi, assembly GCA_027924585.1. NCBI lineage: Eukaryota > Viridiplantae > Streptophyta > Pinopsida > Pinales > Pinaceae > Larix > Larix kaempferi. The sequence goes on along the minus strand of BSBM01001483.1, from coordinate 4,513,952 downwards.
GCCTTGTCCACCTTTCAAAATCTTGAAAGATTTGTCTAATTCAGATTTAGATGTGTAGTCTACATTTCCTAGGCTTGCAATCAAATTCTTTAACAAAGCGGCAATAGCAATTGCAAGCCGCAGCCCATCTAGCAATTCATCTGTTATAAGTGGATTTGATCTCTCAGTAACTAATGTAAGATCAGGCATTAACTCTTGGACTTTATGATCATATAAATTTATTGGTGAGAGATGATATTGTTCACTCCAAGGGGGTGGAATTCCATTAGTTATCATGGTATTCATTGTTTTGAAGAAGGGGTTGATTAAAGCTATAGACCCCACTGTCTTTTCTTTAAGTATTCCCATGAAAGTGGACATATGTATACAATTATCCATCTGCATAAGGGACCCTGTCCTGTCATATATATTCATTGACTTTAATTGCTCTAGAGACAGGGTGTTTACCACTATTTTGGATATCCTAGCCACCTGACATTTGTTCTATATGTCTGCTTGATCCTTCTTTGCATATTCATTTGTTTCAATGAAAACTCTGTAGTAACCCAAGAAAAATTGCATATGAGCTCTAATCTTGGGTAAATCTTCAGTGATGTGTTTCCATAAGAACTGTTTGATCATAGACAGTTTCTCCACCATTATGGCATGTGCTAAGGAATCTTGATGCATTGCTTGCAAATCATCCACTTATGTTTTAAGTTTAGCTATGAGCTTATTTAGGTCACGAGTCCTTTGCTCTATTTGCTAAGCTTTTCTCCCTGTGTCTTAGTATTTTCATTTTTATTTTCTATGAGTTCCTTCAACTAGACAATTTCCATCAAACTATCAACTGCTTTGGTATTCCACTGACTTCATTCTTTCCCTTTTTGTTCTAACCCCTATTTTAGATTAGATATTTGCTCATTTTGACCTGTTCTCTAAACTATAGAAGGTAGCATATCCAACCTTTTTTTTCTTCTGCTAGCTTTATCTTGTAGGAGTCAAGTTTTACATTTTCCTCATCTAATTGGAGTCTAAGTTCTCTTGCATTTACTTCTGATTGCTCCAGTTATTTAATTATTTCTTCATTCACGTCCCTTTCTGCAATCAAAGATGCATTTTCTTTCCTAAAAAATTGCAATTCCTCTTGGAGTTGTTGATATTATACCATTATTTGGAGAGTAGATGGAAAAGCCTTATTTGTCTTAGAGTCTTCTAAATATTTGATTTTTTGGTGCTTTTAGCCAATAGAGCTAGTACCTCAACTGAGTCATGTGTTCATTGCCCTAGCTTGACCACAGAACTCTGCAGCCTGCAATTTTCATCCTCTAATATTTTCACTTTGGCATTTAAAAACTAATTCTTGGTTTTGAAATCTTCTTCTTGACTCTTATACCCACTCAGAGCAGAAGAATCATGGACGTACTTGTTGTATACTATGTTATTTGACCCTTGTTCCATTGATACCTCATCTTCTGGAGGAAAATTTGTACTACCTATTGTAACCTATGAAGTTCTCCACTTACTGGACTGCAAATATCTATATACTTTACCCGTTAGGGGTTCCATAGTGACTATTGAAAATTTGTTGATGCTAGGATCAAAACTTGATATTGACCTAGACCAAGCCCATGAGTCCAAATATTCTATAATGGAAAAAAAATTCTGGAATCTTTTCTCTCATATGTTGTTCTTGCTCCAAAAATGTGAGGGGACTTGTAATCTCTACTGATCCAACTTTTTCACTTCTAACTAACCAATGTGTCATTTCTGAAGTTGTGAAATTGGAAAAGGCACTTATAGTGTTTCATGTGATTACAACAGATAAAATCTCATTAGATTCAAAATTAGCATGAAAAGGGGCAGTGTAAATTTCACCTACTTCAGGCTCAGTTTCATGTTGTTTATCAATATTCTAACAAATGCTCATGATCCCTCCATCTTGACTCTTCTCTTCTTCTAGATATGATGTGATTTCACTTGTCTTAATCCTTTTTTCTTTGGGCCTTCTTGAAGGATTTCATAAGACTTTCTTTTCAAAATATCTGAAGATTCATCCATAGCCTTTGAACCTATATCTTCGGCCTTGTTCTCCTCTTCCTGAGTAGCCTCTTTCATGATTGAGTAAAGTTGTTTCAAGTTTTATGGTCATCTCATCCACTTGGAAATCTTCTTCTCTGATGGGAGATTGAACTATGATTACAACTGGATTGAGTGGTGTCCTTTTTGGCTCACTATTTTTTGTATTCATGAGGTCAACTTAGGCCTCTTCTTCATGGCATGTCTCTTCCGCTCTGGATACTTCAACATCTTTGTCCTGATATTCTTCACCTGACTTCTTATGCTCCCATCCTGGGGGTATTTTGGGATCCTGTACTTCTTCTTTCCTAGGATCACTTTGAACTTCTTCAAGAAACTCTTCGTGGTATGTTTTTGGTGGTTCTTGCTATTCTTGTTTTGATCCACTTGCTTCAGCTCCTAGTCCTAAACCTTTAGGCCTCCTTTTGAGTTGGATGAATTCTTTGCTACCTTGCCCCTCTTTCCCTAACCCTAGTTTTGGATCAAAACCGATGGATAACATGATTGGTAGATATTTTTGGTACGATTTTGTTTCTTTGGTAGGTGAGGGGATATGACCCTCAAAGATTGAGAGCTCTTCTTCTCTACTATCTTGTTCAATTTCTGACACGTGGATAACCTGTCCTGCCCCTTCTTGGGGTATTGGCTCATTCTGAGCTCATCTTCATCATAATCACTATCATGATATTCTTCATACAAATATTCAAATTTTTTACCTTCGATGATGGTTAGGTATGGATTGTTCTCTTTCTTCAAGCATTTTCTCATCATCCACCAGGCTCCCCTTCTACACTTGTCATTAACATTATTATGTTGAACATACTATTATATCTTTCTTGTAGAGGAGCCAAGAACTCCATATCTTATTTAGATACTTGAGCTCCTTTTGGCCTATAAAAGGTAAAGTAGGGTGGGTCCTGAGAAGGCTCTAGAGTAGGCTCGGGGAATGCTTGAATCATTATATCGGTAGGACCTGCTTCTCCTTGGATTATTCTTTCTACTTTTCCAAAAGTGTTCTTGTTTGCCAATTTTTCCAGCTCTGGTTTGGACTCATGATCTTTTGGATTAGAGAGCTTCCTTCCCTTCTCTTGTTTTATCAAGAAATGTGGGTCATATTTCCATGTTATATCCAACTTTAAATTAAGCTCTTTTAAGACATTTGTGACTTGTCCAAGGCCTTTCTTGTTATTAATGGCATATCCTCTCATGACTACTGGAAATTCAGCTCTCCCTTTCTTCTTGGCTTTAACAAAATGAAGGTTGTCTACCCCTACCATCTTCCTTATGTATTCAAGGACAAAAGTTTTGGGTGTGAGCAGCTTGCACAATCTGTAGGAAGGTGATTCAGTGCCATACATTCTGATGATAGTGTAATCTTCTGCCAAATACCAGTCTCCTCTCTTGACTGCCTCTCCAAATTGTAAATATGCCCTAATTTCCTGGTGCATGTGTTCAGGTTCACTCCCAGTAATCAAAGAAAAGGCCAGGTACATAAAATGAGACACAAAGAAGCACCATGTGACCGCTTCTTCCTTTCCCTTCTTGACCCAGGGAATCCAGTCGCATATTCTACTAGGGACATTATTTGCAGTTTTCTAAATACCTGGGGCTTCAAAATGTTGAGACTGATAAAATATGAGTAAATAGACAAGGTTAGAGTAATATTTGAAAATTCCAGTTTCACAGAATTCTTGTAGATGAGCCCTAACTCCCACTACTATGTCTTTTGCATAATTATATTTGGGTGTCTCTTTGTAGTTATACACATCCACCATTGTTGCCATTCCCTCATTAATAAATTCATCAGAATCCCTCCCAAATATCAGTGTAAAAGCATAAACAGTTTCTTGGTTCGAGAGGAACCTGTTGTTGACCATGAGTATACACAAGTCGAGCCTGTACTTTCACCTGTAGAGAATAATTCAACCTTTCATAACAAACGACCTGGTTTTCAAGGGATATGGTCAACCCAGTAGGCGTAGTACCCAACATTTTAGCAATTGAGAAAGTTGAGATTTCGAAGAGAACAACTTGCCTATCACTAGTGTTGACAGTCGACGTGACTGGATTGTAGTTACCTGCAAATAGTTGAACAAATTCAGGAAAAGGGAAGAATTCAGGGACCAAGTGCTAAGCTAACTCAGAATTCCAGAATCTGGGCTCAGGGTTTGCGGCCAATTTTCCTATGACGGCTCTTATTAATTGTTAGGATGAGGTTTTATTCAGATTGGGAGGAGATACCTTGGCCCATTGATCGACAAAGGGAAAACATTTGAATGACGACACATCAGATACATCAGACTAGTATGAAAGAGCCTGAGAGGATGAGTTTGTGACAGTGGCTTTTTTCCTTGGCATTTTGAGACTTTGGGAAAAATAGGTGTAGGGTAGTTTCAGATAAAAGCACAATGGAAAATACACGACGAGGGAGAAACTATGCAATTTCTATTTGATTTAATTGGATTGATACACTGACAGAAAAAGACTAAGATATCGTGAATTCTACTTACTTGCGTAAATCACAGGTACCTTGCAGGAATTCTATGAACCGCTTCTAATCTTATGCAACTTCAAATTTTAGGATTTGCGCATCCAGGGAACTACTTTTTCTCAAGAGCTTCACTTAGCATGTAATTCGAATGCGGCTTACATACAGATTTCTGAGAAGTCTTTTTTCGAGCTTATCATCAGGTTTATGAGGTCAGAATAATGGGAAGATCCTCCCAATCATTAGAATTTAGATCTCGATCGACCCCTTCTCCTCCCTCCTCTTTTATATTTTTCCCTGCAAATAAAAATTCAACAATACCCTGCAAAGTTTTCAGATGGAATCTCTATTTCCTGAGGAATCAAGTATCTCCATTTTGGCGGTAGAGGATAACCTTTTGTGTGAATGGCCCGGATTATTGTTAAGGAAAAATAACTTAATCTTAGCCATTGGTGAGTGGCATATCATCTTTTAATATTTTTTCCTCTTTGACCACTATGAATGGCCCAAATTGTTCGTGTGAAGATACTCCACTTGATCTTAGCCATCAGCGCATAAGCTCTTGTATCAGGTCCTTTGCTAGTTTCACTGTCGCGGACGGTTAGGTCATGTCTAGAAGGTAGCACAATCTAATCTGAGCCATAGGTGGGGAAGCCCCCATTTTATCCATGTTGCATGTTCCTATTACGCATATGGTCCATATTACTCCTAGGAAGGTGCACGATCCAAACTAAGCCATAGGTGGGGAAGCCCCCCCTTCTATCCCCACGGCATGTTCCTTAGCTGCGAACGGTCTAGATCTTTTCTAGGAATTAGCCGTATCTAATCATGATCATTGTTGATGAAACCTCCCTTTTAAACCCGATGCAAGTCCTTTAACCATGAACAGTCCAGATCCTATATGGGAACTAGCCCAATTTAATCGTGACTATTGGCGGTGAAGCCTCCCTTTTAAACTTGATGCAAGTCTTTTAGCCGCAAACAGTCTAGATCCTTTCTAGGAACTAGCCTGATCTAATCGTGATTATTGGTGATGAAAAATCCCTTTTAAACTTGATGCAAGTCCTTTAGCCACGAATGGTCCAGATTGCATCTAGAAAGTAGCATGGTTTAATATGAGCCATTGGCTAGGAAGTTCCCTTGTTATACCTAATGCATGTTCTTCCGCTGCTCACGACCCAGATTTCTCATGAGAAGAAGGATGAAATAATCGCAACCATTGGCAGAGAGGTTTTCCCTTTTATTCTTATTCCTACTTCTGTCTCGCGATTGGGCCAGATCATTCAAGGGAATCTGCACAATTCCATCATGACCATTGGCGCATGATTTCCTCTATTGCTCGGGCTATTTGATCTCACTCTTTGAAGGTTCAAAAGGGAAACAACACATACATTTGAAGAAGAAGTATTTCTTTTATTTTTTATTTAATACATGAGATAATACATTTCCTTCATGTGACATCTATTTTAAAAAATGAATGAGATAAATATTTCATTCTTACATTGCATTTAACTATTAGAGTGTTGTCTTTATGAAGGGTAGACACCACTTGTGATGGCATGGGGCCCTTCATGCTACCAATTCTATTTTTCACCTTATTCTTAGATATGAACCTTGCCTTTGTCAATCTTTTTTCAAACCTACACATAAATTCATTGTTATTTTGGATCCAGTTTTGGATCATACTTAGACAAAGTTTTCATTATAAGGATCATACTTAGACAAAGTTTTCATTATAAGAACTTACAGATTCTAAAAATTATTATGATTTCATGCACTTCTATTCTTACACCATTTTCTAATTCTTTGTGCATGTACCTGAAATCAACTACCTAAGTTGAGGCATTTCAATATTTTCAATTTTATATGAAAATTAACATGTCAATAAAGACCATCATGATTATTCATCAACCCATATTTTCCGCATTAATATTTCCTTTATACTTAATTCCATACAAACCATATGAACTTGCCTCATATGGTCAACTAAAGTAAAGTTTGACAAAATAAGAACTTTAATGTATTTTTTTTTAAATATATGTGAAGATAACTATCTCCAATTAGATGTACATATGAGATAATGTACACTTTGATACACTCATGAGAATATATGAGAATCTCCACTTACATGCACTAATGAGAATATGTAATTATATGTATGGAAATTTTATCTAATTTTTGCATGCATGATATCTTCTTCCATGTGTAGGTGAACAATACTATAATTATGAGTAGTTTCTCGATATAAGAACAACTTTGGATTTTGTGCTTTGTAATTTATGTATTTTGTTTTTTGTGATTGAATTTTTGTATTTATATATTGTATTATTAGTCTTTACCAGGAAAGATTATATGTTTTGCTTTTAGGTATTAATTAGTATGATTACATTCCATTTATAAAGGATAGAGTAAAGTTGAAAATATTTTTGTATTTAACTTTAAATTTTAATAAAATTTATTTCATATTTGTTAAAATATGATTGGATAAAAAGTTTTGATGAGACTATTTTTATCATTGACATGGATTAGAGAAAAATAAAAAATAAAATAAAATAAATCATACTTTGGAATTGGTATGTTACACTATGCAATATTATTTGACACACTGTCCGGTAAGTGATTGATTTACTAATCCATTCCTCACCAAATGACAAACATGCTCACCATCATCTACCTCCAGCAAAAATAAGTTGTGGAGGACAGAAGAAGCAACCCCATAACTGGTCTGGACTCGAGAGTAAACAGAAGGTGGTCCCGTCAACCTTAGAAGGCGGTGAAGGCTTGCTCTCCCTTCGGCCTTAGAAGGCGGTTCCTTCAACCTTAGAAGGTGGTGAAGGCTGGAGCATCTGAGATCGACTTAAGTCAGGATTGCGAATTTCGGCTCAAAATTTTGCACCAGAGGTAAGTTCTATTGAATAGTTTGAACATTTGCATAGCCTTTGTGTATTTTCTACAGTTGGATTGTATCTCTGATTGTGCATTTGCCACTGTGGTTTTGTTGCAGGTCAGGACTTGGGGACTCATCCGAAGATTTTTTTTTTAAATCAACAGCCTGATGAGGATTGACGAGGCCAATCCCAGCTTCAACAACCTTATCTACCGCCAAATCCTACATCAATGAAGTTAAAATGGCTTGGGAAAAGAGTAAACTCTCTTTGGGGAGTTAAAATGGCTTGGGCAACGAGAAAAATCTGGCTGGTGTATTCATAATGTCATTATATGTATTACCTGCAAGGGATGTATAGTATTAGTAATTTCATTATCTGTATTACATGCTCGACTCCAATAAAGCCAATGAATGGAAAGAGTGCCGAGGATCACAAGGTCTCTGAATAATTGTTCTATTTGATAGAGAAGCAGCAGATGTTGGCGATATATGCCATTTCAATTCCTGAGGCTTGGGTACCACTATTCTATATATTTGGCACAAAAGAAGAAAAAATAAGTGCAACGGGGTTGTTGGATAAGTTGTGGGACGATACTCTGGCAGGCCCTCGCCGTGAGAATGGCCTGGTTAAACTCAGGAAAAATGGTGGCACTAATTCTTCCATGGCAAACCCCTTCACTCCAGGTTTGTTGCTTTGTATGAATCGTTGTTATTGTTAGTTTTTATCAAAGTCTCTAGTTTGACCATGCTACTATGGAATTTAATATAGAATATACTCTGATTTAATCTCCATAGGAAGCATAAATCCATATTAACTCACAAGGATTTGACGAACACTTCCCTGTGGATCCCAGACGCTGGGGCTATAAAGCGGATTTGGTTGCTCTTATGTAATTATATTTGTTTGCAATTTCATGGCGTAGGATTATGTTGCGTGGATTTTTCAAGCCCTAATGCCCCATCATGGATTTGTTTCTACAGAGATCGAAGAGGGTTTAAACAGGTTGAGGGAACGCAGGTCGAGTGCAGAGTTCCAACAATTGAATGATGCTCGACGAGACAAGTAACGCAGAGTATCACCATTGTTAAGCCTCCTGGTTACCTGCGTTCACTTTTTGTGGATATTCCATCTTCCCCTGCAGCCTCAAGCCCTTTAAACTCGCCTTCTTCTCGTAAGCAAAATTGAGCCATTTTCTTTAAGTTTCAGCACTGTGGCATCGATGGATTTCTCTCTTGTTTTCCATGAAATTGATCTACCCGAGAACACTACAGTTATGTTTGTTGGATTTGGATTGTTGTGTAACAGTGACACCACGAGAACGAGAGAATCCATGGCGAAGTAAGAAGAAAAATAATAACATCCCTAGCGGTGATCAGAAGAGGGTATTTGAGAAATCCCCAAGAGTCGAACCCAGAAGCCCTACGGTTTATGACTGGTTAGTCTTTCATTTAATGTCTGTAATCTCAATTATATTCTTTGTTTTTGTGTTGGGAGCGATCATAAAATAAATTAGGCTAATTCTGTAACGTTGATTGAGATTCCAAATTGTAACATTGCAGGGTAGTCATTACCTCGTTGGAGAGATGAGTGTGACTGGAGTATTCATTTTCTGCCTACTAGGGGGTGCTTTGAAAATGATGAAAAGTTTCTGAAGGGACTACAAATCCAAGTTTTGTACAGAGCATTTGTTCCAGGCCGATGCGAATATATTTTTTTAAATATTTTTAGTTTAAAGTTTGTGCAGCGCTAGCCCATAAATGTAGGGTTTTATGTGCATTGTGCAGACAAATCACAAGTTTATAGCATATTATCCTTTTGGCCCATTGGTTCTAGTGGAATAAGGTGGTTCGTATATATATAATCTCATCTATATAAGAAAACCAGATTTGCCAGAAATGAGTGGTTTGCTCTGATGGAAAAATGGTTCACAGTAAGAAGCCAGGAACCGCCAGTATAGATGATATTCTGTGCTTAGGGTTTAAGTGTGAGTTGTTTAAGTTTTCTCGAACAAGCCAATCATGTACTTTCTGATGTATTATTAGTTTCAATAAAGACTTTTGCCATCTTTGCACTAAAGATTTTTTCCATCTCACTTTTGCTATTTGTTATTAAAAAATGAAGAAGTAAGAATATTTTTTAGTTTTTATTGGAATTTTGATTATTTTAATAATAAATTTAAATTTTGTGTTATTAAAATTATGTTTGGAATGTATTAATCTTCAGCTCTCTCAAATATCTCAATATATTCATATTAGGCAAATTTAAACAAGGTCAGATGCCTCTGTTATGAAGTTTATACATAGTGCATAGAATCATAGCATAGGTATTGAATGAATCCAGTAGTTTTGAAACCTAAGCAACCTGCCGTATGTGACGACACGAGTACAAGAAATAATAAACAAAACAATCCTTGACCAAAAATTATGTTGTTGTTGGGTTAGTCGTCCAGTTTATTAACCAAATCGTTGGGCATTCTATTGGAATCACATCATTACTTTAGGCATATATTGTGGTAGAACTGTTGTGGGAATTTGAATAGAAGTTAGCTGCAGGAATAATGGTTTCCTTGAATGAAATCTTTAACTAGCACTACGTATTTAACAACCAAATTGCTATTATGCCTTTAACCCAAGAAATATAAGTCATGACTGGTGGCCATAGTGGCATCAATTCGGGCAGATGACCAATTAAATGTTTAGATAAAAATAATTAAATAGAATAAAAATATCAAACGCGCTAGAGTAAAACTATTGCAGAAGAGGTCAATGGCTATATGAAAGTATCAAACCATAAGTCAACACGGATTTTTTATTTCAAAATGTTTACAAGAACCACTATATGGAAAGGGAGAAATCTTCAAACCTTTAGGCTAAGCTTTAAAGAATTCATATTCTGTGCTTGGTGTATATACTTGAACGTATAATGAGTGCATAGTATGTGCTTGGTGTATATACTTTTGCGCTTGTTGTGTATACTTAAATGTGTAATGAATTCATAGTCTGTGCTTTGTGCTTGGTGTATATACTTAAAAGTATAATGGCAGTTCCTTTTACTTTTCAGAGAGTGAATAATTTGAAAAACAAATAATAAATATTAATTGCAAAAACAGATAATAAATATTGTAACTTAGTTTTTGTCTTTTAGATTAAAGAAATACAAAAAGATTAGGTTAAAGAAATACAAAACAATAATAAGAACAAATTATTCAAAATTATTTTTAAATAAAAAACAAAATCTACTTTCATGTGGGTTTCTCTATATATTTATTTAAGCTTTACTTAAGCACAAGCTCATTCATTTTGCTAGCCTTTAGTTGATCCAATCTTTCAACTTCTACCTCATCCTAAACAAATGAGAAAATAAATGCAACACTAATTACCATTCACAAAAGAAAAATAAAGAATATTGAGACAATTACTATTTTGAATAAAAGTTTTGGCCTTACCAAATGTTTGATGTACACAAGGCCTATATGCCTTATGACACCTCTAAAATGTTTCTTAGACATTTCCCCATGTAACTGCAAATATATATCAATTATAAACACGTCAGAAAATTTATTGCATCTCTTTCGTATATTATTGTAATGTGTCATAACTTAAAAGTCAATGCATTGCACAAAATAATTTTGTAATAGTCTCATTTCACATGCATACAAGCATACAAAAATCTATAACCACAAAAAAGCGGTGCCTTACATGTAAGAAACACAAAATACTTTTGTAACCGTCTCACTTCACATGCATACAAGCACACAAAAATATACAACTACAAAAAAAATGGTGCCTTACATGTAAGAAGCACAAAATACTTTTGTAATCGTCTCATTTCACATGCATACAAGCACACAAAAGTAGTGTCTTACATATAAGAAGCGCTTGGGATTTTTTTGCATATCAAAATACATTATGCAAATGACTCTATACATTAAGAATAAAAACTACAAAAAGATTAGCACGCTTGAACTAAAAAAACAAACAAATAAAGAAGGTCATGTAAAGGCACATTGTAAACAAGTTTAGACTAAAAAAAGAGGCAAAATTGAAAAGAAAAGAAAAAAATAATTTAAATTCATAACTGAACCTACCTCATTCTATATTGGAATTATGAAAATGCCAAAGATTATTCTAAAAACATTTTTCTATAATTGCACAAAAAGATACTATTCCAAACAATCTTCAATCATTGCATGTTCAGAATTTTCACAAAACTTGAAATGAGAACCTATCAATTGCTTGGAATGTTATAAATAGTTTATCATCTCTGCAATATATTAATAATAATAATAATAATAAATATAATATGGAGTTTTAGGTTTAATAAATAAATTCAAGTTTGGTTTCAGGTTCAATGAAGGTATAAAGGCACACACTTGATCATGAAGGAGCAAGTGGCTTCCATCATTTAATACCAATATTTTTTGTTAAGGAGGTTTCTTCGATTGAAATTTTAGATATCCACATACTCGAGGTGAGGTGCAGGACTTCACATATACAAGGCATTTCTTCTTTAACTGGTTTTTTTTGTCTTTGAATAATACTTTTTAATTTTAATTTTTTTCCAAATTAATAATATTTAGTATTTCATTTTTTCAAATTATTAAAGGCAGGGACTAAGCTGCACGCAGCTCTTGTTTTTTTTATTTTTCTTCAAAGGTATTATGGCATCAATCCTAACACTAGGAACATAGATTAAACTTTTAATGGTCAAAAGTTTAGTTTATAAAAAGTGAAAAGGAAAATGTTAAAATTGAAAAACTCCTATTATGAATTTATTGATTTGTTTCTATGCTTTTTATTATGAATTTATTGATTTGTTTCTATGCTTTTTATTATGAATTTATTGATTTGTTTGTATGCTTATGTTAATTGATAATTTTTCATATATATGATAAGCATGTTACAAGCCAATTTCATCCAGTTTTATTCTTAATTTATTTTGTCTCTTTATGTAAGGGAGGCCACTTGTTTGGTCCCATGGGAAAGGTCAGTTATAATTTAATTTAATTCAATTTAATATTAATTTCAACAAGTAACCAATCTTGTTAATAAAACTTTCAAAATAAGATTAAAAAAAATAAGAAGAAGAAGAGAGCGTCTACATTTATTCCAAAAAGAGGGAAATAAGTACATCAAAACTTGGCTCAAGAAAGACCTAGAGAAAGAGGAGAAAAAAGGTACAAAGATAGCATATTGAGCTCATACAAAGCCTATTAGGAAAGATAAAAAAAAGTGGTCTTGCCTCACATTGAAGATCGGAAAAAAAATTATTAATACAACATATTGACTATGTCATTTGAATCAAACCCCGCCTTTGGAAAATAAATATGATCCAAGGTCCTTTGAAATTTGAGGGTGTAAGAGCGTCCTTGGGTAGTTGGAAATCCTACATCACCCAAAAAAATGTGAAGCTGGTATTACCATTTTGGTGAACTCCAATAGTAGTTCATAGTAATTAAAAAATGGAAAAGAGACCAAATTGCAAAGACCGAGGCATAAATCAAAGATGTTAATAGTCAGATTCATGATTCATTTGAAGGAAACATGAGTAGCTAAATAATGGGTAGTTTGGGATAGCACAAGGGATAGCTTAGAGTTTTATCTCAGGAACTTTGATAGATCAATAACATAGGAGCGTTGGGGGATCTAAAAATAAGATCTCAATTTTGATAATAGATCCAAGAGCAGGTTTAAAGCAGAGTTGAATAATGCATTTGAATTTGGCTATGTATTGTTGTTGACATTAAGCATTTGCTTCAATTATTTTGTTGTAAGAAATTGGCGTTGGATACAACCCTAAATTCAAGCATGTGATGTCACCAATATTTATTTTGAAAATACTAACTAATTGTTGACATTGGAATTGTATGTCTCTTAATTTTCCATCCTACAATATTGTAGCACGTTGCTCCTCATTGTATCAAATTTCTAATGAAGTGATGGTGGATCTCTATATGATTCTTTCTTGTGTGAAATATGGGATTAATTTTTATCTAGATGGTTTTGTTGCTATCATAATGTATAATAGTGGGGGAATGGATCCATTGTTACAAATATTCCAAGACTTTTCATTGTCGAACTACTTGACAAGCAACCAAATTTGTTGCTATATAGGCCACCTTTATTGTAGAAAGAGAAATAGTATGTTGCTTCTTCAAATTGCATTCTATATAACCATTTCCAATACTAAAAGGATATCCAAAATTTAATTTTTGATCATCAGCCAAACCAACCCAGTCTGGATTTTGAAAAAACAACTAACTCCAAACTCTCTAATGTCGTGTAATGGATTCCATGATCCATTGTGCCTTTGGTATAATGGAGTGTTGTTCTTTGTTTCTTCATGTGATTTTCATGAGAAATTTCCATAAATATAGAAACAAGACTGATTGTAAAAATGATATATCCCAGTATCTTTAATGTACATTAGACTACCAACCCATCTCCAGTTCTAACTTGCATTAATGTTGCTTCTCACATTTCCTTTCCTCAATTTTTCACCTTATGCTCATAGAGTTGTCATTTCTTCGCACTTGTCCATTTTGAATCACCTCAATAGATCTTGAGCATACTTCACTTGAAAAATGAAGATACCATCATGTGATTGATATAACTCCACATTGAGAAAGTAATGTGTTAATCCAAGATCAATCATCTCAAACTCTTCCATCATTACTTTCTTGAATTACTGCATCATGTTATAACTATTATATGTAAAAATCAAGAATCTACATAATGAAAAACAATTAAAATTTCATTAGCTTGCCTTTTACTTAAAAAGTTGGTTCATTTTGACTTCTAACAAACCCATGATGCAAGAGATAATCATCATTATTGAATACTAAGCTCTAGGATCTTGTTTCAAGCCATATAATGTCTTCTTGAGTCATAAAAAAAATCTATTTTTTTCGACTTCAAACCTCAATGACTATTGCACATAGAATTCTTCTCCAATGTGATTATTCAAGAATGTTATACTTTACATCCATTTGGTGAAATGCAAGTTATGATGGGTTTCCAATGTTAACATTCTTCTTATTATATCCCATCAAGCAACTGACACAATTGTTTCTTCATTGTTAATTCCATAGATTCATTCATATCCTTTGGTGACTAGTCTCGATTTATGCTTTTCAATTTAAGTGCCATCACTCTTGTGCTTGTTTTTATGTATCCAATTTACTCCTATTACTTCTTTATCATTTGGAAGTTCAACCAGCTACCAAGTTTCATTATTCTCAAGAACCCACATTTCCTCCTCCAATGTTTCACACCAAACTCCAATAATGCTACAATACATCTTCATAAAAACTTGGTTCATCTTGAATTTTAAAAAATATAGTAAGATTAAAGATCTTATATGTATCTCCATGCTTAGATGTCCTTTCATAAATTTATCTAAGACTTTTTACCTTTCTCAATGGCCTTGGATTTTATGTCGGACTTGTACTTACACTTGGGCTTGACAAAGTATTTCTTGAGGTGGAATAGGACTACCACCAGAGCTTTAGTTTCTATGAGTTTCTAGTGGGAGAGGAATAATTTTGTCTTGTGACGAATCTATATCAAAACTTGTTGGTTTTTCCTGTTGAACATAACCTTTTTTACACACCCCCCCTTATTGAAATATAACATCATGTGACAAGATCACTTTTTTTCATATGGGATTTGAACAATTGTATGCTTTACTCTTTTCAAAGTAGCTGAGAAAAATGCATTCTACACTTTTCGCATCTAGTTTCTTTCTATTCTCTGTTGGGACATGTACATATGCCAATGAACCAAAAACCCTCAACTGCCCCACATTGGATATTGTTCTAGAACCTTGCTTCTTTCTATGTATAACCATTATTTTTCTTGTAGGATTATGATTAAGAATATACAAAATTGTAGCTACTAATTATGCCCAAAGCTTACCCTCCATATGATTTTATTGTAACATGGATCTTTCCATTGCAACAATGGTTTGGTTTTTACGCTTAACAACATCATTTTATTGTGGTTTATATTTTCTTATAAGTTGCCTTTTGATTCCCTTGTTATCACAATATATATTAAATTCCTTTGAATTGAACTCGTCTCCTATGTCAATATATAATTTAAGAGAATAAGCACTTTTGTTTTCAACTAAAACTTTAAAGTTGACAAAATTCCTAAATGCTTCGCTTTTACTTTTCAAGAAATAAATTCATGTATTCCTAGAATATTCATCTATAAGTATCAAAAAATAAAAGGATTTACCATTACTTAATGTCTACATGGGATTGTAAACATATTAATGAAACAGCTGCAATGGTTGTATATCCCACCATGATTTCTTGACTGAAAATTTGTCTATGTATTTCTTCCCTAGTGCACAACTGAAGAAAACCACATCCATTACTTTGATATTGAGCAAGCTTTGAACCATATTGTTTATGTAACAAATTCATCCCCTTGAAACTTAAATGGTAATAATAAGCCTATGCCACCACCAATTACAATCTTCAATTGTTGCTTTCAATACATTTGAGCCTCTTGGATGCATTTTTATCGGAAACATTATATTTGTTGTCGTGGGAACCACTGCCACTAACTCTCCACCATCATTAATATAAAATTATTATAATCTCCATTATCCCACAATACTTTATACCTTTTCTCAATCAATTTCCCTACACTTTTTTTTATACAATGGGGAAATCGGTAACGATGTGCCTGGACACACCATCAGTTGGGAGAACAAGTCCTGCCGCCGCCACCACTATATCAATTTCCCTACACTTAAAAGATACTTCTTAAGACTAGAAACAAAATAAGCGCCTTGAACATTTTTTAGATCACCTTGATTGGTGTGTACAACCAATGTTCCTTTGTTGACAACCTCTATTGCCTTATAATATCCAAGATTCACTTGTATTTTTATTGATTCGGCAAAAAATTATTATTTATTTTCATATGATTAGAGCAATTGTAATCAAGGTGTTGACCCATTTTCTGGTCAACATGGATACTATCGCAAAGTGTTGCAACAAGTCCCATTGCTTAATGTAAAATTGAAAAGGATAACCACCCTAATTAGTTGTGTTGCTTGACATCGACGTTGTTTTAATTGACTCATGAACCATGTTCTAAATGGGCCACTAATAGGCCCACCTTGCAGTGTGAACCCAAGTGATGAGGATGATTTGGTTGTGGCAATCTTGTATATTACGATGCTATGTCCATGCTTACTACAATTTATCTTTGTTGCTTACATGATGATGGTGTTGTGGTGGGTTCATGCTTATGTTAATATGATGACATGTTGGTTATTGTGATGTTTATATACAACTATGACTCTATTTAGATTGCTACAGGTCACCTGCAAAAACATGTGAGATCCTTAGTATGCAATGCAATGGTATTGGCATGGTTGATGGACAATTTTTTTGGGTTATGGTGATATGTTAGTGCTCATCTTTTGTTATGACATACTTGCACAAGTGTTAGTATGCAAGAAAGTTTGAATGGTATGTGCTAATGCCCATCTTAAGGTTAAATTGCAACAATGAGATAATCTCAAGCATAAGTTAGTACATGTGTATACTCATAAAAAGACCCAACATAACACTTATAATCCTAGGCTTGTCTCAAATATAATAAAAATGGATTGTTGGAATAACCGTCGCACCTTTGGGAATTGATCTTATGGACTAACCACCACCCTGGGAACATGCGACAACCACCCACTCAAGGTTATGTGTTTGGTTTGGAAGTTTACTAACATCTACAAGTTTTGGTGTAACAGAAAACCTTCAATTGGTATCAGATCCTTTGATCGAGTTTAATTCCCTCGAGTTACGTCGAAGCGTGGGTGATGGACTAACCACCACACCTCTAGGAATTGATCTTGTGGACTAACCACCACCCTAACAACATGGGACTAACTACCCACTGAAATTTATGTGCTTGGTTTGGAAGTTTACTAATATATGTAGGTTTTGGTGTAATGGAAAACCTTCAATGTCGAGGTCGGTACCTCGTTAATGATCAATTGACCTATCGTCAGACTGTGAACCAATCGACTATTTCCTATTCAACCCTTCAACCACACTTCAACCATATGTTGACTTTAACTTCAGTCGAATTTGTTCAACTTCTTCAACCATCGACTATACTGTCGATTTCCATGCAAAGAAGATAACACACCTAACATTCCCCCACTTGTTGTTTTATTTACATAAACAGGAGATTCAAACTTCAGTTCATCTAACCAAGGCCAACAGGCCCATTGATTCTTTACACCAAGTTAACTTCTCGGTACTCACAGACTTCGTTAATGATTCTGCGATGTTTTTCAAGGTGTCTACCTTTTCCAACAACACTTTGTAGTTCTCCAACATATCTCTCACGAAATGGTATTATACATCAATATGCTTCATCTTTAAATGGTATACAAGGTTCTTCACCAGGAATATTGAACATTGGCTATCACAATCCAACCTAACAACTTATTGTTTAAACCCAATTTTTGAACACAATCTCTACAACAAAATTGCCTCTTCGCTTGCATGGTTGGTTGCCATGTATTCAGCCTCATTAGTTGACAATGCAACGATAGAACTCCTCCTACTCATCCAACTAACTATTCCACTGAATAACTTTTAATTGTATCCACTAGTCGATCACCTACGGTCAAAATCTCCATCCCAGTCAGAGTCGATAAAGCCATGTAAATTTATTTTCTTGTTGTTTTTAGGTTTACCTTGGTAATATATTGCAAAATCCATTGTGCCATGTAAATACCTAGATTCTCTCTTGACCATAGTCCAATTCTCCTTTCCAGGTGTCGACATGTATCTGTTCAATAATCCCACTACATGGGAAATATCATATTGAATACAATTCATAGCAAACATCAGACTACCTACTACACTAGCATAGGGCACATGTGCCATGTACTCTATGTCATCATGTGTCTTAGGACATTGCTCAACAAATAATTTAACTCCTACAAGAATAGGGACCTTAATCAGTTTTCACTCCTGCATGTTGAAGTGTTTCAAAATTGTCTCAACATATTTACTCTGACCTAACCAGATCCTTCTACCTACTCGAGCTCTTTTTATTTCCATTCAAAGAATGAAATGGGCTAAATCGAGATCCTTCATTTCGAACTTGGATAATAACTATAATTTCACTTGCTTAATCAAATCCATGTTATTTGCGACCAACAACATGTCGTCGACATACAACACTACATATATAAAATAATCACCGACTTTCTTGTTGTACAAACAGTGATCAACTTGAATTCTCACAAAACACATATGTTGGATATACATATCAAACTTATGGTACCACATCCTGGGCAATTGGTTTAAACCATAGAGGGACTTCTAGAGCTTGCAGACCTACTCCTTCTCCCCTTTCACTATAAATCCTTCAGGTTGCTTATTTATAAATTTCTTCTTCAAGATCACCATGAAGAAATGATGTCTTCATGTCCATCTGTTCTATTTCAAGATCAAATGTTGCAACTAAATACATCAATACCCTAATGGAAGTTAACTTTGCACCAGGAGAGAATATCTCACCAACATCGACTTCCTCGACTTGGGAATATCCCTTTGCTACTAGTCAAGCCGTGTACTTCTCAACATGTCCTATTGCATTCATCTTTTTCTTAAATACCCACTTACCACTTATCGGTTTCCTTCCATTTGGAAATGTGACCAAATCCCATGTTTCATTCTTCCTCGAGGATTCCATTTCCTATTTTGTGGCCTTTTTTCCATAATTCACCCTCTATCGAGTCGATCACTTCTTTTACTGACTTGGGGTCCTCTTCTATGGTATTTAATGCAAAAGAAGAGTGAAAATATGGTGGATTATACCTTTCAAGTTGTTCCTTTCCGCAACTAAACCTCCTAACGACCATAGTCTGTTGTTCCACTTGTTCATCGGATTTAGTCAACTCTTCTTAATTATGACTTTCATTGTTCCATTTAAACTCTAGCTTTTTTGGAACAACAAAAGTCATGGTTCAAAATATTTGACTGAATCCAATGAAGAGGTGGAACAACAAACTCTGGTCGTCAAAAGGTCTATTCGAGCAAAGAAACAACCTAAAAGGTATAGTCCACCAGATAATCGCTTTGCTTTTGCATTAACTGCCACAAAAGAGGATCCCATGTCAATAAAAGAAGTGATCAACTCAATAGAGGGTGAACTCTGGAAAAAGGCCATGAAAGAGGAAATGGATTACATGAGGAAGAATGAAACATGGGACCTAGTCATGTTTCCAATTGAAAGGAAACCAGTTAGCAATAAGTGGGTATTAAAGAAAAAGATGAATGCAACAAGACATGTCAAGAAGTACAAGGCTCGACTAGTAGCAAAGGGATATTCCCAAGTCAAGGGGGATTTTGTGAGATCTTCTATCCTGGTTCGAATTTAACTTCCATTAGGACTAATGTCTTTAGCTACAACATTTGATCTTGAAATAGAACAAATGGACATGAAGACATCATTTCTTCATGGTGATCTTAAAAAAATAAATTATATGAATCGACACGAAGGATTTATAGTGAAAGGGGAGAAGGAGTTGGACTGCAAGATCAAGAAGTCCCTTTATGGTTTAAACCAATATCCAAGGATGTGGTACCATAAGTTTGATATGGATATCCAACAACTGGATTTTGTGAGAAGTCAAGTTGATCATGGTGTGTATAGCAATAAAGTCGGTGATTACTTTATATATGTAATGTTGTATGTCAACGACATATTGTTGGTCAAAAATAACATGGATTTGATCAAGGAGGTGAAATTACAGCGATTCTCCAAGTTCGACATGAAGGATCTCGGTGCATCCAATTCCATTCTTGGAATGGAAATAAAGAGAGATTTAGCAAGTAGAAGGCTCTAGTTAAGTTGGAGTAAATATGTTGAGACAATTTTGAAACACTTCAATAGGTAGGAGTGCAAATTGGTTAAGGTCCGTATTCCTCTAGGAGTTAAATTATTTGTTGAACAATGTCCTAAGACACAAGATGAGATAGAGAACATGGCACATGTTCCCTATGCTATTGCAGTAGGTAGTCTGATGTATGTTATGGTCTATACTCGACCTGATATTTCCCATGCAGTTGGAGTATTGAGCAGGTACATTTCGACACCTGGAAAGGATTTAAAGTCGATATATGGTTGAATTTTGGTCGATGGGTCGACTAGGAAATAGTCAACTAGTTCACAGTCCGATGGTAGGTCGATTGGTATTCGATGAGGTACCGACCTTGGTAGGCTGACTATAAGTCAACAAGCATAAAATTAGCTGGAAGAAATTCAACTGGAACTCAAATGATTGGAAGCTCAAACTAGCAGTCGACCAAAGTTGACTCAGTCATGTTGACTATAACAGAACAATCAATTGAAAGTTTTTAACCTAAGTTATGGATCACCACTAATGAAGTAGATAGATATAACTAATTTGGTTATCATGAATTAGAGTATTGCATCTATAAATAAAATGTGATGAAAAGCAAGAATATGGTAGAGAAATAGATTGGGAGAGTGAAATTCATTCGACTAATATGGTCTAAGAGAATGAAAAAGTTCATGCTTGGGATGTAGAAATATAGAAAATCATCGTTTTTATTGTTGATTAAGAGCATTGCTAATAGACGAGCGATTATGCTCACTGCTTTGTTGGTTTTCTCGATCACGAATTTATCCGGTAATTTATGTGTATTATGTGAATGTGTTGTTTGCTATTGTGTAATTATGTTTAATTGTAAGAATCATTATGCATAATCACTGAATAGGTACTTAGATTCCTAACATGGTTGATATTACAAATGATATGTATTGTATACATATGCTTCTGAAGTTAATATATTTGTTTGCAATTTGTAAATAACAATTGGCAAGGAAAACATGTGCAACAAGTGCACTACCATAACTTCCATTGCATTTAACGTAACATTGGAATAGATCTCATTTGGTTGCATGGTTTTGTGTGAAGGGATCATTTCCTTCCATCCAAATTGTACGGTGGAGATTTGACCGACCTTACTCTTATGTTATAGCCCTACTTTTGTTTCATTTTTTTACCTTTGTTTGAGCTCTTTCTTCAGCCATCCTAAGGACAAGGTCGTGCTCTTTTTGTGGGATTTTCTCCATGTCTTCAAGGTCAAATTAGGGAATATCCTACTCACACGGAGTTTGAGTGAAGGCCCATGCTTTTTTGCTTGATTTTTTCCCTCATCTTTCAATTTAGAAGTCGTAAGTGACAACCAATCTCGAATAAATAATTAGAGCCTCCATAATTAAGTGGTTCACTTGCTTGAGGAAGTTTTGGACCTATGAAGTTGTCGATGCACTCATCTAGGATAAATAGAGGACACATATATCCAAGATTGCTTCAAACGTCAATGTTGGACAATAGGTAGGATCCTTGCTTAAGGTTTAACCAACATGCAATTGCATTATGTTTGTTTCATGGTAATGAGCTTAGATGAAATTAAGGACAACATAGCCCATTCCCACCTATTTATTATCAATATAGCCTAGGTATAGTACTACATCTTCACCTTTTCACTTGTGTGCATCTTTTCTAGCATGTGGATGCTTCCCCATAGTGTTTTATACATTGTTATAGCACTATTTTTCTTAGTTATGGTTGTTGAAGATGGACAAGCATTGAGGATAGAACTAGTCCCTTTATTTGAATACACTCATTGAATATTATTGTGGTGGGGCAACCCAAATTATTTTGGACTCTTGTCAACTTTTGGGATACGGGGGGTTGCACTACCCCATCCTCCTTTATCACTATTGTCAACCCCACCAACTCATCCTTCTTTGACACTCATGTTTAAGGGTGAGATGTATGTTTTTTACAAATAGTATTTAAATTCCCTAAAATGGGGCTTTTGTTCCCTACTAGAACAAAAATGCACGGTGGACTATATTTCCTTAATAACAAGTAAACAAAAAAGACAGACAAATTCTTGTTACAAGAGAGTTGGAGAAGATATATGGATAAAAATTCTTATCAAATCTTCTCAAGAAGATTGAACTAGGAAAGCAAGGGGTGAAGGAGCTGTGAAAATCCAAGTTGGTCCAAGATACCTATACACCAAATAAAAAACAAATAACTCACTCTTTCATTGGCAAAAGATAATCTATATCTACAATAGGACAACAACTAAACTCTAACAACTATTTGTTATGCATTAAATGACCCTAAAAAGTGTTAAATATCATTGTTATAATGTTAAATGAATGTACATCCATGTCATGAATTCAACAATAGTAAATAATATTTAGATTTAGAAGGGGGGGACAACACAGATTCTTTTACTTCCAGAGGGGAAGTACGAAGTGGATTATACTAGTGGAGAGATGGCTCTCTAAGAATCTTCCTTAAAGGTTAAAATGTCACAAGGGATATCCAAATCTATAAGATTCCTTTCAAGTAGTTGGTTGAAGAGGACAAAATACATTATCTATCATAAAGCTTCAACATTGTAAAAATGCACTCCCAAAATATTCATTATGCAAATGGGAAGGGTGATCTTATCATTGCAAAGAATTGCTAATGGATCCCCAAGAACAATATTTATTTATGGAAGGCTTCTTGGGGTGCCTCACCATCCTTCACACAACCTCTAAGGTATTCCTACTCAAGAAACATAGTTGTGCATAAAAAATAAGTGTCAAACGTGCATTTTTGTCACCTTGCATGTGGTGATGTGACTTCTTGGGCATGCCACTCATCTAAGACAATGGTATCAAACAAAAACTCACATTTCACCTTAAACGTCGTCAAACTTAAGGATTCTAATGTTTTTTTACATTTAGAGGGATAAACTAAGTGATTGGAGTGAAAATTTTGGGTATGCATTATGTTAATACTGAGAAACATTCACAATATTTTGAGTGGACACTCCACTCATTCTCGGGGGATTTGACCGAGTTTGTTGTAAGATAGAAAAGAGTAAGCCCGTGAATTTAATAATTAGGGTTTCACAGGAAATAGACATTATAAAATAATAATAAAATATTATTATATGAAAGACAAAATAAAAGTATTTAAGGATATAAAATTAAAATTGTAATAATAGATATAGTTAATAACTAGAATGGTTTGGGTAAAGTTAAAAATATAATATTAATTAATTAGATTAAGTAATAAAAAAGAATAGATAGAAAGATGTTGTCACCTAAGATCAAAGTGATTCAAGATGAAATATAAAATTTGAAATTTTATAAATGATGAGTGATAACAAAAAAAATCTCAAAAGGAAAAGAGAAAAAATATTGTTACTCTAATAAAATTAGAGTTTTCATATGCATATTCACATTCATATTTTTCTTTCGTACAAATTATCATATTTTATCATTTAAAAATAAATAAAATAAAAATCTTCTAAATCAATTCTAAAAACATATCCTATAATCCTGTATATGTACCATTACATCTTAATCACCAATTTGATTAAGTTAAACATACAAAACAATGACATAAACCAAACAACTATCCCTTATTGAACGAAAATGTGGGAATTTAGGTCACAAGAATGAAAGGTGAATAGAGGTAAAGGAGTTATTCCTTATGAAATGTTTATGGTTAAAATGAAATAAATAATAAATACATCGATTAAGGACAAAGAGGGAGGATTATGCAACATGTTTATCTTTTATATTTGTGAGGTTTCTACAATGAAAATTTTCATAAATTGAGGCAAGTATCCATGGAAAGGTTATCTGGTTTTTGGAAGGACGAATGCTAATCACTCAGATTTGCAACCAAATTTGAACCATAATAATGGCATACAATTGGCCCCACCTAGGTGACTCTCGATTGAAGGTATACGACAAAGTATGACAAGACAAGGTGGGGTATTGGGCTGGTTACAACATATCTAACAGATATAAAGGCTTCACCTATGATAATATGGAATCATGAATAGATCTAGGATGGAATCACACCATCATCCTCCACCCTTGAAACCATTGATCACTCGTGGCACACTTATGTAACCCTTGCATAATGGCCTAGAACTGATCATTCCCTCTAATGATTAAGGATCATTCCCTACTTTGGACAATGATGATAACATCTCCTCTTTAGTTGACCCTACTACGAATATATTACACAACACATTAGACCCAAATGCTTACCACCCACTCACTAGATTCACCCTACCGTACTTCTTAATGGCTAATTTGATCAAATCTCTTACTGACTAGGAAACTCCCCTTGCGCCAAACTTCCCTAGATAACAATTATAGTGTGGGAGAGTGAATTCATCAAAACACAAAAGGATAAAGTGCATTAAGAAAAGGACAAGAACAATACATTTGGAGGTCCCAAAATCAAAGGTGAAAAACATCATCTAGCAATAATCAGATAGGGCATTTATTGGGAATTTAACAAAGGAATCGAAATATTTGAGAAATCCCTCAAGGGTTGGGTGGGTGCAAAATGGGTAAAGATTATTGGATATTCCCCCAATCCACATTTTGGATCTCCTGTACTCATCGCATTTCTATTCATTTCATAGAGGGTTCAATACAATACTAAGGATGTTGGTCTACACTTTCATAATGCCATCTACTTGTATATCATAGATTGGGTCTCATGCTTTGATCCAACTAAGAAATGGATCACACATACCTAATTTGAACCAAGATTCCAAAACTCCCACCACTAGAATTATGGACACCTTGCATATTAAAGAAAATTATGGATGCAATTTGAAAGCATATAAATATGGGTGAGTACCAAACCCTGTACATGGAAAATCTATCAGTTACAAAGATATGTGTCAAGATGGATCTCGATAAAGGAATCCTAGAGGGAATAGGCCTAAACTACGGAGACATCTCCCACTAGAAAATATTGGAATTTATCAACATCCCATTTGAATGTTGATACTACAAGGAAATTAACCATTTACATTATACCTACCCTAAGAAAGTGATGGAAGGCAAGAAACAGGAGGAACAAGATGAAGAGGAGTGAAATATAGGTAACCCTTACTATCCTATCCCTATTGAATCTCTTTTTTTCATCGTTCACTCTAGAGTAAAGGCCCCTATAATGTTTGAATCTCCTCCCTCCATCCCTCCATCACCCAGATCTAGCTTGCTAGAAGAATTCTCCTTAGATCTTAAAAAATTGAAGGAATCCCCTACCAACGCATCCTTCTTTGACACTCATGTTTAAGGGTGAGATGTATGTTTTTTGAAAATAGTATTTAAATTCCCTAAAATGGGGATTTTGTTCCCTATTACAACAAAATTGTGTGGTGGACTATATTTCCTTAATAACAAGCAAACAAAAAAAGAAAGACAAATTCTTGTTACAAGAGAGTTGGAGAATATATACAGACAAAAATTATTATCAAATCTTCTCAAGAGGATTGAACTTGGCATGCAAGAGGTGAAGGAGCTATAAAAATCCAAGTTGGCCCAAGATACCTATAGACCAAATAAAAAACATATGACTTACTCCTACATTGGCAAAATATAATCTCCATCTACCATAGGAAAACAACTAAATTAACTCTAACAAATATTTTTTATGCATTAAATGACCCTAAAAAGTGTAAATATCATTGTTAGAATGTTAAATGAATGTATATCCATGTAATGAATTCAACAATAGTAAATAGGATTTAGATTTAGAAGGGGGTGCAACATAGATTATTTTACTTCCAGAGGGGAAGTACGAAGTGGATTATACTAGTGGAGAGATGGATTTTTAAGAATCTTCCTTGGTTAAATCGTCACAAGGGATATCCAAATCTATAAGATTCCTTTCAAGTAGTTGGTTGAAGAGGACAAAACACACTATCTATCATAAATCCTTAACATTGTAAAAATGCACTCCCAAAACATTCATTATGCGAATGGGAAGGGTGATCTTATCATTGCAAAGAATTGATAATGGATCCCCTACAACAATATTTATTTATGGAAGGCTTCTTGCGGTGCCTCACCATCCTTCACACAACCTCTAAGGTATTCCTACCAAAGAAACAGAGCTGTGCATAAAAAATAAGTTTCAAGCATGCATTTTTGTCACCTTGTGTGTGGTGATGTGACTTCGTAGGCATGTCACTCGTCTAAGACAATGGTATCAAACAAAAACTCACATATCACCTTAAATGTAGTCAAACTTAGGGATTCTAATGTTTTTTACATTTAGAGGGATAAATTGAGTGATTGGAGTGAAAATTAGAAACATTCCCAATGTTTTGAGTGGATGCTCCACGCATTCTCAGGGGATTTCACCGAGTTTGTTGTTTGATAGAAAAGAGCAAGCTCATGAATTTAATAAATATAAATAGGATTTCAAAGGAAATGGGCATTAAAAATTAATAATAAAATATTATTATATGAAAGACAAAATAAAAAGTAGTTAGGGATATAAAATTAAAATTGTAATAATAGATATAGTTAATAACTAGAAAGGTTTGGGTAAAGTTAAAAATATAATATTAATTAGATTAGATTAAGTAATAAAAATAAATAGATAGAAAGAAGTTATCACCTAAGATCAAAGTAATTCAAGATTAAATATAAAATTTGAAATTTTATTAATGATGAGTGATAACAAAAAAATCTCATAAGGAAAAGAAAAAAAAAATTGTTATAATAATAAAATTAGATTTTTCATATGCATATTCACATTCATATTTTTTTTTTTACAAATAATCATATATTATCATTTAAAAATAAATAAAATAAGCATCTTCTCAAAATCCTTTAAATTAATTCAAAAACATATCCTATAATCCTTGTATTTGTACCATTACATTTTAATCACTTCTTAATCACTAATTCGATTAAGTTAAACATACAAAATAGTGACATAAACCCAACAAGTGTCCTTTATGGAAAGAAAATGTGGGAATTTAGGTCTGACAAAAGGTGAATAGAGGTAAAGGAGTTATGCCTTATGAATTGTTTATGGTTAAAATGAAATAAAAAAAAAAAATACATCGATTAAGGACAAAGAGGGAGGATTATGCAACATGTTTATCTTTTATATTTGTGAGGTTACTACAATGAAAACTTTCATAAATAGAGGGAAGTATCCATGGAAAGGTTATCCAATTTTTGGAAAAATTGTTTATGGTTAAAATGAAATAAATAATAAATACATCGATTAAGGACAAAGAGGGAGGATTATGCAACATGTTTATCTTTTATATTTGTGAGGTTTCTACAATGAAAACTTTCATAAATAGAGGGAAGTATCCATGGAAAGGTTATCCAGTTTTTGGAAGGACGAATGCTAATCACTCAAATTCACAACCAAATTTGAACCATAATAATGGCATAAAATTGGCCCCACCTAGGTGACTCCCGATTGAAGGTGTACGACGAAGTATGACAAGACAAGGTGGGGGATCGAGCCTGTTACAACATATCTAATAGAATAAAGGCTTCACCTATAATAATAGGGAATCGTGAATGGATCTAGGATAGAAACACACCATCATCCTCCACCCTTGCAAACACTGATCACCCATGGCACCCTTATGTAACCCTTGCATAATGGTCGATAACCGATCATTCCTCCAATGGTTAAGCATCATTCCCTACTTTGGGAAATGATGATAACATATCCTCTTTAGTTGACCCTGCTATGAATATTTTACACAACTCATTAGGCCCAAAGGCTTGCCACCCACTCACTAGAACCCTATTGTACTTCTTGATGGCTAATTTGATCAAATCTCTTACTGACTAGGAAACTCCCCTTGCACTAAACTGCCCTAGATAGCAATTACAATGTGAGACTAAATTCATTAAAACACAAAAAGATAAAGTGCATTAAGAAAAGGACAATAATAATATATTTGGAGGTCCCAAAATCAAAGGTGAAAAACATCATCCAACAATAATCAAATTGGGCATTTATTGGGAACTTGGCACAGGAATCAAAATATTTGAGAATCCCTCAAGGGTTGTGTGGGTGCAAAATGGGTAAATATTATTGGATATTCCCCCAATCTACATTTTGGATCTCCTATATTCATCACATTTCTATTCAAATCACATAGGTGTTAAGACAAGACCAAGGATGTTGGTCCACACTTTCATAATGTCACCTACTTGTATATCATAGAGTAGGTCTCGTGCTTTGATCCAACTAAGAAATGGATCACACATACCCAATTTGAACCAAGATTCCAAACCTCCCACTAGAATTATGGACACCTTGCATATTAAAGAAAATTATGGATGCAATTTGAAAGCATATAATATCAAAATCCATAGTCTCGACACCTAGTGCCACAATAATAAACAAAATAATAACATATGTCTAGGGCTTAACAACCGAGGTATTACACTACACATCCTATTATCTTTCTCTATATAGATGTCTCAAGTTTATGGGTTAACTGAGTTCTATCCTCCTTCTTAGCTACCTTATTTAGCTTGTTTTGTAGGTTATTGGCTCCACCCAAGGGTTCTTATTATGTTTCATCACATTTACATAGGGTTTGTTTAGGCCACCCTCCACCCCATATCTTCTCTCTGAGACCATAACACGTTTCCAAGGGATATGCCACACATCTTTAGCATTTTTGGAGGCCAAAATCTACCCCAAATATTCTTTCTTGGAATGCATAACCCTCCCTAGATCTCAACCATTTTTTTTTGCAAACATCAATAACCTACATTTTCATTTGTATATTTTCCACAACATCTCACTATTTCTCAATGGCTCCTTACAACACCAATTCCTCTTATTACAAAGAGGTCTGATTTTGCACAATGTGTTGTTTGAACTAGCCAATGCTCTCACTAAAGCCCTCAAACTTCATCCTAAGGTTTCCACCTCCACATTTCAACATGACAACAAAATCTCATTACTTAAGTATGGTACCTAGATACATGAATATTTTTTGGATTATTGGATACACAAACTCACTACTTACATCCAAACATGCCCAACACCTAAGATTGGTTTCAGTCTTAGTAAGATTGTTTAAAGGTATATGTGGAGTTAAATGAAGAATAGACTACCAAAAACATTCATATTATCATCATTTCATAGGAGACCTCATGCTAGGCCTTGAGAAGGTGTTTTCATCTACCAACTTATTTATCTAACCTCATGTGCAAATTATTGTAGTTGCATCAATCTCAAGGAAAATCTATCTAGTATTGTATTCAAGCATTCACCAAGGTATGCCTCCAACTCCAAATCAAAGATCCATAACAGGTAGTTATGTTTAAGTTTGATTCTACGACTATTACTACTCAACTACCAATAATAAGCTAGATAATCCATTGACCCCAACCAAGCAAGTCTCCTAGCATCAATCCCAATCAATTGCTAACGCCACAAATGACTATGATGGAGATTGGATCCATTTCGTTCCCAAGAATTCATTGAACAATAATTCCCTTGTAAACAAAAATGTCCAGCCCAATAACTTTCAATCCATTAATGCATTGACAATGTGAGTTGAGTTTCCTTGTATTTGCATCTAGTTATGGATCTTGCCCGAGCTCATTTATATACCAATAGATGGCTTTATCTACCATCCCTCGCTACACCTCTCTTTTGGTCCCTTTTTGGACCTTAGGCTAAAAAGGAAGGACTACCTAAAACTTAACATGTTAAAGGGCATTAGAAAATTTTTCATAATTAAACTGCCATATAAGAAATTTAACCAACCCATTTGGTATATTAGTATTTATAACATTGTTCCCCAACTCTATACACTAAATGATAAGATCCATGGCCCCCATCTTATGGCCTAGCAAAACAAATCTATGGTTCTATTAAACCAAGATCCTTAGACTCATGTGCAAGCAACTATGTAAGTCAGTATAAGTGACAAATATGTGCATACCATTATAGCTTCACCATTTCCGAATGATACTTAACATTAACAAATTTTGTTCATGCAAAATATATGTGCTTCGATATTTATTTACAAAATGCAACTAATCTCCTTGCTTCAAATTTTTTGCTATGTCTTTTATCATTTGTTACTATTTCCCTTGCTAAACAATTTAAGCAATTATTACTGATTAATGCCTCAAGCTCTAAGTTACGCTTGTATTTTATTATACCCCAATTAATTTCATATACACAAGTTTTGAATCACATGAATATCATGATATTGTGCATCTTCTACTTTATTGTGGAGAAACATGGACTATCTAACATTTAAGGAATGTAGATGGATTTTAATATGAATTTTGTGTATTTTCATATTCATTAATCCATAAAATTAAACACATTTAAAGAAAATTATATGCACTATCTAAATTTTAATGTGTAAGATCAATTTTCTAATTTAAGTGAATCTATATTATCTAAGTTTTTTATGTGCAAGATCATTCTTTTATATTTTAAATGGAAATTTTGAACTTCTATGGTAATGAAAGAATTGCACTTATAATTAATTTTAACATATCTAAATTTTATTTTGTTTTAACTATTGCTTTATCTTACATTTTAATGATGTTAAAAGTAAAGAGTTTTTATTATTATTATATTTTTTTCACATTTTAATGATTTAAAAGTAAAGAGTTTTTTTTATTATTATATTTTATTTTTTAAGTTAGTATTCATGAGATTTGAATATGTGACTTTTCATTTACAACTTTTCATCTCAATTATTTATTACCAATTACTCTACCTTTATAAACAATTATTACTATTTTTTTCCCATGTATAAACAATTATTACTATATCTTACATTTTAATAACATTTTCCATTACAAGAAAAAATTTTAATCTCCTATAATAATAAAAGAATTACACATAATAAATGTTAGCATGTATACATGTTAGTTTTGTTTAACTATTAATAACATTTTAATACTGTTAAAAGTAAAAAGGTTTTATCCTTTAATTTAGTTATGAGAGTTGCTTAATAATTCTTTAAGTGAAAATTTTATCAGTTTTCAATAATAAAGGATTGATTATATTTAAAAAGAAAAAGAAATTTAAATAATATTTTTTATTTTTTATTTTTAGATTAAAAATAATAAAGGGTTTACCATATTTTCTATGTTCATTTTAAATAATGAATGATTGATGATTGATTATATTTAAAAAGAAAAAGAAATTTAAATAATATTTATTATTTTTAGATTAAAATTTACAAACATATGTGTGAGTTTACCATATTTTCCATATTCATTTTGAATGGAAAAATTTGTTTTGAAACTAAATTATTCGTTTATGCATAATTAAATTGTATTATAATTCAAAATATGGATATGAATTGGAAATAAATTGTTAATAATTTTTATATCAAGTGTCTTTGTTATTAAATGCTTATCTTTGGATAGTTAGTGAGGAGCAAAGCAAGTGGTAAAGTTGAAAAGTTGTAAATAGAAGATCATGTGTTCAAATCCTTCATTGATGCAATTAGATCCATTTTTTATATTTAAAAAATAATTATTTAATATTATAAATAATCAACCTTATCAATATTAAAATTATAACCAAAGTTTTTAAAATTTAATTAAAACAATATAT
Source organism: Larix kaempferi (assembly GCA_027924585.1). Classification (NCBI taxonomy): domain Eukaryota; kingdom Viridiplantae; phylum Streptophyta; class Pinopsida; order Pinales; family Pinaceae; genus Larix; species Larix kaempferi. The sequence continues at coordinate 4,482,026 of BSBM01001483.1, read as the reverse complement.
ATTAACTTTACTTTTTTAATCAACTTGGTCGAAGTTCTTAAATTTTAATTAAAACAATATACACTATTTTTTTAACATGGTAGGATATATATGCCAAAACTTATGACATCCATTATGAAGATATATATGCCAAAACTTTTTTCCATCAGAAAAAAATCATACTATTGCTATTCCATTGAATCAAATAGTACAAAGATAGTGTGAATATCATAGATCAAGATATCCAAACCAGAACTTGTTCTCAAAAAGATCATCAGCATAGCTTCTATACATAATTATAATCGCCCATCATAGGGAATTTACAAACAAAACTGTTCATCATCCCAAGAGTACAAAATATCTTAAAAGAAATATAAGTTACCCCTGTCAAGCAGACAGGCATCCATCCATTCTTCCCAGAAAAGAAAACCTTCAGGACCAACAAAGGCATCTTTTGAAAGTTGATCAGCTTGGGAATTGTGTGACCTGAAAATATGTTTGAAAGAAATCTGGTCTTGCTTTACAATCTCCTGACGAGTTCGAACACACCAATTTTTTAGATCAATAACATTGAGAATGTATTCATTTAAGGCCCATTTTATTGTTACTCGGGAGTCCCCAAAGACTTTGAGATTCACCAGGCCAAAGGAATTTGCCACCTTTAGAACAACCCAAAGTGCCAATAACTCTGCTTTCATATTGGTACCTCTGCCACCATTAAGACGAAGAGAAAAGTAATGGTTTTCATTGATATAGATGACCCCACCAGTTGCACACATACCATCCTGAGCAGCCCCGTCAAAGAATAAAATCGACTGCGAAACCACAAAGGAAAAAGAACTTTCACTCACAACTTTCTTACCATGTTCCACCTCAGGATAAGTCTGTAACAAATTACAAACAGACTTCACAAACTGCACAACATCAGGCTTCTTATTCTGAAAAATCACTTCATTCCTTATAAACCAGATGATCCAAGATATAAAAATAGGAAGGAAAAGTGGCTTTTTGTTATCCCTAACCCAATTGAGCAGACCAGTGCCAAAGTCCAAATCATCCCAAACAATCAGCAAATAGAGATCTTTACAACACAGAGACCAAATTTTTTGCAAAAACGAGCACTTCACAAAAAGATGTCCAGCAGATTCAGAACTTAAATTACATAAACAGCACCAGCTAGGACCATTCAATAAACAGCACCAGCTAGGAAAAAGAACTTTCACTCACAACTTTCTTACCATGTTCCACCTCAGGATAAGTCTGTAACAAATTACAAACAGACTTCACACACTGCACAACATCAGGCTTCTTATTCTGAAAAATCACTTCATTCCTTGTAAACCAGATGATCCAAGATATAAAAATAGGAAGGAAAAGTGGCTTTTTGTTATCCCTTACCCAATTGAGCAGACCAGTGCCAAAGTCCAAATCATCCCAAACAATCAGCAAATAAAGATCTTTGCAACACAGAGACCAAATTTTTTGCAAAAACAAGCACTTCACAAAAAGATGACCAACAGATTCAGAACTTAAATTACATAAACAACACCAGCTAAGACCAAAACTTATAACATATATACAATATTATCAAATATAGATATTTCTATTAATAAAAATATATATAAAATAGTCCATGCAATTCATACCATTTCATTCATGCTCGATGTTTTCTACCCATCATACATAATCTTTACACACTTCTATAAAAACATTATTTTTATTTGAAAATGATGGATAATGTGATTTGAGAATGCATAATCTTTGGACACTTCTATAAAAACATTATTTTTATTTGAAAATGATGGGTAATGTGATTTGAGAATTTCATTGTCATATTGGGATAAGATAATAGGAAAATGAAGAAAACTTTATAATGAAAATCTTTATAGTGAAATAATTGTTGAACATATTATAATTGGAATATGATGGAAAAATAAAACAAAGAACATATGGAGTAGAATGCATTATTTTCGTGTTATTATGAATTTTAATTATTATATATATTTTTAAATATAAAAGTCATTTTTTTTTAAATGTATATGTATTTATATCTTTTTCTTTATCTCAATAAATTTCGTTTAGAATTTAAATGTATAAATATCAAAAAGTCCAATTTTTCACAATCTTATTTTCAAATTCTTTTAAAATTTAAATATATAAATATTGAAAAGTCCAATTTTTCACAATTTTATTTTCAAATGTGTAAATAAAGTTTAAGGATTGATTTAATTTTCACGCGTAAATAAGATTTAAGGATTGATTTAATTGAAATTTAACTAGTGTAATAAGATTTAAAATGTTTTCATAAATTTAGTTTTATAGTGTACTTCAAATTTTGTAAAATTTCTAGTTTTGTGGTAAATGTTTTGTTTTCTATTTTTAATTAGTTTATTACCTTATTTATGATGGTAATTTATTTTTTATAAATAAGTTAGTGTTTATTTATCTTAATAAATAGATAAATGTACCCGCTACGTCCACAGTAACCTTTTTGGTGGAGGCATAGGAAGGGTGGTTAATTGGCTAATAGAGATTTTGAAGAGCTCAGTGGCTCACTTAAGAGCAAGTGTCACTGGCGAGACTTGAACCTGGATGGAGCGGATAACAATCTGATAACTCAACCACTCAGGCTAAACCCAATTGACAAAATTTGTCTTATATAAATATATATATATATATATATATATATATATATATATATTGTTTTAGGATCATCCCATCTTATCTTGTGCATCTTAAACATTGTAAAGGGAGGTTTACCCCTCAAATAGGCTTCTTATTCATATTCTTATTTCATTCTCAAGGCATTGGGTTACTCTTTCTTTCTATTTTTATGTTATTTTGGGGAATTGGTGCATAACATTTGGTATCAAAGCTATTTTCACTATAACATTTTTTGGGACATCTTAAACAAAAAAAATTGAAGAGCCTCAAGAGACATAGCAAAATTAATGTGGTAAAAATCTCAAGTCCTAGTTCATTATAATTTTGGAGTTACGGTTTGTGGAAGTTTGGGATTTTCACTAGTCCAAAAACTAGTCTTAAAAAGGTGTTCTTGGTAAAATTGTTATATCTAAAACTTGAAATCTCCAAATTGAGTGCCACCTATTTCATCAAAAAAATAAAAAGATGGACCATATTATTTGTGGTAGAAATTTCAGAATCAAAAATAGAAAATTGGACATGTAGCAGATCAAACAAGTTCACTCTCTCGAAAGGTTCAAAAACAATAAGTTTTGGGAAACTTACCATAACTTTATCTTGGTACATTAGAATATGATAAAACCTATGGAATTACGAAGAAGACACACTAGGATGTACTACAAGTTGAAAATAAAGATTCAGAGGAGTTGAAATTTCAATTATAATTCAAGAGAAAGTCGATCACCAAGACAACCCACAAATCAAGATTTTGAAAGGTATGTTAACTTGAAACTTGCATAACTTTTGATTGAAAGAATTGTTTTGTTGGAATTTGTGCAACTTCGAAAGATATTATTATTGTATTTGATTGTACCTCCTAAGGGAGTTGAACTTGATGTAATTAATCATGTAAACCCTTGAAAGAATCAATGTAAACCTTGGGGTGAAAAGCAAGCAAAAGAAAAGGATAAAAATAAATTATTTATTGTTGCCCAGGAGAAGTCGGCCCAGTTAGGTAAAAAGGCCAGTTGGAACTTGTATAAATAGAGGGAAAGTTCACATCATTATTCACTCATCCACTCAACACAAGTTCGCATCACCTGGAGAGAGATTCACACCTGCAGCAAGGAGAAGACCATATTTGGGGCTTCTATTTTTGGAAAGCATTTCCATCTTTTCTCTCTCATCATTGTACTATGTTCTCAGAACTATCATCTCTATACGAAGGTTGTTGGGTTTTCTCCCGATTGGGTTTCCCAGGATAAACTCTTGTGTTATTGTCTCTGTGCTTTGTCTTTCTTCTAGTGATCCTATTGAATTTATGCAATTGAATTATTATGCTATAATTGTATGAAAATCTAACATGGTATCAGAGCGATACTAGAAGAAGCCATTATCGGAACTAGGGTTTCATCTTTCAAGGCCTTCACTCAACTTTTCGGCGGAAAAAGAGCCTTGGGAATTTCGCTCTAAGGAGGGTGCATCTTTTGGTGAAGGCAAAATTCAATTATGAGAATTTTCAATTTTTGACCTAATTCTACAGTTGCAGCAGAAATTAGGGTTTTATTTTTTGACCTACTTCCTCCACAGTTTTGGCTCGGCCCTACCTTTTCTCAACTCGCCTTGCTAGGGCGCATCTACCTGTGGAGTCAGTTTTCCAAAATTCCAACTTTCATTTTTTACCTAGCTTCTGCTAGGGTTTTTGGTCCATATCTGCAGTCAAGATGATTGGAATGAAGGTTGAAGATTGTTTGGAAGGGGCCTCCAACTTCATCTCTTGGAAGTATAGGGTTCTTCTTCTACTAGAAGAAAATGATCTCTTGCAATTTGTTAATGAGAAGGTCCCAGAACCAGAAGCCGAAGAAGACAAATCTCGTTGGAGGAAGAATGATGCTAGAGCAAGAAGGATTTTGGTGGACTCAGTTAGAGATCACTTGGTTCCTCAAATATCAGGAAAGAAGACTGCTAGAAAGATGTTCAAAACCATAAAGAAGCTATTTGAACATAGTAGTATCAATGTAACACTCACATTGAGGAACCAACTATTAAATATGAATATGTCCAAGTTAGAATCCATTGCCTCATATTTCCTGAGGATCATAGAACTAAGGGACACGCTTAGTACCAGTGGAGATACCATTGATGATGAGGAGCTTGTCATTACTACTCTAAATGGTCTCCCACCATCTTGGGAGTATTTCATTCAAAGTATAAGCGGTAGATCCAAGCTACCCAAATTTGATAAGTTATGGGAAGATTGCACTCAAGAAGAGACAAGAATAGCAGCACAACAAAGACTTCATGGCAGTCAACCTAAGGAGAATTAAGAATTTGTATCCCATGCCAAGAAAGGAAAGGGACGGGGAAGAAAGTTTTACAAACACACGCACCAAGGTAGGATATCAAGTCCACCCCCGGACCAGAAGAAGAAGAAGAAGTATTTATCTCAGATACAATGCTACAGGTGCAAGACATCTGGTCATTACGCCAGTAATTGTCGAAGCTCAAACAAAAGGAAGCATGAAGCCTCAACTACTGATGTAGAAGAATACCATCATCATAAGAAGCAAAGGAATGAATATTGTACATAATTATTCTTCATATAAGATTTATTAGGTACTGTTCCCACCACTAGTGATACATGGCTCATAGATAGTGGTGCTTCTAGACAGATGACAAGATATAAAGAAAATCTTTCAGAATTGATTGAGAAAGATTCTCATCTCCGTGTTGTACTTGGAGATGATGCTAACTACACTATGAAGGGATCTGGGGACACCTCCCTTCAGCTAAATTCTAATGATATTTTACATTTGAGTGATGTGCTCTATGTACCTGGTATGAAAAGAAACCTTGTTTCCATCTCAACCTTGGAAGACAAGGGATATAAAGTAGCATTTTCAGATGGGAAAGTGCTTACTTGGCACAAGAACTCAAGCATGGATACAACCAAGGTAATTGGTACGAGAGAGGAGGGCCTGTACCGACTAAGCACTCCACCAGTTCAAGCCTTAGTCCATGATTCTACAAGCATGGATGAGTTATGGCACAGAAGACTAACTTATCTAAATTATCGAGCTCTCCCAACATTGAAGAATATAGTGACAGGTTTACCAGTGCTTCAAGTAGACCATGATGGAACATGTAGAGGATGTGCACTTGGCACAAATTCCAAGAGATCCTTTCCAACCAGTGAGAGCAGATCTAAAGGAATTTTGGATCTAGTACACTCTGACTTGTGCAGACCCATGACAGTTGCTTCATTGGGCGGATATCATTACTATGTAACATTCATTGATGACTACTCACGGAAGACTTGGATATACTTTCTCAAGATGAAGGAATCCGAGGAAGTACTCGGTAAATTCAAAGAATTCAAAGAACAAGTCGAGAATATTTCAGGAAAGAGGATCAAGTTCCAGAGATCACATAATGGTGGAGAATACACCTCTACAGAATTCAATGATTTCTGCAAGGAAGCAGGAATTAAAAAGGAAGCTAACGGTTCCCTACAACCCTCAACAAAATGGGGTTGCTGAAAGAAAGAACAGAACAATTGTGGAGGCAGCGAAAGCCATGATACATGACCAGAGTCTACCAATGTTCTTATGGGCAGAAGCTTCCAGAACAACTGTATATGTACAAAACAGATGTCCACATAAGATAGTGAAGAACATGACTCCGAAAGAAGCTTTCACAGGAGTGAAACCAGAAGTGGGCCACCTCTGGATCTTTGGTTGTCTAGTCTATATACATGTTCCCAAGGAGAAAACAACGAATTTAGAACCTTCAGGCAAGAAGGGAACTTTTGTGGGATATAGTGAGTCTTCAGAGGCTTACAGAATCTACATCCTGGGATTCAAACAGATTGAAGTCAGCAGGGATGTGACCTTTGAAGATGAGATGGTTGTTAGGAAAGGCAGAGGATCAGACATGGATATCAATGATGAAGAAATGATAGAACCAAAGGAGATGAGATCATCTCCCCCTCCAATTCAGAGGGAGTTAGCAGAAAGGGATGAACCCATCGATCTTATTGATCCAGTTGATGTCCCTAGAGATATTGCAGTAGGCCGGAAAAGACCTAGATGGACACAACAGACCTTGCAGGATGTAGAGGGGCATGAAGCCCTACATGGTACTTTATGAAAAAGCAAAAGACCTCAAAGGTTCTCCAGTTATGTAGCATTGATTAGTCACATCATTCACTTAGAATCGACCACTTATGAAGAAGCATCCAGACACCAAGTTTAGGAGGATGCCATGGTGGAAGAATACCAATCCATCATGAAGAATGATGTGTGGGAAGTTGTGCCGAGACCTGAGGAGAATTCAATAGTGACTTCCAAGTGGTTATACAAAATCAAGCATGGAGAAGATGGGAGAGTTGAAAAATACAAGGCTAGATTTGTCGCCAGAGGGTTCTCTTAGAAAAAGGGAGTCGATTATGATGAGACATTTGCTCCTGTGGCTTGATATACTTCCATCAGATCAATCATTGTTGTTGCTTCAGCTATGGGATGGAACTTGCATTAGATGGATGTCAAGACAACCTTTCTCAATGGTGTTATTGAGGAAGAAGTATATATTGAGCAACCAGAAGGGTTTATTGTCCATGGAAAGGATTCTCACGTATGCAGATTGAAAAAGGCCTTGTATGGACTCAAGCAAGCACCTTGTGCTTGGTGTCGACGGATAGACGAATTCCTGGTGAGCTTGGGATTTACCAAGAGTGATGCAAGCCCCAACCTTTACTACAAGGTTGTGGATGATGAGCCACTGATTTTGGTACTATATGTTGATGACCCGTTTCTCACTGGAAATGAGAAACTTATCGTATGGTGTAAGAAGAAACTCGCCTCTGAGTTCGAAATGAAGGATCTTGGATTGATGCATTACTTCTTTGGATTAGAAGTATGGCAGAGGTAGAAGGAGATTTTCCTAGCTCAAGGAAAATACACCATAGATCTTCTGAAGAGATTCCGAATGTTGGGCTGCAAGTCCATGGCTACTCCGATGGATGCAAATTTGAAGAAGCTAAGGGATTTTGCTTCAGATTCATATTTGATTGATCCTACTATGTATCGCCAGCTGATTGGGTCCTTGATGTATCTGATGAACACCAGACCAAATATATGTTTTGCTGTGAATGCTCTCAATCAATTTATGTGTGAGCCGAGGGAGATTCACTTGATTGCTGCAAAACATGTGCTCAGATACTTGCATGGCAATGTGGGGTATGGCCTGAGATATGCTTCAGAATGTGACTTGAGATTGCTAGGGTTTACAGACTCAGATTGGGTCGAATGTGTTGCAGATAGGAAGAATACTTCCGGATGTTGCTTCATTTTGGATTCTGCAGTGATTTCCTGGTGAAGCAGGAAGTAGAACTCAGTAGTACTCAATATTGCAGAGGCCAAGTATATGGCTGCTAGTACAGCAGCCCAAGAAGCAGTATGGCTTCGTAAACTCCTTGCAGGATTGTTTGGACAGATTTCAGAGCCAACCATGATTCACTGTGATAACCAAATCTATTGGCAGATGTCAATGAATCTTGTATTTCACGACAAGTAGAAGCATATAGAGATTCGATATCACTTCATTTGTGATATGGTGCAGAAAGGTGCAATCGAGTTATAGTATATTTTGACAGATGACCAGACTGCAGATGTTCTCACCAAGCCTCTTTCCAGGATGAAGTTTGAATACTTTCACAAAATACTTGGAGTAGAAGAGAACGTGTCCCTCCTTGAGAGGGAGAGATGACCTAGAGATATTTACCCTACTTTCACCCAGGTGCCTCTACTCGTCTAGGTACTCAACCAGGTATGGGAGAAATCCCATCGGTAGATGAGACAAACAGGTGGTAGATAGTCAAGTTCACACAGGTTCCTCTGCTCGTCCATGTTCTCATCCAGGTATGGGATAAATCCCATCGGCAGATGAGACAGACAGGTAGTAGTCGGTCGTGTGATGATTGCACAGGTACCTCTACTCGTTCAGGTTCTCAGCCAGGTATGGGAGTACCCCATTGGAAGATGAAATGAACAAGAAGTAGATGGTTGTGCACCTCTGCTCGTCCAGGTTCTCATCCAGGTATGGCAGGATCCCACCGGCAGATGATACGAACAGGTAGAAAATGGTATAGCAGATGGTAAATCCTATCTCTTAGACATCCAGGTAATATGGAGAGACTCTCTTGGACTTGCCGAAGGACTGGTGGAGTTGATGCATGATGACACTTCTCGAAGGACTAAGACTATGTTGACAACCTTCAGTATGTATAGAGATGATGGAGACAGTATAGATGTACGGATGAAACCCAAATGATTGTGATGTTGATGAAGACCGAAGAATACCTTCCTTGTTGAGAGGGAGTGTTGCAATTTGTGCAACTTCATAATATATTATTAGTGTATTTGATTGTACCTCCTAAGGGAGTTGAACTTGACATAATTAATCATGTAAACCCTTGAAAGAATCAATGTAAACCTTGGGGTGAAAAGCAAGCAAAAGAAAAAGATAAAAATAAATTATTTATTGCTCCCCAAGAGAAGTCAACCCAGTTAGGTAAAAAGGCCAGTTGGCACTTGTATAAATAGAGGGAAAGTTCGCCTCATTATTCACTCATCCACTCAACACAAGTTCGCATCACTTGGAGAGAGATTCGCACCTGCAGCAAGGAGAAAACTATATTTGGGGTTTCTATTTTTGGAAAGCATTTCCATATTTTCTCTCTCATCATTGTACTATGTTCTTGGAATTATCATCTATATACGAAGGTTGTTGGGTTTTCTCCCGATTGGGCTTACTAGGAATAACTCTTGTGTTATTGTCTCTGTGCTTTGTATTTCTTCTAGTGATCCTATTGAATTTATGCAATTGAATTATTATGCTATAATTGTATGAAAATCTAACATGTTTAAGGTGATTCAAAAGGTGTAATAGATTGAAAAAAAATAGAGAGGAGGCTTTGTAAATATTAGTGGGCTCAAGTTGCAAGAGGTGGAGCAAAAGGTTCTATGCGCACTAAACCTCCTAAAGGCTCATCCATGACACAAGATGAGAATGATGATGTGAACATTGAGGTGTACAAGATTACCAAAAGAGTAACAAATCTTGAAAATATAATGCTAAGAAAGGTGTACATCATGAATATGGTAAATAAGGATAAATTCCAAGCATTCAAAGGGGATGTCCAAGTTGACCTCAAAAAGAACCTTGAAAACATGAGGGGAGGACTTGTGAAGGATATAAGAAACCTATTTACACAAAATTCAACTCCTTGAGAAGAGGATAAGGAGAACAAGATGGCGAAGTACTAGTCATCTTGGGATAAAATTCTATCATTCTCAAAGAATAAGAGCCTTGAATCCCTGACACTTGATTTCTCATTACTCTTAGATCCACATAATCATGGGGTTCAACTTGGGACCAAAGGTCTACTTCATTCCCAAGACAGATATGAAGAAGTTTGATGGTAATGATCCCATAAAATGAATATTCTAGATGGTACAATTATTTGATCCACACGAATTTTCGACTTTACAAAAGATAACTATCACATCCTTGTATCTAGAACTTGATATGTGGTACCAATGGCTTTGCGATCATAAAAAAGGACTCTATTGTCTCTTGGTTGGTATTTATGGATGAATAATTGAAGACACATTACAGAGATATTAAGAGAAACAAATTATTTAGCCACTTGATAAATCTCGAGCAAAGAGGTCCAATTGCATAACACATTAAGAATTTTCAAAAGTTGAGACTTAGAGTGAAAAACATTTCAACGGATAATTGGTTGGATCTCTTTATGGGAACTTTAAAGGAGAGCATTCAACATGAGGTACATCTCTTTGAACTTAAATAATTGGAGAATGCTGTTAGTTTGGCAATGAAAGTTGAAAGTAAAATTGTGTCTGCTAGAATGGTTGCCACTAATATCTATGGAAAGGAAAATGATTCCCCCTAACATCACTAAGCCTACAAGGTTGATGACTCAATAAGTGGAGGAAAGAAAAGCAAAGGGACTAAGTTTCAATTGTGACATCAAATATAGTAAGGGGCATAAGTGCAGTGAGAAGAAATTATTCTACATAGATTGTGAAGAGGAAGAAGATTTGAAATTGGAACAGTCTCAAGTGGTAGAACTAGAAGATACTATCCAATGATATCTTGTCATGCATTGGCCAACATTAGCACTCCTCAAACTCTCAACATAGAAGGATATATCAAAAAGAAAAATGTAACAGTATTGATTGATTCTAATAGTACCCATAACTTCATTGATTGCAAATTAGCGTTGCTTTATATATCCAATACCAAATTTCAAGTAATGATTGCAGATGGATGTACCATAAGTTGTTCAGGGAATTTCCATGGTATTAAGCTTACTATGGGGGGTGGGTATTTATTAGATAGTCTGTTAGGATATTAAGACACTTAGGGGTTAGTTAAGATCAACTTGGTATAATTTTTCTTAAGGTAAGATGTGTTTCTTTAGTATGCATGTGTACATATATCATCTAACAGTCACAATATGTTATAGACACAGAGTGATCCAACAATTCATTCTCACCTTGATCTTAATGGTCATTGATTCATGGATTAACACCCGATTGGTCCATGATCTCTATTTAAAGATCACGGAGGGTCATTTTCCCAATGATTGATTATGATAAACTCATTGTAACATTCTTTTTCTTTTGCATAATAATATTGCCTCAAGTAGCTATTTGGATAGGGTTGTGGATTGTTTCCCTCTTTGAGGGTTTTAACCACATAAAAACTCAGTGTGTTGATATGTGATCTATTTGTGTGAGTAGTTGCTCAAAGTGTTTGATCTTTTTGAAATATCATGTGTTTTTCAAACATGGTATCAGAGCTCTTATGAAGTTCTGCTTATGTTGATGATTGAGATCTTGAAATGGTGTTGTCGACGTTGTCAAAGGATTTCTAGTTGTGATATTTTTGTGCATTTCTAAGTTGAGAAATTTGTTCCATTGTGTTTGTTCTTCTTCTTTCAGTTGGAAATGTTTTCCGTTTCATTAAAAAAGGTTTATGTTTTCCCAAGATACGACCATTTTACTAGATACGGAGGTATATTATTTACAATTACGCATTTTTTTCTGATATTCTTTCAGATTTTATCCTGGTTTTTATTTTATTTTTGGTTTGTTACCTTTACAATATGTGTATGTTCTTTTCCATACACTATATGTGAACTCGCCAAATCAAAAAAAAAGTGGAAAGGGTTTTATTTACTACATATGCTCTTTGTCATGCACTTTGTACGAACTCAGTAAACTAGAAACAATGAGAAAAAATACATTTTTCGATAAAACTAACCAAGAAAATAACCCCAAATATGAGACTTTTCAGTTTTAGAATTTGGTTTTTTGTTTTTGTGTGGTTGTGTAATGAGTCTTGCAGACCAAAAAACAAGTTTTTCGGGGTAGGCCAACAACAACAACAACAACACACCCTCATTCTCCTCCATAACAGTACCAAATTTTTTGCTTAGCTCACTTGGTTGAAAGTTAATTTAAAAATTAAGATTTCTTGGGTTCAAATCCTTTTTGTTTCTTTTTTTGTAAAAGTCCATGTAACTTTAAGTTATAAAGTAACTATATTGTAAAAGTGTTCCCCACTTGTTTTATAAAAGTGGGTCACTTATTTTGAAGCAACTTATTTGTAAAAGTGAGCTTATATGAAAAGTTAGTAAGAGGGGGATTCTTTACTACATTTGTTTTTTGTTCTCATCACCACATGGATCAACCTTTTCCTGCCACATGGCTCCTTGGCTCTTTTTATGCCTTTCTTCAAAATGGAATAACTTTGGCATCCAAAGTCTGTTTTCAATGTTGTCTTTTTTAAATTGCCTACTTTTTTTAGATCTTTGCATCTAGACCATCAATTACTGCTTTTAAATCCATATTACTTGTGTATTTCAATATGAATTCTCCATGTGATAATGTATTATGTGTTCCAAGAATTTCCTGCAATTTGTTGTCAGTCTATCAAATCACTCATTATGGTGAAGGTAAGACTGTAATTTTTACACCTCAGCAAGTTGTAATCAAGGATTTCAAATATCCTAAGCATGTCCTAGTATTGTAATTGTTGATGATATTACTAGGTTGTACAGATTGTTATCCATAATTTGCGTTCATTGCATTGACCTGGAAACCGACCTTTCTCGTGATCCCTGAAGCACTTAACCTGAGTAATTGATCCCACTTGCCCTGTTCTATCATTCACCATTTTTGGCAGCATCGACGCACCTTGCATAACTGACAAAGGGTGTCAATTTACATCGATGCGATCTTCTATATAAGCATCTTGCGCCATCGACACAGTTGGCCTTCATGTCAACCCACGTTGATGAGTTTCGACGAACTTTGATTTACTGTTAATCGCATCGATGTCCGTATGTGAAAATTATTAGTTTTTCAAGAGGTTTCCAGAAGTGGATCTTAGCTGGACACCATCACCGTCATGCCAGCTAGACTCACCCTCATCTTCCTTATCCTTTGGGGTCACATCTCATTGTTATTGCCATCCCTATCTCTTATAAGTACAAGCATTTTCCAAGGGGGTGTATTTAGTTGGAAAGAACAATCAAGAAAGAGTGTTATGCTGAAGGAATCATCCCAGGGTGATTAATTCTAGATCTCAGTCTGTCACAGGAGACCATTGGAGTAGAGGAGGAACCCATCGGGAAGGAGGTGCAACGCTTCCATTCTGTTGATAATAAAATGACATGTTATGTTTCACATATATGATTAGTTTCCATATATTATTTATTTCCTTGGCCGTACATTTAGCTTGATCATATTACTAGTATCCCATTGCATGTTTGTCTAGTATCTTGCTTGACAGGTGATCTGCTCAAAGCAGGTGAAGGGGAACATTGGAGCGCTAGCTCGGAAAGGGAGGAGCATTCTTCTATCAAGAGGTAAATCATCAAACCTTCTATTTGGATCAAGTTAGGGGAATAAACATGATTTGTCTTGTTTTGTTTCTAGCTTAGGAATCGGGCTAGGGAGGTTAGCTCATATCCGTATTTGCAGACTAATCCACTATAACACAGATTCAACAACTTTGGGTCATCACCTTTTCTCTTCATTTTTATTGCTCATGCCGATAACTTGAGAAAACTTTGGCTTGAGCAATTTGGTCATTTAAACTATCACTCATTGCAGCAACTATGTAATCAAAAAATGGTGACTGGTCTTCCTCGTGTCTCTTGTCGAGATAGCGTTTGTCCCGGGTGTGTTCTCGGTAAACATTATCATGACAGGTTTTAAAAATGTGCCTCTTGGCACACCTCAACCCCCTTGTAGCTTGTTCACAACGGTTTATGTGGTATGCTTCTTTCTATGCCTTCAAGTATTTCTTAAATTTTATTGATGACTTCTCCATACCCAATTACCTTTATTTCTTAAAACCTGAGTGAGTTTTTTACACGTTTTTTGCCTAAAAGGCCCTTGTAGAGAAACAATATGGACATCAAATGCACAAGTTAAGAACATATAACAGAGGTGAATATGTAAACAACAAATTTACTACTTACTGCACTAAACATGGAATTCAAATGAAACATATTGTTTTATATACACCACAGCAAAATGGTGTTCCTAAGAGAAAGACCCACACGTTAAAAGAAATGGGTAATGTATGCTCTAACCTAAGGGATTAAGTCTTCAATATTGGGATGAAGCCATTAATTGTGTCAATTACATAGTTAAACGCACTCCCACAAAATCTTTAAAAGATATCATACCAAAATAAGCATGGAGTAACACTAAACCAGATTTCAGCCACTTTCGCGTGTTTGGTGTTAAAGCATGGGATTATATTCCTAATGAAAAATGGAAAGCATTGCAGCCTCAAAGTGAAAAGTGCATATTTGTTGGATATTCTAAAGATGTCAAAGGTTATATACTTCTTCAACCACATTCCCATGATATAATTATTAGAAGAGATGTTAAATTTGATGAAAACTTCTTGACCTGTGAACCTAATTCGGTGTATGATCCATATGTGGCCTGCGATCCATCTTTGGCGCTTGTGCCATATTCTACTCCCAAATTCCTTGACGATTTTCCTACTCCATCTTTTCATGGTGACAGTGAGGATGAAAATCCACCTTCACTTGCTCATTTCCCTCCAGTTGCACTAGCAAAGGAACTTCCTCTATGGGTCCATTCAACATGTGAATCCGTTGGTGATCTTGTCGGTGATCCTAGAGATCAATGCCGAACATGTTCTTGGTTCCAGTGAAACACTGCTCTTTTGGCTCAAGTTTCAAAGAATCATGATCCATAGACATTTGCGGAAGCTTCGGGCCATACAGATTGGGATGCAGCTATGAATGAACAATATTGTTCCTTAATGGTGAATGATACTCGGGATCTTGTACCTCTTCCAAAAGGAAGAAAACTTGTTAGATGTAATGGGTCTCCAAAACTAAGTATGCATCAGATGGAAGTGTTGAAAGACTGAAGGCAAGGTTAGTTTCCAAAGTATTTTCCCAAGTTGAAGGAAGTGACTGCAATGAAACCTTTGCACTATCACCAAAATTAACTCCATATGCCTTGTTCTTTCCCTTGACATCTTCTATAAATGGGAGGTCCATCAAATGGATGTCAAGTATGCCTTCTTGCATGGGGATTTGCAAGAATAAATTTACATGGAACAGCCTCCTTGCTATGTTCATAATGAATCTAGCCTTGTTTATCACCTTAAGAAGTCGATTTATGGCCTTAAGCATGCCAAAATGGATAGCTTTCTTCTTGACTTTGGTTTTTCTAGATGTCATTTTGACCCCAATGTCTATAACAAGAAAGTAGGAAACCATATAATCATCCTTATTCTTTATGTTGATGACCTTATTCTTACTGGTAATGGCCATAAACTTTTAACCCATGTGAAGTCTAGCCTTAAGAAAACCTTTGAAATGATAGAATTAGCAAATTTGCATTATTTTATTGGCCTCCAAGTCTTGCAAACCAAAGAAGGAGTTTTTATTTCTCTGTCTAAGTATGCCTATGGCCTTCTTCGTCGCTTTCACATGTAAACCAACCCCATCTCCCTTCCAGTATGGAGTCAAACTTTCTGCTACTTGCATTTCACCCAAAGTAGAAGCCACCTTGTATCGTCAGCTAGTTGGTAGTCTCTTATACTTAACTCATACATGACTTAATATTTCCTTTGTTGTTGGTCTTGTTGCCCAATATATGCAAATGCCTCATGAAATCCATTGGAAAGCGTCAAAAAGGATACTTATGTGTATCTAGGATACAGTTCAGTTTGGGATTCATTACAGTTTAAGGGGACTCCTTTGTTTGTTAGTTTCACTGATTTAGATTGGGCCAGTGACCCTTATAATTGAAATTCTACTTTAGGTTATTTTTTCAGTATTGGTTTCAGACCTATCACTTGGGATTGTAAGAAACAACAAGCTCTTGTTATTTCTTCAGTAGAATCAAAGTATCGAGCCGTAATTAATGCAAGTCGAGAAGCTTTGTGGCTTCGACAAAACCTTTCAGAGTTTGGATTCGAGCAACAACATCTAACTACCCTTTGGTGCGACAATTGAAGTGCCATCAAGCTCCTCAAAGATACAATTCAACATTAGTGCAACAAACACATTGAGCTGCATATGCACTCCATGATTGCATTCCTAAAGTGTTATTTTTCCCTACATATGATCAAGTTGCAAACATCTTCACAAAGTCTCTTACATAAGTGAATTTTTCTAAACTTCAATCTATGGTAGGAGTTCAAAAATTTGACATTAAGAGGGGATAGGCTCTAATGCCTCCTTCCTTCTCCTATAGGGTCACTTTTTTAAATCCTTCAATCCTATCCCAAGTTATTCTTAAGACAAGATGTTAGGATATTAAGACACTTAGGAGTTAGTTAAGGTCGGCTTGGTATAATGTATCTTTAGGTAAATTGTGTTTCTTTAGTATGCATTTGTACATATGTAATCTGACGGTCATGATATGTTCTAGACATAGACTAATACGACGGTTCATTATCACCTCGATATTAACAGCCATTGATCCATGGTTTAGAACCCAATTGTTCCAAGATCTCTATTTTAAGAGCACACAAAGTCATTTGCTCAATAATCGATTGTGAGAAATTCATTGTAACATTCTTTTTTCTTTTGCATAATAATATTGCCTCAAATAGCTATTTAGCTAGGGTCGTGGATTGTTTCCCTCTTCGATGGTTTAGCCATGTAAAAACTCGATGTGTTGATTTATGATCTGCTTGTGTGAGCGGTTGCTCAAGGTGTTCGATATTTTGGAAATATCCTATGTTATTCAAACATAGTCCAATGATTGCAATCCAAATGGGTGGTGTTGATGGTGTAGTAGGGTTCTAATGGTTACAATCCCTAGGAATAATGGCTCTTAATTTTCAAGAACTTTTCATAAGATTCTTCTCAGAAGGAAAGGAAATTGAAAATGAAAGGGAGACACTCTAAAGTCATAAGCTCTAATAGCATGACCAAATTGCTAAAAAGGGACACCATGGTGTAATTGCACAATTGTGCTCACTAGATGTTCAAGCATCTATAGCCTCCATTCCATCAGATCTCCAAAGAGTTATTGACAATCATTCCAATGTATTTGAAAATATGTTTAAATCTCTCCCACTTGTTAAATATCAAGACCATGCTATTCACATGCAACCAAGAAATGTACCACCTAACATTAGACCTTACAGGTACCCATATGCACAAAAGAGTGAGAATGGGAATATGGTTCAAGAAATGATAGATGTTTCCATCATCCATCCTAGCTAAAGTGATTTCTCTACACCAATTGTGATGCTTAATAAAAAGGAAGGTTCATGGTGTTTATGTCCAGATTATAGAGACCTCAACAAGATGACCAATAAAGTTAAGTTTCCTATTCATGTCATTGATGAATTATTAGATGAATTACAAGGAGCAATTTTCATTACCAAGTTGGATCTTCATTCTAGATATCATCAAATTATAATAAGCCAAGAAGACATTCCAAAACTACCTTTCTAACACATGTAGGTCATTATGAATTTTTGGTATGTTGTTTGGGCTTACCAATGCAACTTCCATGTTTCAAAGTTTGATGAATTTTGATTTTAAATCCTCCTTGGGAAATTTGCTTTCGTATTTTTTGATGATATACTTATCTGTAGCAAATCTTGGGAAGAGCATGTACAACATGTTCACATGGTCTTAAAACTATTCGAGGAGAAACAACTATATGTCAAGCCTTCTAAGTGTACCTGTAGGGTTTGGGAAGTGCAATATTTGGGTCATATTGTATCTCATGAAGGATTCAAGGTGAACCCCAGCCAAAATCAAAGCTATGATGGAATGGCCAGTTCTCAAAACCTTGAAGAATATTAAAGGATTCTAAGAATTGAGAGGCTATTCCTACAAGTCCGTTAAGAATTATGGTCAAATAGCAACACCTCTAACCATTTTATTGAAAAATGAGGCATTTTCATGGACTAGAGAAGCAACAAAATCCTTTGAAAAACTTAAAGAGGCTATGTGTACAACTCTTGTATTAGCCACACATGACTTAAAAAAAACTTTATAGTGGAATGCGATGCCTTGGGGGCATGGCATTGATGTGGTATTAATGCAAGAAGGAAGCCCCATTACATTTGAAAGTTTCCAAATTAAAGGGAAAAACTTACTCATACCAATTTATGAAAAGTAAATGTTGGTTGTGCTACATGCAATTAAGAAATGACACCCTTACCTAATAGGAAGACACCTCAAGGTAAGAACAAATCTTGATAACCTTAAGTACTTCTTATAACAACGATTATATTTAGAAGAGAAACAAAAATGGGTTACAAAGATGGTAGCTTATGACTTTGAAATAATCTACAAACAAGGAAAGCAAAATGTGGTGGTGGATGCACTTTCAAGTAAAGAATAAGACACAAAGGAATTACTCTGTGCTATTTCCATTTTGTAATATGATTAGGTAGAAGAAGCAAGGATATAATGGAATAAGAATCAAAAGGCATGCAAGATAATTCAACAACTATAGCAAGACCCTAATGTAATACATGAAATTGTATGGAAAAATGATTCACTATGGTACCAAGATTGCCTATATTTATGTAAGAATCTCCAACTTAAATGAAAGATCCTTTTGGAACTACACACTTCTCCTATGGGAGCACATCCAGGGCTCTTGAAAACTTAACAAAAGATCAAGGAGGAGTTTTTATGGGAAATTTTTAAAACTAATGTCCAAAATCTTGTGGTAGAATGTTTAGTTTACCAACAGAATAAGGGAGATATAATCAAGACACTATTTCTTCTACAACCATTAGGCATATCAAGTCAACAATGGAAGAGTGTTACACCTAAAATCCTACCATCATGAGATTTAGTGTATACATCCCTAAAGTTTCATTGACTAAGTTATTGGCCTGGAAGAGATATAACCCATTTACACTAGGTTTTGAGAGGTCGTCGCAGGCTGCACTCATACAACCTGCGACGTCACACCTTGCTCTCTTGCAGGGTGCGACGATGTCAGTTAATGGACAAAAATAGCTCCTTTGAGCCCATTCTCGAAGCTGACTGACATGGATCCCTATCCCTAACCTTGTGGGAGAGCTGGCACTCGGTTCCTAAGCTCTTCGAAGGATCCCCTATCTCTCTCATACCATATCTCAACCTACCCTATCCATACCCTATCCACTTAGTCCTATATAAATGGAGCTTTGTCCCTCTCCAAAGGTAGGAAGTCTATAGTGTCTACATGCTGGTGAAATCATCTTGGAGAGATCTCCACTCATCCATTGCGAGACTCACACTTCCTTGGGAGGATATGGAATTGGCTTGGATGGAGAAGGGCTACTTCATTAAGCTTTGGTTGTAGTCGTTCTTTTCTATGTACTTTCCCTATATTTACAGTAATATAAACGCTTTCTACCAATATTGTTGTGTTGATTATATTGTGTAGTTTACTTGCTTAACTGTTTACTTAGATCCGTTATCATTTGGACGTTTTTACTTGTTTGTCTTGTTTTGTGCATCTTGACAGGTCTTGGAGCTTAGATATGACGACCGCAAGGCGTGGAACAACATCGAGGAAAAGGGACTGCAAATTTGAGGTAAGACATCCAATAACTTGATCCTTAACTAGATCTAGGAAAGTGGTTTATAGTCTGTACTATTTGTTCTAGACTCACATTGAGCTAGGGAGATCCGGCTCGCGACCGCTCAAGTGGATTGTCTGTCAAACAAATCTGGCGACCATACTGGGGAAGAACATTGTTTTGTAGTTGTCAATTTGAATGTCATTTTCAGTTGATTTCTTGTTACAAGCCATTTTATTTGTCATTTGCCTCTTAAACTGGTTTCACCATCAGATCTTCACTCTGAAGAGTTTGATTACCTTCCTTTGAGTTTGTACTTCTCATTTTCAAACCATTTCATGCTCATTGTTTGGAGAATTGGTTCATTTTTTAACTCGGATCTCACCTGTCGCACCTGGTCAATGGACTCAGAGCGACACTGTGTCATTTTTTTTATCTTTGTTCTTTGCCTGTTAGTATGTCGTCGCAACCCTTTCATTGGTCTTTTGCGACACCGTCGCACTTCCCGCATTAGTGAACTGTGACATCGCACTGTGTACAAGCACAGAGTGCACCGATCTGCCATTTTTTCCATACAGGCACCCCTTCTCCAGTTCTGATTTGAGTTATGGTTTGTGTGAAAGCTCCCTCTATACTGTAAGAGCCAGTCAGAGACCCCATCTTTGATTTGTGTGATTGAGTTGTTTGGTTTTATTTGGAGTTGTTTTGGGTTCCGTCTTGGACAAGTCTGAGATTTGGTAGTGGTGGACACTCTTGTCTCCCCCACCTACATCCACTCACCCTTGCATTCCCTCCTCTCCTTTCCAAATCTGTTCATTGTATTGGATCGGTTTCCAGACCTCATTTGCATTCATTTTTTAGCTTTGCTTGCTTTAGTGCTACTTGTCACTGATTGATTTTGAGTGTTTATGTGTACTTTCAGTGCATTGAGTGCTCATCTTTTCTCGAGATTTTCTGAGTGATTGGAGTGCTGCGAGAAATCTTTTCATTTCAGTATTTATATTTAAAAGCATTGTTGTTATCAAATTGTTATTTTGATACATCCATTGAAAGATCAAAAGTACTTTGTTTCCATCATTTCTCAAGCTCATTTGAAGAATTGCATATGCATTGGAATGCCTCATTTGTGGATCTTTTTGAAAAATTGAAAGAAAATTGCAATATTTGTGTTTTTCACGAATTATGAGTTGCTCATCTTCTTGAAAAATTCGGATAGATATCAAGTTTTGCAAAAGTAGTTCCATTCTTGGAAAGTTAAGTGCATCTTTTGGTTTTTAAGCTTTTAAGCCATTGTAGTGAAAGTGAATAGCTTGCATACCCTACTTAGAAACTCTCTCTTTTCATCACTTAGCATCATTTTTGTTTTGAAAAGATAAAAGAAAAAGAAAAACATGCTTTGATTTGGTTTAGTAGTGTTGTGCCTTTTATGTTTCGCTTGAAAAGGAAAAGAATACTTCATAGTCATTTTTGGTAGATTTGGGATTGCATTGCATTGTGTTGCTTTGGTAAAATTGGAAAGAAGTTTCTCCCTCCCGTACATAGAGTTCATCAAAAGAAAAGTGTATTTTTTGCATGTAGTTAGGGCCTGCATTATGTTTACGATTATGTACTCACCTCATGCATTCACCTAACCGTCCAGATAAAATTAACGGTAGAACTAGGGTAAAATTTTTAGTAACTTGTGTGTAAGTTAGAGACGTGTTCCGACGTCGTTAAGCGTGGCAGTTGTCTTTATTTTCCAGCACCTTATCCCGGGGGTATTGTAGTCTTCCACGTACTTATCGGTATATCGAGCTCTTTCACGTACCCACCAAGTACTACACGTACTTGGCGGATATCGAAATGTGTTTCACGTACTCGGTAGTATATAGGAAGGTCTCTTGCCGAATGGTTGTGCATTAGACAACACCACTACGGATTTGAACTCCCATGTACCTTGCGTATATTAGGAGACACCATTAGGATTCCTGAAACCAACTGAGTTAACCTTTTGGCCGTCTTGGCAGAGCAATACACCGAGAACAGCACTCGGGGAGATTACTACGCACGTACCATCCAGGTAATCAGGTATTCAGGAAAGGGTATGATCCCAATCCTCCTTGTCACATTTTACTGTTGGACCCTGCAGTATATAGCGATTTGCAAAGCCTTGACAATCGTGTGAGGTTCCAGACCTTTGAATCCACTCTTATAACATAAGTTTGCTTGTGGCCTTAGTTTGTGTAGGGTTTGTCTAGTCTGCTTTTCTTTCGTTTAGCTTGCCTTAGGAGAAACTTTTTGTTTCAGTCACTCTGGCTAACTTTCCTTGGAGAAGGTCTCGCAGGATTCAGAACTTGCCACCCGAATATCCCCTTAACTAGGAGGTAATTTCAAGGGCAATAATGGACCCACAATCTAGGGTCGGGTCACATGAAGTGGAAAACTCCACTTTGAATGTTGGAGGACTTTTGTTTCTTCATACTCCTCCAGATTCACCGGCCTCTCATCCCCCATAGGGTGAAGAAGCACAAATCCCCACTTCACAAGACTTACCTCCCATTTTGCCGAGAGAGCCTGGATCGTTGGAATGGATAAATCAACCCCAGGATGACCCTACAACAGTTGCTGGTCCTTCAACAGCTTATTGGGCATCCTCTCTGGGCCACCCAATGGCCCACTTTGCCATTGCATCCCCACCTAGTTGGGCTAGTCTCGACGACCGCTTAGCACCTTATCGTGAGCAATTGACTCGTTTGCGTGCTATGGGTGAGGAGTTTCGAAGACAAAATTTTCAACTAAGGATTGACAAACCAATCCCAGGTCGCTCTTTATCTTTTAAGTCACCGGAATCGTCCACACAGCATGTGACCACTACTGAAACTGGTCAACCATCCATTCCAGCACATACGTCCCCTAGTCAGGAGACTAGTTCAGTACCTCTCGTAACCCAGCCTGCTGAAGCACAACAGTCCAACACACCTGTGATCACCACGGTTACATCACCTTCTCCTCCCCCACCCCAAACTTCTAGGGGAGGATACTCTTTACCCCCTACCTTCCTTACAAGTAACGTTAATCCTACGGTGGATAACCAACAACCAGTGTTGGGTCAACCTTTACTTAGTGGTCAACAAGTTGTTGCAAGGGGGAAACCCCGTCTCTTAACCATAATACTGCAACAGGAGTTCCCATCGGGCCTTTCGTTGGAAATTCCTTACCTCCCAGACCTTCCACTTCGGGACTATCCCATGTTGGGGGATCACCCAATGTAATTCAACCTCCATCGAGTCAATCGTATCCAGGTCATCCTAACCCTCTGCCGAGTCAACTTAATCCCCGAAACGTACTCTACGAGGTACCCTACCCTAGAAATCCTTACACTCTATGGGGAGAGCAAAATGTTTTACAACATGGACCCCCACTTATAGTCCCTTGACCCCCATTTGGTCCACCCCCACCTCCCATTGGAGGCGGCGGGCCCCCACATAACTCCGGAGGAGGCGAACCTCTACGTTCTGGCGGAGGACCACCTCATTTCAGTCATCATGGCCCACCCCCCACTGGCGGAGGTGGTGGAGGACCACCCCCCCTGGCGGTGGTGGTGGTGGAGGACCCTCCCATCCCGATGGTGGTGGAGGAGGACCATCCCATCCCGGTGGTGGTGGTGGAGGACCTTCTCATCCTAGTGGCAATGTTGGTGGACCACCACCCTACTATGGTGGAGGTGGTGGAGGAGGCTCTTACCCTTTCGGCAGTAGCAGTGGCCCACCGCCCCCTCTCGGCGGAGGTGGTGGAGGCCCGTCCTATTCCGGTGGTTGTAGCAAACCACCACCTCCTCCCGACGGAAGCGGTGGTGGACCATCCTACCCTGGCGGTGGTGGCGGACCCCCACCATTTGGAAGTGACCCACCCCCTCCCGGCGGCAAAGGCGGGCCCCCACCTTATGGTAACGGGCCACCTTATTATGGTAATTGACCACATTACTATGGCGGCAGACCTACATTTGGTCCGGGCGGCCCATACCCCTATGGTCAGTTTCCTCCTAGAACACCTTATGGTCAATCGATACAAGGTCCCACAAGTCCTTACATGCCTTATAAGTACTATCAGTACCCGCAGCCTAATCCGCAGCTGCCCTTTTTTACTACTTTGGACCTACCCAACTTGTCTCGCCTGACCAACGACCCCATCTACCATAGAACTAACTGGCCACCCATCCGGTGAAACTTCCATCAGATATCCCAAAATTTGATGGCAAGCCGGGTGAGGATCGTAAAAACCATATGATGACATACCACTTATGGTGTTCATCCAACTCCTTGATGGACAGCTCGATTCGTCTTAGGTTATTCCAATAGACTCTCACTGGTTCGGCTGCCAAGTGGTATATTGAACTACCACCCCATTCTTTTCTTGATTTTGGTTCTCTTGCTATGAACGCTTTGACTCATTTCCAGCTACCTATACGGTATGAAACTGGTACAGAGCTTTTAACCTCGCTCCATCAAAATATCGCTACTCACATCTCAGATCATATACATGACTGGCGGAGGAGACGACATCTCATTAAGGCTCCTATTCCAGATCAACTCCTAGCATATTGGTTTACGAAGTCTCTCATACCTACCATAGCACGAGATGTTGCCATGGGAGGTGCTATCACTGAGGAACAAGCCATCGCTCATGCCCATTTGCTAGACTTAGTCTATGCTCAATCTGGCACGTTGTTTGATATTCTTCCCGACGCGCTTCGTAACACTTACGACCCCGCGAAACCACCCAAGGGACCCCAAGTGTAACATCCCAAAAATTCACAAAATTTAAAAAAATTTCAACGTAGCTTTTAATGCATATATTAACTGTGCAGAATTATAATAAATGCTTTTATGTCGTTATGCTGTACTAAATGTTTGCAATGATCATAAATGTATTGTTTTGCGTCATGATAATTAATATCTACATTTCGATGCTAATGAATGTTCTTCTCATCTTAGCTATATTTTTACATTACTTATGTCAATGTTCATTCGATATAATGTTTATAAGTGCTAACTGTTGTTCTTCTTTTGATGATGAAGGGGTCCTAAGGGTACCCCGAGGCTTACTTAGCATTCATGCTAAAGCATTTGAACCTTCCTTTTCGCAGATTACAGGTAAGAGCACTAAAGTTTCGAAGTGTGACAGAAGAGTTCCTAACTAGTTTTCAGTAGTCTCCAAATGTCTTAATGGAATTAGAGAAATAATATTGAAATGTATCTGGGTGAGATCTCTTCAGTTATAATCTGGTTTTCATATTAAATCACGTGTTTGCTATACTTATTTTCATTTTCCATACTATTGATTTCATACTTTGAATCATTATATGAATAGGTTCATATTATTATGATGACTTGACTGAGTCTTAAAGGTTATAAGATATGTACTTCATGCTCTATCCTATGTTTTTGCAAACTTTATATAATTACCATGCTATTTCTATTATATGCAAACTCTATATGAATATCATACAAATCCCTTAATGTATCGACTTTATGCATCTATTGTGCATTTTTCTAATGTGCAAGAACTATATGCTAAGTTATATGCATATCCTAAAGTATAAACTCTAGTTCACTTTACCATATGATTCCTAAATTGTAACTATATTACAAATCCTATGTAATTCTTATAGCATGCATCTTATCGTAGTTTCTAAAGCATATAAACTATATGCAAGTTCTATTTAATTAAAATAGCATATAACTATATGCAAAGGCTGGTGCCTTAGTCCTATATACAAAATAATATAACAATGTGGGTATAGTTGTGCACCCTTTCGAATCATATGATTGATACCATTTATATAAACTAAGACTTACCATAAGATATATGTGATAGCAAGTTTACAATATAAATACAACGTAACAAAGTGATGAGGACAAGGTAATAAATAGGGTAGTGGACACGTGTTGGCAGGCATTCGCATCCAACCTTGGCCTTGAAATCTCCTATCTACCATTCTAGTGGAAATCTCCGTGGCTTCCTTCGTGGTGCTTAACACGTGAAAGCATCATGATAAAGCAGTCAACGTGGTCGACTTGTATGCTATTTAGTTTGAAGGTTTATCCTTGCTGGTCTCCACGGTGGAAATGACTATTAATGTTGTCATAACCATGATGATTGCTTGGGGATACGAAGCGTTTGATGTGTAATCTCCACCGTTGATCTTATATGGTTCTTGGGCTTTGGAACTTAACCCTAATCTCCACTACGTTTCGTAGTTATTGTTTCCTTTGGTATTCAAAGTTTGGAGAGTGGCTCTGTGGAGAGGCCGACAGGCCTGAGAAACTTTAGGGTTTCGTTAGTAGGTTTCTTGGAGCTTCTCTCACGATTCGAACTCGTGACCTATGGGTGTTTTTCTGATACTTGTAACTAGTTTAAGAGCCGAGCCTTCTGTGAGAGTGTACAGCAATTAAAAAGATGTTGCAGGGTTCCAGGGCTGATGGTAATCTTGTGTGTAGGTTGAAATGGTGGTTCTCTGAGTTGTTTTCAACCTCTGTTGCAATCGATGGTGAGGTGTTGGCTATGGTTACACAATGGTTACGATGTCACTGCTCTAGATATAGCTATTTTTTAAAGGTAATGTTTCAGGTTCGAAACCTATCTCCTTCTAATTCGTTTAAGAGTTGCAGTCATTGCTATTTCTCCTTACTGAAACTTCTTTCATGTTACTTGTTTGACCATACCTTATTCGTGTGGTAGGTTCCTTCGTCATTTGGTTCCCAAGCTTGAGTTTTGATAGCTGGAAACTGCAATAAAATGGTAAGCTTCGGTGGTTTCCCTGATGCTTCGGTTAGGTGATTGTTGGACCTTCTTGTGTTCTTAGCCGATACTTCATGTTTATTGTGAGGCTAAGGAAAGTGACCACCATCAAAATGTTGTGAGCTGTCTGGCAGCTTGGGGAGGATGAAATCCTCAACCCATTCGGCATTAAGCCTGTGGTGTTTGTTTTCAACATAGATAATTTGTAATGACAATGACACAGTCGAGATGGTTTACCCTCAACTATTCTGTATATAAAAGGAATTTGGTTCCTGTAACTTGATGTTGTTTACGTGTGTTGAAAACTGTGAGTCATGTTCCAGGTTATGTGATAAATTAATGTTTTGGAACTAATGTGTATTTATGATGGATAAGTGCCAAAGGTTTTAACCTTGTACTGTGCAGTCGAAACCCTACCCTGCAGGTTTCGATGGTAGCTTTGATCGTTATGTGTTAATGTGAAGGATTGTTATTATCCAATTCCGAAATGTGGATAAGAATAGTAACTGTTTTAAAAACTTGATCTTCATGTGTTGAGCTCTATGGAACCTGTACTAAATTTGATGTTTCTGTTTTGAAATGTTTGGATAAAGCTGACCGAGAGTCTAAGGTAGATACCTTGTCTTGTGTGTTCAAACCCTAAGTCTTCTTCGTTTCAATGTAAGGAATTGTTTGTAACTCTAAGCCCTCGGTTTGGCATGTGAATAAGATGTTGCTATGTTTAAAGATGATGAAAGCCATACACCTTGTTTCTTCGAAATGTAAACTTAGTTTTCTTGAAATGGTGAATAGTGTCTATGGCAATCGTTTTCACCAAAGTAATGGATAAACCTTGTATTGTTTAAAAATCTAAGTTTACAAGGGTTTTGTTTTACTGATGTTGCTAAGTTGTAATGTAAAGTGTGGTAAGGGTTACGAACCCATAACTTTTATGTGAAATAAAGAGCCTTCAAAAAGGTCGAAATCAGACTTGGATAATCCTTTCGGTTCAAGGAGTTTGAATGACTTCTACAATGTTATAACACATGAACTAGGGTTTTTTTCAAGAAAGTGTACTCGTATAAAGCAGACTTGTTCTATGTTTTAAGTATCTAAGGTAATGATAATGTAGGTGTTTTAAATGTTCTAATTACTGTATGAGTACTAGTATTGTTTGCAAACATGAACAATGGTAATTGTTTTGATAAAAATAATATAAAATGTAAATGTTTTGATAGAAATAAACATATATGGTACAGAATATAAATAGCAGTGTTATCATAGGCTTTAAAATAGATATGCAAAAAATAGAAGAGACTGTAACTACATTCTATTACTTGCAACAGTTTTAGAAACATGAAGAAGGAATAAACCCTACACTATTCTATTTACACAAAAAGAGATATATAACAGAATATTGTAAATACTGTTAAGTTTATTTTTGCAGCTGTATAATTCCTGAGTCTAGACAGGTATATAATTTATATTACAGAAAGTAGTTGATAAGGAATATTAAGAAATAAAACAATGTTAGTCTATTCATTCATTTGGCAATCTACCTATCATTCATCTGATTCTAATTCTTCTTCCCTGTACTAGAGTACTATACATAAAACAGTATGGGGAAAAATATAGTGGAGGCATTTTATCAATTCATAAATCTATTCAACAATTTATAAATTCCTAAACAGTTCAGAAAATCACACTTAACTTCTGCATAATGTAGACTAACAGTTTCAAGCTAATGAAATGCTAAATCAGTGATTACAGAAATAATTTAACTATTTAGGATTAAAGATAACAAGTAAAACCTGTAACTGTAGATAGGGTGGACAAACACCCAAGGAGGCCTGTTCCTCCCAACCTTCTCCAGAAGAAGCAGCCAAACTACTTGCCTCCTTTGGACCCCCGAGCCTGTTTACTGAACCACCAGGTAGATGGACTCTGTGTAGAAGCAAGACACTCAAAAATTGTACAGGAAGCAAACTATTAAGACTCACTCCTCAGCTTTTAAGTCTCTACACTCAGTAGTATAACTCTGCACTCAGCAGTATAATATGCAGACTTAGACCATGATAAAAAACTAGCATATCCCCTCATTGAATCTCTTGGGTGCAAGCAACAAAACCCCAAGGTAAATTTCCTCATTAGGAAAAGTGATGAACCTCAGTTCAAAATTCGATGGCTCTTTTAAAGATTGCCTAGGTCTTTAGTGGTCAGTTTTCAATAATGAGCCTCAAGCTCCAGTCCCATCTTTCAAGGCACTAAGACCACAATTCAAGGGAGTTGTCCCATACCAACAGCTAGTTACTTGCCTCATGAAGCTTCCATTTGTCCATTGCCTTCTACCCCAGATTCCATTCCACCTAGTGGGTCAGTAAACACTCTTTCAATAGTCCCCTTAGGTGTTTGTCTCCTATTTAATTTATTTAATAATAAAATATTGTGCAAATTACAGTCATCCTTGGACACTTGTCCAATATAAAACTTTACAATAAAAGTTAAGATAATGTTTCCAACATAAAAAAAAATTCAACAAAAAGGGTATGTTACACCAAGTCGATGGCATTATTGGATCCCTTCACACCCAGCCTTCCTCTCAAATTGTTGGTTCGTCGAACCCCCAAGGTTCTTCCCCATCACCAACATAGGTTGGTCACGGCACCACCAAATCATCCACTCTTGTTGTCACCAAAGAAGTGAATTCTATTTCATCAGCTTCACCTCAAAAGTTTGGTGGTAAGAAAAAGAACAAAGGGAAACCTAAGAAATCTTCCACCCATCAGGAACAAAAGAGCACCCCTGATGATACCAAACAGAAAAGGAAGTTGAAGTATCCTTTTCTACTATGTGGTGATGATCACTTTTCTAAAGAGTGCCCCCATAAAGACGAAGTTCAAAAGTTTCTCAAGGGAAAACCCACACCCGTAGTTCTCAACAATCCCTTCCCTGCTCAAAATCAGTAGTCAATCGCTCACACTTCTTCCTCCCAAGGAGAAGCATCCACCACCGCACATGTTCTCATGATGCGTAGCGAGACTATCAACTTGAACACCCGTTCTCATTCATATGACTCCGTTCCGACCAAAGAACCTGTTGGAAGTAATACTAAAAAAGCTTCCACTTCAATGCCCGACGTCACCATACAGGCTACTCCTCTCACCATTGAGAATCCCTCTTTCGAGTCAGTGTTGCGTCCACCTAAGAGCACGATTAGAAAATCGGTTTTCAATCCTAATGCTCGGGCTGCTCAAAACTACAACATTGTAGAGGACCTAGCACAAGCTCCTTGTGCTATGTCGACACTTGAGGTCTTGCAAAACTGTTTGAATCAGTGCAAGACTCTCCTTGCTTCCATCGGTGCAGTTGACCCAGATTCATCGAATACCATCATGTTCTGGCTGGAGTACTTCAAACCGAGGCTCTCCCATCAATTGGCATTTCAAGTTGCCACAAACATTGCTGGGAAGATAATACATCATTCTGTTTTGGACGAAGGAGCCTCTACATCAGTCATGTCGATCTCATGTTGGAGATCCATTGGCTCTCCCGAGTTGAACCGTTCTCGTACCACTTTGAGAGCTTTTGACGGGCGTGGCTTTCAACCTCATGGGCTATTACAAGCTCTGCCAATCAAGATGGGGGGCAAGACCACAACCCTTAATGTGGAAGTGGTCGTTGCCCCGTTGGATTATAACATTCTGCTTGGTCATAATTGGTTTTACGCCATGACTACGGTTGCATCATCTGTCTTCCGCATAGTACAATTCCCCCATCAGGACCGAATTGTCACA
The DNA here is from genome assembly GCA_027924585.1 of Larix kaempferi. Taxonomy (NCBI): domain Eukaryota; kingdom Viridiplantae; phylum Streptophyta; class Pinopsida; order Pinales; family Pinaceae; genus Larix; species Larix kaempferi. The sequence continues at coordinate 4,451,712 of BSBM01001483.1, read as the reverse complement.
GTCGATCAACTGGATTTTTGCACACCTGACACCGCTACTCACCCAGGCGATAACGTTCCTTCAATTGGACAATCTTTGCAGAAGTATGAGAGTGTGGGGGTAGGCCTCATTAAGGATTAATCCCTTATGGGAATATTTCCTACTTCGGATCCCCCAAACCATGTTTCCATAGTGAACATGATCTCCTCGCATATTCCACCTATCCCCAACTCCACTGATTCATTGCTTGTACCTGACAAAGCCACCACACACTTGATTGGAGCCACCATGCCTCTGTCACCCGCTGAACTCGTGTATGAGGCTATCTAATCAGCGCTGGAGGACCACTTAGCTATAGCCTCCACCTCCTGTTCTCTACAATGGACATCATCTGATCCTCTGCTACAGACTTTTCATTCTAACGAGTCCATTATGGAAATCATGAGTGCAGATGATCCTCCGTGGGAAGAACTCCACCATCGTTCGTATTTCCTTCCCTTGTTGAATACTGTAGAGAACAACATGCACACCATCTTTACACCGAATATCTACTCTAGGTCTCAATCCTCGACACTTACGTGTCAAACAGACTCTGAAGGAACCTTAGCCAACATCAAACCCACCACTTCGATAGACATTTCAATTACTCCTAGTGTAGTGGAACACATTCAGTTAGGCCAAAAGTGTTCCCCTGAAGAAGTCATCGTTGCCACAGCCTTATTCAAGTGATTCCAAGACGTATTCGTTTGGACCTATGAGGAGATGCCTTGGATAGACCCCACCATTTTTTTACACGAGATTAAAACCTATCCCGACGTCAAACCTATCCGCCAAAAGTTGTGACTGGTACACCCTCGGAAGACTACGGCAATCAAGGCATAAATAGAAAAACTCTTGAAGTCCGGCTTTATCTATCCTGTCCCATTGAAAGAATGGGTCTCAAACATGGTCCCTGTTACCAAAAAGCAAGGTACCATTCATGTCTGTGTCGATTATCGGGACCTCAACAAAGCTTGTCCTAAGGACAACTACCCGACTCCCTTTATTGACCAGATTATCGACAATTGTGCCGAAAGTGTCATTTTTTCACTTATGGATGGCTTTTTCGGATACAACCAGATTGAGATCCACCCCACCGACCAACACAAGACTTCCTTCATCTGCCCTTGGGGAACGTTTGCGTATCGTAAACTTTCATTTGGTCTTAAAAACACTGGTGCCACATTCCAGCAGGCCATGTTGTACGCCTTCCATGATGTGAAGGACTTTGTGGAACACTACTTGGATGACCTCCCTGCCCACTCAAAGCAGCGTGAGTTCCACTTAGATCATCTGACGACCGTTTTCCTCATATGTAGACGGTACAATATCCATCTGAATCCTCATAAGTGTATTTTTTTTATCGAGTATGGACGCCTCTTAGGCTTTATCGTCTCAAAATATGGGATCCGCATTGATCCCTTGAAGGTGGAAGCCATTGTCGCACTCCCACCTCCAACCAATATTACGGAACTTTAGAGTCTACAAGGAAGAGCGAATTATTTAAGGCGTTTTGTTTGTAATTTCACACAGAAGATGCAGGGTTACATGAGATTGATGAAAAAGGATGTCCCGTTCATTTGGGATGATCAAGCTCAATAATCTTTTGATAGCTTGAAACATGCCATCACACATGCCCCTGTGCTCCAGCTGCTGAATTACTATCAAGATTACATTCTATACCTCGCTGCTTCTGACACCACTATTGCCATGGTGTTGGTGCAGGAAGACCAGAACGCCCAAGAACATGTGATATACTATGCCAGTAAAGGTCTTATTGACACTGAAACTCGCTATTCACATGTTGAGAAGCTCGCTCTCACGGTAGTCATTGCCATGCAAAAGTTTTGACATTGCATTTTGCTTCGCACCACCACCATCATCGTTGATTCGAACCCCATGTACCACGTTCTGAATCGTCAGGTGCTTGGGGGCAAGTATTCATGCTAGATCATGATACTGCAAGAATTTGATCTTCTTTTCAAAAAAGCCAAGTCTAAAAAGTCTTTGGTGTTTGCTGAGCTTATCTGCGACCTTCCCCATATTGATGTAGAATCTGAGCCCAATGACTCTTTTCCGGATGAGTCATTGTTTCTCATCAGTACGTCTAATCCATGGTATGGAGATATCACATTGTATCTTCAAACACAACGTTTCAGTCCTCAATTGTCTCGCGACGACCATCATCGAATACGCCACCATGCAAAGTATTATCTGATTATCAGTGATACTTTGTACTGCCGCAGTATCGATTCTATTCTTTGACATTGTCTGACTCACGATAAGGATGAACATGTCCTAAATAACTATCACCCTGGGGCTTGTGGCAGTCATATCTCTGGGATGGCTACAGAACAGAAGATTTTGCGCGCAGGATATTATTGGTCGTCTATCTTCAAAGATTGTATCGAGGTCGTAAAAAAATGTCCTCCATGTCATCATTTTCATACGAAAAAGCGCACCCATCCCACCCTATTACACCCGGTTATTGTCATTGGCCCCTTCGCTAAATGGGGCATCGATTTCATGCATTGTAAGCCTACCTCATTCGAGGGGCATACTTACGTCATTGTAGCTGTGGACTACTTTACAAAGTGGGCCGAGGCAATGCCTACATACACGAACGACGGCAAGACTGCCGCACTCTTCATGTTTAATCATGTAATAGCGGGGTTTGGAGTTCCTCAAGCGATAGTTACCGACCATGGTTCTCACTTTACGAACCATATGGTTGACGAGTTGAGCTATAGATTTGGTTTTCGCCATGAAAACTCAACACCGTACTACCCACAGTTGAATGGATAGGTCGAGGCCATTAACAAGGTCTTGAAAACTATGGTCCAACGTATGGTAGGTACGCACAAGGCCAATTGGCATAACATGCTCTTCTCCACGCTGTGGGCTTATCGAACCTTCGTTAAAACCGCCACTGGATTTACTCCCTGACAACTAGTGTATTGATTGGAGGCGGTCCTTCCAATTGAGTGCAAGATTCCATCCCTCAAGCTCGCCATCGACTTCTCCCCAACACTACTGTCAAGGAAGAACGCTTCCTCTACCTAGCTAAGCTCGACGAGACTCACCAAGATGCCGCTCTTGCCAATGAGTCTCATAAGAAACGCATCAAAGTGCAGTATGACAAGTCGATAGAACCTCGCGCCTACAACGAAGGAGATTTGGTCCTTACATATGACCAGAAACATGTTAAGCTGGGGGCAGGAAAGTTTGAGTCCATGTGGCATGGACCTTATATAGTGAAACGCGTCTTGGAGAAGGGAGCTTATGAGCTTGAAGACTATGATGGGATATCTTTGGGTGAGCCCCACAATGGGCTCTACCTGAAGAGGTACTATTCCTGAATCTTTCATGCATAAGTATTGCTGTATATACTGTACATGGCGTGTGTGTGTTTTTGTGTGGTGCGATGCTTTGATTTTTGCGTGTTTAGGTCTTGTTTCATTTCTTATATCATGTTCTGTCTGCGTGTGCAGATGGCAACGTGCTATGGATTCGCGGACGGCACCAGCCGACATACCCGTAACCTTTCTTCGACAGCCTGGGTACTCTATTCACCTACTAGCGAGCTCATCAGCTCAGGGGGAATGTGTTTAGGTTTCATGACAAACAATGTTGTAGAATATCAAGCAGTCATTGGAACCCTAACTGACGCTATTTCTTTGGGTATGGACCATGTTTTCATCCACTTTGATTCTCAACTAGTGGTCTCTCATCTTAACCGAGTCTATGCCATCCGCGATCCTACCTTACTCTCTATAGACGAGTCTGTCTTCTGGAAAGGTACTTCGAGTCCATTTGGTACCTGCACATTCCACGAGACGTGAACACAGTTGCTGACTCAATGGCCAACTTCATCTTAGATTGGTACATTGCACACACATAAGCATATTTATGAATTGTTAAGAGTAGACATAACATGTAAATAACTCATTTGATATAAGCAAACACATAAACAAGACCACACCATTCATCCATTTTAAAACACATAATGTATAAAACTGCCAGAATGTCTGTATATATATATCATCATAAAAATAGTGCTGGTACAAAATCTGAAGCACAACAGCTTTCAGTGAGTCTCTACAAAATTTTAAGCCTCGTGGCTTTTAGTAGTACAAAATCTGAGGCTTCTAAGCTCTCATTACATCTATAACAACAATATAAGGCCTAACGCCTAGCCCGTACACCCCTAAGTCTGACAGCTCTATCCTGTTGAGTATGAAAGTAGTCAACCGCTCGCGCGACCCTACGAAGCAACGCATTGAAGCGCGCAGATGCTCCCACTGTATATCCCTGCATAGGCCACGGTAACTTATATACCATCAGCTCTGGAACATCTAACGTCAACCCGCTCAGGTTCGCGTAGATGTCCTCCATCTCGGCAATGGCAACATGTACGGCTGGAGCCATGACTGCTCCCTCTCCTCTCTCTCTCCTCGCCAGAAGAGAGACTCCTACTGATTGTACGGGGCCCACATCTGCACACACATGTTGTTAACTTGTCAGCACTATAACAAAAAAAATCATAAAAATACAAAACTAAAAAGTACAAGGGTTATTTGTTCTTACCTATGTCTCCCCATACTGCTCCCTCGGGTAGTACCAGGTCTGGGTCATCTTTGTAGTCCGTACCACTGTACGGGTAATCCTCTACCATAAGTAACTGGCCCCCTAGCCAGGTGAAGAACTCAAGACCATACCCGATGATGGCCCCCCCACCATGTCGGGCCATCACCTCGGTCCCTCTAGCCATGTGTAGATCCTTAGGATCCCTGTCATCCAATGGTACCTGTGGGCGCAAGAGGGGAACCCGCTCCAATAGGAACAAGATCACTATTGAACCGTAGCTGAACTGCTTGAGCTCTCCCTGCCGACACTTGGTCAGCTGAGCTCGAATGTTCGCGAGGACTCCCTCGCACCAGTTGAAGATCTTCGAAGACATGCAGTCCTTTGCATATAGCATTTGTGATTTGGTGGCTAAGTGAGGAGCTTGGCTCCCTGCTATCCTCGTGATAGTAAAAAGTATGGCACGCAACAGACGTTCCCATACTTCTTTGATGGGAATCTTCCCACTAGAAGCACGGGTCTGAGGAGTACAATGCTGCAAGATCATGGCATCCACGGTCTGATCACTTCCCCATGATCCAGTAAGAGTCACATTGTCCCCTCTTCGGGACAATCCAATCAGAAAATAGATATCCTCGACATCTATGGTGAGTATGTGCTCACCAATCATGAAATATTGCTAAGCCGCGTCCCAGCATTGAAGCATATGTGTCAACAATGGGATTTGGGCCCTCATGCCCTGGATCTGGAAGAACTTGAGGAGACCACAGTTCCTTAGTGCTTCCACACATTGTGGATCATTTGCAGCTTGTATGTCGTCTACCTCATGTTCTCGTTCGCACCACTCTAAAACCATTTTTGCTGCTGCTAACCTGCCAAAAGGAGCATTTAAACATTGTTAGGACTCACTTCAATCAGTGAAAGTTCATCTTTTGGGTTATCTTTTTGTTTTGGGTTGGACGTTTCCGCCGTCGCACCTCGTTAATATGGACAGTGCGACATCGTCGCAACCTGACTTTGCGGGATTTGCAACAACCCGGGTTCGTCGCAGTTCCCGTAAGGGAAAACTGCAACGACCCGGGTTCGTTGCAGTTCCCGTAAGGGCAAACTGCGATGACCCGAGGACGCAATAGCCCTCCACAAATTAACCAAAAAACCCAAAAAATGGACCAAAATAAAAAAAATGTAAACCACTACAGTTATGCTGGCTGAAGTTTAGAGTTACCTGCTCCGGACGGCTGGTGAAATGATTGCTCGTAGCTCCCGGAATCGACAAGTGAACTTTTGGATCCAAATAACACTTCTTCTCCCCAAATTGGTAAATGAACAATGGTGATGATATTTGGTTTTTTGTTTCTATTTATAAACATAATGGAATATTCCTTTTCAAATATTTGATGCTTTTAGGTCATTTGCTATAATTTGGATAATTTTTATCGCATTTGAACACACGGTTGACTATTTGACTTAGTTTTTCAAGTGTGCAGGAGTTGTTAAGTGATCTTTACATGCCATTCTCATTTCATAGCGGTAATCTCAGGTATGAACAACCCCTTGAGTGTTTTATCATTATTTTATAGCCGTTAGATTATGATTATTTTATGATGATGAGCTTACTCTTTGTTCTTTCTCATGCTCTTGAAACTATGAGAATAAGTTACCAAGTTACGATTTATCACTTTTTCGGGCTCGTTAAACTCCTATGGAAAAGGAACCCCCCCGGAGTCTATCTTTAAGCTCTTTCAGGATCTCGAAATACGAAAAGATTGCCAAGCGAACTTGTCGCATTCACGCTTATTAAAGTATTTGAATGGTCGTCTTCCTGGTGATAGTTTACCCCTTTTTCGGACTAGGGTGCACTATTTACGAAAAAGGTATACTCCAGCCAATCATGGTTGGAAGAGTTCTCTCCCGCGTTGTTTTACCCTTTTTCGGGCAGTGAGGCTAACTTTAGGAAAAAGGACCATTGGAGTCTTCTTTAGTTCTTTTCAGACTCTCTAAACATGAAATGACGACCGAGTTTACCTTCTATGGACTCGTTAAACTTTCACATTGAAGGGCCCGTCATGGGACAAACCCCTCCTATCCCAGGTTCGAAAAATATTTTGGATTGGACTCATCTATGAGATGATCTATACTGAGCATCTGGTTACCCTCATCAAGCTCGTAAAAAACACATGAGGCACTCATCGTTCATGATGGGGAAAAAGGAAAGCTTTTATGTTACACCCCTTATCAGTGGCACTACTAGTCATTTCTTGAACATGGCACTCATTTGCATTTGCATACTGCACTTGGATCATCCGTTTGTCTTTGAGTTTCACCTATTTCCCGAGTCTTGTTACTCCTTTGAGTCATTCAAAGAACGCTCCCATCGTCAGTTGCATTAGGAGTTGGTATCATAACTCGTCAAGTCAATACTGCCAAGGCATGCCATGCCCATGTTCAAGAATACTCTCACTACTCATTATCTACAGTCAGTCCACCTTCCATCATGTCAGTCTACTCTGAGTTAGTCTTGCATGTCATTGTACCATCCGATCTTCTCTACACATCCTTTGTCATGTTTCATGTCGATGATGGGGGATTCATCATGGCCCTCCTTCGACGGATTCATCCTTGTCGACTTCAAATCATCATCCGAGGATTGAATCTAGAAACCAACCAAGTACCTTGGCCCTGCATGCCTCAATGGAAGGTTACCTCGCTTTCAACATGAGTTTACATCATTGACTCTTGATTGAAAGATTTTATCTCGTGTTCGACTTCAACTCATTTATTCACGCTTGATGATATGTACTGTGATACTTTGGGAATCATTGACATCAATGGTGATTTCCCTCGCGCTTGTTAACGGTATACATCAATGACCAGTAATCAAGTGGTTTCTACCATGTTCGACGTCAAGACATTTGTAATCAAATGGATAGATTCGTATCATTGCGGGTTCAGATTGAAGACCCTGGGGAGTCATGTTTTACCCAAGTTGCGATGGAGTTTGTATTGAGTCATATCGCACAGATCCACATTTGTATTGGTCATGGCTGTGTTATCATCTCATCATGGATCTACGCTTGTGTCTAGTAGCCATGATTGTGTTCAGTCGGTCATTACTATCATGGATCTGCAATGTATTGGTCGGCAGCCATGTTGTATGTCATGTGAGACAGTGTACTCAGAGTCGGTTGTACTGCAGCAGTGTCCTTCGTCCGACAAGCCATTGCCATTCCTTCTGTCAAAGCATTTCACCTGTCCAAATTTCAATAGCTTCATACTTTGGGGGGCATTCTGTTACACCTAAAATCCTACCATCATGAGATTTAGTGTATACATCCCTAAAGTTTCATTGACTAAGTTATTGTCCTAGAAGAGATATAACCCATTTACACTAGGTTTTGAGAGGTCGTTGCAGGCTACACTCATGCAACCTGCGACGTCGCATCTTGCTCTCTTGCAGGGTGCGACGATGTCAGTTAATGGACAAAAATAGCTCCTTCGAGCCCATTCTCGAAACTGGCTGACATGGATCCTTATCCCTGACCTTGTGGGAGAGATGTCACTCGGTTCATAAGCTCTTGGAAGGATCCCCTATCTCTCTCCTACCATATCTCAACCTACCCTATCCACTTAGTCCTATATAAATGAAGCTTTGTCCCTCTCCAAAGGGAGGAAGTCTATAGTGTCTACATGTTGGTGAAATCATCTTGGAGAGATCTCTACTCATCCATTGAGAGACTCACACTTACTTGGGAGGATATGGCATTGGCTTGGATGGAGAAGGGCTACTTCGTTAAGCTCTGGTTGTAGTCGTTCTTTTCTATGTACTTTCCCTATATTTATAGTAATATAAACGCTTTCCACCAATATTGTTGTGTTGATGATATTGTGTAGTTTACTTACTTAACTGTTTACTTAGATCCGTTATCGTTTGGACGTTTTTACTTGTTTGTCTTGTTTTGTGCATCTTGACAGGTCTTGCAGCTTAGATCTGACAACCGCAAGGCGTGGAACAACATCGAGGAAAAGGGACTGCAAACTTGAGGTAAGACATCCAATAACTTGATCCTTAACTAGATCTAGGAAAGTGGTTTATAGTCTGTACTATTTGTTCTAGACTCACAATGAGCTAGGGAGATCCGGCTCGCGTCCGCTCGAGTGGATTGTTCGTCAAACAAATAGGTATCAAAGGACTTCATCACAAGTCTACCAAAGTCGGAAGGAAAGAATGTCGTCATGATAGTGGTCGTTGATCACAAAGTATGCTCATTTCTGCTCTCTTTTTCATCATTTTTTAAGAAAGTACAATAGCTACAACATTCATGGAAACATTTTAGAATCTACATGGAATACCCAAGATTATTGTAAGTGATAGAGATCCATTTTTAACCGGTAAGTTTTGGAAGGAAATATTTTCTTGTTCGGGAACTCAATTGGCTCCTAGATCTTCTTACCATCCTCAATTTGATCGGCAAACTGAGATTGTGAATAAATATCTAGAAGAGTATCGTTGTTGCTTTGCATCTGATAAAAAACATAATGGCTCAAATGGTTTCCTTTTGCTAAATGGTGGTACAACACATCCTTCTATACTTCATAAAAAATGTCACCATTTATGGCACTTTATAAATATCATCCTCCATCAATCACATCATCCTTGAACAATAAAGCTAAGGTTCAAGTAGTGGAAGATCACATACAATGCAAATAAGAGGTTCTCCAATTGTTAAAAGACAACTTGGCTATAACACAAAATAGGATGAAAAAACAAGCAGCTTCATAGTGAAATGAAATTTGAAGTGGGGGATTGGGTATTTTTTAGACTACAACCGTACAAATAGATGTGCCTCAAGCAACAAAAGGACAATCAATTAGCACACAAGTACTATGGTCCCTATAAGGTGTTGCGGAGGATTAGAAGTATGGATTACAAATTGGAGTTGCCTCCATCTTCATGTGTACATCCAGTATCCCATGTTTCTTGCCTAAAAGTGGTAATTGGTGACAAGATCTTGGTTAAGACTATTTTACTAGAGATTGATGAAGATGGGAAAATGATACTAGAACCTGAAACAATCATTGGCACACGAATCAAGCAATTACTGAGCACCTCATCAAGTGGAATAACTTCACAATAGAAGAGGTGACATGGGAAGATGATTTTTTCATGCATAATGTTATGCACCAAATTCCCAAAAGAGTATAAAATGATAAAGAGAGAGTAATCCAATGCCTTAAGAGTGAAGAAAAGAGATGAATAAGAAGCCTCTTCGAGGGGGAAACATCCTTATACAATGTACCAAATACATAAGACAAGATGAGATGATCCCAAAGCTAGGTTTCCTTGGTATATATATAGGAGACAAAATGTACAAATACAATTATAGCCAACCGTACAATTTACAATTAAGGTCCTACCCAACCAATAAATACAATACTAATATATAACAATAGAAATGTAATGTTACAATATACAGGGATTAACATGCCCCTCCCCTTCAAACAAGTATTGTCCTCAACACTTGATTAATTATGAATGTTTCTACCTAAAGAACTCATCTCCCCACGTTGCCTCTTCTATTGGCAAGTTCTTCCCCTTATTGAGATACTCGATAATTGCTCTATTTTGTATTTTCTTGGTTCTTTTGTCAAGGATTGTTTCAGGTTCTAGTACCAATTTTCCTTCTTCATCAATCTTTCATAAAATAGTCTAGACTGAGATTTTGTCACCAATTACCTTTTTTAGGCAAGACACATCAAAGATTGGATATACACATGAAGATGGAGGCAACTCCAATCTGTAAGCCATAATTCCAGTCATCTATAACATCTTATAGGGACCATAGTACTTGGGTGCTAATTTATTGTCCTTCTTTTGTTGATTGGGGAAGATCTATTTGTATGATTGTAATCTAAAAAATTAACCAATCCCCAACTTCAAATTACTTTTCAATGTGATGTTGATCTTCTCATTGTTTCTACACAATTTTGCATAAATGCTATTCTACACACCACCACTTTCAAGCTTCAAGAGAAAAGTTTTGATAATATTACATATATTAGAAAACTAATAACATGTTACATAATCTCTATTTATTTATTTTTTAATATAAACTCATTATAAATAATATTTCTTAATACAAATTTATCAAAATAATTTAGAGAGCTTTAAGATGTAAATAAACACATCACCACTTTTAAATTTAAAAACAAAAAACATTAATAATAAATAAATTTGAAAAACTAATATCTTATTCAATAACATCAATTCGTAAGAAAAATTCCTTCATGTAAGGTAAGCCATAAGAAAAGAAGCGACCATAACCCAAAATTAAAAAAACAAAAGAGAAAGAATAATATGATGTTGTCGACAACTTTGAGGCTGTCAAAGCATCGAAAATACTTTGGACTGCAGTGCAATTCTCAGTTTTCTCTTTCCAAGGTAAAGCAAGCAATAAGTGCACGCAACTTGGTTTCAATGCATTCTGCAGGCCGAGTGAAATTCAATGTTTAAGAAGTGAAGCAGTCCATTGCTACACGAACACATTGCATTGATTGATTCCTCACAATATTTACTTGCATGGCACGAGAATTTAATCGATAAAGTGTAGCCTTGGCCCGCAGGAATTTCAGTTTGACAGAGTAAGCTGAGTTACCAATACCAATTTTGTATTCTTTGCTTCTCTGCAAAGTTATAAGCATTAGATCCCTTCATTGTATTATTGTATTGTTGAATGAATTGTATTGTCTATAAATTCCTTATTATGAGGCGATGATTCTTGTTAACAGCTCCGATAACTCATGGAAGGGCGGTGTTGGGACGGATGCGGTCTGGTTCGATGCTTAAACAGTGGATACAGTTTTGTTTGAGCGCCGGACCAGGCTTCATCCCCTTCAACAATACTCTTTGAATTTTACCAGAAATATTCTCCAAGTATTTGACAGAAGCAGGAGGAGCGGATTTAAACTTTAAACGTAGGTATGATATTTGATATTTTGGTTTGAATTATACATATGCAAGCTCAGATTTGCTTCACCATTTCAGGTGTTAATGAAATTTAGGATTAGATGGGTCTCTCCATATTCAATGGACTGAACACTTCCAGTATAGACACTTGCACAGTTTGATAGATCACCCTGCATTTACAAGCGCGTAATTGGAATGACAGAATCTCTGGTTTTCTTGTAGGCTGAGCTGACGTTAGCAGGCTGGGCTTGTTAAATTGGAAAAAAAAAACAGCAATGAGTTCAACACAGTTCAAATCCTCCAATTGACACTGATTACCACAGTCATTTAATTTGTGCAACATGTATAGAACATGTATAGGTATAGGTGACAAATTAAGTCTCACTAATAAATTATTTATTTTCTATAGTTAATTGCATTAAATGTTGGTTATTTATGCATTAGTTATGAGTTTTTGTTATTCAACACTGAATCAAATAGTACATGATTACAACATTCAAATGCTGCCTTCCCAAGATCTTCCATGATCAAAAAGTTCAGATAATCTCCCCAAAAAACAAAAACAAGTTATTTACAACATATATGAGCCAAATACTAGGTCCAAGAGTAACTAATCCGGAAAATACAAAGTGCCAGAATTAACCGGCTGGTCCTCACAAAATTCATCCCACTGTAAGTAGCCTTCCTCGCCCTCCAACATCAGTTTAGACAGCTGATCAGCCTGAGAATTGAATTCTCTGTATATATGCTCCAGAGACAAAGAACTGAATGATTTAAGTTCATACTTGATTCTATTGCACCAATAGACCAGATTCAGTACCTTCAAATCATATTCACCCCTCGCGCATTTAATAGTGACTCTAGAATCACCAAAAATCTTAACTTTTACCAGTCCAAAGAGATTAGCCACACGTGTGACACACCATAATGCCAATAGCTCCGCCTTCATATCTGTTCTTTTGCTGCTTTTCAGACGAAGAGTGAAGAAGTGATCCTTATTAAGGAAGATAACCCCATCGTCTACGAGTTATCCATACATATTTACCACTTATATATATATATTAATTATAATGGTTTATTTTGAATTTGGAATGATTACCATAAAATCATTGTGAACAATATACTTGTATCTTGTATCATCGTCATTCTAAGAAAAGCATAGAATCTAATCCACCACAAATTCTAAAATATAATGATGTGATGGTTAGCAAGATGTAGACTTCAAATCCTCCCATATTTTAAGTTTACTTAAAATAAATACAAACTTTTAATCAATATTTGTTTTTTTCCATAGAATAAACTCTTAACCAATTATAAACCAAATTTAGGTGTTACTTAAGATCTTCCTCTTCCTCTATATATTAATTAACTACTTTAGATATCAATTAACTACTTTATGTGATATTTATTTTAAAATATAAAAATATATTTTATTGGGTATAGGGTCCCTAAGAATTATGAAAAATTACTTTAATTTAATGAAGTCTTTATGTCATTCATTTCAACAATGTCTTATTTTATTTTATAATATATGTGAGTTATGTATCATTTTTAATGCAATTATTTGTTTATTTTTTCATTAAATTATTTAAGTTTATATTTAAATCTTATGTAGTGTTACTTGTTTAAGTTTATATATAGGATAATGTAACATCACATATATTTCATCTTCAATTTCTATGTGTGGTACATATTACTTTTCTTTTTTTCTAATTTTGAGGTTATGTAAAATTATTTTAAATTGACAAATTATATAGTTTTTATCATTGAGGGTTTATTTTGCTTGTAATGTTTTTATGTGTAGGTAATCATTGTGTTCCATCCTACGTTTTGATTGGCATTAAATCCACTTGTGCATAATCCTTAGTCACTTTCTCAGTTAGATCTCAATCGACTATACAATTAATTGCTCAATCGACCCTCAACTCATTGCTCAATTGAACCTCAATCAATTGTCAATTTATTAAAATCACATATCCTTCAGTAAGGATCAATCACATGCATGTCCTATGACACTTATGATTCAATTTACATGTCATATGTTATTTTGAACAATCAACAAACACCTTAAGCAAATGGCATCGGCGTGGTAGCATGTGTATCTTCTTCTAGTCAATTACTAGCAAGAAGGTGGTTGGTGTTCTTTATTGTTCTTGTAACTAAAAGTGACGGGGTGGCCACCTAAGCGTTACACATAGATTGTATAAATATATGTAAGCTCCATAAGTAAAGGCATTATGTTTTGTTCTCAACTACATGATCCATAGATCTTTCTATGTATTATGTACATGCCCATCAATTCAATTTGTCTCTATTTGGGATTTATGGCTAGACTTCAAATATCGACTTCCAAAGACCACTAATTATGATACATTAGAGCTTTTACTATTAGGTTTCTTTATTATCAACTCCTAGTTTACATCTTCATGTGATTGGTATTATTCATTGCTTTTAGTGGATTATGTTTGGTTATTTGTGCATTGGTTTTCATAGATAATGATCTAGTTAATTGTTCTACTATAACAAAGCTTGATTATTTGAGTTAACTATGTTGTTTCCTATCCTTCAATAGGTGATACAAAGCATTGATACCAAAACATATATTTTTATAATGACTTTCTTATCATACTATAATGCTCTAACCTTGTTAAACACTACCCACATAGTTATCAACCTTATGCATGTCCAGACACACTTGGAGATGCAATTGTTTAATTTACCTTTGCCTTCATTTTTTAGTATTTCTTTCCTTCAAGTCCTAAACCTATAATGGTGAGTATCAATGAAAACATGAATACTTGTAGTAAAATATAAAAACTTACAAAGCAATATCATGTATGATGTATGATCATACATGAAAATCCTTACTCAACTTACCAATATCGTGGGCTCAATTCAACTAGCCACGTGACAAGAACCACTTTAGATAGGATTAGCCCTTTCAAGTTTTAAATGAATTTAGATAGTCCTAATCTATAATGGTAAGTATCAACGAAAACATGAATACTTATGGCAAAATATAAAAACTTACAAAGCAATATCATGTATGATGTATGATCATACATGAAAATCCTTACTCAACTTACCAATATCGTGGGCTCAATTCAACTAGCCACGTGACAAGAACCACTTTAGACAGGATTAGCCCTTTCAACTTCAAATGAATTTAGATAGTCCTAATCTATAAGGAAATATGAATGCATAAGTAATAGACAATTGGACACAACCATAAGAGTCCTACTTTTTTGTCAATGAGCTTTTGAGGATGAAATGATCATTATAACATCCTTGAAAATGTCTATTTTACATTGTAGGTGAGAAGATATTTCAACCAAATAAGACGATTTAGTAGAGCCCATGAACAAAGGGAAGAAATTTGTCACGTGCAATAAATTTGCCAAACATGTTAGAATTTTATCCACCAAATATATGGAACAAGAGTACAAGAAATGGTAGTAGTTAAAGCATTGGGAAGCACATAAGTATAATGACGAATTCTATTTACTACTGGCTTGGAATTAGGGGAAAATAAAAGTTACTTGTTATGAAGTATAGCAGTGGTTTAGTTACTCATATCTAAAAAAATTATGGAATTTGATGCTATTGACACTTGCAAAAGCATTCCATTACAATATTAAGATGAGGAAAAGAATGTTTTTTGATTGCTTTTCTTTTTGTAAGATTGATTTTAAATTTGTTTATGTAAGATGATTTTAATTTATCACTATGTAAGAATGTTTATTATAATTATTATATTATTTTGTTTGTTATTAATTATTGAGTTTAGGACTGGGTTTTTACCTATCTTAATAGAATTCAAAAATATAACTTAATTAACTAAGCTTGAGATTAAAATCTTACCTACTTAAGTAAAGCTTATGACTAGGACCTTACGTGAACTCATAACCACGATCTTATTCAACCTCTACACTAACGCCATACCTACCATAGCAAAGCTCAAGATGAGGATCTTATTTGAGCTTAGGACCATGATCTCACTTAAACCCAAAATCGTGACTTTTTTTCTTTTATTTTGATTTATAAACTTCTACCAATATTCTATAACATAGTGTGATATAAATAAATACATATTTTCAATATCACTTTCAACATAATTCTTCTAACCCTTGTTATATTTTTTAATGTTGAAACATAAATTTTAACTAATATTGTAATAATGATCTTTATTACAATTTTGATAAAAACACACTTTTATGACTTGAATTTACTAGCAAAAAAAGCACTTTGAATTATATTTCAACCATATTGTTTACCATTATTTTGACCCAAATTTAACTTTAATTTATGAAAAAATAAAAAGCAATTTGAATTATATTTCAATCATATTGTTTACCATTATTTCCACTTAACTTTAACTTTAATTTATAAAAAAAAAAATTGACTTATACTTCAACCATATTGTTTACCATTATTAGTCCTTGCCTAAGGCGAGGGTACTAATCTTTTTCGATAGTCGTTGACTAAGCATTAGTTTTGCATTGACTCAAATCCAATATATCTTTTTAACAAAAGTTTCAAACTAATTTTTTATTTATTAATATAATTTTTTTACCTAACTTTAACTTTAATTTATAAAAATATAATAATTTGACTTATACTTCAACCATATTGTTTACCATTATTAGTCCTTGCCTTAAGGCGAGGGTACTAATTGTTTTTGATAGTCGTTGATTAAGCATTAGTTTTGCATTGACTCAAATGCAATGTATCCTTTTAACAAAAGTTTTAAATTAATTTTATATTTATTAATATAAAAATCTTTTTTTTTTCTCTGCAAGTTGATTGGATTATAGTTTGAAGCATTATTGCTGCAATGGGGGCATAAGTCTATCCTCTATCTATGGTTGTGAGTTATTCCGGATGATTTATTTGGTTATTTAATCCGCCAGAAAACCAAAGTTCAAGAATTAATGCTAAGTTCAAGCATTTAACATATAAATGCTTATCATTGTGTTTGCATTGTCCTCTTGGTATTAGAAAAGCTATTTTAATGTTGTAATAATGGCCATTGAGTGTAGCACCACAGCCGCTGTCATGCTTGAAATCATCGCCTCGACATGCATGATTGCTACTGCACCGCCTTCAACTCGTTAAGACTCTGTCATTGCTACTGCACCGCCTTCAACTCGTTCAGACTCAATAGCATGCCTACCTACTTGCATATGGTGATGTAGACTGACATAAGCTCATTAATTTGCTACCTTCGCTACTAGACCTTATTACTTTGCTTCTGGTGCCCATGCTCCTGGATTTATAGGTTCTTAATCTGGTGTTGCTCCTGCATCATCTTTAACTACTTGTGATTTTTTAACTGCTCGTGAGCTTGGAACTAGTTATGCTGGCTATGGGTATGGATCAGAAGGGTTATATGTAATCAACAAGTTTACCCATCCATGCTTCTAGTGCATTTACTACTGCTTCGACGACAGGATCTGGACATGGAATTGCTCGTACTGGGTATGGAATTGCTCCATTGGTGCTTCAATAGATATTGTTGCTAGCTCTATATATTGCTGCTATCTTTGCATCTTGTTCTTCACAATTACAAAGACAGAGATTGTATATATTCATATGACAGGATTTTATTGAAAATATTTACAAGTGAGCTTGGTTCTAATTGGAAGAAGCATACCATCAGTTGAATGTTGCGGGATTGTAGCAACGCCTAGGACCTCTTCAAATCCAGTAGTGCAGGAACAAGCACAGGCACCTCCACCACCTCCCCCTTTGATTGCAACAGCAATTGAACCTGAAAGACGTCAAGAATCAAGCCACTTTTTTGTATTTTCTTCTTTGAATTTGAAACCAGAGATCAGATGCTTGCAATTGAAATCATTAAGAACAAAGAATTATAAACCCTGGTGATTTAAGAATTAAGAAACTTACGGTGCAGATATCGGTCGACATGAGGATAATGATGGAAAAGGAACAGAACCAAGCATATACATCACTGAAAATAACGTATTGGGGAACCTCCGGGCCAAAGAAATACTTAAGCATGGCATCCACCATGCCCAACATCAATTCCTCGGGTAAGATCTCTCATATAGCTACTTCTTTACCTTTTTTATTTCTTAATTTTCACAGAAGAAAATGCGCTGACACTATTAAGCATACACACTGTTAAATGCTCGACCTTGTCATAAAAGCAATAATGTCTGAAAATATCTAATCAAAATGGTCCTTGGTACATTGCAAACAATCTCATAAATAACACTAAAATGCAAAGCCCTAGAAGAATTGCATATGACAGTTTGTGGATAAAATTCTAATGGAAAGTATATTGCTAAGGCAAAATCATTCTATCAATATATGTTATCCACACAAGACTTTAATTATGTTGACAAAGCAAATCAAGCAGTAAAAACCAAACTGAAAATTTAAACTGAATCCCTTGGGTTTGCAATTAAGAGTTTGAACACTAACCTGCATCAAGCGGCTATTGTGAGAAAATTTGTGCTAAATTCCATGCCATAAAATTGCTTCAATATTCTGTCCATGATATGTTATTCTCACTGTTTCCAAAACCATGGCTCCAATGACCGTTCAATGCTTGAATTCGGGTGAATGAAGCGGGTTAATACCAGAGTTAACAAGATTATGTTGATTTCCTTGAGTATATTGGCCAAGTGACAGTGGTGTAGTGATTGCATGCTCATTATCTCCTCAACATTCAACATTAGTTGCTATCATTGCAATACACCAAAGAACGCGAATATTTATTGTGTTAAGAACCTTATGTTATTATTTGATTTTGACATTTGACCGAGTGAGGTCAAAATAAATGTAAAAGAATTATTAATGAATAAATAATTAAAACTGAGAGAATCAAAACTGAAATAGTTGTTATAGAGTGTTTGCTGACCCACAAGGAGAAATGACAAGAGTCAAGAGAAAAGCCCAAAGTGGCAAGACTGCTTAATAAAAGCTCAAATGATGCAGGAGGAATCCTCCCTAAAATCATGTCGACACTCATTGAGGAGTGATAATGGAGCAGGTGGCTCATAAATGACCGAGTCCTAGGAAAATTAGTATAAGTATTGAATCCATCAAATGAACAGGAGGCTTATGATGGAAGGGGAATATGATCTAGCTTATGCAATGAGAGTTTTGTGACCAGTGTTTGTCCTTGTGGTTCAACAAACAGGCTCAGGGGTTTTAGAGAAAGTAGCTTGCTTGTTACTGGAAGTTGGTTGGGAGGAACAACGACCTTCAATTTTGATTTCCCATCAGTTTGTTTCAGGTTCCATTCTACTTAATCCTGTTCTGAATTTAATTAGTTATATTCTTGTTATTGTTTATGAAAATAATACTAGTTTTTTATTTAATATTTAGTTTTATATCCAGAAAATTATATTTATGCATGAAGTAAATCATCAATTACTATTATGTCATTACTGTTTATGAACAAATTATTGTACAGTGCTTATATCAAATAGATTGATAGAGTAGGCATAAGTATATTTTATTGTATAATTATTTAGGCTTTAAAAAAATAGAACACTAAATAATAGTATAAGAATATTTATAATCAGAATCTAATATGTTTCAAAACCATAATCAATAACTAATGATATATTATATATAGTATAATATTAATAATGTATAGAGTTAACAAAAAGTTTAAATGCTAGACAAACTAGGTGGTTATCTTTCCTATGTGAGTACGATTTCGAAATAAGACATTTTAAAGGGAAGGAAAATATGGTGGCAGATGCTTTAAGTCGACATGCAAATCTGTTATATGCTGGAATTAGCAGTTATGAGACATATTTAGAAGACAAAATTGAAACCGCGGAAAATCTTGATAAAGAATATCAAAAACTAAAAGAAAAGACAGCAGAAAATGAAGTTGAGCATATAAAAACAGATTTTAGTTTAAACAGAAAAGGATTATTATTACATAAAAGAAGACTATATACACCTAATTAAGAAGAAACTAAATTAATCATTATGAATGAATTACATAAAAGGGCGTATTCAGGCCATCCTGGATATCAGAAAATGATTATCATGATAAGAAAATATTTCTTTTGGCCCAATATGAAAAAGGAAGTTGTTGAATACTTAGCTAGATGTATTGAATGTCAACAAGTAAAAGCTGAACATCAACATCCAGCTGGATTGCTACAACCGTTACCTATTCCATAATGGAAATGATTCAATTATGGTTGTGGTAAATAAGCTTAGTAAAGCAACGCATTTTATTCCAGTAAAGTCCACTTATAAAGCCATTAATATTGCTGATATTTTTATGAAGGAGATTTTTAGATTGCATGGTGTACCTAAGGTTGTAATTTCTGATAGGGATGCAAAGTTTACGCGAAATTTTTGGAAGGCCTTATTTAAAGGTTTAGGTACTCAATTAAATTTCAGTACCGCATATCATCCTCAGACCGATGGACAAACTAAAAGGGTGAATCAAATTTTAGAAGATATGCTTAGAATGTATGTAATGGAAAAACCTGGTAAATGGGAAGAGTATTTACATCTTGTTGAGTTTGCATATAATAATCATTTTCAATCTTATGCTAAAATGAGTCCATTTGAAATACTTTATGGACGAAAATGTAACACTCCAATTTCTTGGAGTAGTCCAATTGATAGACTAATGTTAGGTCCTAAAATATTGAAAGATATGGAACTAACAGTGAAGCAGGTACAACACAACTTGAAGATAGCTTAAGATAGACAAAAAAGTTATGCAGATTTGAAAAGAACTCAAAGAGAGTTCAAGGTAGGGGATCATGTATATGTGAAAGTGAAACCCAAAAAAAGTTCCTTAAAATTGGGAAAATGTACAAAATTGGCACCGAGGTATTATGGATCGTTTGAAATATTAGCAGGTTGGACCAGTAGCTTATCAATTAGCACTACCACCTACAATTAAAGTACATAATGTTTTTCATATTTCGATTTTAAAAAGATATGTTCATGATGCTACTCATGTGGTTGCCTGAATGTTCTTTAGGTGGAACCCGAAGGAGAATTTCAGGTGGAACCGGAATGTATTCTTGATAGGAGAGAACTTTTACTCCGGAACCGCACCATCGGACAAGGGTGAACACGTGAAGTTGGAAAACAATTTTATGAAAACGGAGTGAAAAAAAAACTAGTGCACGCGGATGAACACGCGAAAAAAAGTCAACCTCAAACTCAACTCTAGGCCAAGAGTTTAAAATACTCTAGGCCGAGAGTTTGTGAGAATTCAATCTCTCGGCCGAGAGTTTAATAAAACTCTAGGCCGAGAGTTTGAACCAATCACCGCGCTGTATTTTTAAAAAAAATCTCGAATGAGAGTTTGAACTAAACTCTCAGCCGAGAGTTTGGAAGAGATGTTTTCGGCCAAGAGTTCATGGTCAACAAAACCTGCGAAAATATTTGGCATCGTTCTAGAACCTGCAACTTCAGCAAGCCCAAACCCCTACAAATTTTAAATATTATTTGTTGAACTTGGTAGCAATGGATTCATCTTTGAATCTAGTTTCCAATGATATAATAATTGTTTCATTTCGATTTGAATTTCTATTTATTAATAATTTTTTTCTAAACCTTATCCCTTAAGAATTTTATT
Organism: Larix kaempferi; assembly: GCA_027924585.1. NCBI lineage: Eukaryota > Viridiplantae > Streptophyta > Pinopsida > Pinales > Pinaceae > Larix > Larix kaempferi. The sequence continues at coordinate 4,430,551 of BSBM01001483.1, read as the reverse complement.
ACTCTAAAAATCACCCGAAATGAAAATTCAATATCATAACAAAGACAACACCAAAAAATTTGAAATCTTCACAGAGATCACAATTGGCGTGTCCTCTTCAAAAAGGTACTTTTAGTTTTTCCAATAAGAGTCACACTAAAAAGAAAATTGAATCTCACCAATGTGTGTCGATAATGCACCATTTTCTGAACATATCTTGTTTTGATAAATAATAAAAAATAGTTCCCAAGTATTAAAAAACTCAAAATATAGTCCATGCACAAGTGTTGTGTGTGTAGATTATGAGCATACAATGTTTTTCCCTAAAATTAATAACCATCTATCAAAAAACCTATGGCCACATAGGTCACTCATTATCCATACCTAAAATTTTCAAGTATATTTCATTGGTGGCCACCAAATTTGTCCCACGATATGTCCATAAAAAAAATTGAAAAAAATACAAGTAGAAAGCTAATTCAATTCTCTAAAACATTTGTGTATACTTCAAGTTGAAATTCTTAAGAGAGATATGGGTTTGAAGAAGTCGAAGTTGAAAAACATAAAATTTAGCAGTTTTGTTTGTCAAAAACAAGCCAAAAGTGTTACCCAACTTCGCATTTTCACCCACAAGTCAAGGTGCAATGGAAGCACCTTATTCCGGAAGAGGCTACTTGGGAAATGGAAAGCAATATGCGAGAGGCATATCCAATTTTGTTTCAAAATGATTTGGAAGAAGTTTAAAACTAACACCAAGGATGGTGTTAATTTCTAAGGGGAGGTGTATGTAATATACACCGAAAAACCCGAATATTTATTGTGTTAAGAACCTTAAGTTATTATTTTATTTTGACATTTTACCAAGTGAGTTCAAATAAATGTAAAAGAATTATTAATGAATAAATGATTAAAACTGAGAGAATCAAAACTAAAATAGTTGTTACAGAGTGTTTGCTCACCCACAAGGAGAAATGACAAGTGTCATGAGAAAATCCCAAAGTGGCAAGACTGCATAATAAAAGCTCAAATGATGCAGGAGGCATCCTCCCTAAAATCAGGTCGAGACTCATTGAGGAGTGATAATGGAGCAGGTGGATCATAAATGGCCAAGTCCTAAGCAAATTACTATAAGTATTGAATCCATCGAATGAGCAGGAGGCTTATGATGGAAGGGGAATATGATCTAGCTTATGCAATGAGAGTTTTGTGACTAGTCTTTGTTCTTGTGGTTCAGAAAACAAGCTCGGGGATTTCAAAGCAAGTAGCTTGGTTGTTTCTGGAAGCTGGTTGGGAGGAACAACGATCTTCAGTTTTAATTTCCCATCAGTTGGTTTCAGGTTCCATTCTACTTAATCCTGTTATGAATTTAATTAGTTATATTCTTGTTATTGTTTAGAAAAATAATACTAGTTTCTTATTTAGTATTTAGTTTTATACCAAGAAAATTATATTTATGCATCAAGTAAATCATCAATTACTATTATGTCATTATTGTTCATGAACAAATTATTGTATAGTGCTTATATCAAATAGATTGATAGAGTAGGCATAAGTATATTTCTATTGTATAATCATTTAGGCTTTAAAAAAATAGAACACAAGATAATAGTATAAGAATATTTATAATGAGAATCTAATATCTTTCAAAACCAGAGTCAATAACTAATGATATATTATATATAGTATAATATTAATAATGCATAGAGTTAACAAAAGAATCGAGAGGCTTCTCGGGACACTAAACTAGGAAACTATAACTGATAGATTATAAACGTGCCGATAAGGCCAGATTAAAATCAAAGAATTATAAAATGCACAGAGTAAGGGACTTAAACCCTGATATTTTGAATATCAAACTGTAAATATTTCCAAGTTATAAACCGAGCCAAAAGGGCAAGCAAACATCCATACAAATGTTACCTAGTAGAATTGACAAAATAAGTAGTTTGTTTTCGTTTAAATATATACAGTAACAATGTCAATATTCTGTTCTTTACACAGAAGCACACAATAGCAAATTGCATCCAGAATCCGAATATATCGAAATTAAAAGTTAAATGAGGCAGTCCCTCTAAGAACCAAATTCACAAAAAGATTACAGAGTCTGGATGTATCAAATTTAAAAACTGGAGAGTTGAACACCCAGGCTAAACACCATGGGCACCCGAAGGAACTTAACTTAGAATCCTAAGATGAAAGAAACCGAGAAGTTGCCTTTACAGAGTTCCCAATACCCATGAATGTAGATACACAGTATCACACCAAGCGGCGTAGTTATCTTGCATGCCTGTTAGATAGGGCAAGCATCCATGGATGGCAGTCGGGTTCACACCACACGCCCGTGACCAAATGCCCAAACGCAAATAAGGAAGCAGTTAGATTTCATGACTGATAAAATTTTACAAAACCCTAAATCTTAACTTGTTTTTCAAAGAATCTACAGGATGAAATTTTTTACCTTATGGAGAAGACGTTCGCAAGTTGGAGGACGAGCTACCATAACCCATAATCATAGCAAGAACACAACATCACTTATGTGCCAAAAAGATGCGTGGGTCACCTTTTAACCAATACTTAAACTTAACAAGATAGGGTTTGGTGTTATGTTCCCCACTTTCAACCCTGTAGCAAACAAGAAGCAGTTTTTTAAACCTCTCTTACACCGGACCTTACCTTTGAAATCGAATTGTAAACGAGACCACTTACCATGCATGCATTTGTTCGTGGGTACAAAGGTTTCCTTCAACGAACCATGCACAGTCGCAAGGCCTGTGCTAGAAATTTCAATATCAGTCTTGGCATTATTTAAATATCTATTGTAAAATAGTAAAAATTTGGTAAAGATTACCTGTAGTGGCGATAGGATTTCTCCTTGCTCAAAAATCTAGCACGCTCGATATCAAAAACCAGAGAAGTAAAGCCACCAACCCTTCCACAAGAAGAGGACAAAGAAAACTGCTAAGAAAATCGCAGAGCCGAAAGATAAGAGGAAGAGCTTAGCTCTGTACAAACCCCACACTTTATTTATTGTCAAAAACACAGGTTATAGAGCTTGAATAAGCGTTTAGTGGTTTACCAAGGGAGACTAAGCCCTGAGTTCATGCTAGGAAGAAACGCAGTTCCCACACCAAGGATATGCCCTCGGCGGGGTCTCTCTCCAAAAAGAAACAACAGTGAAACAAAACCATCAACCTTTCGGTAGTATCATAACCCAATCGAGAGGACAAAATTAATGTTGCACACTTTCTTATCTCATCCAAGCCCGAGGAACTTCCATCCGACGACGGAGAATAAGGAGTAGGGTACAAATGGAGGGTCGATACTTCATATACTAATTCGAGGTCTGAAGAGCAGTTAATATGCTGCAAGTTTAGTTAAACCATCACTGAATGCATTGTCACTTTCCATGCCACAGAACCAAACATTAATTCAACTTCACACCAGTCACATGGCCCAACATTAAAACTTTCCTACTTTCGAGACTTTTTCCACGATTTTTCCAAGCGCAACTTTCCAAACATTGCATTTCATAATACATGCTATCGTATGGTTATACCTTAGCAGAGTTTAATCCATAGTTTATGCAAAGGTATGGTCAAACCTGTAACAAGGATTTCGAAGCCTGAACACTATGTAATCAACCTTTAACCATATTGTAACCATAAGCAAGACTTAATGCTTATAAACAATAGCGCAAGTGTAAGTCATATGCATAGATTTCACATTTAGGACTAGGTTAAACAATTAGGTTTCAACCTGGGTTCTAACTAATATCATTTTTAAATAAACTCTGATCTTGATAATAAATAACGTGCTAGAGAACTTCGTTTGTAACACGTGTAAAAGCTTACCTTGGTCGATCTATGATCCCAAGAAATAGAGCTGTACATTGCCTAGCATGCAAACAACTTAGGATTAGAACTGGGAATAAAATTTAGTGTTTGAGTACTTAAAACTTAGACGACTTTGCAATTATGCTAGTAAGTAAAAGAGTATAATTTTTTATTTTTTTACAGGTATTTTTGGGTTGTGACAGTCACATTCGCTAGTAACACCATTTGGAGATGCATTGACAAATGTTTCACCATTAACACCATATGGAGATGCATTGACAAAGGTTTCATTTGGTAGAAAAGCATTTTGATTTTTTAGCCATATATTTACAGATGGAATGTTATCATCACTGTGAGAAGAGGAAATACCACATCTTTGAGAGCTGAAAAATTATTTCAACAAATCTCTCCTCTGTTAAACAGTATGCTACAATCTTTGTGGTTGTTTGTTCTTTCTAGTAATCCCCCTATTATTGCCAACTTCGGTTATTGGGGTCAGGGGGAAGCCAATATTATGGTTTTGTGTCTGCATGTGCTGATTATAGTACGTAAGTTCCCTTGTACCCCGTTCTCCTGCACTACCCTAGCCTAAGTTCCTTGGTGGAATCAATGTCAGTCGGATTGCTGAGAAAGCTTTCCTCGGCCCTCTGTCTGCAGACTGTTTAGTGTCAATGGAGTATGCATGTGGTGGCAGAACTTGCCACTAGACACTATAGATGTCCATTCTACAGTAAGCTTAATAACTGAGTGTAGTGGCATTGTTTCTGTCCAGTTTTAGGATTTCAGAATGTAACTAAATAGGAAGATCATTTCTGATTGTAGTTTTGTTTAGATGGGAGTTGGATCAGGTGCAAATAACTGGCTTACTCACCAGCTTACCATTTACACACGAGATTTGGATCAGGTGCAAATAACTGGCTTGTTCACATGGAGGCAAGTCATTTCTCTTAGTTACAATATTCATGTTATTTCTCTTAGTTTCTATATCCATTAAGTCCTCAAGGTTGTTTTTTATATCTAATTAACACCTATGCTCTCTTATGGTTGTTTGATGTCAGTTCTTAGCTGTTCACAAAGATTAACGAGAAATAGAGTAACGTGTTAAGAGTATTTAGCCCGTCCATCTTATTGAGATTGATATCTTATTCACTGTAAATTTATATGCAGGATAGAGGGTGGTGTGACAACATAATCTTGTGTTCGGGTCGGGTAGCTTTCTCTCTACATGGGAGAAACAACCATTAAATATAATAATACTCGTTCACTATGGCAATTGCATTTGGTCCATTAATCGCTTTCTAGCATTTTGTTTACATACTTGACTGTATCCACTTTATTTCCAGACATATCAGATATCGGCAAAAAGATATTAACCACCAAAAATACAAACAAGTTGCATGGACATCCACAACTGAAAGAAATTTTGGTGAATTTCTTATCTTTTTGATACACAGAAAGGTAATAATCTAATTACACACAGTTTATAATCTAAAAGTATATAATATTATTAAATAAACAAACAAACTTTATCCCTTCTATGTTAACTTTCAATAGTTTTTAAATTAAAACCATCATCAATTTTCTTGGACCATAACACAACCACTCAACTTGTGGTTGGTGAATACAGATAAGCCAAGTTAAATGTCACAAATAAGTTATAAGTTATCTGTTACTTGGCATTTACCAGGAAGCCCCTTATCCATGCATCACCTAAGAGTTATCCATGCATTAGCTACCAATTATCCATGGCATCAACTACCAGTCCAAGTTAAATGTCACAAATAAGTAAAAAGTTATCTGTTACTTGGTGTTTACCATGAAACCCCTTATCCATGCGTCACCTAAGAGTTATCCATGTATTAGCTACCAATTATCCATGGCATCAACTACTAGTCCAAGTTAAATGTTCGAATTTTGAATGACTGCCATAAAATTAATCTGGACAGTAAACTTGTCTCATCCTCGTTCAATCTAGGAAAAGCATAGATACTAGTCCACCCCAAATGCTAAGATCTCATCCTGGTCCAATCTAGGAAAAGCATAAACACCTATCGGTGTAATAATCTACAAAAAAATTACTTGAAAACATTTTTTTTGGGATAAAATTAGCTAGATAAGTTTCCATTCATTTGATAGTGATTCTAAAGAGGCCATATATAATTAGCATTTGTATATAAATTAATTTCAAAAATTTATTTATATTAATAAAATAAAAAATACTTTAATTTAATGATTAAATCACTAATAAATACTGTATTTTTTTAATTATAGACATAATACTATAACAAAATTATAATTATTATATATATACAAAATAATTTAATTTCATAGACCCTAACTCTTTTTTATTACAAAATAAAAAAAAAAAAAAAATTCTTCCAAATATATGATTTTAGTGACTAAAATCCAAACCATGTATTTTTTTAATTATAGACATAATACTATAACAAAATTATAATTATTATATATATACAAAATAATTTAATTTCATAAACCCTAACTCTTTTTTATTACAAAATAATAAAAAAAATTCTTCCAAATATATGATTTTAGTGACTAAAATCCAAACCAAATCCTTAATATTCATGGAATAAACCTGCTTCGTGAGTAAGTCAACTATACATGAACTCCAAATTATTTGAGATTTGTGAAAGCTACATTCACGGAACAAACTTTACTCGTAACTCAACTATACATGAACTCCAAATTATTTGAGATTGTGAAAGCTACATTCACGGAACAGACTCCATAATTCTTTGTTGTTGCCTTATTCCTATTTTACTTAAGGGCCCCATTTAATATACACCGGTGTCACTTGTGCATACTTTAAAGCAATTTTTTCACCAAGATCCTTTTTAATAGACAAATTTTCATATTGTCAGTATTCCTGAGACTACTAATTGATATAATTATATATCCAACAAAACTACTCATAGCTTTTGGTTTGAAATTTGAACAATAACTTCAAAAAATAAATGGTTTCAAATTCGAACAATAACTTCAAAAAAATTAAAAGAAATGAATGTGAAATCTATATGCAAAACAAGTTGATAAATTTGAAGATGTGTGTATCAGTGGTGTTGGAGATGGTTATCTAGGGGAGGCAGGATTACTCTTACCAAGTCTGTTTTGCAAAATTTAGGAGTCTATTGGATGTCATTAAGCAATATACCACAATCAATACTTACAGGTATTCAAAGGCAGATCCATAACTTCATATGGTCTGGAAGAGACACCCAAAAAATCCATCTGGTGGAATGGCGAAAGCTCTTCTGGCCAAAAGTTTATAGAGGGCCATCATGGTGAAAATCCTGTGGGGGGGATATCATAAAGGACAAATACCTTAAGAACCTCTCGGTCACTCAGTGGTTGCAGTCCCCCCAAAAAACGGTTAAGAATGCATCCAATTCATGGTATGGAATGATGTCTGTGTTTTATGTGATCGTTGAGTGGCTAACCCGGCGACCGGGGAACGGTTGAGCGATCAAGATCAGGGAGGACCCCATCGTGGGTGGTCCGAGCTGCTACAGGTTACCAAGCAATTTGTTTTCTATATTACACGCACAGGGTATCTACTCATTACAGAATGCAGTCTCGGTGGTTCCAACTACTTTACCCAACCAAAACTGGCTCACGGCAGAACAGATCGGTATCCGTGGTGCAATGGCTCAGGAATGGAGAAGGTATATACTAAGGCTTCACAATGGTAACGTCAAATTATCAAAGATTGAGGACTGCCCAGCTTGGACGTGGAACACTCAAACAGGGACCCTAACAACAAAATTAGCTTATGAGGTCTTTTTTCAAGTTTTTCCAATCAACCTGCCATGGTGGCACGGGGTATGCTGGAAATGGAAGATCCCTCTTAAGTTAAATTTTTTTATTTGGTTGACACTTGAAGACAGACTCCTTACCTGGCATATCCTGTAGAAAAAAGGATTTTATGGTCCAAACAGATGCATTCTCTATAAAATGGCAGAAGAATCAGTTACACATCTATTTATGGAATGCCATTATTTTATATAGGTATGGGAACATGTCCAAATATCCTACCCTTCGATCGGATTGTGGCTTGGATCCTCTCCTTGAGATTGTGTTAAAAATTGGTTTGCAACTAATGGAGAGTTAGGTGAGTTTGCAATCTACAACATCTGGGAAATGTGGAAATCTAGGAATCTCCTGCTTTTTGAAAACAAGATCATCATCACCTTCAGATGTGCAGGTATTGTTGTGGCTGGATTCTATGAATTCTCAGGGAATATCAAGGATAACAAGCAGGAATTTCGAATCCAACACGCCCTATTACCAATGACAGGTGTTTTGGCATTTTTCGATGGTGCCTCTCAGGCGTCTGGCACTAAGTGTGGGGCGGGAGCTCTCATCAAATTGGACGAAAGTAGATGCTATTCTTTATGGATGAACTGTGGTATTGGGTCTAACGCTAGGGTAGAATTGGTGGCGCTATGGATGGTGCTCAATCACGTCATCGGGGACTCCATGATCGTTATCAATTGGGCCAGCAACTTGGGGGATATCCAAGCTATAGTTCTTTCTCCATGGATGACACAGATCTGTAGGCTTCTTTTGGATTTGCAGGGGATTCGCTTCCAACACATATGTCGTGCAACCAATCTGGAGGCTGATCGATTGTCCAGGCGTGGTCTTTCAGCTTGTGAAGGTTGGATTTTTTTTGAATTTCATGAAGATAGTTTTATGCGGGATTTTGGATCCATTCCATTGTTCTTGTGTTAGTTGCCCCTGGGTAGGGGGTTTTTAGCAGTTGTCCCCCTTTTATTTTTATATCTCCACTTCAGCGGAGATAAGCGGCTTTAGTTTTTTCTTACTTTTTGTAGTTATTAGTTCCTTGGCATTTCCTAGACTTGGGACTGGGGGTTAGAACTAGCACTTCCTGGAATTCTGATGTGGGTTTGATTATGGATGTAAACGTTATGCAGGTTATTTGGTTATTTTGAAGGACTATTCTTAGATTTCCAACAAATACCGAAAGTTTGTAATCATCAGTCAATTTTATATACTATAAAAGTATAGAGCTTTTTCAGTGTGAAAATAAAAACTTGTACTACAATATTTACAATATAAGCAAATTATTAAACAATACAAATTTAAGGGATATAAGCAAATTATAAAACAATAAAAACTTAAGGCAAGGACATAATGTGGCACTTGTTTTGACATATTATTTAATCCTACATAATGACCCATTATTTTGACTTGTACGAATAATTTTCCTTGAAAATTTGTGGTAGAAAATAACCTTCAATGTACTTTCTATTGGTAAACATTTTTGTCATATATATTAGGCAAACAAGAGTTATTTTTTTGACATGTATGGGTAACGAACAAGCGGTGTAACATCCATCTTAATGGGTAAGTAAATAAACAAACCGTTAAGTAAATTAAACTAGTAACAATTAAGTAATTTTTACCATATAAATTAATTCTATCAACAATCTCTTCTCTCCTCTTCTCTCCTATACAAGTATGCCAAGTATGCAAGTTCAATATTCTAGTCGAATAATTAGTTAGTATGCAAATCAATACCTCTTAGACTATTTTCCTCCTCCACTCCTCCCTTTCCATCAAGATCCTCCCCTTTATCCCATCCTCCAAACATTTTTTTATCCCTCTCTTTCCACTTCCTTCCTCCCTCCTTGAGAAGGGTTAGGAAGGTAAAATATAATAAAATAATTATAAGTCACCTACCTATTTAAGGATCTCACAATCCCATAATTAGACATGTTTATCACATTAACTCAACCGAGTTCTCGTAATTCTAAATATTATTAAATAAAACGTCTCTCATGTGTTTATTATTTGATAGTCCACCATCATTCACATCTTTTTTCTTGGTAAGCATTAATTGGCTCATAAATAACATGTCATGCAATCAATAGCTTATGCATATTAATTAGAATTTAAAAAATATAATGAGATTATTTTATTTAAATGTGTTTATTAATGATAATTAAATGAATTGCAATTAATACAGTTACAATTAAATGTGATTAATAAAAGCTAATGTAAATGAGCCTAATACTATGGAATCTAACTAATGGAATGCAATTTAAATGATAACAAAGTAATGCCATAACTAATATCATATCTTAATCTTATTACACCGATCAACCACTATACATGATAACACAACAATCACAATACATACATACATCAATCTTAACTAATACTAGTGTGTGTGTGCAAGGTGTATGTGTGTGGTTGGCGTATGCATAGCTTGTGTGTGTACTGTAGGAAACCATCACCACCTCAAATGCATAGTTCTTGGATGACAAGACAATAATGACCACACATGCAAGACAAGGTATCCACACATGTAAGACAACAATCTAGTACCCACAACATCAAGCAATTTCATTGACCAAGTCACAACACACCAACACTAATCGACATTATCTTAGATTTACCTTAATGAATTAGACAATAATTTACAGCTACAAGGAATCAAGTTCTACTAAATCGGTGTCTCAAATCCAAAACCAAAATAATAATAATCTAATCGTTCTTCCTTCTTAGCCTAATTCCAACTTCCACTACTTATCTGTTCCTCTGTTGGAATGTCCTAGGGAGTCAACTATATTGACCTAACCCTAGATATAACCCGTAAGTGGAAACGTCGTCTAAATCAAGCTAACTTCCCCAATAGGCAACCGGTAGTTGTCATCACACAACTTGAGGAGCGTGACTTAACACAACCCTCCCATGACCCCCAGCTTCAGAGGATACATGGTGGGGAATATCTCCACCCTTCCTAATGGAGTTAGGGTCAACACCCTATCAATAATCACATTGCGTTGTTATTGTGGTTTTTAGAGTTGCATCATCGAATGATCAATTTGGGCAACCTGGTTTCCTACATTATCCTTCACTAGTCCACACACAATAACAAGTATCTGGATATCACTTAGCCCATCTAACATGGGGTTAGTCTCATCCAAAACATAACATCATACATATTCTTTCATTGTTTCCAAGTCAATTACCAATTTATCAACCACCGATCAATATAAACAAGTTAATCTATCTATCATGTGCATGGGATTCATTAATTCATTTAATCATAACATACATTGGTAACCATGTACCCTATCATTTATTTATTTTTGCATACCGGAAGTGAATCATACAATTGTTGTCATTAATAAGATAAACAGTAACTTAAAACATAATTGATGCATATAAGTGGGTCATAAATCTACACACATAGTTTACTAAACCAAGCCGAGTCCAACGAATAATAAGCAAGTAAATACAATACAGGTGTACATGTTTTTAGCGGTCCTGTCAAAATGTGGGGTATTACAAGCATTATGGTTGTAGTGTCATCTACACTTCTTGAATCTATCGCCTATGAATCTCTCCAACAACAACCACAAAGAGCACTCACACAGGGGAGGACCACTTATTGAAATCAACCCACTCAATGTAGTTCTTACAACTTGGGATAATCTAAAAAATCACCATTCCAACATTGTAAACATTACTCTTCTCAGTGATAGCTTTTGGGAAGCCACTTAGGAGTGAGGTAGCCGAGAATCCTTATCATGGTAGTGCCACTCTACTAACTTTTTGACTTACGAGCATAGCCATGCAAAACTTAAAGACCTTCACTATAAAATTCTTGTTAAGAAGAATACTTAGGGCTTGACATGTAAACAAATAATCTTATATTGGCATTGTCGATGTAAGTAGACCGTGCCGTGAATGATGCGTAGACTATATTGAACCCAATGTGGCAAGACATGGAGCTTATCCTACTCTTGTTGAAGAGCTAATAGTCCAAGAAATTGTCGGGCATGTGCTTGTAGATAAGGATCTTATGATTTCCTACAGGTAGAAGCTAAGCAGTTCAACTAGATTTAAGTGAGCAATGTCACAACCTCTTAGTAAAATTCCTTCTTGCCTTGTAATCTCCAACATCTTTGCAACTACCATCACTCCATCTTCAAGCACACCCTCGTACTCTGTTTCAAACCCGTTGGATCCCAACACCCTGATAAAATTATTAAGGGTGAAACCTTGAGAATTTTGTCCCATTTTTTAATCACTACTAAAAAGGATTGTCAAATTTTTGCCAACTTGGAAGCCAAAGCTATTGGCCAAAGAGCATTGATGTCTGTAAACAACCATTTAAATTTGGAAGACAAAGAGCACTACTACTTGCGAACAACCATTTAAATTGCGAATGCCCCATCTTGATATAAGGTTTAAATTGCGAATGCCCCATCTTGATAGAAGGTTTAAATTGCGAATGCCCTATCTTAATATAAAGTTTAAATTGTGAATGCTCCATCTCGAGGTTTAAATTGCAAATGCTCCATCTTGAAATAAGGATTTTTGAACCGTTCAAAATACCCCTTAAAAAGTAGTGCATTGACCTTTTTTTTACAAGGAATGGAGACCACTCTAATGAGCAATCGAACTTAGATAAAAGTATAACATATAGGCAATGAAGATTTATCTGACTAGTAAAGCATATCAACAATGTAGAGTATCCTTTTCAATAATCATAAAAGTATAACAATACTTAACTTTCTCCAATCTTACTCATCTATCAAGACAATATAATATATTTCTAAACGAAGTAAGCTTATAAAAGACAAACCAAACCCTTTTTTGGTGTTTTTTTTAAAGAAATTTTTCTTCAAATTTAATAGGAATTTTGTTCATTAACCATACCATAAAATTAAACTTTAACTAATACAAAAATATATACTCGTTAAAAATAACTAAATTCTTTTACTAACTCATTCTTTATTTAATACATTCTTCTCATAAATTTTATGAAAATATCAATCTTATCATAACATAGTTTTATAAGGTTAACCATATAAATGTTGTTGTTAATGACTTTTGGTTTTACTTTTAAGATTTATGTGCTCTATACTTCTTTGTCTTCTTGATGGATTAGGTGTGATTCGAAATTTTTTTTTATGACTTAGAAATCTCAAATACTCAAACACAATGAATTTAAAAACTATTAACAACAATTTTACATCATATTTAATAATTAAACACATAGTCTAAAAATCCTACAATTTCAAACCAAAAAATCCTAATTACAACTTTAAAACTCTAAGGGACAAAAGGTGAAAAACCCCATCTAAACCAAATCATTAAATTTTAGACAACTCCATAATTAAATCATAAATCCCTTTTAACCTACCTAATTAAATCATAAATCCCTTCACAGAGATAGATCAAGTAATTCCTTCGCGTGAGTCCTATCTTTCAATTTCTTTCGTGAAAGAACTTTTGAATCGAGTATAAATGTTTCATCAATCGACTAAGCCAACATGGCGTTCTTGATTTGAAATCTACAACGCTCTCTCTCTGTCGACGTTAGCAGTTAGTTTTCAAACAAGAAGAAAACCTTCTACCATCCAACTTCCAAAACTTCATCTCGTTCCTGTATAACTTCCCCACCCACCCTCGAGGGCCTCTTTTACTCCCTGCCCGGTTCTCTGATTCCCACAACCAGGTCCTTTTTTCGAATCCAATCCCCGCCATCATGAAATTCAAAATCGAGAACCTAACAGTTTACTTCCCCTACGAGCACATCTACCCAGAGCAATACCAATACATGGTGGAGCTGAAGCGCGCTCTGGACGCCAAGGGCCATTGCCTGCTCGAAATGCCCACCGGGACAGGCAAAACAATAACTCTTCTCTCCCTCATCACCAGCTACCAGATGTCAGACCCCTCCGTGGGGAAACTCATTTACTGCACCCGCACAGTCCATGAAATGGAGAAAGTCTTAGCCGAACTTCGCCTACTAAACGATTATCAGCAAAAGGAACTCGGAAGCGCCGCTAAAATCCTGGCATTAGGGCTTAGTTCGAGGAAAAACCTCTGCCTCAATGAAAAAATCCGTAGTGCCAATTCAAGGGAGAGTGTCGACGCGGGTTGCAGGAAACTAACCGCTTCCTGGGTCAGGGCTTTGGCTGTGGACAACCCCCAGATCGAAACATGTCCGTTCTTTGAAAATTATGATAAACATGGGGCCGAAGCAATCCTGCCTTCTGGGGTTTATACGCTTCAGGAACTGAGAAGCTTCGGGAGGTCAAAGGGCTGGTGCCCTTATTTTCTCGCCAGGCATATGATCCAGTTTGCCAATATTGTGATTTATAATTATCAGTACTTGCTTGATCCCAAAGTGGCCGGGATTATCTCCAGGGAAATGCAAAGGGAGTGTATCGTGGTGTTCGACGAGGCGCATAATATCGATAATGTCTGTATCGAGGCGTTGAGTGTGAACATCAGAGAGCAGACACTGGCTGGAGCCACCCGGAACATTACGAAGATGACGGAAATTGTTGATAAGTATGTTGGTTCTCTGCTATTTCCTATATGCATAGATTTAATTATTCCTTTGCCGCAGTTGGCTGCGTTTCCTTGCCCATTTCTTCGTTTTAATAGGGATTGGTTATTGTTCATCTCAGGAAGTTTTTTTCTTTAATATTTTTTTTTTGGTTTTTATGTATGGATGTCTTTTTACCATGCAACTTTACACTATAGTTACCAATTTCGAATTTGGTACGATACTTCAAAAAAATTCCGCAAAAAAATTCCGATGAAAAAATCCAGTACCATAATTACCAAGTTCAAATTCAGTACGATATTGAAACAAATTGGATGAAAAAAATTCACTACATAACAAATGTGGCACTACACATCTCATTAACACTAAAAAGATTAGGTATTTTTTAAAATGCAGGTTTTGACAGCCTAATCTTCCTTCCTGGCCTCGTTCAAGGCTGCCATAAAGGGATCAAAATCACTCCCTCTCCCCTTAGTAAATCCCGCAAAAGCCTTCTTGAATCCTCTGCCACTCCTTGATAGGCGATTGCGGCGATTTCAGGGAACACATGGACTGCAGATTTGAGGAAGCATTTAAGTTTAAATGTCAGTGCTCAGAATCACTCCTTTTCCCACTCCCACTCCCACTCCCACTGAGTAAATTCTGCAAAAGGCTCCGTGAGAAATCCCTGCCACTCCTTGATAGGTGATTGAAGTGACTGCGGAGTGGACGCATTAAAGTTTAAGCAATGTGAAGTTCCTCTTATTGCCATCATTAAAATCAATATGCAGTTTCTTTGCTCCGGTGGCTGTAGAAGCCCAGGTGGAAGATGCAGCGGTCGAATCTGTCTGTTACAGAAGAGCTTGTCGGCTGTTGACAATAAACCCTCTGAATCCAACCCTTCATTAGCTCTCAAACAATAGGCCCTCTGAATCCAATACTGCTCTCCCTGCCGCCAAATTCTTCAGATTGGTTGAATCTGTCTGGTACACAAGAGTTTGTCAAATACTTTTCTCCCTGCTGCCAAATTCTTCAGATTGGTTGAATCTGTCTTTACAATACTGCTCTCCCTGTCGCTATGTTCTTCACATTGATTACATGTGCGATCCAAACTCAATTGCACTGAATAATTTGACCGAACAAATTATTTCCAAATTTCTGAATTATTTGGTCCGATTGGCACTTATAGCTACTGCTGGTTTCTTTTAGGAAGTTCGTGCTATAGAATCTGCTATCAAATCCATTGCATCGCCACCCAACCTTAGACAATGCTGTACCATCGTACCGCCTCCCCTGAGCCAACACCTGAACGACCGACTGCCCAATGCATGACGGTGCCCAAAGGTCCTATCTCGGCTCCACTCGGCCATATACCTTCATTGCATCCATCCATGCTATTGTCCAAGCATGGTTGCCACACCACACATCACATTGCCAATCGCGTCATCCTCCGTCGAGCCTGCTAAGCAAAGCTTCGCCGGTTTGTCTCGTCCTACTCAACTCAACATCCTTGGTCCTCCTAGCGAGCCTACTTGCTAGTACACCGTCTTGGCCATCTCATGGTCAACAACTATGAGCCGGCCACCAGGGCTACCAAAATCATATTGACTCTCTGTGCAACCTTAAGTAATGCATCCCACCGTGCCCTCCGTCACACCATTGCCAATGGCGCTTACCGTAGGGTCATTACACAAGGTCTCACCACTCTACGGTTTGAAGTACCTTAGAGCTCTGCCTATCTTGTGTTACCCTGATCTGATGAAGCAACTTGAAAATATGAGGTGATCCTCCAAGTAGTCCTTGTTAGTTTTTGTACCTAGGGAATTCCCTAAGTGACTTTTGCTTAAAGTCACTTAGAAGGGGGAAAAAGGTGACCCTCACATTAAATGCACTTAATGAGACTTTATAATATCAAAGTCACTTTTTGATAAATTTAAGTGGGCGAGTGAAATTAATTATTTATGAGAAATAAATGGAGCATTTAATTTCAACCATTGATCTAAGTCAATCTCATCCATTGGATTTAGGGAAACCCTAGGGTTTGATCAAAAAGCTTGAGGGAGGCATTCTAACTCACTTTTGCTGAATGAAGTGATGAGAAGAGAAGAGAGAGAGAGCTGGGAGAGGGCACGAAAATCGAGGCAGCCAATTTAGAAGTTTCTCTTTGATTGGCACGAATATCGAGGCTATAGTACAGCAGCACGATTTCCTAGGAAGATTTCAGCACAGAAATCGAGGAAGATAGTAGCATTAATTGTAGGCACATTTTTCTAGACAGCTGTATTGTACGAATTCTCCAACACGAGTTTCAAGGTTGATTCTTGGCACACATTTCAAGAAAGATTCTGGGCACATTTCCCAAGACTGTTAGCATTCATTTCTGGCACAAATTGCGAGGCTGTACAGGTGTATTAAATACACAGTCCGTACAGCATGCAGTTCGAGATTGTTCTGGGCACAGTTTTCGAGACAGTTTGGGCACAGGTTTCGAGGGCAGAACAATGCTGATTTTTGGCACAAATTTCGAGAAGGAATTGCACAGAAATCGAGGCAGCATTAGCACAGAAATCGAGGCAGTCAGTTGGGTGCATTTTCCGGTTGAGATAAGTTGTATTTTTGACTGTAAAATTACTACTCTGATTTTTCTCAGAAGAAATAATAAAATCTCTCTCTCTCTCTTACTGGTTTTTCCCGTGGGGGTTTTTCCAGGGTATAGTTGCCGAAAATTCTGAGTCTTTATTTTTTTTTGGTGTGCATGTTAAAATCTATTTTCTGCCTGTTAGTATGATTTTACAACGTGTTTAATTTTTGAAGAAAATTTCATAAGTAACTTTCGGCCTATGCAAAACCTATTGGAAGTGAAAACCACTAAAATGTTGACATAAACCAGCAAGCAGTAAACTCAGAAAAATTTACATGGTATCAGAGCGAGGGGGCAGAAAACATTGATATTTTGTAGACACACAGAAATTTCTAGAACATAGAAATTTTTTAGTATTTTCTTCTGTTAGTGAACAACACTTTGTTGGGTTGGCTGAAAGATGGCTACAGGACTTAGGTTGGAGGATAGGCTGAATGGGACAGTGAACTTTGTGCCATGGAAGGCCAGAATTTTACTGATATTAGAGGAGAATGAACTATGGGAGGAGGTGGTTAGGAATATTACAGCAAACCCGATTCAGATTCCTGCTGCTACAGATGCAGCAGCACTATCAGCCTTCAACAAGAAGGATTGTAAGGCTAGGAGGATAATCCTTGATGCAGTTAAAGACCAGATAATCCCTCACATTTCAGGCAAGACTAGGGCACATTTGATGTGGATAGCTTTGACCAGTTTGTATGAGAGTACCAATGAGAACTGGAAGATGGTTCTCAAGGAGAAACTCAAGAGTATAAAGATGAAGGGAGGAGAGGGAGTCACAACATACCTCACTGGGATATCTGCAGTTCGGGATGAACTGGCAGCGGTTGGGGAGGTGGTATCTGCTACTGAGCTTGTACGTACAGCAGTGAATGGTGCTTCAAAGCCTTGGGGTGCATTTGTGCAGGCCATAGTGGGTAGAGAGAACCTAGCTTCTTGGGAGAGACTGTGGGATGACTTTGTGCAAGAGGAGACTAGGAGAGGTCTCGTACAGGGCAGTTCATCACAGAGTGGGGTAGATGAGGAGAATGTTGCATTGACAGCAAAGTGGAAGAAGAAGAAGGGTCCCAAGAAGGGTGGGGCCAAGCAGCAGCAGCAGGGTGGGCAGAAGAAGGACTTGATTAAAATCAAGTGCTATGGTTGTCAGACGTTTGGGCACTATGCTTCACAGTGTCCAAACAAGAAGAAGAAGAAGAAGGGACAATAGACAGCAGCCTCAGCAGAGGTTGATGACTTTGGAGACAGGTTTCAGAGGGAGTTTTCCCTATATGCTGGATAGATTGAGAGAGAGAGAGTCTCTTTAGCCACCAGCACAGATCTGGATATGGAGATTGAGCATTCATTATTGGCATGCCATCAGACAGGTCCATCCACCACTAGTACTTGGTACATTGACAACGGAGCCTCGAGCCACATGATAGGTGCTCGAGAGTTGTTCTCCGAGCTATCACAGACAGGTAGAGATGTGGAGGTTGTACTTGGAGACAATACCATTGTTAGAGCAGTTGGTCAGGGGACCATTACATTTCAGAGGGAATCTATGAGTCCCATGATTCTGAGGGATGTGTTGTATGTCCTTGGGCTGAAGAAGAACCTTGTTTCAGTTTCCACTATTGTGGACAGGGGTCTTGGGGTGTGTTTCTCAGATGGGAGAGTGTAGGTTTTCCCCAGGACTACAGGTGTATCTACCCCCATGGACATTGGGGTTATATGTGGAAAGCTGTACAAGCTATTGTTTTAGCTGTAGCATGCTCTAGCACACAGTAGCAGCAGTGAGCTATGTGAGCTATGGCATCGGAGGATGGCCCACCTACATCACCCAGCTCTGAGATTGTTGAGGAGCATGGTTACAGGTTTACCCGAGTTCAGCACTAAGCAGAGTGATGTGTTCAGGGGGTGTGCTTTGGGAAAGTACACCAAGACTGCTTTTCCAAGCAGTGACACGAGAGCAGCAGGAGTGCTTGACTTGATCCATTCTGATATTTGCAGTCCTATGTCATCGGTCTCTTTGACTGGTTTTGAGTACTACATCATCTTCATTGATGACTACTCCAGGAAGACTTGGATCTACTTCTTGAGGAGCAAGAAGTCACACCTAGTTTTGAGTGTCTTCCAAGGGTTCAAAGCCCTTGTGGAGAAGTAGGCAGGGAGGAAGATTCGGATGTTGAGATCGGACAATGGGGGGTGAGTATACCGCCAAGGAGTTCGATGCTTTTTGCAGATAGGAGGGTATACAGAGATAGCTGACAGTTCCCTACACTCCTGAGCATAATGGAGTAGCAGAGAGGAAGAACAGGTCGATTGTGGGAGCAGCGAGAGCGATGCTTCATGATCAGGGGTTACAGTTCTTTCTATGGGCAGAGGCATGCAACACTGTAGTTTATCTGCAGAACAGGAGTCCTCACCGTGCTTTGGGGAGGAAGACTCCAAAGGAGATGTACACAGGCAAGAAGCCTGAGGTGAGCCACTTTCGTATATTTGGTTCTTTGACTTACTCTCACGTCCCTTTTGAGAAGAGGACGAAGTTTGAGCCCATTGCTGAGAGAGGCATATTTGTGGGATATGACGAGACTTCGAAGGCCTATTGGCTTTACCTACCTGGCCAGAAGAGAGTTGTTGTTAGGTAGGAGGTGAATTTTGATGAGGAGAGAGCCTTCAGGAAGTCGAGAGAGATGGAGCAGTGGGAGCCACCAGCTCCCACACCTTAGTTGACACAGGCTTCTTCGATACAGGTTTCAGGTCCACAGGTTTCTGGAGTAACTGGATCACAGAGTACAGGCACAACTTCTATAGGTTCAGTGGTTCAGGTGACAGGTACTTCAGGGGCAGGTTCAGGGACAGGTACAGGTTCAGGTTCACAGGTTACAGGTTCTTCAGGGACTGGTTCATCGGTTACTGGTCCTCGGGGTGTTGGACCTTCTGCTTCTGGGAGTTCCTCAGATGAGGATAGACCAGTTTGGGAGGAGCCTTCAAGGAAGAGGAAGCCTAAGTGGCTTCAAGACACCTTGAAGGAAGTAGAGGCATTTGGTAGACCCCAGGAGGAGATCAGGACAGTAGTGATGCCAGACAGATTGGGGATGGCTCTTGTTGCGAGTCTTCGTGACTCTGAGCTTTCCACATTTGAGGAGGCTTCTCAGCATCAGGTATGGAGAGATGCCATGATAGAAGAGTACCATTCGATCATGAAGAATGGTGCTTGGGAGATAGTGCCAAGACCTGAGGGGAAGTCAATGGTGACTTCCAAGTGGCTTTACAAGATAAAGCATGCTGCAGATGGCAGTGTGGAGAAGTAAAAGGCTCGGTTTGTGGCTCGGGGGTTTTCACAGGTTGAGGGAGTTGACTATGATGAGACTTTTGCGCCAGTTGCTCGGTATTTTTCCATCAGAGCAGTGATATCTATAGCAGCAGAGATGGGTTGGAAGATCCACCAGATGGATGTGAAGATCGCATTTCTCAATGGTCTTCTGCAGGAGGAGGTGTGCTTAGAGCAACCACAGGGATTCGAGATTCATGGCAGAGATTCTCATGTGTGCAGGCTGAGGAAAGCCTTGTACGGACTGAAGCAAGCTCCTAGAGCTTGGTACTCCAGGATCGATGCATACTTGACTTCGATGGGCTTTCAGAAGAGTGAGGTTGATCCCAACCTTTACTACATTGTGGTTGGTGGAGATCCTCTCATTCCTCTGTTATATGTTGATGACTTGTTTATCACTAGAGATGAACATCTCATTGCGCATTGCAAGAGAGACCTTGCAGCTGAGTATGAGATGACTGATATTGGGCTGATGTATTACTATTTGGGGATGGAGGTTTGGCAGGAGCCTGGACATATTTTCCTGGGACAGGGGAAGTATGCAGTTGATATTCTGAAGAGATTTCGAATGGAGGACTGCAGGCCTATGTCTCCACCTATGATCACCAACTGGAAGCAACTTCATGCTTCTGAGGGTAAGTTGGTGGATCCTACACTTTACCGTCAGCTCGTTGGATCGTTGATGTATTTGGTCAACACCAGGCCAGACTTGTGTTTTGCGGTGAACACTCTTAGCTAGTTCATGGTGGAGCCTAGGAGTGTACATTGGACTGCCGCAAAACATGTACTGAGATACCGTGCAGGTACAGTGGATTATGGTTTGGACTACAGGGGTTCGGGTGGAGTCAGCTTGGTTGGTTTCACAGATTCAGACTGGGCAGGTTGTGTGAGGGATCGGAAGAGCACTTCCGGTTGTTGTTTCAGTTTGGGCTCGGCAGCAGTGTCGTGGTTCAGTCGGAAACAGAAGTCCATTGCATTGAGTTCTGCCGAGGCTGAGTACATGGCAGCCAGTCAGGCTACTTGCGAGGCACTGTGGCTTCGCAAGTTATTGGTAGATTTATTTGATCAGGAGCTTAGACCTACGGTGATCTATTGTGACAATCAGAGTTGCATTCAGTTCTTTGAGAATCTGGTGTTGCATGACAGGTCAAAGCACATTGAGATCAGGTACCATTTCATCCGAGACTACGTCTAGAGAGGAGCAGTTGAGTTGCAGTATATTTCCACTGATGAGCAGGTAGCAGATATCCTGACGAAATCTTTGGGGAGGGGCAAGTTTGTCTTCTTCAGAGACAAGTTGGGAGTGGTGCAGAACACCTTCCTCGGTAAGAGGGAGTGTTAGTTTTTGTACCTAGGGAAGTGTTCCCCAAGTGACTTTTGCCTAAAGTCACTTAGAAGGGGGAAAAAGGTGACCCTCACATTAAATGCACTTAATGAGACTTTATAACATCAAAGTCACTTTTTGATAAATCTAAGTGGGCGAGTGAAATTAATTATTTATGAGAAATAAATGGAGCTTTTAATTTCAACCATTGATCTAAGTCAATCTCATCCATTGGATTTAGGGAAACCCTAGGGTTTGATCAAAAAGCTTGAGGGAGGCATTCTAACTCACTTTTGCTGAATGAAGTGATGAGAAGAGAAGAGAGAGAGTTGGGAGAGGGCACGAAAATCGAGGCAGCCAGTTTAGAAGTTTCTCTTTGATTGGCACGAATATCGAGGCTATAGTACATCAACACGATTTCCTAGGAAGATTCCAGCATAGAAATCGAGGAAGATAGCAGCATTAATTACAGGCACATTTTTCTAGACAGCCGTACTATACGGATTCTCTAGCACGAGTTTCAAGGTTGATTCTTGGCACACATTTCGAGAAAGATTCTGGGCACATTTCCCAAGATTGTTAGCATTCATTTCTGGCACAAATTTCGAGGCCGTACAGGTGTATTAAATACACAGTCCGTACAACATGCAGTTCGAGACTGTTCTGGGCACATTTCCCAAGGTTTTGGGCACGAGTTTCAAGGACTTTACTCCAGCATTAAATTGCTGTCCAGTACAGCAGTTTTGAGCACAGTTTTCGAGGCAGTTTGGGCACAGGTTTTGAGGGCAGAACAATGCTGATTTTTGGCACAAATTTCGAGAAGGAATTGCATAGAAATCGAGGCAGCATTAGCACAGAAATCGAGGCAGTCAGTTGGGTGCATTTTCCGGTTGAGATAAGTTGTATTTTTGACTGTAAAATTACTGCTCTGATTTTTCTCAGAAGAAATAATAAAATCTCTCTCTCTCTCTTACTGGTTTTCCCTGTGGGGGTTTTTCCAGGGCATAGTTGCCGAAAATTCTGAGTCTCTATTTTTTTTTGGGTGTGCATGTTAAAATCTATTTTCTGCCTGTTAGTATGATTTTACAGCGTGTTTAATTGTTGAAGAAAATTTCATAAGTAACTTTCAGCCTATGCAAAACCGGCTGGAAGTGAAAACCACTGAAATGTTGACATAAACCAGCAAGCAGTAAACTCAGAAAAATTTACAGTCCTATGGGTGGGGGGTGCAAGAAATGGGTTATGTGGTTGAATATCTCTTTGATGAAGAGGGTTAGGCATCTCTGATCTCGATATCGAAAGAAGGTAGGGAGGGAGCCCATCGAGTTCCTGTAGAGGCAATGGTAGTGACCTTTGATCTCGTAGTAGAATGGGCACCTACAAATGAGGTGTATCTTGGTCTTCGACTCCTGTAACTCGCATATCTGGCATGTCCTATCCAGTTGGGGAATATGGTGATTGATCTCTACCGGAAGTCTATGAGAACCAATACGGAGTTGGTTGATGGGGATCCTAAGCGAGTGCATCAAATGTTGGCGTGTATATGGGGGGTGGACAATGATACCATCCTACAACTTCAAGAAGTGCTCTAGGTAGAAAGGCATCTTTAGGCCTAGGCCAATTAACTTGGATGTACACTTTATCACCCCTAATTGACAAATATCTTGCCTTATGGGGAACTTCTTATAAAATTCTGCCAAAGATTTTTTTTTTTTTCCTGAATATGTTCAACTCTATGAAGAAGATTAGAAGATGTGGGTCATATTAATAGATTTAAAGTTGCGGGTCATAGAAGATTTGAAGATTAACAACCATAACATTATTTTTTGGAAATGGTTGCCCAAATAACAAATATGGTGGTATGAATACTTTGAAATTGACCTTTTGCCCTGCAACTTCACTTGTTAATCCCAAGTCATTCAAGTCATTGTTGTTGAGTTAGATCTGATCCAAAGAAGATCCAAAGAAGGACGAGCTGGAGGGATAGCGACATGCAAGAGGATTATGAGATGCTTGATGTTGAGTTCTTCCTCAAGGACTCTGGTCATTTTGTAGGTTGTGTTACAACTCTTATTGTATGAGGTTTCACATTGTGATTTTCATCACATTGATGGGGTTTGTAGTTGGTATCGTTGGAGCATTTAGATGGATTTGGGGGCATATACATCTTCATGGAGCTTCTTCTCTTCATGGCATTGGATTATTTGATGGAGACTCTTGGGTTGGAGAAGACTCACTTCTTCTTATTGGTGATCATGATTGATGGTTTATGGTTTGGTGCTCATCTCACATTGCATGCCTTTGATTTATCACCCTCTTAATACATATTTGATGGTTACGATGAAATTCGATTCAAATTTGAATTCACTCATGAGATTCAATTCATCCATATACATATTTCAAGATTTTGCATATTCAAGATTTTTAAGTTGAATTTCAAAAAAAATCTCAAGCCTACTTCAAATGCAGGCGAAGTTGAATTGCAAAGCGAATTAAAAAAAACTTTTTTTTATATTTATTCATTAACTATGTAATTTTTAACGGAAAAAATTTAAAAGATTGAGCAAAGTCGAATTTCAAGGCGAGTTTAAAAAAACAAACTTATTTAATATTTATTCATTAACTATGTATTAATTTTTTCCATTAAAAAATACATAGTTAATGTATAAATTTTAAAAGTGTTTTTTTCTTTAAATTCACCTTGAAATTCGACTTCGCCTAGATTTGAAGTTGGCTTGAGGTTTTTCTTGAAATTCAACTTAAGATTCGCCTTGAAATTCACCTTTAAAGTCTGCCTTTGAAATTTGGTGAACTCTAACAAATTTCAATTTCTTTTTGAGTTTCGACAAATTTCTAATCTCATCAATGAATTCGCCGAATCTTGTGACCTAGATTATGATACATGTTTGTTACTATGAGGGGGTGTTCCACATTGTCCCCTTTTACTAAATATGTGGTGGAGACATACTTAATGTATCCCTTGGAGTTGATCCATTTTTATGTTTCTTTTCCTATGGTTTTGGATGTGGTATGGTGATGCAATAGTCCCTTGGTGGTGGTGTGTCGAGGTTGAGCCTAATGTTTTGTTCTTATCTTGGTACCATGTCTATACTTTGCTAGGAGGTACAACTTATTTTCCATGGTACAACACTTTGATAGAGCACCCCCTCATTGGCACACATGTTTATGTTGATTTAATCATTCATTGCCTTTTTGGCGAAGGACTATGGTTCTATTAGAGCATTAACCTTTGTGCACACATGTGTGTGAAAATTCCAAACCCCTGGTGACTATTATCCTTATGTTTTCAACTAAACAATCCAGTTATTTGATTGCAAAAAATTAATTTCTTCACATAGCAACAATTTCATAAATAGATGGAAAGTAAATAACATAATCATAAACACAATACATAGGTAATTACTCCTTCAAACCAACTTTTCATTAACAAATCAAAGCTTACAAGGAAACCTATGCAAGTTGTCAAACTAACAACTATACAATACACCCAAAAAATAGATCAGCACACCCGCTGAGAAAAATCTCCTTGTTAAAAATGAGAAAAACTTTCTACAAATTGCCTGTTGTATGACCTTGTCTATACAACTATCGGGTTGTCCTATTTGATTGTGGGGATCTTTAAGTACATAATCTATATAATTATATTGAATCACCTGTGTGGGCTCCCTATCGTTTTTTGCCCGCTTCTTAACTACAACTCCTCTTTTGCGCTCTAAACCTCAATTGATTAACTAAGTCACCTTTTGACAAAACTTGCCTTTTTGTGTATGTGTGTTTTAACCCTCTATCTTGACTTGCCTTTATACTTGCACATAAACCCTAATCTCTTAGTGAGATGCATGATTGAGATTAGTATAAATCACTAGTGTATACAAATACACTGTATTAGACTCAGCATCGAAATATAAGAATTTCACTTGATTACTATAGTGAATTACAAAATGGAATTAACTTGAACTACTTTTGGCATGTTCACACTAAACCTGTGCAGAAGTTCCGATGCGATCTACGTTCTTCAACACTCTCTCTTAGTGAGGAAGGAATTTTGCACCAACCCAAGTTTGTCTTTAAATGCTTCAAACTTCCCTTTTGCTAAGGTTTTGGTTAGAGTATTAGGAACTTGCTGATTTGTGGGTACATACTAGAGCTTTACTGCTCCCTTCTAAGTATTGTCTCAAATGAAGTGATATCTGATTTCAATGTGCGTGGACATGTCATGAAACACTGGATTCTTAGAGAGTTTGATACAACTTTGATTATCATAGTAAATCACTGTGGGATCCAACTCCCGATCAAGTAATCTTGTAAGCATCTTTTGAAGCCAAATGGCCTCACAACTAGCTGTATTGGCTGCCATATACTTTGCCTCTATTGAGTTGAGTGCCACAAAATTCTACTTCTTGTTGAACCAGGTTATCATTGTTGATCTCAAGCTAAAGCAACACTTTGAGGTACTCTTCCTTTTTGATGCAATGCTTTCCCAATCTAAGTTTGTATACCTTTGCAATTTCACCTCACCATTTTCAAGATATTTCATACCATACTTTACTATGCCTCTCACGTATCTGAGCACATGTTTTGCTGCTACCTAGTGCTCCTACCTTTGCTCTACCATGAATTGACTCAAGGTTTTCATTGCAAAACATATATCGAGCCTGGTGTTGGCCAAATATGCCAAAAAACCTATCAGCTGCATGTATAGTGTGGGATCAACTATATGTGAATGTGCAGTTGTTATCTTCTTCAGATTAGTGATCATAGGCAAGGCCATATGTTTATAATCATCCATAAAAAATATTTTCAAGAATTTGACTGCATACTTACTTGGACCAAGGAAAATTTCCTTGATTGCATACTTACTTGGACCAAGGAAAATTTCTCTTGGTCTCTATCAAACCTTCAACACTAAGATGTAATACGTCATGTTAATGTCCCTTCGTCTTGAACTCAATTTCCATATTTGCCTTGCACCCTGCAATGAACTTCTCTGAACTTGTAAGAAACAAGTCATTTGCACACAACACCAAAACAAGCAGATCAACCTCAACAAATATAAAATATAAGTTGGGATCTACTTCACTTTTGGTGATGCCCATACTTTCTAGGTATCCATTGATCTTGGAATACCATGCTGTCGATGCCTACTTGAGTCCATACAAAACCTTTTTTAACTTGCAAACATGACTCCTTCCCATTGATCTCAAAGCCTCGAGGTTGCTCTATTGACACTTCTTCCTTAATTATCCCATTGAGGAAAGTTGTCTTCACATCCATCTGATGTATCCTCCATCCCATAACGGAAACTAAAGACATCACTGCTCTAATTGAAGTGTACCCTACGATTGGAGCAGAAGTCTCTTTGTAGTCTACTCCCTCTTTTTGGGAGAATCCTCTCGCTATAAACTTCACTTTGTACTTCTCTATGTTGCCATCAATCGCATACTTGATCTTGTAGAGCTACCAGGAACATACTACTAGTTTCCCCTCTGGTCTTGGCACTATGTCCCATACATCATTCTTCATGATTGAGGTGTACTCCTCCATGACGACATCCCTCAAAACTTGTTCGTTCGCTGCCTCCTGAAAACTAGAAGGCACATAATTTATGATGTTGCTCATTAATGCCATATAGTTTTGAAACTTCTTCGGAGTTTTGCACTCCTTAAATATGCTCCTAAGAGTCTCAAAATGCTCTTGAGCATCCCTCAATGTCTGAGTGAATCATTGGGGTTTCCTGACATAATTGGTTGGAGCTCATGGATCCTCCTTTGTGCCTGAAGGTTGCTACAACAAATTGGAAGTCATTGGTAACCCTGGCTCAACCATTGAAGCTTCTTGCTCCTCATCCTCTATCACTAGAATAGGCTTACGAGACTTCTTGGGTGTAAAGTCTGCCTCAAACTTTACATTCTTGCTTACCATTGTCTTTCTTTGCGTTGGATTAAAGACCTTGTAGTCCTTTGAAGTATCACAACAACCAACCAACAAACCCTTCCTGCAAAAAGAATCCATCTTGGTCCTCTTTCTTTTCTGGTTTTTAGGTTTAGATTCATACTTTTCTTTATGTATCTTGCTTTTATAGGAGCCGCCTTAGCACTCCCACTTTGTATTGACATCATGGTATTAAACAGTCCCATTGACCTACTTTTGTGGTCATTTGTTGGACATTACGAAAATTATCTTATCTTATATCATCTATTGCTATATGGATATAAATTGGACAGGCAAAGATGTGGAAATGACTCACCTCTGGCTTCACACTAGTGAATGCCTCCTTTGGTGTCTTGTCCTCCAAAATCCCGAGGACACCTATTATGGCTATAGATTGTTGTGTTGCATGCTTCTACCCACAGAAACATCGGCAAATATTGGTCACGAATCATGGCCTTAGCAGCCTCTATGATGGATCTGTTCTTCATATCTACAACCCTGTTTTGTTGTGGGATGTATGGAATAGTAAACTCCCTCTTGATTCCTGCATCCATGTAGAAACCCTCGAACTCCTTGGAGCTATACTCACCCTTGTTGTCTATTCTCAAAACTTTGATCTTCTTCCTTGTATGGTTTTCGACTAGAGCTTTGAACCTCTAAAACCTACTATAGACCTCATCCTTGGCCTTTAGGAAGTAGATCCAAGCTTTGCAAGAGAAGTCATCAATGAAGGAAACATAGTACATGCTTCTCCTAATTGATGCTATTGACATCAGTCCACATACTTCCAAATGTACTAGGTCCAAAATCTCGTTAGACCTATGCTCGCTGCTTGGGAAAGTAGTCTTGGCTTGCTTGCGAAGTGCACACCCTCTACATACTCCTTGTTGCTCAATGTTGAACTCTGGAAGACCCGTGACTATCTCCATTAGAATAGACATCACTTTATGATGCATGTGCCCCATCCTCTTGTGCCTCAACTGCACAAGCTGTTTGTGTTATGAACTAGGGTTCGAACAAGTTCACCTTGTAACCTATATAAGTTGCCTTTCGTAACCTTAATCACTTGAGCTGATTTCGGATTAGACTTCTTTCTTGAACTCTATTGCAAAGCCCTTATCTTCCATAATTGAAACTAAAAGCAAATTATTTCTAAGACTTGGAATGAACAACACATCATCAAAGTCTAAAGAGTTACTTGATTGGAGGTGGAAAAGAATGGTACCAACTTTTGCTACAGAATACTTAGCATCATCACCAAGCTCGACTTGAACTCTTGAGACATTCTATTTGAGACTTGAAAATAACTCTCGTGCTGATATCATATGCCTAAATGCTCCATTGTCCACATACCAAGCGTTTCTCAAAACTATGCTGGTAGAAAGGCAAGATACCATTGAGAAATCCTTCTTGAACTTGCAGTTAAACTCATTCATCTGAGCTTCAGCTGAGGTTGCTACTTGATTTTGTTGCTGCTTCCCTTTACCCTTCTTCATCTCCAGACATTGTGATGCATAATGGTTGTGCTTATGACATATGAAACACCACTTGCTTTTGCTCAAGTCCTTCTTCCCTGGTTGTGAGTTGATTCCTCACCCTTTACCTTTGATCTTTGTTTGACCAAATAGGACATGGGCATTGTCACCTCCCTGCTTGCTGGCCTTTCCTTCCATTCGAGTCTCCTCCTGGATACAATCATCCCATAGTCTTTTCTAGGAGGGAATATTCTCCTGAGCACGAACACCTTGGACAATTGCTTCCTATTGAGATGGGGACCCATTAAGTGCTCGATTCACTACACTGGCTCTTTTTCTTCAACTTCTCAGTTGTTGCAAATTGATCACGAATCTGTGTGAGCTTCATTAGGTAACCGGTAACTGTGTTTGATTTGCTCATCTCTACTGCTCTGATTCTGTTGTGCAATATCATCTTCCTGTTTATGTTCTCGGTCTAGTAAAGGCTAACTAGGGCATTGACCATCTCTTTCGTCGTCTTCTTCTTGGATATATGAGGGATCAAATGATCATTTGTAGCATCCATGATCATCTACTTGGCCTTCTCTAATTTCTTACTGTGAACTGCCAAATCTTGCGGATTTTGTTGTGGAGTGACTACATCCTTGATGATATTCGAAAGATCATTCTCTTCCAATAAGAGAGTTACCCCGACTTTTCAAGATAGGAAATTTGAGGTACCTTCCAATTTGTCCTTGAACCTGAGGCTAGTTGATGCCATCTTTGAGCTTTAATACGTAAACTCCCAAATCCGATAAGCACTACCTCTAAAACCCTCTAATTGCTATTTTTGGTTCTTGATGGTTGTTTCCAACAGTTGTTTCTAACAGTTTTTTCTGGTAGTTGATCTACTGTCGTAAACTCTTTAGATCCTCTCAATTAGAGAAGCTCTGATATCATGCGAAAATTGCAAACCTTAGGTGACTGTTGTCCTTCTGTTCTCAACTAAACAAGGAAGTTAGTTAATTGCAGAAAGTTGACTTCTTCACATAGTAATAATGACAGAGATAGTTGGAAAGTAAATAGTGGAAGCATAAACATAACATAATACACGGGTTATTACTCTTTCAAATCAACTTTTCCTTAACAAATCAAAGTTTACAAGGAAAACAGATTTGCACACCCACTGAGAAAAATCTGCTTGCTGAAAATGAGAAAAACTTCCTACAAATTGCTTATTATACAACCCTATCCCTATGACTATATGGATATGTTCGTATGTAATTCGTATGCCTATACATAATCACCTGTTTTTTTTTTGCCTACTTCCTGATTGTCGCTTAAGTCACCTTCCAACAAAACTTGTCTTTGTGTGTATGCATGTCTTAACCCCCTATCTTGACCTACCTTTATACTTGAGTTGAAACCCTAATCTCTTACTGAGATGTATATGGTTGAGATTAGTCTAAATCGCTAGTGTATAAAAATACACTTTATTAGACTCAATTGCTAAATATACGACTTTCACTTTATTATTAAAGTGAATTACAAAATAGAATTAACTCGAACTACTTCCGGCACTTTCATACTGAACCTGTGTGGAAGTTCTTGTCCGAGCTACATTCTTTAGCAATGCAAAGGTTGACTTAATGGCTAATTGTACCACTTTTACGTTGGAGGAGGCCCACCATTGGAGTATTTTATTATTTTCTTGGAGGATGCACATGTGGAGACACTAGTTTATTTATTTCATGGAGCATTTGACATGGCCAACCAACCACTCACTTGAGGTTTCGTCTCACTCATGACTTCATCTTGTTGGAGGTTGTAACCACTCCAATATTTTATTATTATTTGACTTGTCTCGTGGAGTTGGCTACATGAGAGCATTATTATATTGCTTTCCTTGAGGATAAGGCCTAACTACATTGTTTCATTATTGTATATTTCTTTGACTTGTTATGTAGCTAGATAGGAAAATATTTTATTTTATTGTAAGAGATGAAACTACCTTTATATAAAGGAGATTTCTCTCCATTTTATTTTGTAATTCGGTAGAGAAGTGAGAGGTGATTTGGATTGATAGAGAATAGAAGCTTGGAGATGATGATGTTGAGCTCCCTTGTGTATCAAGGTTGAAGAATATTGAAGAAGTGAGGTAATGCTACTTTGTTGTATGGTTATGTCTATGCTTTTCATTTTTGCTATTAATTTGTTGTAGAAACCTCTTATTTTTACACTTTTAGAAGGCCAAATAATGAATTTATTTTATTTTTGGTGTAGTCAATGTGAGGAAATCTTTCCTCTTGAACTATTTGCTGTTATAGTTCTGTTTTATTTCGCTTCATCTACCAGCCTACTTGCTGAAATTGATTATTAATTTAACCAAATATAACAGCACCTTCATATTAGTTTGGTGAGTGGTCAATCCAACCCTTCAGGACTAGTTTTTGCACTTAATTTTCAGCAAACACTATAATTATTACTGATGAATGTCTCAGCACTAGATTTTTCATCTAAAGTAGGTTGGAGGTGTTACCACCTGAGTTGCACATAGTTTGGATTTCCAGAGAGCCGCCAAAGTTTGCACAAATACTTGTGCAGCTCAGTGTTCAGAAGTCCATTAGGCCCTTTTCAGGGCCCTTTTTTAAACTTTTTTGCATGTCCATACCCCCATGGGGAATTTGTAATAAGTTTGTCTAAGCATGGTCTTTTTTTAATAGGCTTGGCTTGCCTTAGGTTTATCTGTCAGGGGGATACTCTAGTGTGTTTTTTCCTTAGGAATTATGCGTTGCGCTTCAGGGACGTATAGTCCCTGAGTTTTTCACTCACACCTCCAAAGTTGGAGTATTCACCTTGGTGGTCAAACCTTGAGAGGCTATTAAAGCCTAAGTGTCTATGTATTTTTTCATGCTAGCCATCAATATTGAGTCATATGGACACATACTAGGTTCCCTAGGAGTTCGACTCAATTCCGAGAAAAATAAATTTTTTTTTTTGTTTGTTTTGCAAACTTAGGCCATTTTTAATGGTTTAATTGGAAAATTTCAAATTGTGATCCAGAGGCGTAATTTGGCGTAGGGATGCTCATTTTCACGCTTAGAGCGTCCTCTTTACCCTAGGACCCAGTCTTCTTATGTTTCAGGTGATTAAATTATCACGTGGAGCATTTGGACCCAGTCTTCCTATGTTTCAGGTGATTAAATTATCACGTGGAGCATTTTTTCTTATCGGGTGTAAAAAATGGCAAATAAATGTTAATGGCGCGACAAATTGACACCATATATAAAAAATATATATATAAAATAAAAAAGGAATTTGGCATGTGCCAAATGAGTTGGTTTTTTGTCCCTTATGGTGGGCGAATATATCCCATAACTAAAGCGTCACATTTGAGTTGAATTTGAAGTTCAACATTGGAATTTCTAAGTTAAATTGCACCCTCTCCAAGCTTGGGCGTCATCCTCACGGGGCATCCCGAGATTGGTTTGTGATAAATCCAATGTGGGGGTGCCTACCTCATTGTGAGGTGGCACAACCCCATTGCTTTGGCATCTAATGAAAGATCAAACACCATAATTCCATGATCATCTCATGCAACTCATTGTGAACTCTCCCTTTCACCCATGCGCTCCTCTCGTCGGATTAGCGCCCCCCTCACTCTGTATACTCTATAAAAGCGAGCCTCTTCTCCATTCTTTGAGATATGAAGGTGGAACCTCTGCTCGTATTGTATGTAATATTTTTATCTGAGTTCAATAAAGAAGGCTTTGGAGGCTATTTTGGTGTGTTCTTTGGAGGTTTGATGTACCATGCTCTACATATGAGGCAGTTTGTATCTATTTCACAATTTGTTCATTGTTGGGAATGTGTCTGTCTTCCAAGACGAATAATATTTTAGGAAGAGTAAGAAGTAAGGCTTTATAGGTTACTTGTATTGTCAATAGTAGAAGGATGCATAGAGACATATAATTTCTTGTTTGAATTCATGTCTTCTTAGTTATTCTTTAATTTTTTACACATGTGTATTTGATCCCCTTTTGCAAGTGTTTGTGAAATTTTGCAGGTAATCTAAGTTGGAAGGAGTAATAAGCGTGTTAGCTTTTCCCATCTTTCAGTAGATCCGAATAGAGCTCCATCGCTTCGGTCCACCATGAAAATGACTCCATTGCCCAAAGATTGCTGCTCAACCCCCCCATGGGTTTCTACTTTCTTGATCCAGCTTCTATTTCAAATCTCTCGGTTACATGGTTTGGTTATCTAGATCTAGATTTAAAAGCTAAAACAAAAGTAGATCTAGTTTTATTTCGGTAATGTTATCATTTTATCAAATCTAAATCTTATAGTTAACATAAGTGAAAAGTCTCTTCATTTTTGCACTAAAAATTATAAAATCTCTTTAGTTTAAAGAAGAGAAAGGTTTGTTTAAAGTATATGAAAGATAGATCTAGCATATCAGTGCTTGCATGATTCAGTTTGCAACTTGAAAGAGGGCAGCCAAAGATCCTAGCAAGACAAGCTTTCTAGCTTCTCTTACTAGTTCAAATTTTTGCATTTTTGGTTTATCATTCAACTTAGAATTTTTGCAGATTTTTGTAGCAAGGCCAAAGACACTTTGTTTTTTTGGCCGTTTTAAGACTAATTTAGCTCGTTGGTTTTTTTATTTTATATTTTTGCAGGTTTGAACATTTAAGTGGCCACAATCTGAGATTCAAAGGCTTTCTTCATCATCTAGAGAGCTAATTTTACCTTCCCTGCTTCTTTCTAGTATTTGTAAACTGTATTGGTGCCTATTTGATAAAGGATCAACAGTACTTTCTTTATTTGAGTGGATGTAACTAAAAAATAAAAAGAGCAAAGCAGGTTATTCCAGTGCCTGCCGCCATCCCCCCAGGGGGGATCTGTGTTTTTTGTGCTTTTGTATTTTTTCATTTTTTTTAGCTTTAGCTTAGCTTCTTTTATGCAAATAATAATTAGATAACATCACGAGCACACAATCCATCCACGGAGGGCTGTATAGATTAGTTTTCTGATTTCATGCATTGTCATTTTCTATAATTTTTCACATTTTGTAATAAAATTTGAGCCCTTGCTTTCTCGAAGTACTGCACCTTTTGGTGTGTGGAAAAGAGACTCTTGGGCTGTAGATTAGTTAATAACTCACATTTTAAACTTAAAATAAAATTTACCAAAACTTGAAATCCGAAGTATGCTCTTGACCGTTCCAGCTTAGTCTGAACAGTTGGGTCAATTAGAAAAGGACGTAGAATGACTAGTGTTAATGGGACAATCCTTCAATCCTTCAAAGTTTCAATCTCTAGAACTCGGGAGGTCGAAGTGAGACTAACTATAGAGTCAACAGGCTGTTGTAAATTGCTTTATGCTCGCTTGGTTGGACCCTTGGTATAGTTGTCGCAACGCCCAGTTCGAAGGAGCGATTTTGAGTTGGGCCAAACCAACAATCAACCCACTCCTTTAATACTCATTAATAATTTAAAATTTACAACAAGACTTTGCAATACTTTCACGACACAACACAACAACAGTCGCACTTACAATCTCGACACTGGTCATCGTATATTATCTTTTTTTTAAGTTAAATCCATAAAATGTCGTGAATATCTTTCAATATCATGTGTTGTTGTACTTAAACTTAATTGCAATTGTTTCTTTGTTGTAATATTTTCATATCCATCATTAACTCCTAGAAATGGTTTTCTTCATTTTGTAGTGTAGAAGCCTTAGATTATTTTCATAGGGAACACCCCCCTTGGCTTCGCTAGGAGTAGTCTAGATGGAGGATTCGAGTAATTAGGTGACAACACTTGACTCTCACTTGCCCGCAAGGACACACCAAATGACTTGAATGTTTCCTGCCGCGTTCCCCCTAGGTGTGGCTTAGGCGACAACATGAGGTATCAAAGTAGACCTTTATACCTTATAGCCTATAGTAAAGTAGTTGATTGTGGCAACTAGTCAGTTCATTTATGCAGGATTGATAGGCATTGGTCTCTTGTTCCCTTCTTTGTCTTTTCCTTTCTCTCCCATATCCCTTTCCCCATTTCCATTTTATTTCATACACTATAGCACAACCCTTTGTTTTATCAAGGCTTACTCTTCAAACTTCACCTTGAGCTCCCACTCCATCGCCTTGATAATCCTACCTTAGGAAAGCCCCCTTGTGTTTGAGAAGAGCCAACCTAATGTGGGAAAGAGTTGAGGTGATAGTGAGTAGCATTCCTGAGTTACACAAAGCTATCACCTTGGCTCACTGGGACTCTACACTCTTTTGGGTGCTAGATTTTGTTGTAATAGGTTGCTTTGTTCCCTATCCATTCATTCATTCCCAACCTTGCAGACTTGCCATCCCCAATTTTCCAACACAGGAAGTTGCCAATAATGTTGATTGAGTCTATGGGAGCCTCTTCAAATTTTGAACCTCCCCTTGAGTGCTTGTTGGGGGTCCTCACCCATTCCTTGATTATCAAGGGGGAATGTATTTGTGGAAAAAAGTGTGTTGCTAAAGATTGTCTTTTGATAAGAGCTTCCATCTACCCTTTGAGGAATGCTTTTGAAAAATGATAAATATGCTTTCATAACTCCTTCCAGTTGATTAACGGGATACCATTGGTCTCTTGATTCCCTTTCCATGGATATTTGAAGATGATTTATTTGATATTGTTGATGGTTATTTTTAAGATGCTTGCAAGACAGAGACAACATATGGGTATCACATTTAGTACACTCTTTATACGAAGAACTCTACCAAAAATGTAATCCAATGATGGGTCTTGTAGGGGATCCTTGCTTGAATTTTGTTCATAAGCCAATACCAATCCTTGTAGCTGTAGTTGATTGGCTTTAGATGGAATCCTAGATAGATTAGGTTGTCCTCAAATGATCGAACCGAGTATGATAGATATCTGATAATCATCTCAATTGCATTGCAAAAGAGATTGAGAATGTGCCATACTCTCTGGCCTCTGCCAGAGACACATTGCCAAACAAGAGGAGATCCTCTACGAACATTACATGGGTTGTTTGGCCTTGGATGTTGCTTGAATTCCCCCATTTGGTCCCTATCCTTTGGCCATTTAGCATTAGTTGGCTTAGTCCTTCGACATCTAAGAGGAAAAGGAGGGGGGAAAGGGGGCACCCTTGCCTCAATCCTCCGAGGGATGAAAAAAATAGTGGTTGAGCCATTAATTAGAACAACATATGCAATAGAGTTATAGTGGATTTAATCCAGTTGGAGAGGCCTACTTTGGCAATGTAGGGTTTCTTTTGCTCATTGTGATCGAGTGCAACTCCTCTTGAGTGATTCTAGTTGCATCTTGGGCATCCCTTCGAGAAAGCCCCTTTTCTCTTTAGATAATACTTAAGACAAATTTGCCTTGAGTTTAGTTGAGATTCTTTGAAATACAATCTTGTATATCTATTTGTAGAGTGATATGGGTATGTATTGATCAAACTGTGTGGGATCATTTTCTTTTGATATTGTGATGTAAAACATTGAGTTGAATGCCTAAAGGATTTTTCCTTTCTTCTTGGATTCTTTGATGACCTCGATGATGTTTTTACCATTAATATTCGAAAAACCTATGAAAAACTTTAATGACCTTGATCACATCTTGGCCAATAATATTCAAGAAACCTATGAAAATCCCCATTAGGAAGCCATCCAACCCTATACTCTTTTCATTTTGAAGCATCTTGAGAATTTAGGTTAGCTTCCTTATTTTGACCATTGATGAAATATTTTGACCAGGCTTGAGGGACTTCTCTTGCTTCAAGTGCCCTAAGGATAGTTATTTGCCTTCCTTCTTGATCCTTCCTTTTTTGCTTGTGTTGTTACCAATGTTGTGCTAGATCTCCTCCCTGGAGGTTTGTTGCTCTCGTTTAGAGCCTAGTCTTCTTCCACTTTTGTCATTTTGTACTTGTGATTGGAGGGAGGTCGATTTGAGGAGTATTTTGAGTGGGCGGGGGTAGGTAGATCCATTGTCACCCTTGTCTCTTTGCCCTCTAGGTTGGAGTCCTTTATGCCAAATGAAGAAGAGTGAAGATGGGGATGTGTTCTAGGTATAATTTTGGATCCCTTGTTGTTGAAGGAGGTCTACCTTGAGGTCTCTTTTGAGGCCTTTTTTATGGAGGATTCAATATACTTACTAGTTCCCTTGTGTATTCAAGCTCTTGTTTTAGCCTATGAAGAAACATTTTGAGTTCCTAAATGGGATTGTCGAGGATGAGTGCTCGTGAGCATGGAGTCTCGATGTAGTCCTTGCCTTTCTCTTTCTGATGTTTAATGTTAGGGGTTGATGTGCTTAAAGGAGGGTCTTTCGACAAGGGATTATGAGAGTTAAGAGGGTTGTAGAGCTTACTTGGGTCTTGGGCTTGCTCCTTTGCATATTTTTAGTCTCTTTTTCCTTCTATCATCCCTTGAAGGTAGGTGTATTTGAGGTGCCTAATATTTAGCATTTGAATGAAGTGTGGATGTAGTTTTAGCATTTTCCAGCAAGAGCACATTCCAACCTTTAGTGAATTCCTTTCTAGAAGGCCCTCATTGAGGTTCACTTTGTCACATATTTTGTCTATTGTTGTCATAACCTTTGCTAGTTATTTTTCCTCTATTTTGAGGAGAGTACCCA
Source organism: Larix kaempferi (assembly GCA_027924585.1). Classification (NCBI taxonomy): domain Eukaryota; kingdom Viridiplantae; phylum Streptophyta; class Pinopsida; order Pinales; family Pinaceae; genus Larix; species Larix kaempferi. The sequence continues at coordinate 4,393,074 of BSBM01001483.1, read as the reverse complement.
ACTTTTTCCTATCAATATGAGTTTTGTAGGGTTTTGATATTCGAGCTAGAGATGGGGGGGTTTTATCCAGATGTATAGCTTGTTTATTTGCTCTCATTGGGTTGAACCTTGGTTCCCTTTCTCTAATATAGAAGTAAGAGGAATGGTTGTAATATGGACCACCTAATCAAATTGTATCCATATCCCCTTGATTCTTAAAGAGGAAAGTCATGAAGCCTCTTGAACCCATATGAAAATTTGGGGCATATACCAATGACATTCCTTAGTTTGTTGATACGCAAACTATATGTTTTTTCTAGGAAAGCTCTTTGCTGCTAAATCTACCTATGAATGCCTGGTCTGAATATTTAAGGATGATGTTTTGCACCATTCCTTCATCCAACTTTAATTGCATTTTGGACTTTTGATGTTTAACACACTTGATGGGTTCCTTTTTCCTCTTCTTTCGTGCAATCTTCATGCTGGGCTCCTTAGAATATTTGTTCCTCATCAACATAGGATGGGCTTGATCCTTTGGAGAAATGGTGTCTTCATTATGGGTAGGGACCTCTTTTGTTAGAATGGAAAGGATCTCATGTGGGTAGTTGTCTTGGAGGGGTGCATCAAAACCATCATGATGTGATGCATTTCTTCTACTTGTCACAAGTGAGAATGATTTTAAGGTTTGGTGCATTTGGCTTTTTGAGCACCTCTCTCTTGCTTGTCGTTGTAGTACAGTGATTGATTTTTGATTTGGCCTTATGCAGTTGATCAAGATAGATCTGACATTTGACTGAATTGCCTTGATCTCCTTGTCATAGTTTTTCCTTTTCTCTATCTGCTTCCCCATTGACAGGTTGGGTAGTGAGGCTCCTTGTGAGAGGGTTCTTGCTTTTGAAACCCTAGTCTTAGTCTTAGGGTTTTGCCTCCCTTCTTTCTACCTGTCGTCACGCTACCTTTCAACACAAGCTTATACCAATGACGAGTTTATTGATCCATTAAGTTTGCCCATGAGTGACATGTCGGTGATAACACCACGTCCCTTTTGAAAATGATAAAAAAGATTGATAGAATCCTGGAGATTCTTGTTCAGGTGGATATGCTTTTGGAACAAAATATCCCTTACCTTGTCTGAAGTTGGTTCATGTGGAGACAATTCTTTTCACTTAACATATGAAAAAAAATTCTAACCAACAAATTGGAACTATCAAGCAATCGACAAAATAGAAATAAGACCATTGTTAGCAGTTGATGCGGTTGAAAATTTGGATTTTGATTCTAATAGCAAAGAGAAAAATGTGTGGTTGTGTTTATGCACAACCTAATGGTCAATTGATTGGCAATAAATCAACCACTAAACTAACATAACTATGGATTTCCCCCCCAACATGTCACTATTGGAAGAAAGCCCTCTTTTAAGTTTCTTAAGCCTACATATTAGCATACCTAGACTAACTAAGGGAGAGACCCTAGCCAGACTTTCTCCAAGGTCAACTAACAAAGTGTAGCTAACCTCGAATACTAGTCTAGCTACTTTTTGGATAGAGGTGGTTAGCTAAGGTAAGAAAATGGGATCAAGGCACACTAGACTAATAGGTGGAATAGGATAATAATGAAGTAAAGTCTAACACGAAATTGCCAAAAATTATTCAAGGCAACACTAAAGATTTAGATAAAATAGTTACCATGAAAAGAAAAGACATGATATAATGAATGAAATAATATTTGAGCATTACATTAAAGCAAACAATGATTTATCTTGAGTAGTAAACCCCCCTGACCTTAAAAATGGCTTTAAGGCACAAGGTGTGTCAAGTCAATGTAGCTCTTCGATCTACGTGTCGGGTGCAACAATGAAGCTTGACCCAATATCTTAGAGCACTAATCAAGGAGGATCAATTGTACCTGTGTTAGAGAAAGTGGTATCTCGGGATGTCCTCCATGATTCAGATGCCTTGCATGGAGGTACATCAACAGTATAGGCATCAGGATGGAGTAGAGGGTGAGATGCACTCTACTTAGTGGCATGAATCCAACAGTGGATGCATGCGGACCTTCCGGGGTGTTTTACCTCATGCATGCATGAGTTTTGCATGTACAACTAGTAATAAAAAATGCATGCAAAAGTGACTTTTCGCATGCACTGATTTTAGGTTTTTGGTAAACCTAATTGATCAGTGAGATGATATAAGGAGGCAGAAGGTAATCGGTAAAGGTTAATCAGCAGCCTAGTCAGAGAGAGATCAGTCAGAGTTAGGAGGGCGCATTGTGCATGCAGAGGGCGACTTTCTTAGAGTGACATGAGCTTCTGCAGTAGGGAGAGTGAGGGGATCTGAGCTGGATTAGACTTCATTTGATCGGAGGCACTTGGCTGCCAGATACTGTGAGTAGAGAGAGCTCATCAGTGAGGTTTCTTCAATGATTGGAGGTTGGGTGACTTTCATCAAAGGAGGGGCACACATTCTGAGGAGAGAAGCTCGTTGTGCATCCGATTGACCGATTAAGCAGCTGAGACTTTCATAGTAGGCCTTCCTTAGTGATTGAGGAAGATCTGTGATGATCAGAGCTCAGATCTGACTCAGTATGAGTTTTCGGCAGTTGGAGGAGGGTGCACTTTTCCATGCAGAGAGGGGCACATTCTTCAGATCTAGACAGTTGGCCTTCTTCTTTGGCAGAGCAAATCAAAGCTGTGGAGTGAGAGAGATAGTACCCCCGATAGAGAGTGACTTGCAGACAGATCCAGATCCGGATTGATAGTTAGGGCACATTTTCCTAGTGCATGCATCAGTCTTTGCATGTATATCTAGGGTCTTGATACCCATCAGGTTTGGTTGTTTCATCTGAGGTATCTTGTATGTATTTATCTTCTGCTTACTTTGCTCTGGGTTCGAGATAGAAGAAAGTCCTACAGATTGTTGGTTTTCCCCGTTTGGGGTTTCCAGGGTACATCCCGAGTTATTGTGTGAATGCTGTGTATTTTCATTGTGGAAGTGTTAAGAGATCTAAAGTGTTTTTATCTTAAGTCATTATTACATTTTTGATTTATAGAGATTCAAACCGCTTGAGATCTCAGGGCATCTAGAGGGAGTAGTGATCTTTGGATATATTAATAACCCTTGGCCACACCACCTGACTACCCAGATGTGTGAAGAGTAATCTTCTTGAATGCTGTTTTCGATGCACTATAGTGATAGGACGATTGATAGGATGGTTTCAGAATTCCTAAGGAGGTCTTCAATATACACAAGGTACGTGGGGTTCAATTTCGTGTTCAAGTGCTGTCTAATGCAATACCACTCACATGAGGTATTGGCAGGAGTTACAATGGTGGTCAACACTACCCCTTTGTCAAGTTGAGACATAGCCCATGCTTAAGCACCTACTGTACTCACAGCCAATATGGTTTCTAACCGTGGGTTTACAAGCCCAATGACAACTCCTTGTTATTTATAGACGTCAGATCACGTCTTCTACCCAAAATGCTCTTTACCACAATGTTGATTTTGCCATATATCCATAGTGGAACAAAATATAATGCTCGAAATAAAATCAACAATTAGGCATATATCATGTAAACATTAACATAACTCATGACAATAATAAATTAAGCAAGATATGATAACCTCAATAAAATCGAATTGCTAATAGACTATCAACCATGAACATTTATGTCAATGAAAGGCCATTCATATGTAAATATAAGATCAATCATTAATATTTCAAGGAGAGCAAATTGCTTATGAGCTCTTAGATCATGAGAAAATATAACAATGAGGATTAATACATGTGAAGTATGCTGCTGCCGGATTGCGCACCTAGTTAACGCAGCAGAAATCTCATTGTTGCTCGGTGCGCCCTTGGGGGCAAGTCTCGAGTCAGGGTTGTCACCTGATCCCGACTCCTCCGTTTAGGCCAACTCCTAATGGATCCAAGGGGGTAGTCTCTACAGGAAGTTTCTAAGTTTGTTAAGTGTTTTTTAGAAAGCTTAATTATATGAATGTTTTTAGGAGTTTGAAGGGCGTGATTTACTGAGTCAAGATTATTGCAAGAATTAAGAAAAAATTCAACAGCATACGAAAGATAACACCAGCATATAAAGATTAAGCACCAACAACTGAACTGATATTAAGCAAATATAAAGTGTTGTTGTAAAATGGAGATCAGTGCCAATGGAGTCAAATAAGATACTGTGATGCTGTTGAAAAGGGAAATGTTTTGCAAATGTGTCTTGGTTAGTGTTAAATTATTAATGATGGAGTTTAGTTTAGTTAAATTATTAATGATGGAGTTTAGTTAAGGGAAAATGGAAGCTCTAGATATACCGTGAGGTACAAGGAGTAATGTTTGGAAATTAGGCAAAGGTGGCTCCTCACAAAGACATGTGGGCTGGAGCAGAGTCTCAAGGGCGTGTTCAACACTCCACCAACAAGGATGTAGTCTAACGATGTCCTGAGGTCACTCTCTAGTTGTTCCCGCTTCTTCTAAGGAATTTCCCCACGCAATACTTAATATTCGAGTGCCGGATTTTCACTATGTTTGGGGTTGTTGATTTTATTAATGTGAGTTCTTAATTAAATGTTTGAGAATTAATAAGTTGCTGTAACTGTTTTTGATTTCCCCAGGACCAAGCAAATGCCCGCAAAGGGAAATAACATACTTTGAGCGACAACAAAGTGTTTGTTTCGATTTAGTGCTTGAAAATGAAATGCTAAAACGAAAATAAATTGCAGAAAAGAAAGATATAGATCACCGGATCTGTGTCACTTTCTGATCAACCACCACTAATCGAGAAGGCCTTTATGTGGTGGTGAGAGCATATTTCGTGGGAAGGAGATCGGTTTTATTTTAACTACTTGCAAAATGAAAGTAATTTATTAAACAGTAAAACAACTAAAGTATACAATCTTGTAGTGAAAATGTGGTTGTGTGCTCGTGTTTCCTAGAAAAAATTATATCACGAAAATGACACTGCAAATCCCCCTAGAGGGGATGGGTGTGGGTGCTGTGTAGCCCATTTTCTCTCTTTTAATATTTTTTACAATTATTGCTCAAAAGAAATGCCTCTTAGTCCTTTTAGACTTGGATCTAAGGGCTTACAAGTCAGAGATTTAAAGCAATGGGGAAAGAGGGTCCCTGGAAGGTGATACTAGCAATTTCTGAAGAAATTTCACTAGAGCTTCCTCCTCTTTTTCCTTGGACATGCTAAAAACCAGCAAGCTTATTCAACCAAATTAGTGGGTTAATTATACTTGGAAAAAATACAAATTTTATACTTGGAAAAAATTTGGAATTTTTTTACAACTTCAAGTATAAAAACTATGGATCTAGATCTAGTTTGAAAGGTGAAACTTGATGCTAATCTAGATCTGATATACATGCTTGATAAAAGAAGACTATTGATTTGCAAAATGTAGATCTAACTTTTACTAAGCAAAGGTAACCAAGTAACCAAGAAGTCTTTTAAAATTTAAGGGATGATAGAAGCAGAAACCCTCAAGCTCAAGCTTGACCTAGAAAGTGAAGAGAAGAAGAAATTGTGGACAAAACTTGTTAGATCCATAGTTTGAAGAATGATGGAGAGAGGGTGGATGCAACCGAGTTCCAATCTCCCTTTACCTTAAGGCTACCTGCAAAGCTACACACTTCTCAAGCAAGCAAGATTAAACTAGTACATTCATCAATCAAGATAAGGAGAATAATAGTACAACCTAATACCTCATATTACTCGTAAGATCTTGTAAGCATGAACATAAAACAAGTAACTTGACAACTGCAAATACTTATTCCAATAGAGCTAGATCTAATCATTAAACTTGCATTAGAGAAATTAAGCTAAATGGATATCACCTCAACCAATGCATGCATGAAATGGAACAAGAGCTGCAAATTGACCTCCAAAGCCTTCAAATCTTATTACTCATAAAACTTTAAACATTACAGGAGCAAAGGTTCTATGCCTTCCCATCATGAAGAAATAAGCATGAGAGACCTCGCGTAAATAGAGTATGAGGAAGAGAAGGGGGCGCGAATGGGAGAAGGAGGGCGCATCATAAATCAAAGGAGTAATCAAGGAGTGATCCATGCGTTGATTGATACGATTCGGATCCATTCAAAGGAGGGTGCACCACCTCTCATGAGGTAGGTGACCTCCTCATTTGTATCGCCACTCAATACTTGGCCGCCACATACACTAATGCGTTAAGAAGAAAAGGAGGGTGCATCACCATTCATGAGATCCACGCTATTATATGATTTGACTTTTTAAAATACAAGCTTTATCCATCATGTGAAGTCGCCTTCCATAAGGAATGATTTTGCCACCTTTTCCAATATATTTAAAACATGCTTTTTAGATTTTCACAATTTGCCCTTTTGTGCATTTTGTCGCTTCTTTAGCATTTATTTGTCATTTTGTCACCTCTTTAGGAAAAAATACTCTGAGTGATGATTCAATCACTCGAAACGTAGGAGAAGTGGGTCGTAGGGTAAAGAGAATGCTCTAAGTGTGACAACGAGCATCCCCATGCCAAATTCCGCTTCTAGATCATACTTTTATTGTAATTTGAAATTTTCTAATTAAAAGATTAAAAAATGGTCTAATTTTACGAAAAAAATTATTTTTGTTGGAATGAACTCAAACTCCTAGCGGACCTAGTGCATGTCTATACGACTCATTATTGATGGCTAGCATGTAAAAATACACAGACACTCAGGCTTTGGAGGTGTATTTTTACGCCACTGAAGCGCAATGCATAATTCCTAAGGAAAAAACACTTTAGAGTATCCCCTTTATAGCTAAACCTAAGGTAGGCCAAGCCTTTTACAAAAGTACCATGCTTAGACCAACTTATTACAATATCCCCAAGGGGGTCCGAACATGCAAATTTTACAAAGGGCCAAAAATTTGGCGTGATGAATTTCTGAACTATGGCAATTAACAAGGTGAGTTGTTCATTTCTTCTAAGGTTCACAAGGAGTCCACCTAAGTGCAACGTAGTGGACAACAAAGTACTCAACCATGGCATAACCATCAAGTAACATTAACCATTATTAAGTTTTCCAAGTGGAGCGAACAACTAATGCTAGCAAAAACAACGGAAAATAATGACAAGCTATGCTGTGAATTAGATTAACTTGTAAAATATGAGATGATAGGTACTATGCTAAGTGATATAATTACCAGCATAGATCAATCTTAAAACCGGATCTATCAAGCACTGTGAGGGATCCAATTTCTTGAGGTGTAATTTTTTTATTATTTTATCTTAAATATTTTACATTTCAACACAAAAATTTACACCTCCAAAAATTTGATCCTCTTGCATGCTTTTTGATTTATTTGGGTTTAAGATGGATCTATGGTGGTTTTACTTCTATTATTTTATAAGCTGACATGAATTTATTTATATTTGGTTTTAATTTTTTTGTTTTATTAGCCTACATTAATTTTTATTTTATTTTTGGTAGCATAACATTACATTATGTTATGTGACAACATCTCCCCGATACTGGGCTGTAGAGCACCTCGCTACTCTCGGTGCAATGAAAATCAGAATGTTGAAAAGCTAAATAAGTGACTAACAATAGTGAGCATGCATCGAAGTTTTAATCCCAATAATTAACTCTTAAATGTACAATACTAGTATTCTTAACATCAGCTAATCAACACAATTGGCTATAACTTCAGATCAGAAAATGAACTGACAGAATAGTAAAGATAATCTAATAGGAAATGAAAAGAGGAGGTTAAAACAACATGCTAGCTAGGTACTTAGATTTAATAAACATAATTTAGAAATGAGGTTCAAAAGCAATACAATAATTAATGGTTCATTGTTGGTTTGTTTAGGGCATTATAGTGCAATGGATTAGAGTTCCTTTTTTTAAAATCTTGAAGTTTATGCCAAGGAGGGGGAGCAAATAGGCTCTCCTAGAAGTTTCCTCAAATTTGATGTCGAAAGACTTGATCCAAGTACCTGAATTCAAAGGATTGGTATAGAGACTTAAATTGGAGGAAATTTTTTGGAATGCAAAACTAAACTACTAAAATCAAAGAACCAGTGTCTTAAAGGGAAACAAGTATTGGGCATGGAGTTAAAAGCAAAATCAATAATGACTAAGTAGTCTTCAAGGGAAAGTGGAGGCAAAGCAGTCACTTTCATTTGCTAGCCAAATGCAACATATACTCCTCACTCTAACTTTGATGAAAATTTGAAAGGATCAAGTGGCAAAAAATCTTGACTTTGAACAAATCAATCATCAAAGGTTAATAAATGCATCAAGTGATTAGATATAACTAGAAATTTAAAAGAGGTTGCAGTAATCTAATCAAATACCAAGATCCAATTTAAATTATGCGGTTGCAACAATCATAAATTTACTTTACCTGAAACAAAATGAAGTAGTAAATATTACCTATGGCCCTTGTGAAAAGCCTCCTTTCACCGAAGAAGTATACTCCCAACAACAAGATACAACATTCCAGCAAAATTCTAGCAGATTATTTTTATTCCAAAGCAATTCAACCCTTACAAATGAGCAAGAGCCTCCCCTTTATAGCACAAGGCGGTGAATTGGCTCAAAGATATGGTAAAAAATAAGTTACAAAGAGTAGTTAAATGAGTGATGATCTCAAGGAGAAAGGTGCTAGATCAATGGTCTAGATTACACCTTTTACAATAATAGCTATGCCAGCAAGACAAATCGATTTATCTTAGTGGACGAATTCATTATTTTTGTAAAATGCAGTAAAATATTTCAATACCATGGGACTTCTTCAAAACCATGAGTAAAAACCATGAGTTGAGCTGAATCAGTGTGCCAATACCATGGGTGAGTTTCCTTGGACAAATCGTTGGTCAAAGAGTGGTTGTTGAACAAATCGTTGGAGCCATAAGATCCATGCATGAGTGAGGTCGATCCATGTGAGAAATAGTAAAATGTGAAAAACAATAGATGGAAGGTTGAGTTCTAATATTGAGTTGAGATAAAAGGCTAGATGATCTCCATAAGCCTCAACATATGTGCCAAGATGCTACATCACCAAAATTTGCCTACACCACTTAAGCAAATCAACCTCTCTAGAAGAAAAATAGAAATTGTAGTATTTCTCATGCACAAATTAAATAAAGTGCACCTCAACGAAGAATTAGAACCAACTTAGGCATTTTTAAGTGATAACCTTAGTAATTGTTAAAATGTTAACTAGGAAAATGTTTGGGAAGAAATGCATGCAAGGGTTTGCATGCACCTGCTTTTAGGTTTTTGGTAAACCTAAATTTTCAGTGAGTTATTATAAGGAGACAAAAAGTGTCTATCTTCTTTATCGAGATAGTTCAGTTGAGAGGTGGGCAACTTTCCTTGAAAGGAGGGCGCATTCTTTGAGGAGGAGGAAGTTTGTACCGCATCCGGTTGAGTGATTGAGTGTCTGTAACTTGCAGAGTATCTTCGTTTCAGTGATTGAGGAAGATCTGTGACAATCGGAGCTATCTACTGAGATCTAATTCCGTATGAGCTATTCTTGATTTGGGGGAGGGCGCACTTGTCCATGCAGAGGAGAACGCTTTCAGCAGTTAGACTTCTTTTGTTGCAGAGCAGATCAGAGTAGAGGATAGAGAGAGACAGATCAGTCAGAGGCACTTGTAGAGATACTCAAATCCAGTTTAGGAGTTAGGGCTCATTCTTCTAGTGCATGCATCAGCTGATGCATGCAGATCTAGAGTTTTCCCATTTCAGGGATTGAGTTATTTCTGAGGTAACACTGCATTGTACTTGTCTATATTTATATATGCTCTGGGCTCAAGAGAGAAAATAGCCCCACAGATTGCTGGTTTTCCCCGTTTGGGGTTTCCAGGGTATATTCAATGTTTATTTGTGATTGCATGTATTTTCAGTTTTGGTAAAGAGATCTAGTTGTTGAGTTTATATCTTTATGAGCATGTATTGATATCAAGACTCAAACCGCTTGAGATCTCAGGGTGATTTAGAGGTCAGAGTAGTGATCTCTGAATCTAAGTTTTACAGTATTAACCTGTATTAATTCAGCCATCTTTTTGAAATAAGCTTGGAAAACCCCTTAGGGCTAGAGATCATTGAAAGAAGAGGGTGTTTGGCCTTCTGAGAGTTGGGATGGATAGAAAAGCCAAATGGGTGCCCAAAAATGCCAAATCGTTCTGGAGAGGAAGGCTGAATCAAAGCCATTCACATTGATGAAGTTGTTAGGTTGCTTGCAGATCCCATACTGAATGACCCCTGTAGACTTGACCAAGCTGGCGTAGCGTTTTGACATGCAACCTTGAGAGCTAATAGTAGGGCCAAATGGGTATCCAAATCCATCAGTTGAATGTATCAATCCCATGCACGTTCATGAAAATCAGGACTACAGAACATTGGGGAATTGCCCACCACCTTTCTGGAAGTGATTGATTTGTGGCAGTAGTGATCAATCTAAATGGCTATCCAAATAAGTGCTAAATGGGTATCCAAATATGTGCTCATAATGATTGGATCCCATGTACAACTAAAGATATGCAATTAATCCCTCTCGACCATTATATGACATTGACTAATTGACACTGTACACAATAGCTCTGAAGAAGACATGATGATATCTCAGTAGTAGTGAAGTGAAACTGTACTATGATCAGAGTTATCCTTGGTGGACCAACAACAAAGGGTGTCCACATGGACCAATACATATATATGCAATTGATCTCTAAATTGAGTCATCATATAGTTAGTCATGATACACATCATGATATACCAACACCACAAATATTTTCAAACAGGTTTGTGGGAGAAGTGATTTACAAATTAACCAGTACCATGATAACATCTAAGCATTCACAAGGACACTTTTATTCTTCGGGGTGGATTATAGATAGATTAGACCAGGCTAGACAAGTGAAATGGGCTTTAGTTGACTGACTGACCCAAGATATAGGATAAGGTCTCCTTTATAATTTTCTCCATTTGTGCAGACAATAGGGAAATGTCTTGACATGGGAATGAAGGCTATGAGTTACTCTTCCTTGGATCCTAGCAAGTCACCTTGTCACCGTTTCCTTTTTCTTGACTTGATTTTTCTTCAGCACTGGGACAATGATTAGGCCTTGATTTTATTCTTTGAGGCCTTTTTTTTGTTCTTTGACTTGTCTTCAATACACTGGTTCATCTTCATAACTCCTTTGATTTCATTTTCTTTTTTCTTTTTATCACTTATTCTTGCTTTTTGGGATGCTTTGATTTTTCTTGGAGCTTTCTTGAACTTTTTCTTTTGACTTTCTTTTTGACCAGTGAAGTCATTATCTTCTTCAGTAGTAGGTACTAGATAAGGTCTTCAGGTGAAACAATGGATAGGGATCATTGTGTTGGATTTGGGGAAGGAGCATTGCTCAATGATAGTTCATCTTGTTTAATAGCAGCCGACCCCAGGGAGCATACCTGAGAACCTTTTGAATCATCACAGGAATCACTACAACACAACAATCCCAAGACATTAGGGGAGACATGGAGGCACTTCATGGTGAAATAATCACAGAAGGGGAAAGCAAGAGTCAGCCTATCAATATCAAACCCTTAGGATGCAGAGTGCAGACCAAAGTATGAGGTGATGATGGAAGATGTCTTGGTGGCCAAAGGTGGACCTGAAGAAGGGGGTAAAAGTCCTTGCAAAGAAATCAATGGTACAAAAGTAAATCAAGAATTTGTTACCCTTGTCAACCTACTAACTACTAACTAACTACTCACCAAACAATGAATACATCTAATGTAGCAGCAGTAATATAAAGTACAACATCACATAGTATATCATCATGACATGGCATAGCAGTAGAAGAATGTCTTATATCATATGATCATCACATCATTTTGCCATTGAAACCAGATGAAGGCCCAATAGTAGCAGAAATGGGCCTCAGTACTTTGGAATGCATAATACTCTGAAGCAAAAATAAGTGTGAAAAAGCATGCCTGCGGAATGTGGCATAACAAGCTGCATTGTGATGCTTATGGTAACTAGGATAGGGAATCCAGAAAAGGCATTACCATTTTTGTTTAGAATGTACATGCAAGTAAGTGCAACCCATGTATGAAAATATGGCAGAACTGGACTTTTGTCTTGCAATTTGCAAACTGGTGGAGTTGATGGGAGGAATTTTGCAGTAACAAGTCAGGAGCGTCATGTTTCAACATTTTATTTCGTTGTGCATTGCAAAGTTCCTAGAAAGCCCTCTTGTGATGAGACAAACATGATGTGCTATATGAGATGCCTATCCTTGACTTGAAGCCACAACTAAACCTACCATTGAAGACAATAAAGCAGCTTATTTTCAGTTTCAGCCATGGGCACAAGGTTCTTGATTCTCCTCAGATGGACAACTTCTAGGTCCAAACTAATATTTCGAAGTGACATTGAATCAAATAGCATTATCAAAACAAAGCACGCATGCAAACGATATGTTTGTTACAAGTAAATCTACTTCAATAGAAAGAACTTCAATTAAAGATACGAGTCTTATTAATGTTTTGTAAAGCAATGTTCAGCACATTGTGGTGATAATTTTTATGTGTAGGGAGAAAGTTCATAAAGATTACAATGATTACTCAGTAAATGATAGTAATCAATGTTGGGGTCCATAAGAGAGACGAGTATTGAATGGAACCACAAGCAAGCCCTAAATCTTGCAATAAATGAAGAAATTAACAGCACTGGGCAGTGGGGTGGTGCCCTAGAACAAGTGTGCTAGAAAGAGAAATCTGCAATGAGAGCCAAGATAATACTGAAACAGCAGCATTAGAGCTGATCATTAGTGCATTAGAGAATAATTCCTTTAGGCTGAAGAATAATCAAGATAGATCACAAGATGATAAATTACAAAGGACTTTGGAGTGTGTATTTATAGACAACTCAAGAGGTAAGGTGTCCTACCCAAGAAGGATTATGGGCCCACATATAACTAGGTTGCTCTTAACCATAATCTCGTTTTACAATAAATGAATATAAGTTGGCCTTTGCTACATACATTATTGATATAATATGGGTTCAATGTAGCCATATGTGAAGTTTACACCATTCTCAACAATCAACATTTGCGAGGACACCCTACATCGATTAATCACAAATCGGTGGCTTCTAGGAAAGTTCAGCTATCAAAGGATAGACACTACATGGGAAGGAATTGAAGTACTGCAACATCCAAACATCATAATTTCTTTGGGACAAAGCAATTGAAGGAGGGGGGATAGTTACTATGTCTAGAAATAACCTCTTCTGTTAGTGATATTATAAGTCAGGAACATTTATTTTTCTTTTCTCAGCATAAAGAGCTACTAATGCATGCAAATATTTATATTCCTCCCTCCTGAGATATTTTGTAACTCTCCCTATATTTTGTATCTCCCACACATGGAGGATTGTAACTCATCTTTTCTAAAAAATCTGGGATTATTAGCTATAAAATGGTTCTCGGGCATTAGAGTAGGGGTTGTTGTGAGGTGTGCTATTGCAGGTAGTTTGGAACAGACTATTTGGGCCAAGAGCTGTTTCCATACTGTCTTGGATTTCTCCTGAGTTGGCATCTGTACTTTCTCAGGAAAGTTTTGGACTTTACGTGATGAGGATTTTGAACATTCAGGTCTTGCTAATCCTAGCTATTTTTGGTTTTTATTCTGTTGTTAATGCTATCGAATCTGTTATTAAATCTACTGCAGAAAAATTGCTGGAATTTCTGTTGTTAGTGCCGAATCTACTGTTACTGGTTTTATAATTATTACCACTGTTTTTTTCTTTAATTTTTTTTTTTAAATTATTTTTCTCTTCTATGTAATTCTTTAAAATTACTTTTTAATATATCTGCTGTCTGTGTCCGTTAGCACCTATCACTTTTCAGTTTAAAAAAAATAAATTATTCAGATTCCAAGCTGTGGCTCATAACATTTAATGTCTAAGACATCTTTGTGACATGTTATCTACAACTTGACATCTTATTGTCTGCCATCTCATTTTCTGTGCAACAAGGGTTATCTTTGGGCTTTCTTATTTCTTCACTTCTCATCACACTTATGTAATTGATTAGGAAGGTTCAAGGCAACAGATGCAAATAGACTCCGGGCAGAATATAACAGGCTTGTGGAGGGATTAGCACAACGCTCGGATTTGCCTAGTATGTACAACATCTCATTTAACCTTTTCATGTGTTTTGACGTTATAAATCTTGAAGATATTTTATATTTGTCTCTCAATGTGATTTTATAGTTTCTAATAATGTTTTCAGAGATAGAAATTTAGTTTTTCCTAAATCTTAAAACATACACTGTAAATTTCAGGGATATTGTTAGCAAAGTCCTTTCCTAGATTTTTACAAAAATTTACTAGGTACTAAATTAGATGTTTGGTATTTTCCTTCAATTGCTTTCTTTTATGAAAAAATCCACTTTGGCATTTGGTAGGCTAGATGAATTGATGCCAATGTCCTATTTGGTACTGCAGAAGCAAGATTTTGGATAGCTCAGTGCTTTCTCATAGTTGCAAGAACATTTTAAAATGTATAATGATAGCCTCTTGCTGGATCTTTTCAATATGCAGCAAATAATGCTGGAAATATATGAAATACTGGATATCCTTGATCACTTGAAATGTAAAAATAGAATGGATATTCATAGGTTAAATAGAGACTAAGAGATAAGGCAGACACAGTGCTTTTGCAATTAACAATTTTGCAGATTCTGCATAGCAATTGGTGATTAGTTTAATATAGCCAGGTGATACTCGATAAAAGGCATCTAAGTTCTAAGGAAAAAGTAGTTTCTCGATCAGTTGAATGCCTTTGCATGTATATTTTTGTTTGCAATATAGTTTTCTTGGAAATGAGGCCAACAAAACAGAATTTCTATTTACTATGGATTGCATTCATATCGTTTAATGAGCATTGACATAAACATGATTTAAGATGATGGGCTGTTTTGACATTGACATGTTTTTGTTGTTGTTTTAGTCGTTATTTTTGTTAATGTTAGTACTTTAATTCAATATTATCTAGGCTCTTTAACTGAAAGAATAACAAGCACAACAAAACACAATAGACACAATAGTTTTCCTTGGGGAAACCATAAAGGAGAAAACCCCGCAACTTCCTCGAAGATAGATTTGTCACTAATACAATATCAAGCCAAAAATGGAAAACCCAAAATATGTCTTCTGCAACTTCTCTCTTTCTCCACCAACAAACTTGTCTTCTCTCTCTTGCTATGCGAACTTGTGTGAGTGAGTAGTGTGTCCAAATGAGAGAGCAAGGCTCTCTATTTATACTTTACTTTTAATTTGACCTTTTACCTAAGTAGGTCGGACTCACTAAAACTGACTGGGCTGACTTCTCTAGGGAGACTCAATAAACCCTTCTATATTTGACACTAGGGGATCTATTGCCTCGACTTACAATGGAGGTTTTACCTCAATGACTTTGCATGACCAAACATAATAATGACATTCCCGAACGAAGGAAAAACATCTTCGCTGGAGGTACAAATAAAATACAATAATAATATCAATATAAAATATAAGTGAATATCTTCTGAAGTTACATTTACATCAACACTCCCTCTTAACTAGGAAGGTGTTCTCTCGTCACAGTCATCATCACCTTGGAAACAATTTTGGGCAACGTCATCATCGCTGGATCATCTTCAATGCTGGAACATCATCATCAACACTGGATCATCATCGTTGTTGCTGCAACAATCCTCATTCCGTTGATCATTGATTAGTGACATCTCTCGAATCTATTTGTCATAGGAAGTTCTACAGAGCCAACCCTTTTTCTTGCTGGATGTAGGCCTAGCCCTCATGTAGGTCTTCATCATCTCTGTGAGCAAGCCATCAAGTAGGTACATCCCAGGACCACTCATTACATTGCCACTGCAATCACCTGCGTCTCCTACTATCGTCTCATTGTATCTAGGTCATCTCATCATCACACAGAACAACCTAGATGCACATCTCATGTCCAATAGACCACCTGCGTCTCCCACCCAGTGGTTACATCCTAGGAGCACCCCAGGTGCGTTACGTCTCTCAACGGTCAACTCGCGTCTACCAGCATGGGAGCACAGTCAGGAGCACCCCAAGTGCATTACATCCCAAGGACAACCTACGTATTCCACCATGCGGGACCCTGCGTAGGAGCACACATAGTGTCTTATGATCGGTGGACCTCTCAGCATCTCCAATATGGCAGGACAATCAGGAGCATCCCAGATGCATTACGTCCCAAGGACCACCTACGCCTACCACCATACGAGAACCAGCCCTACATCTACCAACATGGGAGAATAGTCAGGAGCACACCAGGTGCATTACGTCCCAAGGACCACCTACGTCTACCACCATGCGAGAATCAACTCTAGTGCATCTGCGTCTTCCAGTCTTGTTATCACATTTATAGTAGCTAGGGCTACCATATATTTTTCCAGATTCTAGTATATTTTTGAGCCAGTCCTTTAGATTGAGATGCTTGGGATGAGCATCTATTTTTGGATCACTCCTATGATTATGAGCAGCTAGTTATTCCCTTGCCATGACTGAGTCTCAGGAAACTCAGATTTGATGACCGATGTAGCCATTTTGCCATATAGAGCAGTATGCATTGCCCAGAGTTGCAGCAGCAGGTTCCCAGTAGACAGATGATGGTCCAAATGGTTTGCACAGGTATATTGTTCCAACAGGTATTATCTTGTGTATTGGTTTATATTGCTTTCGTGGTCATTCTAGTAGCATGTTTTAGCATTTAGTGTCATGATCTGGCGATCATATATATATTGGACTTGGTTATTATTATGTATCTATCTAGTGTACTGCTCGGAATTATGAAGTTCTTGTCTATACTCATTGGTCTTACGCTCCTTAGGAGAATGGAGGTGATCATTCCCACCATTATATGGCTTGCTAGTTTTGGCATCATTCTCACTATCTCCATCCATCCGCTACCTTCCAGTTATTGTTTTTACCCTGACTTACTACTCAGCTTGTGATATGGAGGACTTCCCCACTCTAGCCTCTTTGTTGTATGAGCTTCCCTGTTTAACTTGTGTCTCGGCTCTAAGTTGCCTAAGTTGTGTTGGCTAGACCTGAAATAGATATTACTACCATCATTACATTGTATCTACAAACTTGATTGTATATATTAAATGAAAGCCCATTCTAGAATGTATTTTTCAACACACGTGAATGAAAGCCATGTTGATGTAAACCCAAGAATGTGTTTTTCAACACACACAGATCAAAAAGCCTAATGAAATGAAATGAAATACAAGAATGTGTTTTTCAACACACACGAACAAAGGATATGGATATGAAAAAGGTCTAATTAAAGCAATGGTTTAACAAATGCTATATCTAATGATTGCTGACCTTATTTGAATGTAATGATTTATTCCTCATTAGCCTGCGGGTTGTGATATGAGATGGAGCAAGGGACAACTAATTCTAAGTGTCAATAGTGTTCCAACAGGATTAGATCTTCACCTATCCTAGAGGAGTAGAGCTAGTCTTGTTGGGTCACAGGATCGACGGTGAATACTAGGTTCGGGGACAGCCTACTGCGGGCACATTAGGATGGCTGAGTACATCCTCGTCAGAGTTAGAGGGGGATGATGAGCGAGATGCTCATAGCAGAGATGAGGCCAGGAGGAGTGTGTCTGGTCAGCAGATGGGTGGGCGAGATGCTCACCATGATGAGGAGGATCAGGGGAGTGATTCTAGAGTTCAGATGGATGAGCGAGATGCTCTTGATAGTGATGAGTCTTGGGAGATTGAGCCCTTGGGCTCATATAAGATGGATGAGCATGCTGTTCATGCAGGCACCAGTCAGAGATTGAGCTGGTATGAGATGGTTGAGATGGACTTATCTCAGGAGAGAGCTGAGTCAGCTCAGAGACAGGGGGAGTTGACTTACAGAGCTGAGTCAGCTCAAGGACATAGACAGATCACCTATAGAGCAGTGGATCCACTTGACAATGGTCTTCAGGACTGCTTACAACAACAGAGATTTAGAGGGAGTCTGAATCAGAGTGCAGTGATAGAGTCAGCAGTGGTTGATTAGGGGGCTTCTTCTAAAGCCACACTCATGGAGATTAATCAGGGTTCTTCAGGTCAGAGGGCAGCAGTGACAGGCAGATTAGCTAGATCAGTGTCAGCAGCAGGGGACTTGTTGGATCCAGGCATCAGTGGTAGGACTTCCTTCTTTAAGAGGGAGTGTTAGGTTATGGTAACATTAGGATGTTCTCCATGATTCAGATGCCTTGCATGGAGGTACATTAGCTGCATAGGCATCTGTATGGAGTAGAGGGTGAGATACACTCTACTCAGTGGCATGAGTCTAGTGGTGGCTGCATGCGGACCTTCTAGAGTGTTTTGACCTTTGCATGCATGAGTTTTGGATGACTTGTCAGCGGTCAGTGGATGCATGCAAAAGTGACTTTTGCATGCACCGAGAATTAGGGTTTTGGTAAACCTAATTCGTCGGTGAGATTATTTATAGAGGCAGGGGGTCCCCGCATGAGGCTGTTCAGTTGCTTTATCAGAGAGTGATAGACCAAGACTGAGGAGGGTGCACTTGTGCATGCAGGGCGACTTTCTGAGAGAGAGGAGCTAGGGTGGTCAGATCTGAGCTGGATCAGTGACCATTAGCTCTAGAGTCACTAGGCACCAAGTACTGTGAGCTGAGATAGCTCATCAGTGTGTTTTCTGCTCAGTTTAGAGGACATGTTCACTTGGAGGAGGGCACATTTCCCAATGAGGGAGGAGCTCATTTGGAGCCTGATCGATTGATTCAAAGTCTGAGGCTTCCAGGATAGCCTTGCCTTAGCATTTGAGGAAGGTTAGGGACGATCCGAGCTCAGATCTGTTGAGA
This sequence comes from Larix kaempferi, assembly GCA_027924585.1. Lineage (NCBI taxonomy): Eukaryota > Viridiplantae > Streptophyta > Pinopsida > Pinales > Pinaceae > Larix > Larix kaempferi. The sequence continues at coordinate 4,374,190 of BSBM01001483.1, read as the reverse complement.
TCCGGTCCGGTATGAGCATCAGACATCCAGAGGGGAGGGCACACTTTTGCATGCAGTGGAGGTCGCATTCTTCAAAGAGCAGTCTTCAGAGAGAGCATATCAGAGCAGTGTGATACAGAGAGGCAGATCAATCAGAGGCACCTGCAGAGATACTCATATCCAGTTTACCAGTTAGGGCTTACTCTTCCAGTGCATGCATTAGCTGATGCATGCATATCTAGAGTCTGCCTGGTTTAGGGTTTGAGTTACCTTTGAGGTAATACTGTATTGTACTTGTCCATTTATATATATGCTCTGAGCTCGAGAGAGAAGATAGCCCCACAGTTTGTTGGTTTTCCTCGGTTGGGGTTTCCAGGGTATATTTGGTGTTTATGTGTGATTGCATTTGTTTCAGTTTGGTAAAGAGATCTAGCTATTGAGTTTATATTTATATGACCATGTATTGATATCGAGACTCAAACTGCTTGAGATCTCAGGGTGATTTAGAGGGAGTAGTGATCTCTGAATCAAAGATTTACAAGGTCCACCTCTTCTCGCGCATCTTGTTGGAAAATACTATCCATTGGACCACTTGGAGATGGACTCTTTCTTGTTTGATGAGTATTCCCACTCCCATATATGCTAGGTGGAAATGGAGGCTTAGTGCTAGAGGATTTCCTTAAGAATGGAAGAGGATCCTCATCTTTTTTCTTGCTTGCTACTGCCACCTTCCCTAAGCCAACATGATCCTCTCTTTCCATATCCCTCCTTTGGGTAACGCTCACCGCTTTGCATGAAGAAATCCCACAATAAGGAAGGGCCAACAAATTTCCCTTAACCCGGTAATATTTGCTCTGGAACTCATTCTTGCAAAAATTGCTACTCCAAGGCACATTGCCTCCTCGACCAAGCTTTGCCTCAGGCCCATCTTTCCTTGTCATATACTTCCACAAAGGGTATTTTTTTTCTTGGGATTGTTGTCTTGCTAAAACAAGGTTAAATGGAGCATGAGCTCCACTAGCAGCAGATGGAGTACTTGAAGGAGGAGTAGAACAACTTGTGCTTGGAGGAATATGAGGGGAGACAGTAGATGGTGCATTTCTCCCTTTCCTTTTCCCCTTAGCTCCTGCCCTAGTTGATTGAGACATTCTCTTTCTTGTTTGATGGTTAAGCTTGCAATCCTCTCCACAAATCCACCCCCAATGCACTTGGATTCCCTTGCAAAGCCTTCAAATCTTCTTCACTTGCACATAAAACTCACTCTCAAGCTTCTCCACAATTGCAAATGACAAAAAAGAATTGAAAATTTGTTTTTAAACTCACCTCGTGCGGCCTTTTCCGCAGATTTCGTGTCCTAGAATCGTGACATGAGTTGCATAGTCGGGGACACGATGGGAAATCGTGTTTGACACGACTTTTGATCGTGTCCCGATTATGGACACGATTAAAAGTCATGTCGAGCGTGATTTCCCATCGTGTCCGTGTTCGACACGACCCCACGAGACACGTAGCCCTTTTTGAGCCTGTCCGGTTTTAGAGATGCTTGGTGATAGATCTGGATGATCTATCCTTAAAGTGACTAGGGTAGATAGATTTCGCTACCGAATCCACTTGTTGGTTAAGGCAGTGTTCCCTCAACCCTAAATGGCTCTTAGAGCTCTCAACATAGTTTTCAATGATTAATAATAATAATTGATGTTGAGCAACTCGCTTTTTTTTTCTTTATCATGTTGAGATTGCATTCCCTAACTTGCTTTTCTTTCTTTTATTAAGTTGAGGTTGCATGCAACTCACTTTTTGCATGCATGCAACTTAAATGGCGCATGTCAAATGCAACTTTATTAATGGCTTGCATGTCATGCATGTCACTCGATTCCTGTTTAGGCGGTCCCTTTTATCCCGTAATGACTTATATCCTGCTCAAGATTTGCTTTTATCCCATGTGGCATCATTCATTAGTTAATTCCTACGTTTGTCAAAAAGGGAACATTACAATCCTCCCTCGCCAAAGATTGCTTGTCCTTAAGCACTGTCAACACAACTCCACAACCAATCAAACTGAACCAACTGAGTCTAGGAAAAATCCCATGGTACCAAATCATCCTAGGAGATATGCAGCACCTTCTACTCAAAGTACTGTCCTGCAAAGTACCATCACAAGAGACCTCCTGAAAGCATCTTCTAACAACCACTAAATTGCCCACCACTGAAATTCCAGGGTCCCAAATCAGTTTGAGAACTGCGGAGTACCTATTGCATCCACTCCATCCCTGCACAGTATAAACGCAAGGAGCATCCTATAGACTCCTAAACAACCAAGCTAGTAAACATCGTCTCCATCCCTCATAAGGTCCCCCACTTAGGAAACTAATCCACTGCACCATATGGGTAGGTTCCTAAATGTGATAGCTGACTCTCACCTCCATGTCAGCTGTTGTATTGTCCACTATTGCAATCCCAGGATCCGAAGCTACCAAAAAAAAGAGACCATCATACGGTCGTGGCGCCACTCTGATCATCACAAACTGTCCGTCATGCCCTGTCAACATCCCTTTCTCCAAGAACTCCAAGCAAAAATACCTGTAAGAGCTGACCCCATCACTATGAATAGTGTCATGCATAGGCAACTAGGTGAAGTTTGCAAATTTGCTGTCATATTCGATCTCAAATACCCGCAAAGGAAGTATGCTCCGATCACTGATAATGACTCAAGGCCGCTCATGAACTCTAATCATCTCCTCAAGAGATAGCTCTATCATCCGCGCTGCCCTATACTCTAAGGAAATCATCGGAACTTGCATGAACTTTGATAGTCAGTGAATCTCTTCACATATATACTTTGCACCTTGCATCTTGAGTATACTTGTGATGTAATCTAACAATATGCTTCCCCATGGATGCTCAGAAATAGTCGAAGGCTGCATCAATGCTATTGAATGAGTGGGTCTTGGCCTGCCCTGTTGACCAGACATAATATCCACCAAGTATCTCCATGCGAACCTACCTTGAATCTGCCTATAAAAGTGAAGTTACTTGGGTCCCCCATTAACCTATACAATGTGAAGTGCCCTCTACCTAGAGCACTGGTTTGCATGGTGCTAACCCAAGAACCCATCTCACTACCCCTGATGAGCCAAGCAATCATAAGCTACAAAAACTCCTCAGAAGACTGCTCTGTCATGCCTCCAAACCCAAGCATCCCACAAATAGCGACTCCACAATAAATCTCAATCTTGAATACCAAAGAAGAAAGCATGTCCTGCTATAAAGAAGAAGTATCACCATACCAAAGAAGAAAGCATGTCCTGCTATAAAGAAGAAGTAACACCCTCTCCTCCACGGACATCACAATATAACAGGCTGATCGTCGTCAAGTCTCTGTCGATCATCACTATAATATGAAGCAATCCATCGCTCAGGTGGATGCCTGGATCCCACCACCAAATGGGGAGTCCACCAAATCCAACTCCTACGAGCTGTCGACGTACCAGCTGATAATCATCGGAGTCCCAATGAACCAATACCACGAGATGAAATCCTTTGGTGGAAACCAAGTACCATGAATCGACTCTAATCCTGCCAATCTGTTTGGATCCTTCCAAACTGCATTGGGAGATATGCTAGCCCAATCATTGTCTATGTGCTCCGGTAATCCATGGAGTCTAAGCCTCTCTCTGGAGAATAGCTTCACCACCTACAGTGCCTCATACTCATGCAGATACCAACAAGAGTTTGCCAAATACGAATCCCGCATAGCCCTCGTGATCTTCTCCTTAAGTGAGGACTTAGGGTCTGTACATGGGCAATCTCTATAGGAGATAATGTCATATCCCACTTTGTCAGTTGCAATCCCTGCGAACCAATCTAATCTCCCCTGTGCACTTGGTGTACCAATCCCATGGTTCAATTGAAAGATCTCCATTGTGGCCAAGATACCACTCAACTCATTTGTCTCAGGTGTACCTCCCAAGCCTTGTTGTCTAACAACAATAGATAGCTCTGCCCCTGTATTCTGTTGTATACTCCTGTAGCCTCCTAAGCCATCGGGCATCCTACTAGTGTAGTCAATACCCCACTAATGTCAACGGAGCCTGTAACCTAGTGTGTCTCCACATCCTCCATATATCTATCCACCCAATCTTTGTAATGCATAAACTCCCTTGTTGGCTGGCCCACAGGGAACGTGCACAACTACCTCCTCCATGGCTAAGCCTCTCTCCAATAGAGATGGCTCATGATCCCACGCCTGATCCAAACCCTCTGTGTCGTATCTCTCCTCAGTCACCTGCAACTTTGAATGCTACTCGTGCAGAATCATCACCAGATGCTCTCCCCTCAAACCATGGGTGCCACTCATGCCCTCATGTATCACCGCTGTCCTGTATCCTATGTGTGCTGCGCTATCCTCTTGTGCACTCACTCTACTAGTGTCATTTGAACCTGGATCTCACACATTTGTGCTATACTCATCCTGGAGAATAAGGGATGTGTCCATGTCACTATCAGTCGATCCCTGGAATATGTCTCCCATCAACCCATCTGCAACTACAATTGGAATGCTCATATACCACTGCCCAATGTCTCGGTCCTGGCCAACCTGTAAAATGCATCTGGTAGACTTCACTCCTCCCACATACCAAAATTCCTCTCCACTATGCAAATGCGGACTCAAGGTACTTGCAGCCTTGTCTATGTACTCCTGAAGAGTGCTGCTCTGAAATGCAAGAGTACGCTTCTTTTGTTGCCCCATCAAGGAATCTAACTGCTCTTCAATACTGGAAATCTTGGCAGCTGACTTGGCACATACAACTCGAAGCACTGTAAGCTCCACATCTCGCTGTAATATGGTGTCCCAGAGTATCTTGGTCCTCTCTTTCATTGCTAGTATGCCTTCTTTAAGATGTTCAATCTGCTTTTGGTGATTATCATCTGGGAACCCTGTGGTTCCGATGGATGTCTATATATCTGATTGTACTTTATTGTCCACTGCGCTGTCCTGCGGTGACCATCCATCCTGCAAGTTGACCGCATGGTCATTGGCTGTAACATCCTGTCCAACCACCCAACTCTGGAGTATGCTCTGTCTCATGCCTGTATAAACTCTCCCTAACCTCCAGGTGCGACTGTCCACTGTCTCAACTGCTGTGCTCGCTGCCCTGTACCTCATCATCCTCATGTATTGTCGACTCTGTATCAAGCTCACCATCAACCTGTACTTCCTGCTCGTCTTTCTCCACTCCCCCAACTATGCTTTTAAGGAGATACTCGTCCAAATCCTTGGGTCGACTCCCGAACTGGATGGAGTACTAGTCCTGAAAGGGCAATGCTGCACCTACCTCATCCCCAAAGGCTAGATATTTCTGATATCGAGGCAAGTGTCGGAGTGCTGCTAACCTCCCCAAATTTTCAGCCAATATCTTTCTCATTGACTTCATGTTCTCACAGGCTGGCAAGACCCTGTGCTCTGGCATGCGTTCTCGAAAATCACTGACATGCATCAACATGCACTGACATGCACAGCACCAGAACCGACATGCACTACTATGCATCATCATGCACTGACATGCACAACACGAGAATTGGCATGCACTACCATGCATTCTCATGCACTGGCATGCACTGCCATGCACTGCCATGCACCTTTATTCAATATGCTATGTTCCCACAGCTGGTGAGGAGCATGCTCCGATACCACTGTAATATCCCAACCTTAACCTGATTTCAAACTTCTTCACTGCTGGTATGATTTTGTCTGATTTGGTTGGTACCTTTGGGTAATTTTGGCAATGTTTGAAAGGAGTAATTGGTGTTTGATGTGTGTGCATTCCCCAATGCAATTATTGTCACAATATGAGCCCAATATTACAATATAATAATAGCAATTTATTCCCCAAGTATTGAACAACAGTAAAGTATTACAAGGAACAGATTTGACCTTAAATTTATGTAGACAGTGGACTGTTGAATGTCTTGAGTGCTGCTGTATATGGTCTTGATCTTGTGCATAAAACTTCTGATAGAATGACGCCCAGCAGAAGAGATACCTGCCCTCTTTACACAGTGAACTCGTGGAGGGAATAGGCTGCCACAGCTGTGTAGACGAGGGGCAGCTTCTTGTCAATAAACACGTCCCAGCCCTTGGTCCATCCAACAAATGTTCAGCAATGTTGAAAGTGGGAAGGACGCCCTCCTTCTAGGCTGCCACGTGAGCTTAGACAAGGTGCTGGTTTTCAACAGTAAGGGACTGTTTTAATGATGAAGATGGCTGTTACCTTCCGCGATTTATAACAGCAGATGGATCCCTTGAATTATAATGCTCACACGCCCTTGCAAGAGCCCATCTTCTTGGATAGACAGTTCTCCTTTTAAATAGCAATCTAGGGCTGTCAAGATACTCACGCGCTCAAGGAAAACTTGGCAGAAAACGCCCTTGTGGAGATATATATTAAGTAATGACAGCTGCTGCCTTCAAGGGGAATATCACGAATATCAAGCCTTTCTCCAAGGGAGATCCTTGATCACGCTTAGAATATCACGCCTTTCTCCAAGGGAGATCCTTGCTCACGCTTAGTATATCCAGCTAGGAAATTCTCGATCTAGCAGGGTCTTCACATCTTGGCTGTGGATGAAATCTCTGCCCCATAGAGTCAAGGAATACGCCCTTGCTTAATGAGATAGAAGTCTTCCCTAGGGTTGATTAAGAGACTAGATGAATGTGCCCTGCCTGCAATAAACTTGACCTCTTCCTGAAATACCACTTATCTTTGTGCTTGGTGATAGATATGGATTATCTATCCTTGAAGTGACTAGGGTATATAGATTTCGCTACCGAATCCACTTGTTGGTTAAGGCAGTGTTCCCTCAACCCTAAATGGCTCTCAGAGCTCTCAACACAATTCTCAATGATCAATAATAATAATGGATGCTGAGCAACTCACTTTTTCCTTCTTTTATCATGTTGAGATTGCATACCCTAACTTCTGCATGCCCTGACTTGCTTTTCTTTCTTTTATTAAGTTGAGGTCGCATGCAACTTAAATGGCGCATGTCGCATGCAAATTGATTAGTGGCTTGCATGTCATGCATGCCACTCGATTCCTGTTTAGGCGGTCCCTTTTATCCCCTAATGACTTATATCCTTCTCAAGATCTGCTTTTATCCCGTGGCATCAGTCATTAGTTAATTCCTCCCTTTGTCAAAAAGGGAACATTACAGAGACATCCATTAAGACAATTGGGTTCTTCTACCATGGTCGTTGGGGGCATAAACTGAACAAATCCCCACACAGTTCCTGCCAGCAATACATAGATCTAACAACAGTGGGCAAAGGGAACTTGGCTACTATCAATAATGGAAGAGGTAATCGAAGGCGCATAAAGTTTTAAATTTACAAAACACACTAAATACATATTCAGATATAATTCTTTAGTAATTGACTTCTCTTTTGCTTTGATATATCACATATCCGAGGCACATATGGCTATAAATTTATATGTTTTGATTTTAGTATTATATTGTTATCCAGAAAAAATTGAAGAAATCTTTGAAATTGTTGCACCTCTATCCTTATCGATATCTGTTCTAATAGATCAAGTAGCTGTTTCTGCAAGCTACGAAAGATTTCATTTTCTTCTTGAATTGTTGGAACAAATAGATGTATAAGTGATATTTTTTCTTTGTTAGAAATCTCTTAAGGTTGGAATTCCCATTATTTTGTAATAACAGTTGGAATTTGCTTGCATTACAGTCTCAGACACGTGGATTGCCAATCCTCTTCTACCAGATGATATTGTAAAGGAAGCTGTACCTGGAAATATTAGACGAGCTGAACATTTTCTGTCCGTTTTAAAAAGATTAGTACAATATCTGAAAATCCGTCTAAGAACTGATGATGTAGAAACGGAAGGGCTTGTGCCATTTGTTGCTAATATCAATACACAGGCTGGCATCGACCAGAAAATGTTGAAATTCTGCTATGATCGCTTGCATTCTCTTCTGGTGACACTAGAAATAACTGACACAGATGAATTTCTGCATATCCAAACAGTGTGTGATTTTGCAACGCTGATAGGTACATACAACCATGGGTTTTCTATCATTATTGAGCCTTTCGATGAAAGAATGCCTGATGTTCGAGATCCTATTTTGCAGGTGTGCTTGCTGTTATCTAGCATGTTTTATAAAGCATTTTTGTTATCTCGCTGTCTATCTTCATACTTTAGGCCATACAAAGTATAGCAGGTATTCTGTCTACAAAGATGAATTCTTGTCTATAATGTGCTTATGGTTTTGCAGCTTAGTTGCCTTGATGCTTCACTTGCCATAAAGCCAGTGTTTCAGCGTTTCCAATCTGTGATAATAACGTCAGGGACTCTCAGTCCTATAGATCTATACCCACGTCTGCTGAATTTCAATCCTGTTATTTCACAGACCTTTACAATGTCTTTAACAAGAGATTGCTTATGTCCGATGGTGTTGACACGTGGCAGGTGTGTATCAAATCCTTCGCTTTCCATTTTGAAAAATAGTTGCCATTTATATGTTACCTTTTTATTATTCATATATAAAAATATCTGACTTGAGTGAAGAAAGCTTTTCATGTTAGATAACTAGTAGCCTTTCAGATGTAAAGTAGTATGGGAAAATTTAATTTCATCTGACCCAGGTGAAAAGCATATATTTTGTCCATTTTGCATTTTGCTAACAGTTTTTAAAGAAGAAAAGAGTATTCATGGTCACTTAAAGTGGTATTGGACTTGGAATTAGGTTACTTTATTAGAATGGGAATATAAGTGTTATTAAAAAATATATCTTTCAATAATCTTATGAGAACTGAAAAGAAAAGGCATACATAAACTATGATTAGTACTTGTTATCTAATATCACACAATTACTAGCTGCCTCTAAGGGTATCCTATCCAGGAAGGTAGAGGTATGGACAGCCAAGCAGGTGACACCTCAAGTACCAAATCCACCACTTTCGAAGTGGTTGTCACTCCGGATAGGGTACTTGTCACTTCAAGCCAACTGTATGAGAAGGCTAAGGGGAAGACTCTGAGGTCTTCCACAAAAGAAAGACCGCTCAAAGGACCAAGACACTTTCCAAAGGGTAATAACGGGATCGAACAAAGATATCTTGGTAGATTGAAACTAGATCTTGAGAAAATGTTACCGAGTGAATCCTGGGGTAAAAGAGAAGTATAACAATGTAAAATCAGATTATGAAAGCACTCTCGGCAACTAACAAGTTAGACACAAGATCTAAGTGAAGGGGGTGCCAGGAATAAATAGATAAGATTCCACCCTTGGGGGATTTTGATTTAACAATTTAGAGTGTCCTGGAAGGATGGAATTAAAGACAATTCAGGGGCTGTCCTAGCATTGAAAAATTGCTTGAATGATAGATTAAACAACTTAGTACAAATCTCAAGCAAAAAGCAAGTAAAAAACAGAAACCCTAGCAAGTAGGCTAAGTGGGGTGCACCTTTAAATCAGACCGGAGCTTAATTAATCTCTAGGTAAATGGGGTCAAAAACACTTGAAAATCTCGTTTTAGAGGTTTTAAATTATGGCAAGAAAATCTCAAATGCTCACTTGTTGAAATTCCTAGTGAATGACTTGCCGATAGTGTAAATGGTGTTAATTTAATTTATGTAATTTAAGCAACAAATGGATGGAATAAAAACATGAGAAATAGTTAAAGAACTTGTTTCTCGGAGAGAGGTTGATAAAATGACAATTTGCTCCCACAAAGATCACAAATAGGAAGTGTTTTGTGAAATCCAAGTTTTGAGCCGAGATATCCAAGTGAACCAAGATGCCCTTCACCTGTGATACAAACAATAATATATCAGATTGGAACACAGATGAAAGATGCAATTGCAGGCAATAAATTAGAAGAGAAAATCATTGGTTTAAAACACAAAAATTACTCCCTTCATTTTCCAACGATTTGGTGGAGGAGAAAGAGGAGAAAATCACAAGTGCCCCCCCTCCAAAATCGCCACCCCTGCTTGCGATATTAGAAATTCATCACAAAAATACATGGTCAGCCACTAAATCTTCTTAGTACAAAAAAAGAGCAACATGCAATCATTTCCTCAAACACTCGATCACGAGAATACAAGATTTTGCAAAACATTCTTATTATATTTTTATGCCAAGATCCAAGAGTTCCAAGTGAGAAACCAATGTGGGCCCTTTGATTAGATGATCATTCAGCTACCCTAGTGAGAAACCAAAAAGGCAAGGGAAAGGCATTGTTCCTTCTCATTCTTTCCATGAGTTCTGGAGAGCAAGAGAAGAGGTGGACTTTCTTGAGAAGGACGCAGCAGGAGAGAGAGAGAACCAACACGAATTCAAAGGAATTGACTGGCACAAAAATTGAGGAGATGAAGAAAAACATTTAATGCAGTAGTTCAGTGGCATAAAAATCGAGGAGAGAGCATCAACATTCCTTTTTTGACTGTGGCACAATTTTCGAGGTTCAAGTACAAGCTATCCATACAACATTTATTGTGCAGACTGTTACTGTTAAATTTTATAGCTGAGATGGCACAACAATCAAGGAATTAATTGCTGGCATGAAAACCAAGACAAAGGTTGATTCTGGGAACGAAATTTGAGGAAGATACAGTCTAATTTTTGCAATCTGTACACAATTGAGACAATATGAGTTTCGAGGCAGGTACGTATACAGAATCTAGGCAGCTTTAGCACGGATTTCGAGGCACCCTGTTGGTCACTTGGTTGAGAAAAGTTGTGCTTGAAAACTTTGTATTTCTGCTGTACTTTTCAAGAAGAAATTAGAAGAATCTCTTTCTCTTACAGGTTTTCCCCTTAGGGGGTTTTTCCTGGGCAGTTTGCCAAAAATTCCTGAGTTTGAATTTTTATCAATGTTACAAATATCGGTGCAGCGAAAAAATCGGCAGGGTCCAGGAAACATCGTTTCGGGATATCTCGGCAGCACATCGGCAAAAATCGACAAAAAATCAGCAAACTTAAAAAATACAGAAATATATATATTTTTTTCAATTTTTTAAACATCTAAAGCAACAATTACATCAAATAAACACATTGCCACATGAACATGGAAAGAAAACCGGTTTATAAGATATATAAGATGTCTAGAGATACATCACACATTAAAATGGATCGTGTCCTACTCCTGAATACTGAATCATCAAAAATATAACAAATGTGATAAATTTGGAAAAAAACTCCAAATGCAAAAGCTCCAATCTTCAAATCTAATTGTTGATGGTGAGTGAAATGATGAATAAAATCCTCCTTGGGCAAAATAGAAGCTCTCCTCTCCTTGGCTGTAGCATCCAAATGAACGAAAACAAAGTGAGTCCGTGGCCTTTAAAACCCCTTTTCCGGCCACTAACATGCCCTGTCAAAAAATGGGGAAAAATCTGGATAAATCGACGAAAAATCGGCCAAAACACGCCCTGTCAAAAAATTGGGAGAAATCGGCGGAAAATTGGCCAAAAATCGGGCCGATTTTTAGAGCGATTTTTTGTTAAAAAATTGGGACTGGAGAAAAATCGTGATTTATCGGCATATCGCGATAAATCGGCCTCTGTTGGTAGCACTGATTTTTATGGTGTGAAATTGTCTTATTTCTGCTCATAAAACTTGTAAAATTCTCTTAGTGTTTTCTATGCAATTTGTTTATGTGAAAACAACAACTCATTTGTAGCAGTAAAGTTCATAGGGTTGGGCATTAAACAATGTGAAAATGACTTGAAACTGGGATAGGGGAATGAACAATAAAAACTTTCATGGTATTTGAGCTTGGGGGGCAGAAGTATTGACTGTGAATTTCAGACTGTTAGTGAAATTTTCCTTTGTCCAGTGAGCAGAGTTTTGGGATTTGAAACTTTAGTGAGATGGACACAAGGTTGAGGTTGGAGGATAGGCTGGATGGGGGCAGCCAACTTCTTTCCTTGAAAGCAAGGATAGTTTGAATACGGCAGGAGAATGAGTTGCAGGATGGTGTGGTGAACAACACTAAAGCTAATCCAGTTCAAATTCCCACAACCACTGATGCAGCAGCGTTGGAAGCCTTTAATAAAAAGGACATCAAGGCAAAGAGGATGATTCTTGATGCGGTGAAGGATCATGCAATCCGACACTTGACCTCCAAGACTCGAGCTTATCTGATGTGGGATGCCTTAACCAACTTGTACCAAAGTTCCAACAAAAACAGGAAAATGGTACTAAGGGAGAAACTGAAGAGTATAAAGATGGCCAAGGTTGAGGGTGTGACATCCTACCTTACTAGGATCACTCAGGTTAGGGATGAGCTTGTTGTAGTTGGGGAGGTGGTACTTGGCAGTGAGCTAGTGCAGACAACCTTGAATGGCATGACCAAGCCATGTGCTGTATTTGTGGAGGCTATTGTTTCCAGAGAGAACATGCCTTCTTGGGATCATCTATGGGATCACTTTGTACAAGAGGAGACTCGGGGGCCGGAGAGGATTTGTGTAGGGGAGCTCTTCAAACAGTAGCAGTGATATATGTGAGTTGTGGCACAGGAGGATGGTTCATCTACATCATCCAACTTTGCGGATGTTGAGAGATATGGTGACTAGGTTGCCTGAGTTCAACATAGAGCATAGTGATGTATGCAGGGGATGTGCTTTGGGAAAGTACACTAAGATAGCTTTTCCTAGCAGTGACAATAGATCAACATGGGTACTTGACAATAGATAAACATGGGTACTTGACTTGATACATTCTGATCTATGTGGTCTTATGTCTTCCGTTTCGTTGACTGGTTTTGAGGACTATGTTTCATTTATTGATGACTACTCCAGGTAGACCTCGATCTACTTTCTAAAGAGCAAGAAATCGAAAGAAGTCTTGCAGAAGTTTCAAGAGTTTAAAGCTCTTGCAGAGAACTTGATAGGGAGGAGGATTCAGGTGTTGAGATTAGATAATGAGGGTGAGTATACCTCCACCGCACTTGATGAGTTTTGTACACAGGAGGGCAAGAGGCAGTTGACGATACCATACACTCCAGAGCATAATGGTGTGGTAGAGAGAAAGAATAGGGCCATTGTGGGAGCAACGAGAGCTATGTTATATGATCAGAGTCTTCCACTCTTTCTTTGGGCTGAGGCACGCATCACAACTGTTTACATTCAGAACATGAGTCTTCACTGAGCCTTGGGGTGTAAGACCCCTGAGGATATGTTCACAGGTAAGAGGACTGCGCTTGGTCATTTCAGGATCTTTGGTTGCTTTACTTATTCTCATGTCCCTTCGGAGAAGAGGACAAAGTTGGACCCCACTACAGAGAAGGGCATCTTTGCGGGTTATGATGAGACTTCGAAGGCCTATCGCATTTATCTTCCCTTGTAGAGGAAAGTTGTAGTGAGGAGGGAGTTGAGATTTGAGGAGGAGCGGGCCCTCAGGAAGTGTCGCGAGTCAGAGTAGGGGTAGCAGCAGGCTTCCACACCTCAGGTGATTGTATAGAGTCCAACTACACAGAGTGTAGGGTCATCAATATTAGGGGTGACAAGTCCACCAGCTTCAGGTGTTACAGGTTTAGGGATTCAGGTCACAGGTTCACCTGGTACAGGTTCAGGTTCTCAGGTTACAGGTTCACTGGTTCCACCTTCCAGTTTATCTGAGTCACCAACTTCTAGTTCATAGGTCCATGGGTCACAACCTACAGGAGGTACTACCAAGTCTCAGTCTTTAGAGGATAATACACTAGTGTGGGAGAGAGGGGAGCAGTCTTCAGGGAAGAGGAAGCCCAAGTGGCTTAGAGACACCCTGAAGGAAGCAAAGTTAGTTGGAGAGCCCAAGAGACCTGTTTGAGAGATAAAGATGCCTAACATGTATGGTATGGCTTTGGTGGCTAGTTTGCATGATTCAAAGCCTTCCACTTTTGAGGAGGCATCTCAACATCACATGTGGAGAGATGCCATGATGGAAGAGTACCAAACCATCATGAAGAATGATGTTTGGGAGATTGTACCGAGACTTGAGGGGAAGTCGGTAGTGACTTCTTGATGGCTTTACAAGATCAAGCATGCTGCAGATGGCGGTGTGGGGAAATACAAAGCTCTGTTTGTGGCGTGAGGGAGTTGATAATGACGAGACCTTTGCACTGGTTGCTCACTAGTCTTCGATCGGGGCAGTGATCTCCATTGCAGCAGAGGTGGGTTGGATCCACCAGATGGAAGTGAAGACCACATTTCTCAATGGGCTTTTACAGGAGGAGGTATATCTTGAGCAACCATAGGGATTTGAGATTCATGGGAGAGAGTCTCATGTTTCCAGGTTGAAGAAGGCCTTGTATGGGTTGAAGCAAGCTCCTCGAGCTTAGTACTCCAAGATTAACTCTTATTTGCTGTCGATGGGCTTTCAAAAGAGAGGCAGATCTGAACTTTTACTTCATCATGGTTGGGGATGATCCGCTCATTCTTCTATTATATGTGGATGACTTGTTTATTACAGTTGAGGAGAGACTCATTACAGCTTGCAAGAGAGATCTTGCTTCAGAGTATGAGATGAAAGACATTGGGTTGATGCATTATTTTTTGGGTTTGGAGGTTTGGTAGGAGCCTTGTCATATTTTCCTGGGATAGGGAAAGTATGCAATTGATATTCTGAGGAGATTTCAGATGGAGGACTGCAGGCCGATGGCCGCACCTATGATCACCAACTGGAAGAAGCTTCATGCTTTTGAGGGAGAGTTGGTGGATCCTACCTCTTATCGTTATCTCATTGGTTCATTGATGTATTTGGTCAACACTAGGCTGGATTTATGTTTTGCAGTGAACACTCTTAATCAGTTTATGGTAGAGACTAGGAGAGTGCACTAGGTAGCCGCGAAACATGTGTTGAGATACCTTGTAGGGACAATGGATTATGGTCTGGACTACAGGAGGACAGATGGTGTTAGTTTGGTTGGCTTCAGGAATTCATATTGGGCAGGTAGTGTGACGGATTGGAAGAGCACTTCTGAACGTTGTTTCAGTTTGGGCTTGACAGCCGTGTCGTGGTTCAGTCCGAGGCAAAAGTCTGTTGCTTTGAGTTCTATAGAGCCTGAGTACATGGCATCTAGTCAGGTTATTTGTGAGGCCTTGTGGCTTCGCAAAGCACCACTTGTCATGCATAACAGCAGGCCTAACGATAGACAAGTACATTGCTTCACGTGCTGGAATAGACCCTTGAAAATCAACAGTCACATGCAAGCTACCCACATAAGTAGCACCTTATCTCATCCAATGGGATCCCAAAAGGAAGTGGTCAGACACCAAAAACAGTAGCGACAGGTGTGCCCTTGTCTAGGGCTAACTTTTCTCAAATAACAATTCAAATCTGAACTTTATTGTCCTGCAAGCAAAGTCACAGAAACTCTGCAAGTGCAGTCTCGACTTAGCTTAGGGGAGTAAGCTACCTCATTAGTAATTACACGTTCATTATAATGCTGGTACACATTGGATAATGTCTGATATGGCACAATTCAACTCTAGAAATCAATCTGAAGTGTCTCTCAAAGGTAACAATCTTCCTCCCAAGATGTGCACACAATGTTCTCATGAAAATGGCGTTCTCCAAGTGAATACGATCTTTAAATAAGTCTCTAACACTTGATCAAAGCCAATGCAAAAAAATAGATCAATAGATACGTGACTAACAGTAGAAACCTAGCAAATGTAAAACATCTTTTAATAATGACTCGTTCTGATCACAAGCCCCTACTCTACTTTTGGGGCAGCTAACTGAGAAATGGGGACTTATGGAGAGTCTCCTTATAGGTATTTTTAGTTTATTTGTATAGCCATTATAAGGTTTGCAACTTTGCGTATACATGTATTTATATACATGATAAACTTTCGTGACATTACCTTTGTACTTTTTAAGTTTTTATTTAATGAATATATATTTTTCATGCTATCTCTTGGTGTTCCTGTGCATAATTGCACTTGCTGGAGAGAGGTGTTCTACATTCTGGTGTGGGTAATTAGAATATCCCTTTGTGTGTGTATGTGTGTATGTGCATAATACTAATACAAGATAATGAAGAAACAGCTAATGTAAAAAATATGGATGCATTATTTATTTATCCTACTTAATCATTTTTAAAAGCCTAT
The DNA here is from genome assembly GCA_027924585.1 of Larix kaempferi. NCBI lineage: Eukaryota > Viridiplantae > Streptophyta > Pinopsida > Pinales > Pinaceae > Larix > Larix kaempferi. Next base: position 4,358,093 of record BSBM01001483.1, on the reverse strand, counting down.
AAACTGGCACATCCATCTTAACCTTGGAATCTATACATGTTAAGAGGGATCAATAAAGGTAAGCTGCAAACCTAAATATATATTAAATAGTATCTGACGGTCTAAAAGGATTGATGTTTGTACCTCAAGTTTTCTTGATCCCTCTTGGTGCTTAATAGATCTGGGATTAAAATGGATTTATGCTTATTTATGTGCATTGGTTCTTGTTTCTTTTAGGGAGGAAACAGCAATTGGTGAAATATGTTCCCATGAAGCTCGTTAAACTGATTAATCGGTGTGGGCATTGGTAGATTTTCATTTCTTTAATTTCTTGTAGATAATTCATAGGATTATTTTCTTTTGAAAAAATTGCATCATATATTTCATTTATGCACAGAAAGGGATGCATTATACAGTGATAAATTACTGGGTCAAAACAGAGATGTGAACTTCGTCTCCTGACATAGCAGAGAAGGGACAACCTGTCTGATTTAGCACCAACTATGGGAGAATCCAATTCTTTTTTAAAAATGCCTGTCATAACATGATACTGAATGGCGACCCCATTAAAAGTTTCCCTGGACTGGTAACTGTTTTTCCACAAGGAGATGCTTTATAACTGTATGTTTTCCCATATACTGTTTCCTGTTTCTCTAATAACTTGTCCCTGACTCCATCTAAGAACCCCTTCCAATGAAGGGGGGCAACAAAAACTGTGGAGTACTAAAAGCTGCTATTCATTCCCAGAATGTTTATGCTACTTAACATTCTCACAAAACAAGCACAACTTTTTCGGTTTTGTCGCAATTTACACAGCAACCATCTGTGAATGCAGAGTGATTGAGCCTGTGCTTGACATCAAGACCGCTGTTGAGAGTTAGCTAACAAAGCACACTGGGCTTAAAACATGAATGATCTTTCCAGATACTTTTTGTACCTTTTAATAAGTTTATGATTATTCATACTAACACGTTTCATTACATTGACATATTTGAAATGTGTCTGTTCACCTCACTAAAATTGGGCATGCCATCACCATGTCAAACACCTGTTGAGTGTTTAGTCAAATATGTTTCTCGTTGAAACTCAGTATGTCAACAACTGCTGTATAGTTGCTCTTACCTTTTCTGAACAATTATGATGATTGTGCCTTGCAATTGTTATTTTGATAGAATACCATGTCAATTTTAGTTTGTCTTTCCTGTTAGAGATTGACAAATGATAACTTTGCTTAAATACCATTTTCACTATTAGAGATGGTAGTATATATTAGCTTCAGAGATGTGCTCCTTATTCAGAGATGGGTCAATGACAACTCTATATTCAGCAGTTCCCAAATTTATGTGGTTGTGAAAGAGATAGGCTGGTATTTTGTTCTGACATAAATTCTTATTTGTTATTCTTTCAGTGATCACCTACCATTGAGTACTAAATTTGATATGCGAAGTGATCCTGGTGTTGTGAGGAACTATGGACGTCTTCTATTAGATATGGTAGCTGCTGTGCCTGATGGTGTTGTCTGCTTTTTTGTCAGTTACTCATATATGGATGGCATTGTTAACAGTTGGAATGAAATGGGCATTTTGAAGGTGGATATAAGCTTTCCATCTCCAAATGAAAAGATATTTTATTGCATATTTGGAAATTTATTTTCCCATAGTTTGCTTATATTTCCTCATATGCTAGTATTACTTTTCCTTAATTCCCAAAAAAGTGTGGTATAGAATTCAATTGAATTGTAACTATATAGGCAGTTTAATATCTGGAATTACTAGAATTTTGTTTTGGTTTGATTGGCACTATAATTTTTCTGTTTGTGATTTGTTTTCCATGATTTTTTGTCTGTCTTGAAATTTAAAATTTTCATTTGTTGCTTGTTTCGGGGCATCCTTCTCATCAAGGATGCTGAACTTAACGGAGATGGCAATTTCTTTGAATATGATCAAGTTTGAATTTTTACAACATTGCAAAGTAGTTTATCTAATAGAAAATAAGCAAGAAAGTAGCAAGGTGATGATGGTCTATGCTGCATTCTCTCTTTCAACAATGTATAGTTCAAATGCTTTATCTGCCTTGTATAATTTAAATTTCATTCCTTAAATCATTCTTTTTTACATCATGGGAGAATGCATTATCTTTTTCAACGCTTCAATTTCTTCTCAAATAAGACCCCATTAATAATTCTTATTTATGATTGACTGCCTCTGTAAAAAGGTCATAATTTGAAAAATTTGTTTGATAGAATGTTTTTTATCATTTGTGGTGAATAGTCTGTGTAATACAGAATTGGACATAAGAGCATAACATATAATATATGTAGCAGAGCTATGAACCTTATCATAGGCATTGAGAAATTCAATTGGGCATTCATTTATTTCTGTTAGTACCATTGCTGGTGATATGGTATTGCCATTTATCTTTTGTTAATGTTTGCACTTTAATTCAATATTAACTAGGATCTTTCACTGAAAGAATAACAAGCACAGCAAAACACAATAGACACAATAGTTTTCCTTGGGGAAACCATAAAGGAGAAAACCCCGCAACTTCATCAAAGATAGATTTGTCACTAATACAATATCAAGCCAAAAATGGAAAACCCAAAATATGTCTTCTGCAGCTTCTCTCTTTCTCCTCCAACAAACTTGTCTTCTCTCTCTTGCTATGCGAACTTGTGTAAGTGAGCAGTGTGTCCAAATGAGAGAGCAAGGCTCTCTATTTATACTTTACTTTTGACTTGACCTTTTACCTAACTAGGTCGGCCTCACTAAAACTGACTGGGCCGACTTGTTTAGGGAGACTCAATAATACTTTTTACATTTGACTCAAGGGGATCTAATACCCTGACTTACAAAGGAGGTTTTGCCTCAATGACTTTGCATGACCAAACATAATAATGACATCCCCGACCGGAGGAAAAACATCTCCGTCAAAGGTACAAATAAAATACAATAATAATTACAATATAAAATACAAATGGATATCTTCCGAAGTTACATTTACAACAACACTCCCTCTTAACTCGGAAGGTATTCTCTCTTCACAGTCATCATCACCCTGGACACAATTCTGGACAACGTCATCATCGCTGGATCATCTTCAATGCTGGAACATCATCATCAACACTGGATCATCATCGTCGCTGCTGTAGCAATCCTCATTCCGTTGATCATTGATTAGTGACATCTCTCGAATCTATCCGTCATAAGAAGTTCTACAGAGCCAACCCTTTTTCACGCTGGATGTAGGCCTAGCTCTCATGTAGGTCTTCATCATCTCTGCTAGCAAGCCATCATGTAGGTACAACCCAAGACCACTTATTACATTGCCTCTGCAATCACCTACGTCTCCTACTATCATCTCATCGTATCCAGATCATCTCATCATCATACAGAGCACAGGCCAGATGCACACCTCATGTCCAACAGACCACCTGCGTCTCCCACCCAGTGGGTATAGCCGAGGAGCACCCCAGGTGCATTACGTCTCTCAACGGTCAGCCCACGTCTACCAACATGGGAGCACAGTCAAGAGCACCCCAGGTGCATTACGTCCCAAGGACCACCTATGTCTTCCACCATGCAAGATCCTGCCTAGGCACACACAAAGTGTCTAATGATCGGTGGACCTCTTAGCGTCTCCACTATGGGAGGACAGTCAAGAGCATCCCAGATGCATTACGTCCCAAGGACCACCTACGCCTACCACCGTACGAGAACCAACTCTACATCTATCAACATGGGAGAACAATTAGGAGCACCCCAGGTGCATTATGTCCCAAGGACCACCTACGTCTACCACCATGCGAGAATCGACTCTAGTGCATCTGCATCTTCCGGTCTCATCACTCCCTCTTAGGAGGAACCTTGATCTAGATAACACCAAGCTTCTCTCTGAAGTACTCGAACTTCAATCTGGCTAACGACTTGGTCAACACATTGGCTATCTGCTCGTCTTTCACCACATATTGGAGCTTCACTGCTCCTCTTTGCACCATATCCCAGATATAGTGGTACTTGATCTCAATGTGCTTCAACTTGTCATGGAACACCGGGTTCTCGGACAACTTCACACAACTCTGGTTGTCACAGAAGATAGAAGTCGCCTTGAGCTGGAGATCAAACAAATCTGACAGTAGCTTCCGAAGCTATACTGCCTCACAACTAGCCGAACAAGTTGCAACATACTCTGCTTCGATAGTACTCACCGCCACACATGACTGCTTCCTGCTAAATCAAGAGATCATACTGAAGCAGCATCCCAAAGTGCTCTTTCTATCTATGACACTGTCGGCCCTATCCGAATCAACATAACCATGCAGGTTAATCTTCTGATTCGCCTCATACTATCGCCCATAGTCTACTGTACCCTTTAGGTACCTCAATATATGCTTTGCAGCAATCCAGTGAACATGTCTCGGATCCGTCAGGAATTGGCTCAAGGTGTTCATATCAAAGCATATGTCTGGCCTTGTGTTCGTCAAATACATCAACGAACCAATCATCTGACGATACATTGTGGCATCAACTGTCTCTGATGAAGCATTCCTCAATAGCTTCAAGTTTGATGCCATTGGTGTGGCCATAGAATTGCAGTCCATCATTCCGAACCTCTTCAGAATCTCTACTGCATACTTTCCTTGTCCAAGGAAGATTCCATTCGCACTCTGCCACACCTCCATGCTTAAGAAATAATGCATCATACCCAGGTCCTTCATCTCGAATTTTGCGGCAAGCCTTCTCTTCACATCTGCAATGAGCTCATCCTCACTTGTCAGAAACATGTCATCTACATATAGCATAAGTATCACTGGACTTTTGTCTTCAACCTTAAGGTAAAGGTTGGAATCCGCTTTACTCTTATTAAAGCCCAAGCTTATCAGGAAGCTGTCCATCCTGTCGTACCACGTCCTGGGTGCCTGTTTCAATCCGTACAAGGCTTTCTTCAACTTGCACACATGAGTCTGCTTGTCATGTGTCTCAAATCATAGTGGCTGCACCACGTACACTTCCTCTTCTACTACACCATTCAAGAATGTTGTCTTGATGTCCATTTGGTGTACCTTCCATTTCATTACTGCAGCCAATGCCAATATAGATCTGATGGAAGTGTATCTCGCTACAGGTGCAAATGTCTCCCCGTAGTCTATGCCTTCTTTCTGTGAGAAGCCACGTGCCACAAATCTTGGCTTGTGTTTCTCAATGCTACCATCTGCAGCATGCTTGATCTTGTAGATCCACTTCGAAGTCACAATAGACTTCTCTTCTGGTCTTAGAACTATCTCCTGGAAATCATTCTTCATAATCAACTGGTACTCCTCGATCATGACATCCTTCCATTCTTTCTTCTCTGCTGCTTCCTCGTGGTAGGAAGGTTCTTTGTCAATGATGTCACATAGCAAGGCCACATAGATGGAGTATGGTCTGGGTCTCTTGCTTTCTCTATGCATCCCATCTGGAGCGCCATAGTTCTTTGTATCTTGTAGTGCCTCTCCTACCCATGCTGGTCTTCTCTTGTGGGAGTTCTTCTCAAGTGGTGGATCTACAGGTTCTTGTGGTTCTTCCATGTCACGGTCTTCCTGATCTTCTGGAACTGCTTCTTCCATTACTGAATCTCTAATCCTGGGAACTTCAGGTTCTTCAATCTCTTCAATAGGTAGTTTTCTTGATTTGTTGTATGCTAAGTCTTCATCGAATGTTACGTCTCTGTTGATGTCGATTTTCTTGAATCCTGGGAAGTATATTCTGTAGGCCTTTGACGTTTCGTTGTATCCTATGAATATTCCCTTCTTTCCTAAAGGATCTAGCTTCGTTCTTTTCTCCTTCAGGATGTGTATGTACACTGGGCAGCCAAATATCCTGAGATGGCTGACTTCTGGTATCTCACTGGAGAAAGCTTCTTCGGGAGTCTTGTTATTTAGTACTCCGTGAGGAGTACGGTTCTGTACATACACCGGTGTCCTCGCAACTTCTACCATAAGTGCATCGGGAGATCTTGGTCATGTAGCATTGCCTTCGTTGCTTACATTATCATTTCGTTCTTTCATTCTGCAATGCCATTTTGTTGAGGATTGTAGGGAGTGCTCAACTCCCTCTTAATCCCAGATTCCCTGCATAGGTACTTGAATTCTTCCGAGGTGAATTCTCCGCCATTATCTGATCAAAGGGTCTTGATCTTCTTCTCCTTGTGATTCTCGACCAATTCTTTGAATTCCTTGAACTTACTAAATACCTCATCTTTATTTTTCAAGAAGTAAATCCAAGTCTTACGAGAAAAGTCATCTATAAATGAAACATAATAAACATACCTGCTAAGTGAGCTGGATGACATGGGACCACATACATCGAAGTGGATTATCTCCAATATTCCTGTTGCTTTGCTTTCACTACTGGGAAACGCCTTCTTCACATTCTTTCCTTGCGCACATCCTTTGCAAATGCCTTCATGTTTGGTCTGGATTTATGGAAGTCCTGAAACTTCTTTGCTTGCAATAGGTAGTGCTCTATAATGCACATGTGCAAGCCTTTTGTGCCATAGTTCACTTGGTTCCATGGAGTTAAGAACCAATGCTTGTTCAGGTTGTCCCTTCAACTTGTACAAGCCTATAGGTTCTTTAATTCTTCCGAGGTGAATTCTCCGCCATTATCTGATCGAAGGGTCTTGATCTTCTTCTCCGTGTGATTCTCGACCAAAGCTTTGAATTCCTTGAACTTACTGAATACCTCATCTTTACTTTTCAAGAAGTAAATCCCAGTCTTATGGGAAAGTCATCTATAAATGAAACATAATAAACATACCCGCTAAGCGAGCTGGATGACATGGGACTGTATACATCAGACTGGATTATCTCCAATATTCCTTTTGCTTTGCTTTCACTACTGGGAAACGCCATCTTCACATTCTTTCCTTGCGCACATCCTTTGCAAATGCCTTCATGTTTGGTCTGGATTTATGGAAGTCCTGAAACTGCTTTGCTTGCAATAGGTAGTGCTCTATAATGCACATGTGCAAGCCTTTTGTGCCATAGTTAACTTGGTTCCATGGAGTTAAGAACCAATGCTTGTTTAGGTTGCCCCTTCAACTTGTACAAGCCTCCCTCTTGCTCTCCAATCACTGTTGCATTATCTATTGTCTTTCCTCTTAGCCACATTAGGAGTTGGCCATCGATGAATGCAACCCTCATTCCTTTAGCATCTAATGCTGATATGGAGAGATTTGCTGGAGTCTAGCTTGTAGGAAGCTTCTCCACTTCCTTTTATGGGGTATTGGTAATCATCCCCAAGTTTCACCTTATGAGGCGACTCATGCTCAGATAGATTGACGAATGATTCTTTGTATCCCGTCATGTGCTTGGAAGCTCCATACAAGCCAATCATTGCTCCCATGTGTGATAGTGCCTGTGAGTGCTGAGATCAGGACATATTCTTCGTCACTTGAAGAATCATCTCTTTCTTCTTCTTTGGTTCTTTTCCTTGCTGGTTCATCATCTTCAACGGTGTGAGCATGATGTCTCTTCTTGTTTGTCTTCTTGGAAGAACCTTTGTTTCTGGGACAATATCTGGAGTAGTGTCCCTTCTCATCACATGTATAACATCTAATATTGGATAGATCTCTTCTGTGTCTCCTTTGTCTTTCGTAGTTCTCCCTCTTATTTTGATGGTGGTTCTCGCTCTTGTTGTGGTGGTGGTGCTCCCTCTTGTGATTTCTTCTAGCGTGAACTGTGAGAGCTTGATCGTCATTTGCTCCCATCTTCTCTTCTCGAGCCACAAGTCGAGCTTCTTCTTGTGTACATTCTTCCCATAGTCTGCTGAAGGTGATCAACTTCTTCTTGGCACATATCCCTTGAATGAATGAGTCCCATGATCTTGGGAGACCATTCAAGGTGGTCATGACGATCTCTCCTTCTTCTACTTTTTCTTCAACTGCTTCAAGTTGTTTCTTGATCTGTGAGACCCTTGTGAAATAGGATTGCATGGTCTTGGAGTTCAGGATCTTCACGTTCTTGAGTTGGTTCCTTAATGTCATTTTCCGATTGATGTTCTTCCTTTCGAATAGCTTCGTCAAAGCATCGAACATCTCCTTGGGTGTCTTCAAGGATGACACATGTGGGATGAGATGATCTTTAATGGAGTCTGCAATACTTCTCTTGGCCTTAACCAAGTTCTTCTTGTGAATAGCCTTAGCCTCATCTCCCTCTGGTGCTGGAACCTCTTTATTAACATATTTGTCCAAATCATTTTCTTCAAGGACAAGAGCAATCCTATCCTGTCATGCTCGGAAGTTGGCAGCTCCCTCAAGCTTATCCTCAAGCTTGGTGTGGTGAGACATATTGAATGAGAACTGTTATCACCAATCTTGTAGTTGCCCTTACAGATGGATCCAAGGTGGATGGTAGAGGGGACAGGCAACTAAAGTGGTGAACCAAAGGAGCCCTAGTTCCCAAATGGATGGTTGCCATGCCAACCAAGGCACTCTTTGCTTTAGCTATCAAAGCCAAGATAGCAAGGGGGAGACCTATATCTACTCCCGATAGGAGATATCAACCCAATCACCAGATCAAATCAATCTAATGAAATATGTAGGGTGACAGGTATGGAACCCTAGATTTGAGGAATTAGGACCATTGTGGAGGCTTTGGAAAGGTGTGATATGATAAGGATAACACATAGTGATTCTAGGATTAAGTATGATTCTAGGATTCAGAGCTAGTTTCAAATGGTCAAAATCAACTGCCTTGGGAAACGTGACCCTTAAAACAGGGAAAGTGTCCCAAATCAGAGATCCGACAGTTAGGGCTTTCTAGCTTTGCTTGATAGATGAATATGACAGTATCTAAGTGTGCAAGCAACCAGACAGAGACCAACCCACGAGGAGATCTAACAACCCAAGAAAGCCGTGAGGGCTTGGAGAAGGATCAGTGCCTTGGAAAATGGGCCAAATGGATTTAGATGTACACCAAAATATAGATCAGGGTTGTTAAGGTGCGAAGCAAGGTGGGTTTTTAAGATCAAGGTCATCCAATGGCTAGATCTCAGTAGATCTGAGATTGAAAGTAGCTCACCTAATGACCCAAGTGGGGCACAACCCTCAAAATGAGGAATGGGGCCCACAAGGCAAAAATCAAAGAAGTGCGATACTAGGGGTAGGTTATCGGATGAGAGGAGTTCAAATCAAGTGGTATCTCACCTACCCAAATCTTGGAACCTAACAAACTCACCCAACCAAGGAGTGCGACCTCACTTGGAGAGGCTAATGTGCCTTGGGAAATGGGTCAAATGGAAGCCAATCCACACCAAACTATAGATCCGAATTGCCATGGATGCTATAGAGGTGGGTTTTCAATATCTTAACCAAAAGCCTACTAAATCCAAGTAGATCTGAAAAAATGTAAAATGAGGGTTTGAATAATGAGGGTTTTAACAGTTAAATGCTTGTGCCAATGGATTGGGATCAAGAAATAGTAAACAAACCTGTGGATCTTACCTGGATAACCTTGTAGATGCCTTGATGATGATGATCTATGCAAATCCGATCAATTTGAGAACCTTTGAGGTAGTTTTCTATGAGATCGATTTTGGCCAAGGAAGCCAATGTGCCCTCTCTCCTGCACAACAAACGTCAACAATATCAGATTTGATGCAATCAAGAGATAAGACTAATGCAACAAGAGAAATAACAGAAAGATATCATAGATCACAATGATACTAATGATAACCCCTGATACAAGCGAATGCCAAGTGAGCGAGTTGAAGAAGCCTTGGAAAAACGCCCAGGTTGAAGTCGCCCTCCTGTAGACAAGACAAAGTTTCCAAAAAGATAGATCTTACCACAAATTTCCAAATGCTAGGATGCAATAGACTTTCCAATCACCATCTAAGAACACCAGATGCAAAGGAGACGCAAGAATTTCCACAAGAAGTTTTTCTATTATCAAGATTCCAAGAGCCAAAGACCCTTTACAATGAGAAGCTCTCTCCTTTAAATAGGATGGAGAGAGACCAAAAGCCTAACCACCTTTTGAATGGATGGCTAAGATTAAAAGATCAAAGTGATCTAATCAATGGTTGAGATGAGCTCAACAATAAAGTACATGGATCAATATAACAATACAATACATCAATGGACCAAATCGCCCTAGGAGGAGGGGTCCCACCAAATCTCATTGATAAAATATAAGATCTAGCTCATGGTGGGTCCAAGGGGTAATTTCTAACACCCTTGGTCAATCCCCATGAAACAATATCAATAACATAATGCTCTAAGCACCAAATCCTGCCTCTCTGGGAAAGTCGTGAGCCTTAGGAGGCTCCAGAAATCCATATAAAATGCCGAAGTGATGGGTGTGGGTCCCACTGGAAGATGAAACTGCTGGAGAAGGTGTGGAAGACATCCCACTCATCATCAAACATCATCCCATGCCAATCCCTTGCCTCAGTAGCCCAAATCGAATCCTTAAGTAGCCATTTTTACCATTTTTTAACTGCCTCGGTAAATATGAACAGCCCAAATTGCTTCCTAGAGTGCCTGCGCTATCAAGGTGAGCCCACTAGGCTCTTTGGGAGGGGGATAATATGGTAATAACAAGTGGCTAGACCACCCCCTCCATGCACATCGCCCTAGGTGAACCAATCAAAATCAACCACTGCTCCGACAGGCCATCTGACAAGCCAAAACTGCACTAGGATGCTCAACTGAGGCTAATAATCACTGTAACTTCCCGGAACTGAAAACAAACTGTCTCATTGGACTCCGAGAGCCCAAATCTATCCAAGATGTGTACTCATACACCATATAGATCTCTGCATGATCAAAAATAAATATCCATCATATCCGACAGACCAAATAATAATAATCTGTAAAAGTGCTGAAAAGCACAAATCATCATCATAAGCCTGAAATCAGTGAATAGAACCACCTGGTGACCTGTACCAGACCATATATCACATCTCTGTATCATCTAAGGTCTGCCACCTCATGTCCTGTGGTTGACTTTTGGTCAAACTGGGTTTGACCAAGTCAACATGACCCAAAATATAACTCAGGCCATCATCAAACTGCTGCAAGTGCCAAAGGTTAATGCATGCTCTACAATTCATTCAAGTAACAATTATAACAAGAAGTAATCACTACTGGCGATCTAAAACCAAATATATAAAGTCTTTAATTATTATTACTACTCAGACCAGACTTTCAAGACCATACTCACTTCGCAGTTGTGATCAATTTGCTAGTGAAGGGTGAAGGCTAAAAATGAAAAGGCTAAGCTAAGGGATGACTACTGGCTTGACATTGTGACACTTTGGAAATGGAAAGGGAATACACAATCTAACATATGCTGGACAAGCAGTAACACAGGGGATGGCAGTGTCTCACAGATGGGTAAGTTGTTCAAAGAGTGCTTATTCAACTTAGGCACCATGTCTACTTTTATAAAAGATGATTCAATTTCATTAGGATCCATTGATTTCATTTCATGGCCTTTTTGGCCTACATAACCCTTCGGATCTCAGGTGTGCTGATAAGCACAACTAATTGCACCTTGCATCTAAGGCATGTTTGTACATATACATATGAGGTCAGCAATCATTTAGATATAAAGTTTAAGAACCATTGCTTTTTTGGACCTTTCATTATACTCTTCTTCAAGGAGTATTTTTAGCTTTTCATTGCTCTTGCCCTTTACTGACGTGTGCTGATAAACACATTCTAGAGTTTACATTTTCCTGGGCGAATTTACATAAGTTTCCATAAGTAGTACATGAGCTTTCAGTTTTAGCCAACACATCTTAAGTGACTAGGGGGACTTTGTACCAGTGCCAAACATTGGGACAATCGACCAGAATGATTTAGGATTACAATCCAACTCACCGTAGGTAAGTTCTGTCACCAACTCAGAGCCGAGACACAAAAAACAGGGAAGCTTATCCAACACAGAGGCTAAAGTGGGGGAAGGTCCTCCATGCCACTAGTCAGGTAGTAAGTCAGGGTAAATAACAAACTGGGAGGTAATGGATGGATGAAGACAATGAATAATGAGACCAACACTAGCAAGCCAAAATATGGTGGGAATGATCACCCCTATTTTCCCTATGGAGGGTAAAACCAATGAGTATGGGTAGTGAACTTCTAAGTCTGAGTGGGGACAATATAATAATATATATCAAAGTACAACTAGGTCCACATATTTATATGATCGCCAGATCATGATACTAAATGCTAAGACATGCTACAAGAATGAATATAAAAGCAATATAACCATAACACCATAATGCTGAGTCATATACTTGTATGCATAATACCTGAACCATCATCTGTCCTCTGAAACTGCTGATGTAACTCTGGGCAATACTGACTGCTTTGTATAAATGGCTAAATGGCTACATCGGTCATCTCTCTGAGTGTTCTGAAACTCAGTCATGGAATGGGGAACAAAATTGCTGTCCATATAAGAATCATGATCCATAATAGATGCTCATCTCAACATCTCAATGCAAGGGAACTGGTTGAAAAGTGTACTAGAATCTGAAAAATAGTGTATGGTAGCCCGACTACTATATATGTGATAACATCTGGCTGCAACTGGGACAAGTGCTCTGCTGAAAAGAGCGCTTGAGAACCTCAGAATCTTTGGTCCTCGAACTCTGCAATTCATATCCTCGATCCAACACTCTATCTCTGCAACTGCTACCAGCGTATCACACCTACTATCTGCAAAATGGCCAGAGCTATACCAAACTCACAGGCCGGATGTCAGAGCAATGCATGGATTTATATATATATATATATATATATATAAATCTCAAAATAACAGCAAATACTGAAACTGAAATGCATGAAATATAAATGCAGAAAAATAAATCTGATCTACTAACATAACTTAAAAAGTTTGATTTTATTGTGCAGGAAAAGAAAATGGCAAGTACTCAGGTTTATACTAAGAGCTTCAAAATTGAGCTTAGGAAAAGACAAAAAGGTGCCAAACTCAATGGCGGAAGAGACTAACTACTGCCCAAGCAGGCTTATTCAGTTCCTACCTACTCTAAACTACCAGGCAAGGCACAGTAAACCAAGAAGACCACTAAGTGAGGTCAGGGATATAATCCCTCAACTTCCTTTGGTTAATAGGAAGTAATATACATTGTCCACTACTAGTAGTCAAGAAACACATATTGTTGAAGCACTGCTCTACCATGAATGGTCCAACCCAAATATCACTAGCATGTCCAGATCTGATATGCAATAAATGGTTCTGAATAACAACTTGACTTCCCGTAGGAAATCTATTTCTGTTGACAGACTCAGGAACAATTCCAATGTTCCGTATAGGCATAGGGTGGATTTTAGCAAGGTTTTGCGGTTGAGGGGGGGAAATGTTTGAGTTCCTCCTAGGAGGAACTGAATTGACTCTGGGTAAACCACCATCAATAGAAATGGCTATCCTACCAACAAGGACTTCTTGAATCTCTCTTCTCGTCTCTTGGACTCTTTCACTTGGCTCATCCTCATGAGGAGACATTACATTTTTAACAACTTCTCCTACAGTCCAGAAATCTCTGTGTTCTTCCAAAGGAGGTGGCTCATGGGATATGACAGTATTACGACTAGAGCTTTCCCCTGAAGGAACTGGAATGCGCATATTTTCCAACTCGGTGGAAACTAACTCAGAATGAGATGTCGAAAAACTAGGAATGTGAGAAGGATCATGAATATGATGATTAGATGACTCGGGTGGTAGAAGAAAATCAAGGACATGGGGATATGCAGATAAAACATTGTTTTGAGAATCTGAAGGAGTTTGAAAAATAGCAAGGTTGTTTAAGTTAAAATCTCCTTCAGGTGCATCATTAATTAAAGCATCCTCTTCCCAACTTAGAGAGTTATCATGAATTCGACTTAAATTTCTATCTTCTAAGGATAAGTGAGATAAGGAATCATCCACATCAGAATAATGGGAGACCTCGGATTCCTCATTGGCTTCAGCCACAACAGCTGTTACAGGATGGTTTTCCCAGCGGAGTCAGATGTTATCACATATATAGTAGCCGGGCTACCATACACTATTTTTCAGAACTTCAAATGGAAATAGCAAAGATTTAGATCTTACCAATCTGAGATGCCCAACGTGGTTCCGGAGCTGGTTGGCCTAGGGTTTGTCAGAGAAACCCTAATTTTCCAAAGTTGGAATCTTCAGCTTCTGATTGGACAGGAAGATGCGTCTCCTCAAGGCGAGTTGTCCAATGTACTCCTTTTCCCAAATCTATGGACAAAATCCCAAAATAACTGATGCCCTAGTTTTCTCTCGGTAGTAGTGACGAGGCCAAAAATGAAAATTCTTGGATTTGAATTCTGCCTTCACAGAAAAATGTGCCCTCCTAGGGCAAGTTGGAATAACCTTCTTTTCAAGCTGATCTGTGGAGGAACATGAAGAGCTAGTTTCTCCGGGTCCCAGTGATAGGGTCAAAAATCAAACTTCTCAGAATTGAGTTCTGCTTCCTCCAAAAGATGCGCCCTTCTAGGGCGAGTTAGCCTAGCTCTCTTTTTCTGATGATCTCTGGAGAGAAGACCTCAAACTAGGAAGCCCTAGTTTCCTGTTGCTGCACGATGTCTTCTTTTCAGGTTAGCTCTGATACCGTGTTAATGTTTACACTTTAATTCAATATTAACTAGGATCTTTAACTGAAAGAATAACAAGCACAATAAAACACAATACACACAATAGTTTTCCTCGGGGAAACCATAAAGGAGGAAACCCTGCAACTTCCTCAAAGATAGATTTGTCACTAATACAATGTCAAGCCAAAAATGGAAAACCCAAAATATGTCTTCTGTAGCTTCTCTCTTTCCCCTCCGACGAACTTGTCTTCTCTTTCTTGCTATGCGAACTTGTGTGAGTAGTGTGTCCAAATGAGAGAGCAAGGCTCTCTATTTATACTTTACTTTTGACTTGACCTTTTACCTAACTAGGTCGGCCTCACTAAAACTGACTGGGCCGACTTGTCTAGGGAGACTCAATAATACCTTTTACATTTGACTCAAGGGGATCTAATGCCCCGACTTACGAAGGAGGTTTTACCTCAATGACTTTGCATGACCAAACATAATAATGACATCCCCAACCGGAGGAAAAACTTTTCCATTGGAGATACAAATAAAATACAATAATAATTACAATATAAAATACAATAATAATTACAATATAAAATACAAATGAATATCTTCCGAAGTTACATTTACAACAACATCTTTGACACTAGATTCCCGACCTTCCAACCATCCTAGATGTGTTCTAGCTAGTTTCCCATGGTTAGTTCAAATTAGCAGCATTAAAAGTATAATGCAAGAACAAGATCATGAATGCTGGATTATTTTTTCATGAAGAAGAATCAAAGGGTTACATGAAGCTTGTGCACGAAGATTGTATATACTCAAATTCTTTTGATTCTTGACCTTAGATTTCTATGATATTTTGCATACTCAAGTGATCAGTGACTTCAGATTCTATACACACACACCTCTACATATCACCTTTAATTTGTCCTCATATGTATTGACCTATATAGAGACATTTAAACACATTCATTTTAATATTTTTGTGCAAATGTGACCATTAGCTCCAAACCTCATGTGACAAACACCTAACTCCAATACCTCCTTAATGGCCACATTGAATGACATACAAAGCATGTCTTTGAACCTTCCAAAATTTTCCTTTTGTTGATGATGTCTGCCATCTGGGTCTGCATGCTGAAATACATCAGCTTCTCTCCAACCTGCAACTCTCCGATGATGTGTTGTTGTACCTTGATGTACTTGGTTCTGTCATGGCAGACTGGATCCTTTTCTACCTTTATTACTTGGTGTTCATAAAAGTGTTTTGTTGTCCGATTTCATGCCACTTGCAATTATTTTAGGATCCTCCTCAGCTAGACAGCCTTCCATGTCGCTACCTCCATTGCCCTTTTCTCAGATCCTGAGGGCCTCCCCCAAATATAGGGCCAGTCACCGCTGGTCTGGGTACTGGAAAAAGGTGGAGAGGGAGTTATGGAACTCCCTGAATAGGCAATGGAACCGATCACGTATCTCATAGTAATGGGGACATCTGGAAATAAAGTGCTCCTCTGCCCTGAAAATGATTAATTTCTCTGTAATGTTATTACTTGGACAGGCTGTTATCTGACCTCATGCTGCATGATCACTTTTTATATTCTAAAATTTTAGCCTGGAGCTTATGTTGGATGCAGACAGAAATTTAGACAATTGAAGATATTTGAATAATGCTTAGCTTTAAACTGGAAAAAAATATAAGAACTATATAAGGTTAAAGTGCTATAGATGTGAATGGCAATAGCATCAACCCTATTAAGAGCTGTTATTGTAAATAACATCTGAATCTTGGGAAAAAAGTACAAAAAATCAAAATAAAGCTAGATCTTGGAGGATTATAGCATGATTGTTGGAGTTTGTTATTGCATGATCCATGTACAAACTAGAGTTTTTGGCATTCTACGTAGCTTATTGCATGTCTCTTGATTATGTAGTACACAAAAATTATGGACTACACTTTTGGTACAGTTTCAAGTTTGTATAGAGTCTTTTCAAAAGGCATTTTTCTTTTAGCGGATCCTTTGTTTTATCTGCGAACTTGTAACAAACATGAAAATAAAAATTATGATAATAATAACAATGATAATAAATATTAAGTATATTAATGAAAAGTCAAAGGGTACATATCCCTCTGCCTTGTGACCAGTCAATGCGTGTAAGTATACTGTCATGAGGCTCATTGTAATCATATCATTCTATCAATTCTTCATTATTCAATATATTCTCATATATTTTGCAGAAACTTCAGAACTTTGTTGGAAATTTTGGTCACTCACTTGCTTTGTTATAATTTGATAAAGAATAATGCATCCTATGTAAAAGACACCTGTTTTTCTGCTAGACAACAGATTGTATTTTGTGAGGATAAATACTGAAATTTTACATTATTGAGGAATTTTTATACCATAGCCTGACATAATGCATATCCTTCTAATTGAGAGACTTGTTTAAATGCTGTTGTGTATTCCTTGATGCAGGACATAATGCAACATAAATTAGTTTTTATTGAAACACAAGATGTCGTAGAGACAACCTTAGCTCTGGATAATTATCGCAGGGCATGTGATTGTGGACGAGGTGCTGTTTTCTTTTCGGTTGCAAGGTACTGCTTTTAGATATTCTTTATTTTGAATCAAGGTGGTGACCCCAATTATAGATAAATATTGTGGGTTGTCTTCTACTCTTTGGGTGCAAAATATTGCTTATTTGCTTGATTTATTATGTAGGAATTTTGTTAGGACTGTATTGACTGACTGCTTGTGAGCAGATACTAATGACTACACAAAATATGTTTCCAAGCTTTTGTAAATGACAAATAAAGCACAATCACAGCAAAAATTGCAACCATCCAATTTGGAAAAAAGAATTATGTTACACGTTTTGTCTTTCAAGGATTTGCGTTACTCTTTTATGATTCAGTAATAATAATTTGTAGCATTAGTAACTAGAAGTCGAAATCAATGTCACAGTGACATCTTATTAGCATAATTGTTTTACTAAGCAAGTTACACGAAGTTCTTTTAGTAGTCTGTGTAGTACCATAAATTTGATAGGCCCATGGGAATTGGCTGCACTAAAAAATGATTAAATGCAAAAGACCTACATAGCTGCTTGTGGCACAGCTTGAGAACCACATTATGAGGTTGTGGTATTTAGGCAATCTCTAGCTGCCAGACTGCTGTTACCCTATTTTTGTTACAAGGGTAGAATATGATTGTATTCCCCTAGCCAATCAACTAACTAGGCATCCTTATTGCACCGAGAGTAGTGAGGTACTCTACAGCTCAGTATGGGGGAGATGTCATGCCACGCTACGTGAATGTTTGAAAAATCAAAATCGGACTTGGAATCGGTGGAGGGTCAACTCGGAATTGGAAATGAATTGGTCATAAATCGGTCGATTTGAATTTAATGAATCGGTTTACTCAAAAATACATAAAATATTTAAATTTTAAAGAAAAACAACATTTTCAAGATTTTAGGCCTGTTGTTATGACCCAGACCTGTTGTTTGAAGGCCAAAGAGCACCTATACTTGTTGTTTAGCGTTACTTTCATCCACAGTACTGCCCACAATTTATTTTTAGCCTTTAAGGTGATTTTCATGAGTTTTTACTGCTGCAAAGGTCATAACATGCAAATGTTTGCTTCAAAATTGTTTTACGAGGGTTTGAACAACTTCAACCTAAGTTGCATGAAACGGGGAAACTTCCAAACAGGGGAAACATGACCCCCCCAAAATTTTGGAAATGCAATATATATATATATATATTAAATTAGAAAATTAGCAAAGACATTTACAAAATTGAATGTGAAATATAAATCATCAATCATACATGTCAACGAATCATTGTCTATATTGGGATCCTATCATCAATAGCACCCTATGCCTCCCTCCTCTAAGCTCTAGCCCTTGCCTCTAACTCGAATTTCAAAGTTGATCCTCCAAGGACATTAGTCAACGAGTCAACACACTACAATTTTGATGAAACTTCCTAATCCAATCGCTAAAATAACGTAGAAAAACCTTCCCATGCTTGATAAGTGATTTTGCATGAGTGAAGAGTACATTTTTATTAAGGTCATGACAGAGGAATTCAACAATCAACACCACCAACATCAAGGTACATATAGGGGTTGATGTGCTTGATTAAATGCCAATTCCATACCCTCATACATGATAGAATCTGGTGGAAACCTTGCAATCCTAAAATCCTGAAAACTCTTAAGTCTGCCGATTTTTGAATGGGATCTAAAAATCTACTTTTTGCATATGAAGTCCGATGAGGTTGGAACCACTCTCAAACATCCTGAAACAATTAATGATAATGTTAAAAATATAAGTAAAAAGATGGAAAATAAAAGATAAGGAGAATGTCACTTTAACATTACCATTAATATCACCAAGTACTACTGCACCATGGGGATATTGCATTGCTTTTTTGAGTCTGCGGGCACCCACACAAAATTCCAGACAAACTGGCCGATTCTTTACATAACTCGGCCGATTAGACCGGTTCGGTATCGAACCGGCCGATTCAATGTTCAGATCGGCCGGTTTGGTACCGAACCGGTCGACTGAACTGATTTGCAGATTGATTTGATTCGGTTCCTTATCAAATCGGTAGATCGACCGATTCCGAAACCAATTTGGCCGATTTTTAAAACATAGCGCTACGTAATGCAACCTTCCCAAAAATAAAAAGTAATTACAAAATTTCATGTCTGCTAAAAAAAAATTAAAACCAGCATTGATCCATCTTAAACCCGGATCTATTAAGCACCAAGAGGGATCCAATTTCTTGAGGTATATATTTTTTTATCTAAAATTTTTTACACATTAAGAAAAAAATTTATACCTCATGAAATTGGTTCCCTCTTGGTGCTTAATAGATCCGGGTTTAAGATGGATGTATGCTGGTTGAGTACCTAAGTTGCATGAAACTTGGAAGTGCTTCCAAGTTTTTGAAACGGGAATGTTTCGATGTGAACCCCCCCTATCAAATTTGTTAGTTTTTATACTTAGGGAAGTGTTCCCCAAGTGACCTTTTGCCTAAAGTCACTTAGAAGGGGGAAAAAGGTGACCCTCACATTAAATGACTTAGTAAAAGCATTTAATGAGACTTTATAAACTCAAAGTCACTTTTTGATAAATTTAAGTGGGTGAGGGAAATTAATATTTATAAAAGGTAAATGGAGCATTTAATTTCCACCGTTGATCTCATTCAATCTCATCCATTGGATTTAGGGAAACCCTAGGGTTTGATCAAAAAGAATGAGGGAGGCAATTTCACTCACTTTTGCTGATTGAAGTGAGGAGAAAGAGCAAGAGAAAGAGCTAGAGCATTGGCACGATTTTCAAGGCAGGGTTTGAGGAAGTTTCCAGCTGCAGAGAAATAGAGACAGCAGCATCATTTCAGCTTGGCACAAATCTTGAGGCAGTCTCAGTTAGCACAGAATTTGAGGAACCGTACAGCAGCATTTAATGCTGTCCGTACATCATGGTTTTCGAGGAGTTAGCTGGGCACATATCCCGAGGAGTGAGGCACATATTTCTGCACCAAAATTTGGGCACGAATTCCAAGAAAGTTTAAGCACAGATTTCTAGAATCCGTACAGTCCGTACGGTCTGTAATTTTGTGCACAGTTTTCGAGGCATTCTGCTGCACAGTTTTCAAGAGGGTTGGCACAGTTATTGAGGTGCTGTTCAGGCACATAAATCGAGACAGAGCTGTACACAGAAATCGAGACAGAATTGTGGCACAGAAATCGAGGCAGTGAGGTTCATAAATCGAGATACCGTTTGGCACAGAAATCGAGGCAGAACTCTGGGTGACCTTGGTTGGTCAGATAAGTACAATTTTTGACTGTAATATTTGTACTGAAATATTTGCTGAAGAAATATAATCTCTCTCTCTCTCTAACTGGTTTTCCCAGCGGGGGTTTTTCCAGGGCACATTTGCCGAAAATTCTGAGTCTCAAATTTTTATGGTGTGCATGTTAAAATTTTTTTTTTGCCTATTAGAGTGCTTTTACAGTGTGTTTAATTGTCTTAGAAATTTTCATAAGTAGTTTTCAGCCAATGCAAAACAGGCTGGAAATGAAAACCACTGAAAAGTTGACATAAACCAGCAAGCAGTAAACTCAGAAAATTTTACAAGATGGGTATGACTGGGGAAATGTGGTATATAAAAAATAATATATATATATATAAGACAATATCTTGCTAGAAAATGTGAATGATACACATAAATACCATTTTAGAAGGAAAACTATGTCGTTATTCACTGCCATAGATGATTACATGGTGCAAAATCCAAAATCAGTGTTTATAGATGAGGCTATACAAATCTTCCTTGTGGACAATCCTTGGCTCACTGCTAGCAGCCAAGCGAGTATTACCTACAGTACCAATACTAATATTTCTTCTTTGCTCTTTCAACCTTTGAGCATCATTATGCTCCTTGGCAAAATTGGCCCTCACCTATTGATTTCTGGTATGTGCGCAAATCTCAACACCCTTCACTCCTTCATCCAAAATGTGAGTCTTCACTCTTGTATAAGATCCCTGGCCCCTTGTAAGTCTTTCCATTTTCACATAAATTACATCTCCATTCCCATGAACCTCCACCAGCCATTTGTTTGATCTTGGTAATATGCTTATGAAGAGGATAGTATTCATGCTGCTTATTTGCTCTAGGAGTTCGAGGGGCTCTTGAAAATTAGAAATGACACTTTGAGAAGTCATGAATGCTGTAAAAACAGCACATAAAGCTACTCACTAAATATAATGCAGCTCACACCCTTCTTGCTGCCCACAACCATCCTCTCGCTGAAAATGTGCCCAAGCTTTCTCCCAATGCTCCAAAACACAACTAAAATGCTTGTTCTTTCTGTATGAAGCTTTTCCCGCTGAAGAAATTGTGAGGAAAGAGTGACTGAAGTGCTCTCTTATATAAAATAAGGAGTTCGTCTAAATTTTTGACGATTTTGCCCATCGGCAGCTTTTTGCCCGGAATCCGGCGAATTTTTGATTGCAAAATTCGAAATCTGTGTTGTTTGAATCATTTTTGTGAAGTCATAGATGGATTCAGTGCCCTCAAAAACTCCCAGGGCACCCAGATTATGCAAGCAAAGCACGTTTTGTGGAGGTTTGCAAGATTTCTTCCAAATTTTGGTCGGATTCCGTCGAGATCGCGCCGGAAAATCATGTTCTTTCCCTGCGAAATCGTCGATTATTTAGGCTACGCTTAAAATAAGAGGCTGTTAGGTCTCTAGAGAATTCTAATTTCTGTTTTATTTAAATGAGTATTAAAATCAATTAATTGTGTTTAATAACTAATTAGATTTGCTCATTACTGTTTAATTAGCTGTTTTAATGCATTATGAGGGTTGCACCGACGTTTCAAAGTTGCTTGCATTGGCCCACAAAAGATAAATAAGTCACTGGAAACGTCCCAAAATTCGTTGAAACAGCCTGGAAATGCCACCTACCAAACCATACGGTGTTTCCAAATTATGAAACATCGTATGGTATGGTTGACATTGTTTCTAGGCCGTTTTGGTGCATTTTGTGTACTGGAACGCCACCTTGTGTACCAATTATCTGGACTTTAAGTTGCTAAGCTGTTGATCAAAACAAATGATAATCCTCTTTGTTATGAAACAGACCATTGTTTTGACATTGTTTTGACCATTCTCTCTTTGTTTCCTTGTGCTCTTAAATTAATAAACTTTAATTTGCAGAAAATAAATTCTTTGCATAGCAGTATTCACACATAGTAGGAAAATGAACGTTCGAAGCATAACACAAAACATGCAAAACATGCGTATGGTACACTCAAATGGAATAAATCTGCCCACTTACTAAGGAAAACTGTGTTAATTTTTAGTGCAGCTGCAAGACCCATTCTCAGAGAGAATGGTACCCTAGTCAGTTAACTAGGGTTCCTGGTCAAGTTAACCAGGCAGAGTAATGAGTAAGACCCTAGAAGGTACCCTAGGGCCCCCAGTTGTCTCCTGGGGTTCTTGGTCGAGGACCAAGCAGGTTGATGCCATGGCAAAGTCCCTAGCATGTGCCTAGGGCCCCTATTTGTCTCTAGGGTATTCTGGTCTGGGACCAGACAGTTTCTTGGTCGAGGACCAAGCAGATCCTGCAGGTTGAGACAGAGACATCCTAGGTCCTGCAGATGGTTGATCAACATTCAGTCTAGGACTGAATGCTCAGCTTGAGGCTGAGGACCATTCTCTGGGAGAATGGAGAACCTGGTCATGGACCAGATGGTTGATCAACATGACCCAGTCTGGGACTGGGAACTCAGCCTGGGGCTGAGAGCCATTCCTTTAGAATGGAGGCACCTGGTCAGTTACCAGGATATTGACCCAGTCTGGGACTGGGAACTCAGCCTGGGGCTGAGAGCCATTCCTTGAGAATGGAGGCACTTGGTCAGTTACCAAGATTATGATGTGTGATGTCCTCTTCTCCTAGGTCTTCGAGATGGATGAGTTGGTTGGTCTTCTCAAGGGACTGGCCACCCCTTGTGGAAGCTACTAACATTTGACCTAAGGAGCAGTTGAGAGGACCACATGATCACATCATCTGTGTGAACCCTTCCTTATACAATGATGATGAACTTTCAGTAGTATATGGAACATTTGTAGATTTGAGAGAGAGATGACTGGTTGAACCTTTCCACCTTGGGTGATTTACTTTTGGTCCTTGCTTTTGATTTGTGGTAAATAGGGTCATTGACCCACCTTCTATTTATACCACCCTTGTTGTTTTTGGTCTTATGGGTACTTGTCCACTTTTTGGAACATACCCTTGGTTATTTGTCTTGTACCCACTTATTTGGTACATGACCTTAGTTTATATTTATTCTTTTATTTTTTACTTTTTTATTTTTGTTTTCTTTTATTTTTATTTTTATTTTTTATTTTTTATTTTTATTTATTTATATATATATATATATATATTTATTTATTTTTTATTTTTATATATATTTTTTATTTTATTTTTTATTCCTCCCTAAATCTATGGAATCCTAATTTAAAGGATTATTTTAATAATCCTATTATCCTATTTAAGGAGGTCTATTGTTTCTCATTCAACATGCTCTCCATATACCTCAGCTCTGTCCTTTATTCTGTTTGACGTCAAGGGTTCCACTGCTGCTTGCTAAAGTTTGAAGGCTGCCCACCTGCTGAATATTTCAGATCTGGTTTTTGTTTGTTTGTGAGGGTTTACTGCTGACATAGAAGTCAGAACCTTGCTGCCCCCTGCTGAAGCCCACCTTCTATCTCAGATCTGATCCTGTAGGTTGACGTCAAGATTTGAATGAGGGTTTACTGCTGACATAGAAGTCAGAACCTTGCTGCCCCCTGCTGAAGCCCACCTTCTATCTCAGATCTGATCCTGTAGGTTGACGTCAAGATTTGAATGAGGGTTTACTGCTGACATAGAAGTCAGAACCATGTTTTAGGAGGACCGTGACTTTGTAAAACTTGTGAATCAGCTGTTCAGATTTTTGTGAAGGCCGTATGCCTTGTTGAGGACTCATCTACCTGCTATAGGTCTGTCTAAACTCCGATATGCTGTTATCATTCTGTCTGGGGTTTGATCTGATTGATTAAGAGGTCCGATCTCTTTATATCTGCTTGTTTGGGAGACCATGACCCTAAGACTCAGCAGCGAGCCCTAGATGTGACTATTGGTTGTTTATTGGTGGAGGCCGTGAGGCCTTAGGGTCTATTTCAGTTTGCTAGTGGCATAATTGTGAAGGCCGTGAGGCCCTAGGGTCTGATTTACCCTACTGTATGCTCACCTGTGGAGGCCGTGAGTCTCTATGGTCTTCATCTACTTGTTGACTGTTCATTTGTGAGGGCGGCCTCAGTTTGTATGGACAGCTTGGACATTTATTATGTTGGTCTTGATTGTGATTATCACTGTGTTTCTGACTGTCACTTCATCTGCTTGTTGACTGTTCATTAGTGAGGGCCTCAGTTTGTATGGACAGCTTGGATATTTATTATGTTGGTCTTGATTGTGATTATCACTGTGTTTCTGACTGTCATTGACTATTTGGTTTTATCTCAACCTGTCATCTCTCTCTCTCTGGTTTGTACTACCCTCTTGTAGGGTCTGATAGTTTCTAGATTTGACTGGCCTCTCTGAGGCACAGTGTTTACTGAAAGTAAGTAATTCTTCTGAGTATTTTATAGGAAGGGTCCCACACACAAGTAAGTATCTTCTCGTTTATTATTATGTGGTTATTCTATGTTACATGCTGCTGAAGATTAACTTAGCACAGTGACCTAACGGGTAGTGTTAAAAGTACTTTAACACAGTGACCTGAGAGTGCTAAAGACATGAAATTTATGTTATGATAGTTTTTACTACTGCACTATTTAATATTCGATATTTGTAAATGTTTATTAAATGTATTTTTTGCATTAGAATATGATGAATTGTTATTTTTCTGTACAAAACCCTAACTCGACAAAATTTCAACAAACTGTACTCCGAATCAGAGAAAACAGCTCGTTGCTTGCTGACTGTATGGATCCTGTATGATTGTATGGATCTGCCGTACCTGTTGTGTGGTCGCTGAAATCTGCCTGGCTGCAGAACCGGGCTCCTATTTGGCACTGTAATTTTGCTCCTCAGATGAGTTTCTTCACTTTTGACCAAACTGTCTTCGAGCAAAGAATGAATGTGTCTTAACTGTCTACCATGACTTCCCTTTATACTTTAAATAAAACCCTAATCTACCAAAACCCTAATCTCTCAATGATATGGATGGTTGAGATTAGTCTAAATCACTAATGTATTAAAAATAAACTTTTTTAGATGCAATAGCTAAATATAAGACTTTCAGTTTATTAATAAAGTGAATTACAAAATAGATTTGACTTGGACGACTTCACGAATGTTTGACACTAAACCTCTGCAGGAGTTCCTGTCTGAACTACAAATATCAACATTGAGAACATCTGTACAATGTATTTTGGCAATCCAGTGCATTATGACCTATGTTATTTGTAGCATATTTTCTTTCCTTGTCTTGGTATTGTTGCTTTCTGCTTTGCTGCCTTTTTTTTTGTTTCTAGCAAAAACACATATTTGGAAGTATTTCTTCACTTAGGCTCTTCTCCTTTTTCAGTAGATAGGATCTCATATCATCTAGTGATTGTAAAGGAAACTGACTTAACGTGAATACAATGTTGCCATAATGAGAAGGCAAACTGCTCTTCAACTTTTACATCTTCTTTGGCTTTTGCACCTTTCTCTGCTAGCTGTTCAATGATTTGATATATTCGCTGCATTGTTCGTTCTGAATCTGAACAGATCAAATTCGGAAAAAAATTTACTTTCAGTGCTTTCAATCCAAACAGCTTGTTGAATTCTTCTTATGCTTCTAGGGAAGAGTTTTTGAGATTAAATTGTACTGTAAAATGGAACTTTTGTTTATATCTTCCCCCATTTTTATTGTACAGAAATTTCAGTCTGGAAGGATGAATACTTCTGAAAACAGTCTCTATTTCTGAAAGAATAGGACACCATCTTCTGTTGCTCAGTGCAGAATGGTAACGAAAGGAGAGGACAGAGAAGAGTGTAATGATGTGGTACTGTATGTCCGTTATAATAGGAATATGTTTTTCTTATAACGGACTTTGTTTATGTTTTGAGTGTGTGCATTTTATTTGGTATAACATTTGTCTCCATTTTTGTAAATTTTTTACCTAAAATGTAGGATTGAATTTACCACGTAATTAATTATCATTTTCAAAATAAAAAGAAAATAATATTGTAGCAAATGATGTATTTTATCTGCCAGAATTTCAAAGCTACAGTTAGATTTCCTATTAGATTTGGGTATATGAGGGAAAATTTGGATAAGTTCAATATGAATTAGATTAGTTTGGTGTCATAACCAAATGTCAGTAGTTTGCTCTGTCACGTGGTTCGGATTCGAATTCGAGTTTGATAACCTGGAAATTCAATTCGAATTCAAATTTTTTCATGAAGTTCAAAATAAGGTTTGGCATCAGGTTCGCCCATATACCAATTTTGATATATATATATATATATAAACTTTAAAATAAAATATAACATAAAAAAATAAGAAATTAAGCACGAAACATAAGAAAGAGTAAACAGACGAGTAACTTAATCATGATAAAATATTAAAATGCAATCATCAATGTTGATATTAACTTTTTAATACATCATGCAGCTACAAATTGCTAAAAGTAGTAAAACAAATTCTTCAAACTTTAAATTGATCTCCACACACAGCGCAGCCCCCTTCAACTATGCATTGCGTCAATAAAGGGCTTGCGGCCTGCCTTTCGATCCAATCTTTTCACCACATGGCATCAACACCATCCTCTGCCCATGCTTGTTGCATACGCTATTTGCTACCTTCTTTTCTCATTGGATCCTCTTCCTCATTTAGCTTAACCCTAGCCGTCATTGATCCTCGAATCAATATAGTAGTAGTTGCAACGGTGATTTCTGAAGCTGAACTTTGGGTAGTCTATGTTCCATTAGTAATCAAAGCATGTCACACTCCCAGCTCGCCTTTGTCTATGTCTTGCAATCTCTGCTGCCCTTTCCATATGCTGCCCCACTCTTAGATGAGATTTGTGTGTGCGAAGGGAGCTCTGCTTGCTTGGTTGACCAACGATACAATGAATACTTTTAACTTATAATGTCGAGGGAATACCTGTTCAAATCGAAACTTGCAAGCTTGAATCCAGATGTCACTTGGAGGCCCAGACTTGAGGTTCTAACAGCGGACACCAGAGTTTGGAATCTCATGTCCAAGACTCCAACGTGAGGGAGCTCCGATTATATTATGGAATGCGGCTGACGGGACTCAGAAGTATAGTAGGCGCGCTGGGTTTAGGGTTATTTTATTTGTATTTTTTTAAAATTACATTTAAGAAAACGAACTTAAAACCACAGAAAATCGTCAAATTTGATTAATTTCGGCTTGGAAATCGTCTGAAAATTCGAATTTGTCTAGTTCAATCAGGTACAATTTGGTTTGGTTCGATTCGCCTTTAGGTTTGGCATTGAAATTTGTTGAATTTCAACGAATTGGAAATTTTTTATTAAGTTCGTCGAATTTCAAACTTCAACACCGAAATTCGGCGAACCTTGTGACCTAGGTAGTTTGGTATTAGAGTCTAAACTTTAGATCAATTTGTTATTAGTATTGCAAATTTAGAATCATTCACTTGTCGTTTAGATCTATGTTTTAAAAATTGGTCAACTTGCATTCGGACTCGGTAGAGTTGACCGAGTTGACCCTCCATTGAGATGACTTGGGGCTTCAAACTGGATTCGGGTGACAGGTTTGGTACTGAAGTGGTCGAGTTGGTGTCTGACTCGTTTGGTACAAAACCAAATTGGTCAACTCGATCGAGTTTCCATCTGAACCGATCGAGTTGTCTGCAGAAAAAAAATCTGCTTTATTTAGTTACTCAGTAGATTTGGTAATATTAAATGGTAATGTTAAAATTTTAAAGTAAAAGTGACTTTCTCCTTATCTTTCATTTTCTATCCTTTTACTTCAATTTTTAACATTACCATTAATTGTTTCAGGATATTTGTTAGTGGTTCCAACCTCATTGGACTTCATATGCAAGAGGTAGAATTTTAGATCCCATTCAAAATTCAACAGACTTAATAGTTTTCAGGAATTCAGAATTGCAAAGTTTTCACCAAATTCTATCATGTACGAGGCTATGGGGTTGGCATTTAATGAAGCACATCAAATCCTCTATAAACCTTGATGTTGGTGGTGTTGATTGTTGAACTCCTCTATCGTGACCTTAATAAAAATGTACTCTTCACCCAAGCAAAATTAGTAATTAAGGATGGGAAGCTTTTTCTACTTTATTTTAACGATTGGATCAGGAAGTTTCATCAAAATTTTAGGGTGTTGAGTCATTAAAGTCCTTGGAGGATCAAGTTTGAGATCAAGGATCAACTTATATATCAGTGTTGCACATATCGATGATATATCGAATATATCGGATATATTGCCGAGTTAAACCCTTATCCGATATATCGGATCTTAAATATCATGAGATTTCCGATATTTTCAATGTGTCGGGATACATTGAATATATCGCAATAAATTGGGGGAATATATCGCGATAAATTGGAAAATATTGGACTGTTGACCGAAATTGCCAAACAATTTCCCGGAATTGTGTTTTAAGTCTGTAGGTTGGCTTTTTATGAAGTTAGAGTAGATTTCCAGAGTAAATTAGGTCATGGATTTCAAATTTTCAATGCATTAATGTCTAGATATTTGAACTTATTATCGACAGAATTTACAATATCTGTCCTAGATCCTTATCCTATCTCTGACCATGACCATGATCAATGTGCCATCCAACACCAAATTGACCAGTTATAGAATTGAGTCCAGATTTGATGGCAAATTTCTACAACGATATAAATTATTTGAAGTTGAATTGAAAGATTCTATTATGTCCTTTCTCCACCCTCTTTGTCTACATCATGTCATCTCCACTAAAATAAAGTTACATTCATGGCAAGGGTTTCATTAAAGTCTTATGAATTTCATCTTCCTTGTGTATTTCTTATAGCATGCAGTTGGTACTTTCAGTTGGTAGCAAGGCAACCTGTATCCCTCGTTCATGTTGTTATCTCTGAGTGCACTATCATCTTCACAGACAACCAATCAGGAGGGGATTGTATCAAGTCATTTGTGCTTTCTTCCAATGCAAAGTTTTTGTATCATCCTATCAGGAACATATTTCAAAATTTTCAGTTTAGTAATGATATATGACCACTCGACATCTTCTGCATCTTATTTATTTGTTGTACCATCATATTTATGTAGCAATGTGTCTATTTGATGTTGTTGTTGTTTTATATGTTTTAAAATTGAAAACAAATGAGTATTTCTGTATTTTTTTGAGGTCTTCTGACATTTTCCAAGATTTTCCGATATTTTCCGCCGATACCACCGAGAAGTTATATTATGGACCCTCGTCGATACTTTCTTCCTTGTGCTGTCACCTGATCCTGACTCCTCCATTTTGGGAAACTCCTAACCGAAGCCGAGGGGGGTATACCGTAATGAAGAGTTTCTAAGGCTCTTAGTTGTGTTTAGTTGTTACGGATGGACAAGATTGTTCTTTAGGAGTTTTTGGTAAAAAAGTGAACAAGCCTATTGCAAAGTTGCAAAATAATTCAGCAACATATATAACACCATCATAAAAGACTAAACAACAAGTCAGGTTCGGCAAAGCCTTTAGGTGGTGGCAAGAGCATACTTTGTGGCCACAAGTCAGGTTCGTTTATTATGATTGTAAAACAAAAAAGCATGGTCTGTCTCTCAGTTTAATATCAAGTTACAGTTGTAATATTCCCATAACAACCTGGTGCACTGCATGGCACCAGCATACAAGTGTTCGGCTGGAGATTCACTTTTTTTACAATCTACAATTTTAATATTTCTTATTTTGTAGTGCAGATTAAGTATGATTTTCTTTTCTTGAGTTGAACTTGGTTTGAATTATCTTTCCTGCTTTTGTTGATGGGTAAACATGGCCCATCTCTCAGGTTAATATTAAAGTAGAGGTGTAATATTCTTGTAACAATCCAGTTCTTCATGTTTTATGTTTTTCATTATGTTTATTCAATTTTTATACAATTCACAATTGCACTAGTTTTTATCTTGTAGTGTAGATTAAATATCCATTCACTATGTGTTGGGAGGTCACTACTGATACTTTTTCTTGTTAAAATAAGGACAAAAATTCAGACTGTGTACTTGAACAGTCAAGTAGCTTTTGTCAAACTCTTCACTGCACACTGATATTAAGCTTGAACAGTCAAGAAATTAATTACCATTAAACTCAGGAAGAAACTTTCAGACTCTGTAAGTCAATATACCGCAAGAAGTTTAATTAGCAGCGGAAAAAATGCATGAACGTCATGTTGAAATTTCATCAAGTTAGGGTTTTGTACAGAAAAATAACAATTCATCATATTCTAATGCAGAAAACACATTTAATAAACATTTACAAATATCGAATATTAAACAGTGCAGTAGTAAAAACTATCATAACATAAATTTCATGACTTTAGCACTCACAGGTCACTGTGTTAAAGTACTTTTAACACTACCCGTTAGGTCACTGTGCTAAGTTAATCTTCAGCAGCATGTAACGTAGAATAAATAATAAAAGAGAAGATACTTTCCTGTGTGTGGAACCCTTCCTATAAAATACTCAGAAGAGTTACTTACTTTCAGTAAACACTGTGCCTCAGAGAGACCAGTGAAATCTGGAAACTAACAGACCCTACAAGAGGGTAGTACAAACCAGAGAGAGAGGTGACCGGTTGAGGTACAGTCAAGTAGAGATAGTCAATGACAGTCGAAACACAATGGCAGTACCAAACAAGACTTAGCACAAAGAAGTTTTAACCCCAAACATTAATAAGTAGCACAAGGGCTCAGGTCACAGTTACATAGAATAAATCTCAGCATATAGATCGAGTCTCAATAAAATAGAACTGGTCAAAGTCAAGTCTCAGCAGTACAGAATTGATCCCAGGTAGGTCTTAACATAAAGAAATAACACAAGGCTCAGATCAAACTAAACCCATAACCTGTGGCCTCCACAAATGACTATCAACAGGCAGATCTAGGTCAAAGGAGCTCATGGCCTTCACTGGTGTGCACACAGCAGGGTAGATCAAACCCTAGGGCCTCACGGCCTCCACAATTTTGTCACCAGCAGACTGGATCAGATCCTCAGGCCTCACGGCCTCCACAAATAAGCAACCAGCAGGCAGACCGAGGACTAAATAGGCCTCACGATTGGGTTTCAGGGTCACAGCTTCCTCAACAAAAATAGATAACAGATCGGACCTCAATAGAAGCATAGATCAGACCCCAACAAATGCTCAGCAGGTAAATTTGTCATCAAACAGACCTCAGCGAACAGACCGAGTTTCACACAGACCTCAACCAACCTCACGGCTCAGACACAGGTGGCAGCAGTAGCATAAAATCTGGACGTCAAGCTACATCAGTAGATCAGATCTGAGTTTTAGGAGTGATGATAAACTTCAGCAGAGGGATGGCTCAAACAGCAGCATGAAAACCTTCAACGTTAACCCTAAAACAGTCAAGAAAAGAGCAGATCTGAAATATGTGATAATCTTCAGCAGGTGGATGATGAGCAGCAAACCCTGGCAATAAACAAATCTGAAATTGTTCAATAGGTGGGCAGCCTTCAAGCCAAGCAGGATAATCCTTGACGTCAAGTAGCAGAGAGGCTGGAGCTAGGATATATATTGTGTATTAAATGATAAACAAAAGACCTTTATTTATAGGATAAAAGAATTATTAAAATAATCCTTTAAATTAGGAAACCATAGAATTAGGAAAAATTAAAATATAAAAAATAATAAAATATTATTTCATTAAATTAGGGAGAGGTCTCTTTAAAATAAAATAAAAGATAAATAAATGAAAGATAAAAATAAATAAAAATAATAAAGGATAAAAATAAATAAAAATAATAAAAGATAAAAATAAAAAATAAAAAATATATAAAAATAAAAATAAATAAAAGACAAAAAATAAATAAAGGATAAAAATAAAAAATAATAAAAGATAAAAATATAAATATAAAATAAATAAATAAAAGAACCTCAGAAAGTGGTCAAACAATTAAAGTACCCATAAGATAAAAAATAAGAGTGGTATAAATAAAAGGTGGGTCAATGACCCTAATTACCACAAATCAAAGATAGGGTACCACAACACTAAAAGACCAAAAGTAAATCACCCAAGGTGGAAAGGTTCAACCAGTCATCTCTCTCTCAAATGTACAAAAGTTTCATATAACCTGAAAGTTCATCATCATTGTATAAGGAAGGGTTCACACATATGATGTGATCATGTGGTCCTCTCAACTGCTCCTTAGGTCAAATGTTAGTAGCTTCCACAAGGGATGGCCAGTCCCTTGAGAAGACCAACCAACTCAACCTTCTCGAAGACCTAGGAGAAGAGGACATCACACATCATAATCTTGGTAACTGACCAAGTGCCTCCATTCTCAAGGAATGGCTCTCAGCCCCAGGCTGAGTTCCCAGTCCCAGACTGGGTCAATATCCTGGTAACTGACCAGGTGCCTCCATTCTCCCAGAGAATGGCTCTCAGCCCCGGGCTGAGTTCCCAGTCCAAACTGGGACATGTTGATCAACCATCTGGTCCATGACCAGGTTCTCCATTCTCCCAGAGAATGGTCCTCAGCCTCAAGCTGAGCATTCAGTCCTAGACTGAATGTTGATCAACCTTCTGCAGGACCTAGGATGTCTCTGTCTCAACCTGCAGGATCTGCTTGGTCCTCGTGACCAAGAAACTGTTTGGTCCTAGACCAGAATACCCTAGAGACAAATAGGGGCCCTAGCTACATGCTAGGGACTTTGCCATGGCATCCAACTGCTTGGTCCTCGACCAAGAACCCCAGGAGACAGCTGGGGGCCCTAGGGTACCTTCTAGGGTCTTACACATTACTCTGCCTGGTTAACTTGACCAGGAACCCTAGTTA
Source organism: Larix kaempferi (assembly GCA_027924585.1). Taxonomy (NCBI): domain Eukaryota; kingdom Viridiplantae; phylum Streptophyta; class Pinopsida; order Pinales; family Pinaceae; genus Larix; species Larix kaempferi. Next base: position 4,324,896 of record BSBM01001483.1, on the reverse strand, counting down.
ACTGACTAGGGTACCATTCTCTCTGAGAATGGGTCTCGCAGCTGCACTGAAAAATTAACACGTCAGGCTGTAAAAATTATTGCAGACACAGTAACTCTTGGTCAAATGACCCATTTCAAGAGAAATTTCATTAATGAGCAGAGGAACCCAGAAATGTACAGCAGAAGTCATTTCCAGCCATTTATTACAGTACATAACAGAGAAAATTCTTGAAATCTGAGATAATGTTTCACCTCGAAAACGTGCTGTAGGAGACTTTGGAAACTGAGCCTTCCAGCTTTCCAAAAACTGTCCAACTAACAGCAAAAACAGCCACAGCAGATTTAACTTGAAAATGCAGCCCAGAACTTCAACAGTACGGCCCTCACAAACAGACAGCAAGCTGCCTTGGAAAACATGCCACCCAGCTGCCTCGTTTTCTGTTCCACAGCTCAGCTGTACGGCCCTCTTTCTCTCAGCTGTACGGACTGTCCAAAAATCAGCAGAAATAATTCTTGGGAATCGTGCTCACTTTGGAAGCTGCGCCCTCCTTGGGAATCTTGCCTCCACCTAGGGATTTGTGCCCCTTTCTTGCCGCTGCAACAGTCTCTCTCATCTGCTCAATCTCTCCCTCTTGAAACTCGTGCCCTACTTCTCCAACTCTCTTGGAAAGTGTGTAACAATGAAGTCTCAAGTGTCTTTTTATTCCCTCATTAGGGTAACTGAAAATGACTCTTCATCTTCAATGGCTGAGATTAAATCCAAGCCACAAGATCTAGGGTTGAGATTAAATCTCAAGATGACTTAAACTTCCTAAGTCATACTATATCAAACCTCACTTTTCGAAAAGTCACATTTAACTCTAAATATATAAAATCACACCTTCTAACTTAAAAGTCAGTTTAATAAACAAAAAGTACATCTCACTTTTAAATTAAAACTTCACATTCATAAAGTACTTTAATAAAGACACTTTATGAAATTTATTGAGACTACATTATTCCGGACTTTTACACCAAGGCAGTAGGTGCAAAAGTACCGCCCGAGCTACAAAAAGCTAACATTTCTGCATTAAAATTGTTTTTAATCTCTATTTTTGATGTTGAGACTCGAGTAGCCCAAGGAACTGATGTTCGACAGGAGATTCAGTTTTTGTACAATCCACAATTTCAGTTTTTCTAATCTTGCAGTGCAGATTAAATATCATTTCTTTTCTTGAGTTGAACTTGGTTTGAATTATCCTTCCTGATGTTGTTGATGTTGGATTTTGTGCAACTTTGGAAGATATTATTTATTTTATTTCTATTGTACTTTATTGTACCTCCTAAGGGAGATGAACTTGATGTAATTAACTATGTAAACCCTTGAAAGAATCAATGTAAACCTTGGGGTGAAAAGAAGCAAAAGGAAAGATTAAAATTAAATTATAATTTGCCCCCCAAGTGTAGCCGGCCCAGTCAAATAGAGAAGTCGGCTCACCTAGGGTAAAAGTCAGTTTTACACTTGTATAAATAAGAGGTAAAGTCACCTCATTATCTCACTCATTCACTCAAGTTTGCATCACTTGGAAGAGAGAAGTTCGCATCTTCTGGAGAAGAAGACTGTTTTGGGGTTTCTACTTTTGGAAAGCATTTCCATCTTTTCTCTTTTATGATTGTACTCTGATCTCGGAATTATCATCTCTATACGAAGGTTGCTGGGTTTTCTCCCATTTGGGTTTCCCAGGATAACTCTGTTGTTATTGTTTTGTGCTTTGTCTTTCTTTTAGTGATCTTGTTTATGCAATTGAATTATTATGCTATGAATGTATGAAATCTAACAGTTGATGGATATATATGGCCTATCTCTCAGTTTAAACTTTACTTAATAGTAGAGGTGTAATATTCTCATATCAATCTGGTTCTTCATGTTTTATATTTTTCGTTATGATTATTCAATTTATACAATTCACAATTGCATTAGTTCTTATCTTGTAGTGCAGATTAAATATGCGTTCACTGTATGTTGGGAGGTCACTACCGATACTTTTCCTACAGTAAAAGTGTTTTAAATCTCTATTTTTGATGTCGTGTAGTCCAAGGAACTTGTCTGAACAAATATGAGTCATCGTCATGTAGGGAAGCTTTTAAACATAGATAAGCATGGCCTATCTCTCTGTTTAATATTAAATTACAGGTGTAATATTGCCATAACAATCTGGTGCGCTGCATGTCACCAGCATACAATTGTTCGGCAGGAGATCCAATTTTTGTACAATCAACAATTTGTGAATTTACTCATAAAGATGCACATGTTTGCACAGGGGAAAAGTTGCAGAGGGAATTGATTTTGATCGTCATTATGGACGCCTCGTCATTATGTTTGGTGTTCCGTTCCAATATACTTTGAGCAGGTTATGTATTCTTTCATTTTCTTGCCTTGAACGAAGCGAATATTTGAAGTTTCACATGCAGATAGGATTGAGCATTAGAGGTGATTACATCACACACACACACACACACACATATATATATATATATATAATATATATTTCTTTTTCCGAGGAAAAAATCTTTTATTCCATTAAAATAAATGTAGACTGTCCATAAGGACTTACATAAGGATCGATGAGCCTGTCATACATGCCAAAAAAAGGCCAATCATCCTATCTTGCCTTTACAGATTTTCCGCCTATACATCATTAACTGAAAGGTTACTTCACATTTACATCATGATACATCAAAACTTTCAGTTTATATATATATATATATAGAGAGAGAGAGAGAGAGAGAGAGAGAGAGAGAGAGGTTTGTCTGATTCTAAAATATCATTATGGAACAGGATTCTGCGTGCAAGATTGGACTACCTTAGAGAAACATTTCAGATAAAAGAAGGCGATTTTCTCACATTTGATGCTGTGGTACGTTTCACCTTACAGTTTTTTTCAATGAATGAGAGCTTTCTCTGAAATATTTTGCAAGCATAAGGTGCACTTATTTATAAGCCCCTTGGTGCATTTCATGCCTGATTTGATTTCTAAGTGGTGGTCTGAGTTTCCAATGTTGGTAGAGTTTCTATATCCTATGTTTGCATGGAATTGCATTCACAATTATGTTCATCTCCTATTGAGATCTTACTGCCTGTATTTAATTGTTCAGAGACAAGCTGCACAATGCGTTGGCCGTGTTATCCGATCAAAAGCAGATTATGGAATGATGATATTTGCTGACAAAAGGTAAGGCGTGCTACATTATTGTCTAGTTATATTGTTCAGTTATTTTTGTTACATTCAATCATTCTCACATTAGCTTAATCCCCAAGTCTGTTAGCAGTCACTTTACTGGGGAAATATGTTGGATGAGTCTATGTGGTCTCAAAAATTCCAGCTGAAATGTTTTAGGAAGGTTGCCAGGAGTCTTTGGTATAGGTATGCAGTACCCTGTATCGATTTCCAAAGGTACGCAATAGCAGGTACAAGTATGTCCATTAAATATTTATTAACAATATATATATATATATATATATTCAACCTACATTTTTTTTCCAAGAAAAATAATGTATTTTTTTATTCGAGGTGAACCAAAAATACAATCATCAGGTGCCTATGGCACAGTCAAAAAGAAGGCTGTAGAGCCTATGAAAATGAGTCTTCTTATCCTTGCCTAACAAAAACAGGCAAAAGTTTTCTCTTCTAATCTATGAAGCTGTCAAAATCGAGAAGAGTTCAAAGTCCATCTGGACTGACATATTACAAACCAAATACAATAAAAATTTCAGCTCAGAATTCACTTAGAAGAAAAAGCTTTGTGTCTACAGGATGACTGTCCCGAATTTCTACTAAGGAGCCCTGATTTTCTGGCATTAAAAGCCCTTCCCTTAGAGAGCTGACCAACTTCAAGATTTAGCTCCCTGAAGACATGGGAGTAAGAAGTTTCTTGGAACTGTCTTGAAATATTCTACAACTGTACTGCAAGGGAAAGTAGGGAATTATTCTTAACCTGTGGGGTATCCTTCATCTAGTTGATAACTAAGATGGATTCCCCCAGAACCTGAAGGTGATCAATACCTTGATCCAGTGCACATTTGAGTAAGAAAAATAGATCCTTAAAATCAGCGAAGTTGTCGGTCCCTTGACCCAAGTTTGCTTTTGCCTGAAAATGATGAGTTTTGGAAATGTGGATTACAAATCCAATGCCACAAGTAGAATCAGGATCTTGAAAGGTGCCATCAATAAAACCCCATGCAAAAGTTTTGTCCACCTGAACCTGTCCTATATATCTCTGAACCTTAACCTTTGGAGTTGTAATGTAAAACTGTAACAATGTAATCACCTGAGCTGCAACCTAAAATGAAGGGATATGTTTTTCTTCAAACAACACTGAATTTCATGCTAGCCAAATGCCCGAGTCTGCTATAAGTGGAACAGACCTCAATCCTTCCAAAGAGCTAACAGCAAAGCATTCAAGAAACCAATCTTCAATACTGTCCTTGCTCCACATATTTTGTTTTCCGATCATAGTACCTAACTCCAACCAGACCTGTTGACAAAAAGAGAAAACAGAAAGAGGTGAAGTTTTTTCCTCACTACTCCTACACAGAAGACAGATGCCAGGCTCTGATTTAGTCCTTTTTTGTGGGGCTTCCCAAGTTAGAACTTTAGCATTTAGGAATATCTACATAAAATGCTTACCTTTTGGGGGAGCCTTAATCTTGCACAACTTCTTCCACCACCATCTGACCTCTCCATTACGTGGATCTTGTAGAGCAGAGTATCCCAGTCTTGCAGTGTAGTTCCCCCCTGCACCATTCCAGGCCCATATTAGCTCATCTTGGTCATTGTTTTAACCTTATATGCACCTTTTTGAGTTCAGAAAGATAAGTATTCCAAGCAGGTACCAAACCCTCTCCTAAACGAATCTCCTGTGCATTCAACCACGCCTGATTCCACACGGTTGTTCCCAGAGGATTAGAAACCAAGTTAAGTGTATATTTACCAAGTAACTGCAGATGCTCAATAATTTCATTTGGAAGTGTTAGAAAGTGGCAACAAGGATGGTCTTCTTGCATTGCATGTGTCCTTGCATGCTAGAAGACTTAAATCAGGAAGCCAAATGTATTTGATGTATTTTCCAAAGTTTATACTTAGGAAAAGTGAATTAAGTGATCTAATTATTAATTGACTTAATGGAGTCACTTTTATAAAGTGCAAGTGCAAAATAATTAAAGTGATGGCTAATCTAATCTTGGCCATTGATTTCACCGGAGGATCTCATCCATAGATCCATAGTGAGATGTTAGGGTTTTCGCTTGGCCATTGAGTTAAAAGGAGGATCGATTTGGTGGAGAGGACACACAGAGAGACAGAGAAGTTTGCAGAGAACACGGAGGAACATTGATTTGGAGGATTGACAGTTTGATTAGGCAAAGGAGAGAGCCATACGATTTCATAGAGGAGGAGGTCGAATTGATTTGCAAAGGCCGTACCAGCTCGGTCGTACAGCAACCGTACCAACTTGGTCGTACATCAGCCATACCAGCTCGGCCGTATAGCAGCCCGCACGTGTAAGGGCCATACAGATTCCGTAAAATTGACGCAGAGGGCCGTACAGATCAGCAGGGTGTTTTTCAGTGATTTGCAGAGGTTCAATTTTGCCAAGTTGGGTAAATCGATTTTCTAGATTGTAATTTCTCCATATCTTCATAATAAAAATTCTTCTCAGACTGCTGCACCGATTTTCCCACCTTGGGTTTTGTCTGGGGGTTTATACCCAAAAAGATTTGTGTTGTCTCCATTGATGTGATTGATGCTCTATTTCTTTCAGTATTTATTTTCCACTGCATAGTGAATAAATCCATGTGTGGTTAATAGTGGCAATTGGGTTTAATAAATTAATCTTGCACACTTTAACTCTAGTGTGGATTTTAAGGAAATTTACATGGTATCAGAGCTCTTCTAAGCAGATCTAAGAGAAAGCAACAGTTGGCTGGATAGATCAGGGGCATATCTATCCTAGGTTTTACAGGTACACTTCATTATGGCCGTACAGTTGAGAGTTGAGGATATACTCCAGGGGGCACAAAACTTTCCTACATGGAAAGAGAGGATCAACAGGATCCTGGATATTAGTGATGCAGAGGACCACATTGACAGCCAGAAGGCCGCTCCCACAGATCCGACAGAGTTAGCAAAGTGGAAGAAGATAGATTCCAAAGCCATGTTGATCATCTTGGGTTGGGTGAAGGACCACATAGTCCCTCACCTTTCCGGGAAGAAGACCGCATTAGAGATATGGAACGCTTTGGAGAGTCTTTTCCAAAGCAAGAACGAAAATCGGAAGATGGTGCTGCAAGAGAGATTGCGTACTACCAGGATGGCCAAGGGAGAAGGAGTGGTTCCTTTTCCAACAAGGCTCACACAGATCAGAGATGAGCTCGGAGCAGTTGGCTCTAAGACTGAGGATGAGGAGCTAGTTCGCATAGCCCTCAATGGCTTTTCTAAGCCATGGGATGTCTTTGTCAAAGGCATGGTGGCTAGGGAGAATCTCCCTGACTGGCAGAGATTGTGGGATGACTTCGTGCAGGAAGAGACCTGTATGGGTCAAGGTTCAGGTTCATCCAGTGATGCTCCACAGATCGTGGATGAAGAGGCTCTAGCCTTAGCAAGCAAAGGAAAGGGGAAGGCAAAGAAGAAGAGAAGTGGTAAGAAGAATCTTGACATGTCAAAAGTCAAGTGCTTCATATGCCACAAGCATGGACACTTTGCTTCCCAGTGCCCCCACAGGAAGAAGAAGAAGAACAACACACAGATGGCAGGTTCAGCAGAGGTGGATGGCTTCAGCAAGAGTTTTGATGAGGACTTTTGTTTGATAGCTTGCATGGCAAGCTCCATCAACAACAACGTCTGGTATGTGGGCAGCGGTGCATCTTGTCACATGACAGGACATAGATCGTTCTTCAAGAGATTGCAGGAGTTCATTCAGTACAGGAGGAAAAGCATAACCACTGCAAGGGTTGTGCGTTGGGGAAGAACATCAGGAGACCTTTCCCACATAGTGAGCACAAGTCTGAGGGGGCCTTAGACTTGGTGCATTCCGATGTATGCGGACCGATGAGTGTCCATTCTTTCAGTGGTTATAGTTATTGCGTCACATTCATTGATGCCTATTCCAGGAAGATTTGGATCTATTTCCTGAAGGCCAAGTCAGAGGTCTTTAAGCGTTTCCGAGAGTTTAAGACTTGTGGAGAACCAGACAGGGAGAAGGATTCAGATATTGAGGACTGACAACGATGGTGAGTACACTGGCATAGAGTTCTTGGATTACTGTGCATCAGAGGGGATCAAGAAGGAACACACTGTTCCTCACACCCCGCAGTAGAATGGAGTGGCAGAGAGAAAGAACAGGACACTGGTGAGTGCGGCTAAGGGCATGTTATTTGATCAGGGATCACCGCTATTCTTATGGGCCGAGGCATTTCGGACTGCAGTATATGTCCAAAACAAGTATCCTCACACAGCGTTGGGGAGGAAGACACCTGAGGAGGTATTCACAGGTACTAAACCAGATGTGAGTCACTTACGCATATTTGGGAGTATCTGCTATTGTCACATTCACGCATATTTGGGAGTATTTGCTATTGTCACGTTCACACATATTTGGGAGTATTTGCTATTGTGACATTCATGTTGACACTAGGAAGAAGCTGGACCATTCTGGTGAGAAGGGGCTTCTAGTTGGTTACAGTGAGACTTCTAAGGCTTATAGAGTTTATGTCCTAGCTCGCAAGAGGATCATTGTGAGCAGGGATGTCCAGTTGGATGAGGATAGAGCCTTGAGAAGATCTATGGACTTACTAGCACAGGAGCAGCCAGTAGAGGACTTGAGAGTCAAGTTGGAGGAGTTACAGGTCAGACACAGGGAACAGGTTCTGGCAGTCATAGGGAGTCAAGTAGATAGGATCCTCTTATCAATGATGTGGAGGATGAGCAGCAGCAGCAGGAGGAGATCCAATAGCCGCAACAGGTAGACACCAGGCCACGACCTAGGTGGTACAAATCCACAGTTCAAGATTCCAGGCGGGTGAGTCTTCCACAGAGCTCCATGAGGCGGAGCAAGCCACCAGATAGACTTAGGTATATGGCATTGATGACAGAGTTGATTGACTCTGAACCTTCCAATTTTGAGGAGGCTGCACAACATGATGTGTGGCAAGAGGCCATGGTTGAGGAGTTTGACTCAATCATGAAGAACCAGGTATGGGAGGCTGTACCGAGGCCAGAAGGTAAAAAGGTGGTGGGATCCATATAGATCTACAAGGTAAAGCATGCAACAGACGGAAGTGTGGAGAAGTACAAGGCACGCTTCGTGGCTAAGGGGTATTCACTGAAGGAAGGTATTGACTATGAGGAAACCTTCGCCCCTGTGCCCAAGTATTCTTATATTCGGACTATCCTATCTTTGGCAGCAGAGATGGGTTGGCGCGTTCATTAGATGGACGTGAAGACTGCCTTCCTCAATGGAGTTATTGAGGAAGAGGTGTTTATTGAGCAGCTAGAGGGGTTCGAGGTGAAGAGTAGAGAGTCGCATGTATGCAGGTTGCAGAGAGCTCTTTACGGGCTCAAGCAGGCACCTCGAGCATGGTACTCAAGGATCGACAACTATTTACAAGAGATGGGTTTCCAGTGGAGTGAGGCAGACCATAACCTGTACTTCTTGTCAGGTGAGGTACCTCTCATACTGGTACTATATGTGGATGATCTCTTTCTTACAGGAGATGAGAGGCTGATCGGGGACTGCAAGTCCAATCTTGCAGTGGAGTTTGAGATGAAAGACCTTGGGTTGATGCATTACTTCCTAGGTCTGGAGGTTTGGCAAAGAGATGGGTGCTTCTTCATTGGACAAGGGAAGTATGCAGTGAAGATCTTGAGAAGATTTAGGATGGAGGACTGTAGGCCCATGTTCACGCCTCTAGTTACCAACTGGAGGAAGATTGATGTATCAGGATCAGAGGAGTTTGATCCTACATTGTATCGACAACTTATCGGGTCACTGATGTATCTGGTCAACACTTGACTAGATATTAGCTTTGCAGTCAACTCTTTGAGTCAATTCATGGTGAACCCTCGAAGAGTACATTGGACAATTGTGAAGCACATACATCGCGATATCAGAGGCACAGTGGAGTATGGATTAGTTTATGAGCGCAGTGGGAGTATACAATTGGCAGGTTTCACAGATGCTGACTGGGCATGATGTGTAGAGGATCAGAAGAGCACTTCTGGTTGATGCTTCAGCAATGGATCAGGGGTTGTCTCTTGGTTCAACAGGAAGCATATGTCAGTTGCACAGAGCTCGACAGAGGCTGAGTACATGGCAGCATGTGAGGGGATGTGGCTGAGGAAGTTGCTCTCAGGATTATTTGAGAGTGAGTGGGAGACTACTATAGTTCACTGTGATAATCAGAGTGGTATCAACCTTTCTGAGAATCCAGTGTTCCATGACAGGAGTAAACACATTGACATTCGGTATCACTTCCTCAAAGATTGTGTTCAGAGAGGAACCATTCGGTTGGAGTACATTCAGACAGATGAGCAGGTGGCAAACATATTCACCAAGGCACTTTGCGAAGTCTAGTTTGTGAAGTTCAGAGACAAGTTGGGGTTGCTACCGAATCCCTTTCTGGTTGAGAGGGAGTGTTAGAAAGTGGCAACAAGGAAGGTCTTCTTGCATTGCATGTGTCCTTGCATGCTAGAAGACTTAAATCAGGAAGCCAAATGTATTTTCCAAAGTTTAGACTTAGGAAAAGTGCATTAAGTGATCTAATTATTAATTGATTTAATGGAGTCACTTTTATAAAGTTCAAGTGAAAAATAATTAAAGTGATGGCTAATCTAATCTTGGCCATTGGCTAAGATGTTAGTGTTTTCGCTTGGCCATTGAGTTAAAAGGAGGATCGATTTGGTGGAGAGGACACACAAAGAGACATAGAAGACAAAGGAACATTGATCCGAAGGATTGACAGATTGATTAGGCAAAGGAGAGAGCCGCATGATTTCGCAGAGTAGGAGGCCAAATTGATTTGTAGAGGTCGTACCAGCTCAGTTGTACAGTGCCGTACAATAGTTCGCACGTGTAAGGGCCGTATGGATTCCGTACAACTGACGTAGAGGGTCGTACAGTTGCGCAGGGGGCCGTACAGATCAGTAGGGTGTTTCTCAGTGATTTGCAGAGGTTCGATTTTGCAGGTTGGGAAATCGATTTTCTGGATTGTAATTGTTCCATATCTTCATAATAAAAATTCTTCTGAGATTACTGCACCGGTTTTCCCATCTTGGGTTTTGTCCGGGGGTTTATACCCAAAAAGATTTGTGTTGTCTCCATTGATGTGATTGATGCTATATTTCTTTTAGTATTTATTTTCCGCTGCATAGTGAATAAATCCATGTGTGGTTAATAGTGGCAATTGGATTTAATAAATTAATCTGGCATACTTTAACTCTGGTGTGGATTTTAAGGAAATTTACAAGAAGGAAAATATATTTTCTGCAAACCATCATTGCATCAGCCCCAACACGCACCTGTGATCGATCACCCTCCTTCCATGTCAAGTAATTACCTATGACTGGAAAAGCAAGAGTCGTGCCCATCCATTGGTTGGAAACATTTTGGATACTTTTTGTTCCCCTTCTTATCCAGTCCAATAAAGTACCTGGTGTTATGATTCCTGGATAAGAATCGTTTTCCACAAGCTATCTTTAGTGATAATATTCCACAAAGATTTTGCTGCTAGACGTTTGCCAAATAAGTGGATATTCTTGAGCTCCCAACCCTCAAGATCCTTTGGGATTGCAATCCTTTTCCATTTCACAAGATGGGTTCCTTTATAATGACTACTCACTTGCAATAAGAAATTAATACAATATTTACTTATTTTTTCGAAAATATCGTCGGGAAGGAAGGCAAGTGTATGCCAATACACTGGACTTTCCTTCAAAATAGCTTTTGTCAAGACAAGTCTGCGTCCCCAGGACAACCATCTGCTACACCATAGATAGATTCGTCTTTTAGTCTTAGCCATACTTACCAGACTTGGAATCGACAATTAATCGACGAGGCAAAAGAGTGAAGACTTTGAATCGGATTGGGAAAAAATCGGCAAATACAAAAAATTAAATATATACCTATATTTTGAATTAAAAAAACATTTTTCATATTCAAAATAGCCATGTTCGTATGGTGCAAGATATCAATAGATGTCCAAAAGATATCAATAGAATCATAGATGTCCAAAATATATCAACTCTCATCCATAAGATGAGTACATAACCCAGAAAGATGTCCAAAATTGAAAATATATCAATTCTCATCCATAAGATGAGTCTAAAATACATAAAGTAAGGATCCAAAATCTAGATACTAAATACAAAATAGTAAGAAAAACTAAGAAGTAGATGCTCTCGCATCTCCAGCAGCTTGACCCTCAAGGGTTTCTAAATCCTCGAAGGTAAAAGGAGGAGCCTCCTTTGATGGATCAGTAGATGTGGCCTCCTCCTAGTAGATGGAGCCTCCTCCAGGTAGATGTAACAGTAGGATCTCCGTCCTGATCCAATCTTAGCCCCGTATCTTCATTGTCCAATGAAATAACTGAATGATCCAAACCTATCAACATCAAGATTCAAGATACATTCAAAATGTGAATTAAACTTAAAATTTAAACCAATGATTAAGCCTTTACGTGTCTCACCAAGTAACTGCTTGTTGCGAAGCTGAAGGTTGTAGTGGAAAAAAACAAGGTCATTCAAGCGCTTTTGTGGCAAGCAAGTGCGCCTCTTGGAATGGATTTTCTCAAACATGCTCCAGTTGCACTTGCAACCTGAAGCGCTACAAGTTTGATTTAGGATTCTAGTGGAAAACTTCTTAAGATCTGGTGTATCACTGCCAAAATTTTGCCACCAAAGACCTAACATGTGGCAAGGGTTCCAAAGTCAAGAATCAAGATTTATAATTGAAGATGAAAAAGACTTAAAAGAATTAAGATAATAAAATGAAGTATAAAACAATAAACATAATACAAAATATTACAAATTATCAAATACTTGGCAACATTCTTGTCCTTTCCTGTATAGCACTGTTATAAGCAAACAATTTTGAAGGCACCCTATAGTCTTGCAGCTGGGCAATGATACGGCTTTGGACTTCTTGATCTGGGTTCATCTTCTCAATGCAAGTCATAAGCCCTCGACCAACCTTCCCATCCTCACTATATTTGGTCTTATCATAAAAATATGCTGGATTGAAAAAGTATCCAGCAGCATGTGGTGGAGAGTGCAATTGCCAGTCCCACCTCTCATCAATGATGTCCCAAAGAGGTATGTACTTGGTCTCATCATTCATATATTTGGCTTTTATGGCCTCCTTGGCTAGATCCATTGACTCATAAATGTAACCCATAACGGGTTTCTTACCATCGACCATCCTGAAAGATCAATCATCAAAGTCACTTCAAATTGTCAAAATCTGATTTTTGTATCAATTTAAGATTTTAAAGTTTAAAAACAAATGAAATTTGAAAATGTAAATAGAGTTTGACTTCAAATTGAATTGCTGAACATTGAAAAGGTTTAGAAATTAAGTAGTTGAGCACTTTGACAAGTGGTTCCGACACAACAATGATCTCTTTTGCATCTCTCCAGAAACCATCATTAAAGACAAGAGCATCAATTTGAATGCCCTGAAGGCTTCTTCCATGTCTAGATGCCATCCACTCAGGTCCCAAAAACATTCTCTTTAGATTGACCTTTTCCTCTACTACTGATTGCAAGGAGATGAAGTTTGTTGCAAATCTCGACACTCCAGGACGAACAAGCTCCTTGCCTTCGGTGTATGTTCTCATGGTGGAAAGGACATTTGTGTGGTTGTAGATAAATTTGGTTATGGATTTTGCCTTATCCACAACCTCTTGTATCCAATGAAGTTTCCCAATGTCCTCGAGCATTAGGTCTATGCAGTGTGCAGCGTAAGAGCTCCAAAATATTGTGGGGTGCCTAGCCTCAAACAATCTACCAACAGCCATATAATTAGTTGCATTGTTAGTGATAATTTGCACAATGTTTTGTTCTCCCACTTCTTCAACAATTTCCTCCATCATTTCACAAATCAGTTGAGCACTCTTAACTTTGTTTGGGGCATCCACTGATTTGAGAAACATTGTCCCATTTGGACAAGAAACGAGGAAATTTATCAAAGTTCTGTTCCTCCTATTTGTCCATCCATCACTCATGATGGTGCACCCTGTTTTTGCCCATGATGTACGAAACTCAACGAGTACAAGTTTGAGGTCATCCACACTTTTGAACAACATATCTGTCCTAGGACACTCAGATGTAGGGGCTTTGAACCCCGGACATGCAACTGCAACTGCATCAATCATAGATTGCCAATCAGGGCTTCTGGCATAATAGAAAGGGATGTCAGAATAGTACCAAAAGTTGCCAATGGCCTTCCTTGCTTGCTTATGGACATTCTTTTTCCAACCAGTGCCATCTAAGCTAGGTTGGGCACCTGGTTGCGTACGAGGAGCAAAAAAAGTGTGTATATTTCCTCCTCTAGTGCCCAAATTTGTAGGAATAGGAGGAGGAGGTAGTGGCATTTGGATTTGACCTTCAACCATGTTTGGAATATGAAAACTTGGGTTAGGCGGAGGCATTGAGGATTCAACAGAAGGAGGTGACAAGGGTGTATTAGAGGATTGTCCACTTGTAACATTTTCCATCTCCATATTTACCCTTGCTCTCTTCATTTTCGATTCATTCATGTAATCAATGGCTAAGCTGGCCTGGTGTCTAACATCCTCAGGTACAACTTTGCAAGGTCTAATCTCATGTCCAAGAAGCTTAGCAATGTGGAATTTGAATCTGTAAATCCCACCACTACAATGCTCTCTGCAAAATTTACAGAGCAACTTAGATGACCCTTGAATCTTCTCACAGTAAGCCCAGGCAAAGTCTTTTTCTCTTGGCATCTTCACATTGTCAAACAATCACTCTTCTCAATGAAGACACCTTCAGGCTTCAACAAATTTATAAACAATTGTGCCCTACCTTGCAAGTCGTACATAAAAATAAAAAATTAAAAACATGAAATATTTAATACATAATAACTTATATTATAAGCTTGTAACTTGTTATAAGTTATTAGGTTTTTAACATGAAAATTGAAATAAAAATTAGCAAACAACAAGCAATGCAAATAAAAACAACATGCACTGCAAATAAAAAATAAAAAATAAAAACAACAGGCAATGAAAATAAAAAATAAAAATAACAATCACCAATTCAATGATTCAGTCACTGTGGATTCTGGAATGATCTCAGTTTAAACTATAAACATATTACCTCTTTGAAACAATAGAGATTTGGGATGATAGAATAAGAAAACAGACTTACATAATACCTCTTGGAATGATCTCTGTTGAATGGTTGATGGGGATGGGTCACAGGCTGTCTAGAAACTAAAGCCACTTGCCCAAGTCCGCAGTCGTGTGCCCGAATGTTGGAGTCTAGATTCGTGTGCCCGAATGCCGGCAGTCGTGTGCAGACGTGTTCCCCGCGTCGAGTGCCTGAGCAGAGAGACCCGCGTCGTGTGCTTGAGCAGAGAGACCCGCGTCGTGTGCTTGAGTTGAGAGGTTCGTGCGTCATGTGCTTGACCGCTGTTGAATGATGGAGTCTGGATAGTATTGCTGCTAGTATCTACAAACTCGAAGAGTGAGTGCTCGGGGTCGAGGGTGTCGGGAATCAAACGGAGACATCGTTGAAATAACGCCTGCGGGCCCCCGAAACAAAGATATCTGCGTGGAAAAAATTAGGGAAAAAAACGTTCCCGGAAATGGGCGGCGAATGTGGTGGAGAAGGGTGCGGCTTTAGTTGACAGGTGGTCCAGGAGTCAAAGTCGTCGAGCCAAGCCGATCCGGTCCATTTTTTGCTAGACTTCCAAGCCAAAATCGCCGCCATCCGATTCAGACTCGTGCCGTGTTGACTCTGCTCGCCCAGCCTCCGATCCGAGTCAAACTCGGAATAATCACGAGTTTGATCGCGATTCCCGTAACTATTATATTATATGTTATGTTATGCTTACCTATTAAACTCTATTTTAACATTGTTATGTTATATGTTATGTTTCAAATTTGAGATATGTTTCCAGTTGCTTACAATGAAGAGAGATTGTTACTTTATGAGATACTTCTGTATTTTAGTTGTTCAAGAATTTTTCTTTACATATTTTTTCATATTGAATCGAATTCATATTTGTATTTGTACTCGAATATTGCTACTATGGTCTAAAGGGGTGAAATATCTTCTGTTAACTGTCGAACCAAACTGCTAGCTGACTGGTAGTGGTTGTTAGCTAAGAGTCGTCATTGTATTAAGTAACGTATGTGACTTTAACGTTCATTTAAAAATTAAAACATTACGTGGAACAATAGTCTCAAATTTGTCTGAGATAATACCTTAGTTTTTGTGTGTCCATATTTTAGATACAGGCTAAAGATTCACGAATGTGGTCATTGCTTTGTGACCGTGAAGTTACAAAGAGTATAAGACTTGAATTATCATTAGATATAATGCTATTATAGTTCCACTCTTATATTCATAGTTAATGAAAAGTTGAATTGATAAAACTTAAAACTACACACTGAGCATTAGCTATTCTAGTTGAAATTCAACTTTTACCTTAACAATTAAATTTTAGTAAAACATTTTGTGAATCTTTAAAAGTTAAAAATTGGAAATATATTTAAAACATTTAGTGAACTTCACCGTATCGTCAAATATTCTCTGAATTTGAAATTCCATGTGAATTTCCGTGCACAAACTCCTAATGTGGCAGAATCTTGCTACTATGCTTTAGACTCTAGAGATATCTAGGTTTTTGAAGGGGAAACACCATTCCAGTCCCCTAATCGGTTTCCCGTTCAGCCCATCAGTAAAAAGAGGTGACTTATTTTCATTTATCTCCGTCTCTGTGGTCTTTTTCTATGGTGGAATTATTTCTTTGAGGCAAGTTCCTTCCATCTTAGACCCAAAACAGAATAAAAAAACATTATCAACAAAGTGTAAATGAGAGAGTGCCTCATTTCTACCGACTTTCACACCTTGTATTTGCCTCTGCTTCTTGGCTTCAATAATTGCTTTGCTTAAACCTTTAGCTATTAGGAGGAAAAGATATGGAGAAAGTGGACAACCCTATCTGAGCCCCCTAGAGGCTTTCAAAAAGTCAGTAACTGAGTTGTTGATGAGCACTGCAAAAGAAGAGGAAGTCTCACATCCCATTATTCATTTAACCATGTCCAGAGAGAAACCAATACGAATCAGAAGTAAACATAAATAGGATAATGATTGAAATAGACACCAGAACAACTATGTAAGGAACATGGGGAACGAAGATCGAGGGTTGGGCGTTTGCTTGGATCGCACAAACAGAGCATTCATTTTTGATTCCAAGATGTGCACAGCAGATAAGGATGAGGAATATTGAAAGCTCTGTGAGCAAAGGATGTAAAAGGTTAAGATTGAGCTTTGGTGTAAGCTGTAAGTTCTAATGAACTTATCAAACAAAGCAGTGATGTAAGCTCTTATGAGCAGTCCATGTTATTCTATGAATAAAGGTTTTTTTTTCTCTCGAAAGAAAAAAAAAAACTATGTAAGGAACAATAGTTCATATATCCTGAACTATGCAACATAGAAATAAAAGATAGTTGAAATCCATATATTACAATGAGCCTTTTGATGATATACTTATATTAACTAGTCATGAAGGTGAATATCACAATCTTTTGTATGATTTAAAGTTTTACTTTCATTGCTGGTTATTTAAATTTATTCATCATATGCTGCAACAGCATTGCCATTTAGATCATCAATGATTTAATGAGAGACACCTTATTTTTCATTTGACATTAAGATTCATTTAACATCTTTTGATCTAGTTCTTTGGCGACAAGTATCATTGGCCAATCATTTTTCACATGAACTTATTGGTTGCAAAATCTTATTTCATGGATGTTTTAATTGAATTATGAGTTAGCATTGTGGTTCCTTCTGATTTATGAAATTTTAGCTATCACTTTCAACACTCATTTACATTTCAATTTTTAAATAATCTTTCTAATTCAAAACAATAAGCAGTCCGTAATTTGCTTTGCAACCTATGCCAATTTGGCACATCGTCAATCTCTTGACACTTAGTTGCTTTTAGGATATTCCCCTTGGCTATTTGAGTCTATCCAACTCACTAAAGAGAAGGGAAGTAATTGCTAAGGTGACAGTGGCATTGCTTCTGTAGTTGCACATAGCTACACCTTAGTGAAGACCTTGTACCATAGGGTGTTAGTTTTTGTGGCAACAAATTAGATCAAGAAATAAGTGGTGGCTGCAAGTCTTCTTTCTTCCTATACATTTCTTCATATTTCTACGACAAACTACATAACTGAATTGCCCATACCCTAAGCAGTAAAACTGCTAACCATGCTTTTACATTTATAATGAAAATTAGTTGATCAATTGCATAAATCTTGTCACTGTTGGCTGTACTTTATTAAAGTTAATCATTGATGGAGATCAGAGTATTTATAGACTTTATTCTCTTTTGCTGTTACTTTATTTTGCAGAAATGGCCTATTGCACCTGGCTTCTTGTTCCCACTATATTTTGCACAACTGATTTCCAAGATTCCATATAATCTAGGTGATAGTTATCATTTAGGATCACTTTAGTTTGGGGTAGCAGATGCATTTATGTCTGATAGAACTTAAAACGCATACATGAGAATGACTAGGTTGGGCATAAATATTAAAAGATCAGACATTTCAGGGATGTCTTTCAGGCTCAAGGTTGCTGTGCATACTAGCTTGTCTATACTTTTGGGATACACAGTTTTGTAATGGGCAGTTTTTGTGGAATTCTATTTTGAATTCTATTATTGACAATGGACATTTGGCTTCTTAGATTGGGTTGGCTGATACAAGTTTCAAGATGCCAAGTTTGTATTGAATGTCTTGCATTCTTCTTTTTCTGTTTCTTTCTTTTGGTAGTTCTTGGTATTTTTTATGGGTGATCGTATAGGATTTGAAGATAATTGTGTCGCTTATTTTTAACTTTTATGTTTTCATTTGATTTGTATATGGGAAGGATTGATGGGGGTGTTTTAGACTTTCAGCATTAATATGTTGATGTTTCAGTAGGCATGTTCTTTCTTCTGACGTTGTCCAGCATGGTCATGTTTTGGAGGACAATATTACTTTTGTATTTTGCTTATAGATTAATTTGGTGTAATGAGTAGGATGTGCGTTTTTTTGGATCAATAATTATACATTTAGTTGTTTTTATGATTTTCAGATACAGCCGTCATGACAAGCGTTCAAAGCTGCCAGGATGGATATTGTCGCATTTAGGTGATGCACATCTCAATTTAAGCACTGACATGGCTCTACACATAGCACGTGAGGTATGCATAAAATGCTTTCATGATTTGAGCTTGTGTTTAGATATTGCGAGCACAGGCATATATCCAAAAATTACATATCATTTTATTTATGCATGTCACTTTCAAAGCCACATTTTTAAGTTGGGAATGCTTATTTTGTTGTTATGAAATATCTATGTTCCATGGGGATACATCCCCTATGCCCTGGTAATGAGGATTTCAGCCTGGTTTTTGACATTTGGATGACATGCATATATACAATAGTTGATATCATTCTATCTATGTTTGGTGCTTTTTGTAGCCATATTGTTACTTTGGATACATTGATTTTTTGTTGTTCTTAAATATATATGTTGCATCGGATGTGCCCCCTACATCTCCTATGTGTCTTATTTACCAATGATGGGTGCATGGGCCGACCCTTGTTCAAAGGTGATCAATTGTCCAATCCTGATACGTGGCCGAGTGCCCTCCACCCTAATGCTTCGCTCCTAGGAGCGTGATCTTGATTGCTCCCTTCTGGGAGCGATTAGGAATCGCTCCTAGTAGCATAGTTCTTGATTGCTCCCTTCTGGGAGCGATTTTAGGGAGCACGCTCCCTTGGAGAAAAAAATGATCCTTGGTTTTTCAGGGAGCGACCAAGGAGTGATGGGATAGTTTCGCTCCCTCATTGTTCCCAGGTTGCTCTCGAGAGGAAAAAACGCTCCCTAATCGCTCCCACGAGTTGAGACGATTTTTTTTCCTTTTTTAGTTATTGGAACCAGGACATGGTTCCGCTTTGGTTCCACTTGGCTTTTTGGGCACAGTTAGGGTTCATTTAGGGTAAAAGTGACATTATCCTCATCCTTCATTTTCTATCCTTTTAGTTAAATTTTTAACATTACCATTAATTGTTTTAGGATGTTTAAGCTTGGTTCCAACCTCACAAGATGTCATATGCAAAAAGTAGAATTTTAGATCCCATTCAGAATTCAATAGACTTAATAGTTTTCAGGATTTTAGGATTGCGATGTTTCAATTGGATTCTATCATGTATGAGGGTAAGGGATTGGAATTTAATCAAGCACATCATCCTTTCTATGTATCTTGATGTTGGTGGTGCTGATGCATGATTGTTGAAGTTGATTGAACTCCTCTATCACGTCCTTAATAAAAATGTACCCTTCAGTCAAGCAGGATCACTTATTAAGCATGGGAAGCTTTTTCTTCCTTATTTTAACGATTGGATTAGGAAGTTTCATCAAAATTGTAGGGTGTTGACTAATGACCTTGGAGGATCAACTTCAAGAGTCGAGGTAGAGGCAAGTTATAGAGTCTAGAGGAGGGGGGAACATGGTGCTATTGATGAATAGGATCCCAATATAGGCAATGGATTTGATGATATGTTGTTATTTGTTGTAGCATGAAGTTTTTTGGACTCCACAAGCCATTGACAACCTCTTTGTTTATGCATTTTGGGCTAGATATGGATTGCACTCGATGTTCTATGACAATAACCCTCCCACCCTCTTTTTGCCTCACATCAACTTCATTGAGCATTTGTGAGCATTTGGAGGTTTTGGAGTAGAATTGTAGGCTGACTAGTTAGAGGTTTTGGAGCTTGTTGGATAGTCTTCTTGGACTGTTTGTAATGGATTTGGCATTTGATTGAGGAGGCTACAACCTAGCTTGAAGGAGTTGCTGTCCATCTCATTGTTACTTGTGGCGCTTCCTCAACTTTCCATTGTCACAATCCAACAATCAACTGTCTAGGTATGCTAACTATATTAAATGATTCAAATCTACCCCTATGATGAGTTTGATCTTTGATGATTGATCATGTTGATCTTGTAGCCTTTAGGCATATCATGTTGTTTTCTGGACTCTATAGGCCTTTTAGAACCTTGTTGATTATATATTTTCAATTTTGATTCATATATGTATTATAGTTGGTGCCATTTTGATATATTCACCCTTACATGGTATGTACATGAGTAGAGTTTGCATATTTTCTCTTATGTGCCCTACAACTCCACGTTGTTGTCCCATTATTGTGATGCAACCAAGAATGATAGAACATATATGACTTTGGACAACAATCCAGAGGAGGCTAATTTGGAGGATAGAGCCATAGCATTAGAGCGCTTGGAGGTTGAACTATTGGGTGATCAGGATGGTGATCAAATTCTTATAACATAGATGCCACTCCCAACCCCCAACATGTTTTTAGATGTAGGATCTTTTCCTTTATCTTCACAACATCTAGCAATCTAGGAAGGACATGCATCTTCTTCTTATGTTCCACGAACACTTTTGGTTGCTTCTTGTTCCTGTACCTAGAGGACATGTTAGTATATAGTACTTTGTATTTAATGTTTATTATTGTTTATTGCATCTTACAACTCTCTGATAATGAATATGATGCTCTATTTCTTTTCATGGTTGATGACAGTTGAAAAAGTACCTAGGAGATTTTGTTCACCTTGTGATGCCTTTTGGTGGACAAGAACATTAAATGAGTTTCCTAGTACTTTATAAAGTGTGATGTACTTTATTTTTATAAAGTCACTTTATAAAGTGAGTTTGAGGTTATAATTTTAAATTGACTTTATGAGACTTAAGTGAAGATTTAATTAAAATTCACTTACGTATGTGAATGAAAAAGTGTTTTCATTTATATTAATAAGACATTAATGAGCAATTAATGTGGGCCCTACATTTCATTATGTCAAGATTAAATCCTAGCCATGGATTTGGTGGGTGGTGGTTACCTCAAACAAAACTAGAGGAAAGGAGAGCAAGAGAAAAGAGGAGAAGAACCTAGGGTTTGAAGAGATTTCTTTCTAGAGAGAAAGAGAATGAACATTGGCTCGAATCCCAAGGAGGAGGGCACGGGTTCCAAGACAAAGGGCACAAATTTTGAGGCATAGTACAACAATATGAAATTGCTCAGAATTCGAGGCAGTCCGTACTGTACCAGGCCGTACAACAACACAAAACTAGAGGTAGAGTTGGCATGAATTTCGAGGTGAAGTACATTTATTGTTGTCAACAGGCCGTGCATGATTACACAGAAAAAGATGCAGTGTTATGCTGTTTGCACAGAAATCGAGGAACTAATTTTGCACAATTTTTGAGGCCACACGTGTGAGGTCGTACAACATAAATCTGGGCACATAAATCGAGGAAAAAGTACAGAAATTTCAGCAGGCCGTACTGCGACAGGTTGGTACAAATTTCGAGAAGAAATTGGCTGAGATAAGTACTGCTGAAAATTTTGTAATTTGTCTCTGAAATAAATTTTTTCTCTCCTGTCAGGTTTTTCCTGAGCCAATTTGGCTAAAATTTATGAGTCTTAAAATTTGTGCTTTGGCTGCCATTTAATTTTCTGAGTTGTTTAAAATAGAAAAAATTCGATTGAATTTTCATGCATATAAAGTTAATTTGCAGCTATGGGGTTTGGGCATTAAAATTCATGTGAAAACTAAAAGTTGAAATCGGGTTGGGAATACAAAATTTGTAAATTTTATTCCAGAGATCACTACTCCCTCGGGATAGCCCTGAGATCTCAAGCAATTTGAGTCTCTGTAAATCAATAATACTCTAATGCCTTAAGAATCAACAGCTATAGATCTCTTTACAACATAAATATTGAAATGCTTAATCAATCACACATATAACACTGCATATACCCTGGAAACCCCAAACGGGGAAAACCAGCAATCCTGTGGGGTTTTTTTTCTGTCTCCAGCCCAGAGAAATATATGAAATAAGCAAATACATACAATGTTACCTCATATGTAACACTCAATCCTGACGGGTCAATACCCTAGATTTGCATGCATCAGCTGATGCATGTATTGAGGAAATGTGCCCTAGCTGTCAATCTGGATATGAGTCTGTCTGTAGGTAGCTTTGAATGTACTGCCTCTCCCACTGCTCTACTCTGATTTGCTCTGCTACGGAAGAAAGTCAACTGCTCAACTGATGAATACACCCTTCCTCTGCATGGAAAAGTGCTCCCTCTCTCTGGATGTCAAATGCCCGTACACGATCAGATGTGAGCTCTGATCGTCACATACCTTCCTCAAACACTGAGGCAAGGCTACCTTGAAAGTCTCAGACACTCAATTGACAGATCAGACTCTGAATGAGCTCTTCTCTCCTTTGGTAATGCGTCCCTCTCCCTCTCTAGAAGTCGTCCTCCACAATCTCTGTAGAATCCACTCAAGTGAACTATCTCAATCCACAAATCTGACCACCAAGTGCCTCTGGACAAGTGGTGTCTGATCTACCTCAGATCACACCACTCTCCCTCCTGCAGGAGCTCCTCTCTCTCTCTCAGAAAGTCGCCCTGCATGCACTAATGTGCCCTCCTCACTCCTAACAGATCACTCTCTGATAAGTTAACTGAGCAACCTCATCCGGGGACCTCCTGCCTCTATATATAATCTCATCGATCAATTAGGGTTACCAAAACCTAATATCTGTACATGCAAAAAGTCGCGTTTGCATGCATCTTTTAATTACTAACTGGCCATGCAAATCTCATGCATGCAAGAGGTAAAACACCCCGGAAGGTCCGCATGCAGTCACCAATGGACTCATGCCACTGAGTAGAGTGTATCTCACCCTCTACTCCATACTGATGCCTATACTGCTGATGTACCTCCATGCAAGGCATCTGAATCATGGAGGACATCCTGAGATACCACAAAATCTAACAAAATTTTCATGGTATCAAAGCTGAAGTAAAGAGCAAAAAATAAACTACTCAGAAAAATTTCAGACTTGGGAAAGAAGGGAGAACATGTATTTTGAGAAGAAAAACAGGTTCTTGGACAATTTGGGGTTATGGTTACTGGACTTAGACTTGAAGATAGGTTGGATGGGGCTGTAAATTTTTGCCCAGGGAAGACTAGAATAGTGTTGATATTGGAGGAAAATTAACTATGGGAGATAGTGAACAGTACCATAGCTAATCCAGTCACAGTAAAAACGAGAAGGATCATACTTGATGCTGTGAAGGATCATGTGATCCCACATATTTCATGTGATCGCAAGAAGCAAAGGAATGAAGATCATACATAATTTCTATTCATATCAGCTTTATCAGGTACTATTCCCACCACTAGTGACACTTGGCTCATAGATAGTGGTGCTTCTAGACACATGACAGGTTATAAAGAAAATATTTCAGAATTAGTTGAGAAATATTCACATCTCCGTGTTGTACTTGGAGATGATGCTAACTACACTGTGAAGGGATCTGGAGCCACCTCCCTTCAATTAGAATCAAATGATACATTGTCCCTGAGTGATGTGCTCTATGTACTTGGTATGAAAAGAAACCTTGTCTCCATCTCAGCCTTGGAAGACAAAGGATATAAAGTAGCTTTCTCCGAAGGGAAAGTACTTGCTTGGCACAAGAACTCAAGCATGAACACAACCAAAGTTACTGGTATAAGAGAAGAGAGCTTGTATCGACTAAACACTCCACCAGTCCAAGCCCTAGTACATGATGCTGCAAGTATGGGTGAATTATGGCACAAAAGACTAGCTCATCTAAACTATCGAGCTCTCCCAACACTAAAGAATATAGTGACAGGTTTACCAGGGCTCCAGGTAGACCATGATGGAACATGTAGAGGATGTGCACTTGGCAAGAATGCCAAGAGATCTTTTCTAGATAGTGAGAGTAGATCCAAAGGGATTTTGGATCTAGTACACTTTGACTTGTGCGGACCCATGATAGTTTCTTCATTGGGTGGATATCATTACTATATAACATTCATTGATGATTACTCACGAAAGACTTGGATATACTTCCTCAAGTCCAAGGAATCTGAGGAAGTACTCAGCAAGTTCAAAGAATTTAAAGCACAAGTCGAGAATCTGTCAAGAAAGAGATCAAGATTTTGAGATCCAATAATGGTGGAAAATACACCTCTACAAAATTTAATGATTTATGCAAGGAAGTAGGAATTAAGAGGGAGCTCCCAATTCCCTACAACCATCAACAAAATGGGGTTGCGGAAAGAAAGAATATAACAATTGTGGACGCAGCCAAAGCTATGATACATGACCAGAGTCTTCAAATGTTCTTGTGGGCAGAAGCACCCAGAACAACTGTATATGTACAAAATAGATGTCCACATAAGATTTTGAAGAATATGACTCCAGAAGAAGCGTTCACAGCAGTAAAACCAGAAGTGGGCAACCTCTGGATCTTTGGTTGTCCAGTCTATATACATGTGCCCAAGGAGAAAAGATCGAAGTTAGAACCTTCAGGCAAGAAGGGAATCTTTGTGGGATATAGTGAGTCTTCAAAGGCTTATAGAATCTACATCCCAGGATCCAGACAGATTGAAGTCAGTAGGGATGTGACCTTTGAAGAAGAGATGGCTGTCAGGAAAGGGAGAGGATTAGACATGGAGATCGATGATGATGAAATGCTAGAACGAAAGGAGATGAGATCATCTCCCCCTCCAGTTCAGAGGGAGTTAGCAGAAAAGGATGAACCCATCGATCCTATTGATCTAGTTGATATCCCCAGAGATGTTGCAGCAGGTTGCAAAGACCTAGATGGGAACAACAGACTTTGGAGGATGCAGAGGGGCATGAATCCCACATGGTGCTTTCAAAGAAAGCAAAAGACCTTAGAGGTTCTCCAGTTATGTAGCACTGATGAGTAACATCATCAATTCAGAACCAACCACTTATGAAGAAGCATCCAAACATCAAGTTTGGAAGGATGCCATGATGGAAGAATATCAATTTATCATGAAGAATGATGTGTGGGAGGTTGTGCCGAGACCTGAGGAGAAGTCAGTAGTGACTTCCAAGTGGCTATACAAAATCAAGCATGGAGCAGATGGAAGTGTTGAAAAATACAAGGCCAGATTTGTTGCCAGAGGGTTCTCTCAGAAAGAGGGAGTTGATTATGATGAAACATTTGCTCCCGTGGCTTGATATACTTCCATCAGATCGATAGTTGCTATTGCTTCAACTATGGGATGGAAGTTGCATCAAATGGATGTTAAGACAACCTTTCTCAATGGTGTTATTGAGGAAGAAGTATACATTGAGCAGCCAGATGGGTTTATTGTCCACGGAAAGGAGTCTCATGTATGCAGATTGAAAAAGGCACTGTATGGACTCAAGCAAGCACCCCGTGCTTGGTATGGACGGATAGACAGATTACTGGTGAGCTTGGGATTCACTAAGAGTGATGCAGACCCCAACCTTTACTACAAGGTTGTGGATGATGAGTCACTGATTTTGGTATTATATGTTGATGACTTGTTTCTCACTGGAAATGAGAAACTTATCGTATGGTGTAAGAAGGAGCTCGCCTCTGAGTTCGAAATGAAGGATCTTAGATTGATGCATTACTTCTTGGGATTAGAAGTATGGTAGTGGCAGAAAGAGATTTTCCTAGGCCAAGGAAAGTACACCATAGATATACTGAAGAGATTCGGGATGTTGGACAGCAAGTCCATGGCTACTCCGGTTGATGCACATTTGAAGAAGCTGAGAGATTCTGCTTGAGATTCAGATTTGATTGATCCTACTGTGTATCGCCAGCTGTTTGGGTCCTTGATGTATCTGACAAACACCAGAATAGATCTATGCCTTGCTATGAATACTCTTAGCCAGTTCATGTCCGAGCCGAGACAGATTCATTGGATTGTTGCAAAGCATGTGCTTAGATACTTGCGTGGCACTGTAGGATATGGCCTGAAATATGCTTCAGAATGTGATCTGAGATTGTAGGGGTTTACAGACTCAGGTTGGGCCGGATGTGTTACAGATAGGAAGAGTACTTCCAGATGTTGCTTCTGTTAGGGTTCTGCAGTGATTTCCTAGTGCAATAGGA
This sequence comes from Larix kaempferi, assembly GCA_027924585.1. Taxonomy (NCBI): domain Eukaryota; kingdom Viridiplantae; phylum Streptophyta; class Pinopsida; order Pinales; family Pinaceae; genus Larix; species Larix kaempferi. The sequence continues at coordinate 4,298,601 of BSBM01001483.1, read as the reverse complement.
AGCAGAACTCGGTAGCACTCAGTACTGCGGAGGCCGAGTATATGGATGCTAGTACAATAACTCGAGAAGCAGTATGGCTTCGTAAACTCCTAGCAGGATTGTTTGGCCAGATTCCAGAGCCAACCGTGATTCACTGTGATAACCAGAGCTGTGTGCAGATGTTAGTGAATCCTGTATTTCACGACAGGTTGAAGCATATAGAGATTCAGTATCACTTCATACGTGAAATGGTGCAGAAAGGTGCAGTCGAGTTACAGTACGTGCCGAGAGATGACCAAACTACAGATGTTCTCACCAAGCCTCTTCCCAGAGTGAAGTTCGAATATTTTCGCGGAAGACTTGGAGTAGAAGAGAACGTGTCCCTCCTTGATGTTGGATTTTGTGCAACTTCGGAAGATATTATTCATTGTATTTTATTGTACTTGATTGTACCTGCTATGGGAGATGAACTGGATGTAATTATTTATGTAATCACATGAAAGAGTCAATGTAAACCTTGGGGTTCAAATAAACAAAAGAAAATTATTAAAAATAAATTATTTATTGCCCCCAGGTGAAGTCGGCCCAGTTAGGGAATTTCTGGTTTTTGCACTTGTATAAATAAGAGGCTAGTGCACCTCATTATCTCATTCTCACACTTGCCTTTTGTGCATCACTTGGAGAGAGCTGATTTCACATCACTTGGAGGAGGTAGCTGTTTTGGGGCTTCTACTTGTGGAAGACATTTCCACAATTTTCTCTTTTCTTATTTGTACTATGATCTTGGGATTATCATCTCTATGCGAAGGTTGCTGGGATTTTCCCAATTGGGTTTCCTAGGGTAAACTCTGTGTTGTTGTTTTGTGCTTTGTCTTTCTTCTAGAGATCTTGGTTACGCATTTATGTTATTATGCTATGAATGTATGAATTTAACACTTGAGAGGGAAAGATGACATCGAGATGCTTGCCCTGCTTTCACCTTGTTACCTTCACTCGTCTAGGTGCTCAGCCAGGTATGGGAGAAATCCCATTGAGAGATGAGTCGGACATGTAGTGGATGGTCGGGTTCACACATGTGCTTCTGCTCGTCCAGGTTCTCAGCCAGGTATGGGAGAAATCCCATCAGCAGATGAGAGAGACAGGTAGTAGATTGTCGTGTGATTGCACATGTACCTCTACTCGTTCAGGTTCTCAGCCAGGTATGGGAGGACCCCATCGACAGATGAGACGAACAAGTAGTAGATGGTCGTGCCCATTTGCTCGTCTGGGATCTCAGCCACGTATGGGAGAAATCCCATCGGCAGATGAGACAGACAGGTAACAAATGGTATAGCAGATATCTTAGATATCCAAGATTGAGTGATTCTCGTTGACTCACCAAAGGACTGGTGAAGTTGATGCATGAAGACACTTCTTGAAGGATTGAGATTGTGCTGACAACCTTCAGTATGTATAGAGACAATGGAGGCAGTATAGATGTACAGATGAAACCTAAATAACCATGATGCTGATGAAGACCGAAGAATACCTTCCTCGTTGAGAGGGAGTGTTGGATTTTGTGCAACTTTGGAAGATATTATTTATTGTATTTCTATTGTACTTAATTGTACCTCCTAAGAGAGATGAACTTGATGTAACTAACTATGTAAGCCCTTGAAAGAATCAATGTAAACCTTGAGGTGAAAAGAAGTAGAAGAAAAGATTAAAAATTAAATTATTAATTGCCCCCCAAGTGAATTCGGCCCAGTCAAATAGAGAAGTCGACTCAGCTAGGGTAAAAGTCAGTTTTGGCACTTGTATAAATAAGAGGTAAAGTCACCTCATTATCACACTCATTCATTCACTCAAGTTCGCATCACTTGGAAAGAGAGAAGTTCGCATCTGCTAGAGAAGAAGACTATTTTGGGGTTTCTACTTTTGGAAAACATTTCCATCTTTTCTCTTTTATGATTGTACTTTGATCTCAGAATTATCATCTCTATATGGAGATTGCTGGGTTTTCTCCCGTTTGGGTTTCCCAAGATAAACTTTGTTGTTATTGTTTTGTGCTTTTGTCTTTCTTCTATAACCGCCAGGATCTCCACTTCCAATTTCACACAGCTTTATTCATCCTTCATTGCTTGATTACAGACTTACAGACCTGTGGATCGACTTCGGATAGCGAAGTTCGTCACTAGATACACACAAGACTGAATGTCTAAGCACAATGTCTCTGGACCTTTTATCATAACCGCCAGGATCTCCACTTCCAATTTCACACAGCTTTATTCATCCTTCATTGCTTGATTACAGACTTACAGACCTGTGGATCGACTTCGGACAGCGAAGTTCGTCACCACAAACACACGACTGAATGTCTAAGCATAATGTCTCTGGCCCTTTTATCTTTCAGAACTTCCCGAAGGCATGAACTTACTTGAAGGCTCCTGGGATTCCAGAGATATGCCCACTAACATTCAACACAGACTCAAATTTACAGAGTCGGGCTTCGGCTTTCTGATGCTGTGTTATACCTTGACGGCAACCAGTAGAGCATAATACCTCGACTCTCACACACCTATGACTCTCTGAGTTTCCAACTACCGGAACAACTCTGACTAGACTCGACTCACTTGCAGAGCTCTTAGCTATCTCGATGCAAAACTCTCGAATGCCAAATGACTTCCCTGACCTCCAATATATAGCATGAGAGCAGGTTAACCGGTCACACAAAACTTACACTAACCAGTCAAAAGGCATGGAGTCTGAGGTCATGGTGGGACTACACCATGATTATCTCGTCCCTTGGAGGTAGCGTCATGTGGGGATTCAGATTCGACTCTGACAATGGCCGACAATACTGGGCCTACAATCAATCATACTAAAAGCAAAGATGCGATGGCCGACATATATGGCCTACGGAAAAGCAAATTACAACTGTGGAGCTATTATTCCCGGCCCACCACGGTTTCCAATAAAGAAAAGCATATTTATACAATAATTACAACATCGGACCATAATCTTCATTCTCGACTAATATTCCGGTATCAATCATCACCGGAACGACAGACGCAAAACAACTCAGGGTTGCTAGGTGGACCAACTGGTTGGCCGCTGCATGCACAGTCAAGGACACCTTCATCAAACAGATTCTCTTCAATTTCTCTTTGTGCAAGAATATCTTCCCAATTTTCATATGGCTGGGAATCATCATATGGAACATATTCATCATCTTTGTAAACAGGTTTAGGATAAAGCAATTCACTGAAACACTGCTCAATATCTGAACCGTGCAATGCATCAGACTTTTATCCGATGAACTCTGAAGCAAACATGGATTCCACTTTGTAATTTAATGGAAGAGTTCTTCGGTGTATTCTAGTATCCAACCTTTTCCCATCGACATCTCTTTTAATATATTTCTGAGTTACATTTACAGTATGCTCCAGAGGAGTATACCTACCACCGTGATGCCTTAGAAGAAACTTGAACCATAAATTATGCTGATCTGCGGCTTGCATGTCAGCTTCCATATGAAGAATAAAATTTGCTCTACGGTTTGTCCAGTCAACCCTTGGACAAAACTTATCAAGGAAGACTTCTGTCCAACCTGACCATTTCTTGTTGCGCATGTTTCCTGGATCTGCACATATAACAATTGCAGTCTGTTCTCTGCAAAACTGAAGAATTAAATTATATGAAGTCCAAGTGAGGTTACCCTCACCAATATCAACATACCACATAGGACCTCCTTCTTCGTCATTGCAATCAATCCATAGCTCACGACATTTGCGGAGCTTCTCCTATGCTTTAGTAAAGCCATTAAAGGCTTTCTTTTCCCACCTTTCAAGGATATGCAGCTTACATGGATTTAGCTGTATTTCTTTTATTAATGTCAAACTGAGATATTTCTCAGCCTGATGCCTGTCTGCATAATCCAATAGCTCTCTCCTTTCAGTAGGAGACAAAGTATCATCCCATGGTTTTAGGAACAAAGCATTCCGTGGCATTGACTTGACAAACTCAGGTTCTTCAGCTGGTGCAAGGCCTTTACCCTTATCATCTTTGGAACCTGAACTTGAACCAGCTGTAAACATATTCAAACTGATTGATTTACTTTCTTCTTGCTGCATATTTTCACGAGTAAGCATATCAGCCAAGCAATTTAAATATCCTGGTTTATACACAATATCATAGTCAAAATTACTCAACCATATGAACCATTTTAGTATCCTGCTACTGTTTTCTGCCATCAAATTCTCATTTTTGAAGATGCCAGGCATGATCTTCAAATCAGTTCTTATTGTAAATCTGATAGGCTTAAGGAACAAGATGAAGTGCTGAACTGTCTTTTTGACAGCCAATATTTCTCTGTGGCTGCTGGGATAATTTAATTCTGCACCTTTAAAAGAACCAGAAGCATAACCACAAACATTTTCTTTTCCTTCAATCTCCTCTAATAGAACACCACCCCAAGTAGTGTTAGAAGCATCAGTTTCAATAATAAGTTTACCATCACCCTGAGGGAGATGAAGGGTAGGGAGATCTTTAACTCTAGCTTTAATTTGCTGGACTGCCAGAGTCATCTCTTCAGACCAAGCTGCAGGCTTCTTTTTGAGTCTCTGCTGCAGACAATGAATATCAGAGGCTTGTCCTCTGTAGAAAGGTCTGATGTAATTTAAACATCCTAGAAATCTTTGAAGTTGGGTCTTTTCTAGGATCTTATCAGGAAACTGATCAAAAGATTTCAGAACATGATCTTGCAAAACAACTTGACCAGCTTTTATATGAAATCCGAGGAAATCCATTTCTGTTTTCCCGATTTCCATTTTAGAGGCAGACAGAACCAAACCATGCTTAAATACTAAATCATAAAATTTCTGCAAATGCTTCAAATGGTCTTGCAGATTCTTTGAACAAATTAAAATATCATCAATGAAAACAATAAGCCATGGGATATCTCTAAAGATGTCTTCCATCCTTTTCTGAAACTCGGACGGAGCATTGTTTATATCGAATGGCAATACTTTCCATTGATACTGCCCATGAGGAACTACAAAGGCAGTTTTAAACCAATCTTTGGCCTCTATTCCAATCTGATAAAAACCAGATTTAAGATCAAATTTGCTAAACACTGTGTAGCCTGTTATCTTTTGCAGCAAACTTGACTTATCAGGCAGTGGGTATCTAATTTTCTTAAGAACATCATTCAGAGGCTTGAAGTTCACCACTAACCTTGGTTTTCCCCTTTTTTGCTCAGAGTGCTTGTTGACCACAAAGGCTCTGCAAGCCCAAGGGCTTTTTGATGGTTCAATGAGACCTTTGTCAAGTAATTCTTTTATCTCTTTTGAGCAAAATTCCCTCTCTGATGGACTCATCAGCCTAGTTGAGGCTTTCATTGGTTTAATCTTTTGCAGAGGGTCAAAGGGTAGGGAAACAAAGTACTTTTCCCTTGTCCAAAATGCATTTGGATTTTCAGAGCAGCAGTCTTTCATAATTTTCTCTTTAATAGCTACCAGGTCTTTTTCACCATGAACTTCTGCATAGGAGATGCAGTGTTCCATTCTATTTAGAGCAGAACTTGACAATACAAGACCAATTGACTTATTGACCATGGGTTTACACTTTTGTACAAACTTGTGACTCAAAGGGATTGACACGTACTGACCATTGACTGTACAAGAGAAACTCATCTTTTGGGTATCTATGGAGAAAGGACTGACCTTAGTTAAGAACTCAGAACCCAAAACACAGTCTTCTTTGACTTCATCTAACCTAAATAAAGAAACAGTACTTTTTACACCAGATAATGCTATTGGGAAGTCTTTTATTTTACCAGTAAGACATACAGGAGAACCTTGGATAGCTGATCCAAACTCTTTTGTCTTTTCCCAATAATAATGAGGAATTGCATTACCTTTTGCCAAATTAAACTGACAACCTGAATCTATAAGACACTGTACAAGGTAAGTCTTAAACTCATCTGGACAAAACTGCAGAGTTATAAACAGCTTAGGACCTGACAATGCACCAAGCAAACTGATACTTTGAGATTTGGGAGATGGAGACCTTACAGGGGAAGAAGCAGGAGATTCTTCTTTTGACTCTGGATTAAAGCATAGTCTCTCAATTTCTTTCGAGAGTTCTTCTTCAGATGATTGATCTTTTTCACTGTTAAGGACTATTATAGCATGTCTCAAAGCTTCAACTTCTTTTAACAATTCTTTGATTTTGTTCTGTTTTTCTCTCATTTGAATCTTCAAAAACTATTCTCTATCCTGTCTATGGCTTTGTCTATCAGTATGACTACCTGGATAGTCATGGTATAATTCAACAGGATTATACTAAACATCTGGGGCTTTGCCTTTTCCTTTGCTTGCTTTCACGGTTTCTAACTGGGATTGCAATGCTGTTTTCTCTTCTCTTAACTCTGTTCTCTCAGCATGTCTGTATATGGGAATGGAAGATAATTGCAAATCAATGCTGGCTATTTTTTTTTTCTAATTGATGAGCTGAGGGAGGACGAGAGGAAAACATGTACAAGGAAATGTCATATCCAGGGCGACTACACCCCCCTAAATGTGCATCACTATCGGACTCTGACTCAGAGGAAGAGGAAGAGGGAGATTGATCACATTTAGCAATAAGTGGATGATCAGATTCAGAATCGGTATCAGAAGGAGAGGAATAATCAGAATCAGGTAAATAAACAATTTCGTTGGAAGGCGGAGGAGAATCAGAAGATACTTTATACAAATCCCACCAGGCGGGATCAAGATTTTCACAAAGGGCGCCAAGTCTTGGCTTAGACTTTCTTTCAGGACACTTACTAGCCCAATGACCAGTTTTTTCACAGATAAAACATGTATCTTTAGAACCCTTTTCCGATCTGCGCTTAACAAATCTTTTAGATTTGTACGTAGATTTCTTATAGGGTTTTCTATATTTGTATTCTTTATATCTGTGCTTGGACTTATGCTTGTAGGGCTTATCAGGATGATATCTGGACTCAGAAGTGTAGAAACCTTTCTTTTTCTTACATTTACACTCCTTTCCAAAGTGACCTCTGTTGTGCGCACCGCACCCCCAATCTGGCATCCCTGCAACATCTTTACAAAAAGATGCAGAGAACATTTTTTGATGTCTTTTGAAATCCTTACTCACTCTTCTTTCAAGGCAATGCTCCTGCCAAGTTTCAAGTATATGTCCATGTAATTGAGCAAGTGAAAGACTTCTTAATTCAATTTTCTTATCTTTTAGTGCCTGCTCAACAGCATCAGGCACATGACCAGGGTAACTTCTCAAATAATGCTTGAGATAAGCAGGGTTCTCTGATTTACCAGAAGATATTAATAATTTCTGCATATAGCAGAAATACTCTTCAGCTTTGCTGAGATCACACAATCTTGCAGACATGAATAGTGATGCAAGGTGATCGTAATCTTCACCATCTTCTGGTCCATAGAATTCACGACCTAAAGCAGACAAGATTTGTTCATCAGCGTCATCTGCAGAAAGCATTTCATTTCTTGCTTCCTGTGGCAACCATCGCCACCATTCATAAGCTAACCCAGATAGACCAGCAATCAATTGGGTTCCTAGCATTTGACCTGTGACATTATGATCTTGTTGCTTTTTATACAATGTCCAGTGTGTAAGCAATTGTATTGCATTTTTGACATCTTCTCTGGACTGACACTGAATATTGAGCACTGGCTACTCAGGCATTTGAGAAATCAAATTATTCATTTTATTTATTCCAAAGTTAAACACTTTGGGAGGAGAGACAGAGACTGGATTGGCATCTGCAATATGGGTGTCAAAATGTTCTTCAGGAGGAGCTTGAATTCTTCTTCTATTGGAAGACTCTACTTCCATTGCATTTAAATCAATAAGATACTTAGGATCTAGAACAGGTCTGAACTTTTTGAATTCTACGATCCAATCTTCTACTTCTTGCTTGATAGAATCACTAACCCCAAAATCCCATTCTGGTTTCTCATCTTCAGGTATAACATTGAATTGACCTAAAGATTTACTCTTAGAATGACCTCTAGTAGCTTGTCTTAAAACATGATCTGGAACATAATAATGCTTTCTTTTCAGTTCTTTTGTTTTAGAACTGATATCATTTAAGACAGCTAATCTTCTTTCTAATTTCAGAGAGGCTTCTTCTATTGCTCTTTGAATTTGGGTAGTGTCATGTAACAGATGATCAAGCAATTCCAATTTAGTTTGTACTTTATTGATTTGCTCCTTTTGTTTTGAACATTGCTGTTTTAACAACAAAATATCTCTTGCCATATCATCTATATTTCTTGCAGTATATAATTCCTGCAAGTTACCCCAATTTGCCAATTTAATCTCATCAGATACAGTCTGATCAGCAGCAGATGATTTGCTAGGTAGAAATTCTCTTTTTGTTAAGCCATCTTGGGCATATTGCCTAAAACCAGCATCTGGAAGATTCCTACTAGGAACAAAAGATTTCTGGCCATTATTGTTTACCTCTAAGCTGGAATTCTCACGAGGCAAAGAGAACATTCCTAGGGAAGGGTATTCATGCTGCTTTGACGGTGTTGCAATTTTTGTTTAATTTTCTGACATGCCTGACAGGCGGCATGCTGACCTCTATGTTCATACTCAGACAAACCGGAAAAAGAAGTATTTATAGAAGATACAGAAGCAGGGTTTTCAACTTTGGCTTGAGCATTAGATTCTTTACTCAGTTGATCCGACATGGCTTGTAGCTTCTGCCATTCTTGAGGAGGAGGATGTGGCACTTGCAGCAAAGGGGAAACAATGGTTCAAACAAAAGAAGGATCTAAGCAAGATCAAGTGCTTTGCCTGCAATGAGTATGGACACTATGCGGGACAGTGCCCGCTTAGGAAGAAGAATAAGCAGGAAAAGGATGAACAGTTGGCGGCAACGAAGGAGGTGGATAAGTTTACCTCTAGGTTTGAGAGGGAGTTTTCATTAGCCTCATTTGTGTCAGGGCATGATAGTAGTAATCCAGAGATCCAAGTTGATGAGAGATGGAGGGTTGACTACATGTAGTGCAGTCACATGACCGGGATGCGAGATGCATTCTTCGTTCTTGAGCACACACCCATGCAAATGATTTGAGATGTGCAGGGGATTGATCACTTGGTCACAAGAGTGGGTAGAGTTTGTTTTCTACTTGACCTTAGAGAACTCCTGGAGGTATCAGGAGTACTGTTCATTGTAGGACTGAGAGGGAGTATACTCTGAGTGGTAGCATTGGATGCTGTCGGTTATTCAGTGGTGTTCTAGAGAGATCTGATATTCACTTATCGAGAGGGAGCTGATCTAGTCTTGCTTGGTCACATGATCGATGGTGAGTACTTGGTTCAGGGACAACCCACATCTAGCACATCAGGTTGGTTGAGTACATCCTCTTCAGAGTCAGAGGGGGATAGAGAGCGAGATGCTCATAGCACGGGTGGTGCTCAGAGTATTGAGTCCTTTTAGCAGATGGGTGAGCGAGATGCTCACCTCGATGATGAGGATCAAAGGAGTGATTCTTGTTATCCGATGGATGAGCAAGATGCTCATGTTGTTGATGAGACACATGGGAGTGAGTCTTTGGACTCAGATTAGATGGATGAGCATGATGCTCATACAGGTACTAGTCAGAGACTTAGTTGGTTTGAGATGACTGAGATGGGCTTAGCTAAGGAGAGAGCTGAGTTAGCTCAGAGACAAAGGGAGATCACCTACAGGGCAATAGACCCACTTGATGGCAAATTGGGTGATTGGTTACAACAGAGATTCAAAGGGAGTCTAAATCAGAGTTCAGTGAAAGAGTCAGTGGTTGATCAGGGGGCTTCTTCTGGAGCCACATTGATGGAGTTAGATCAGGGTACTACATGTGAGAGGGCAGCATTGACATGAAGTACAGTTGGGCCAGTGTCAGTAGCAAGGGACTTGTTTGATCCAGGCATCAGTGGTTGGACTTCCCTCGATAAGAGGAAGTGTTAGAGATAGTGGTATCTCGAGATGTCTTCCATGATTCAGATGCCTTGAATGGAGGTACATCAGCAGTATAGGCATCAGGATGGAGTAGAGGGTGAGATGCACTCTACTCAGTGGCATGAATCTAGCAGTGGATGCATGCGGACCTTCTGGGGTATTTTGCCTCATGCATGCATGAATTTTGCATGTACAACTGTTAATTAAAAGATGCATGCAAAAGTGACTTTTTGCATGCACTGATATTGGGTTTTCGGTAAACCTAATTGATCGGTGAGATGATATAAGGAGGCAGGAGATCCTCGATAAAGGTTACTTAGTTGGCTTATCAGAGAGAGACCAGTCAGAGTGAGGAGGGCGCATTGTGCATACAAAGGGCGACTTTCAGAGAGAGAGAGGAGCTTCTGCAATAGGGAGAGTGAGGTGATCTAAGCTGGATCAGACATCACTTGATCAGAGGCACTTGGTACCCAGTTACTGTGGACAAAGAGAGTTCATTAGGTGTGATTTCTTCAAAGATTGAGGAGGGCGACTTTCAGAGAGGAGGAGGGGCGCACTTCCAAAGGAGAGAGGAGCTCGTTCTGCATCTGGTTGATCAATTGAGAACTGAGACTTTCAGAGTATCCTTGCCTTAGAGTTTGGGGAAGGACTGTGACGATTAGAGCTCAGATCTGTTGAAATCTTATTCCGTACGAGCATCTGACATTTGGAGGGAGGGCGCACTTTTCCATGCAGAGAGAGGGGCACATTCATCAGATCTAGCAGTTGGCCTTCTTCTTTTGGTTGAGCAGATGAGAGCAGTGCTATGAGAGAGACAGTACCGACAAAGAGTTACCTGCAGACAGATCCAGATCCAGTTGACAGCTAGGGCACATTTCCTCTGTACATGCATCATTTGTTGCACGCAGATCTAGGGTTTTGACCCTGTCAGGTTTGGTTGTTCCTTTTGAGGTATCTTGTATGTACTTGTATTCTACTTACTTTGCTTTGGGCTCGAGATAGAAGAAAGCCCCACAGATAGCTGGTTTTCCTCGGTTGGGGTTTCCAGGGTACATCCTGAGTTGTGTGACTGTTGTGCTTTATTGTTGAAGTGTTAAGAGAATTGTTGTGTTTGTATGTTAAGTCATTATTGCATTTTTTGATTTATAGAGACTCAAACCGTTTGAGTTCTTAGGGCATCCAGAGGGAGTAGTGATCTCTGGATAAATTAACATGATTTTGATTGGGCCAGTAGTGTCGCAGATCGAAAGAATACATCAGGATGTTGCTTTAGTCTGGTGTCAACTATGATTTCATGGCTCAGCATGAAGTAGACTAGTGTGTCACTCAATACGTCGAGGTAGAGTATACTGCAGCATGTTCATCCTGAAGCGAAGCTGTGTGACTTTGAAAGTTGCTTGCAGGGTTGTTTGATCTCGAGTTAGAGGTGACTTGTATCTTTTGTGACAACCACAGTTGCATAAAATTGTCAAAGAATCCTTTGTTTCATGACAAGTCCAATTACAATTGTGACATGGTACAGAAGGGAGCTGTGAAGCTCCAGTATGTTGTGACAGATGAGCAGATAGCCTATGTGTTGACCAAGCCTTTGTCAAGGGTAAAGTTTGAATACTTCAGGGTCAAGCTTGGAGTAGTTGAAATGGAATTCTCCCGTTAGAGGGAGTGATGAGTTACAATGCAATTTTTAGAGGCAGTAGCACATTGAGTGTGGCAGCAACGGGTAGTCATTCATAGACTAGTTGCCTAGATTCGGTGTGAGCTAGGTGAAGTCGTGTGATGACATAAAGGTCCGATGGGACGCGAAGACCCATAAGTTCGAAAGGACGATGAGGCTGCACCCACTAGTGAGATGCTATGCCGAGATCCTGAATGCATGATGAAGGGCTTGCTCGTATAGAACTTCTAGTGATAGAGAGATTCGTCAACAAGGAAATGGTAAAGTACAAGTCAACAGAAGCAGTGTTGAAGATTATGTCAAAAGAATACCTTCCTTTTTGAGAGGGAGTCTTGAAATAACATGTAGCTTCAGAAGATATTCTTATCATGCCAAAACCCTAAGAAGAAACCATGCTAAAGTATACTTGCAATGTCGGCTCAGAAGATTCCAAAAATAATAAATAAAGCAATATCATATTGTCTCCCAGACAAGTCGACCCCAGTCAGCTAGTGAAATTGGCCCCATAAGCAAAAGTCATCCAGAAATCAATTATAAATAGAGGCAATTTGTGTCTATTGTTGAAAGGGCTTTCCTAGGATAAATCTTTGTGTCTATTGTTGAATGTATTTCTTTCAGTGATCCTTATGCATGCAATTATTATGATGTGATATGATAAATTGAATGAAAGTCTAACATAATTGCTCTTAAGTAAAATTCTAACATAAGGATCACTTAGTTATCTTAATTGGTATGTTGGTGAAGATAGAATTCAGATCTATAACGAACAGCCAATAATGCAAGAGAAAAATGGTATTTCAGTGGTTTAAACAACTTTCAATCAACCCAGAAATTTGTACCAGATCTGAAACTATTCAAAGAACTATGAAAAATAGTGATTTTAAGATGTATTTTAGCTCATCAAAACACAATTAAAGATCCTAGAAATTTAACCCATCTATTGATAGATGAAATGAATGCAATTAGCGCTAAATTTCACTTGCAACCCTAGAATTAATTTCCCCTTGAATTCTGTGTAAAACCAGCAAGCAAACAGCCCTAAATCTGACCTATGTGGTATCTTCAACACTAGTTTGAGCATAATATTCTTCAACAATGGATTCCTATGGCATACAATCAAGAGTTGAAAACATACCACCTATTCATCCACAATCAAACAATTTAACTTTACAAAGTAAAGAGCTTACTTGTAAATCATCCCAAAATAGCAACAATTGTTGATCAAAGAGTAAAACCAAAGCATTTGCAAGACATCCACATCATATTGCTAGCATCAACCATCCATGAACTTCACCTCAAGAACTAAGCAAGGGCCTGTTATCACACAACTTGTAGTTGTCCCAAAAGGTGATCCTATCCAGGATGGTAGAGGCATTGAACAACTAAAGAGGTGACCCAAGAGATGCCACGTTTCCCAATGCAAATGGGTGTCACACTAACCGAGGCACTCTTCACTTTAGATCTAGCCTAAGCAAGACCAAGGGGAAGACCCTAACTAACCAATGAAGGCTAGTGAATCAAATCAAGACCTCCTAGGGAAATGTGAAGTACAAAAGAGAGAGATCAAGAGTGACTAGATCTAGATCTAGGGAAGATAAGCGGACAAATGGAATTAGGGCTTGGTTGAGGAGGCTTATTCAAGGGACAAATGCTCAACCAAGGAATGAAAATGCCACTTATGAGTTTAATTGAGTAGATCTAGATAGATCTAATGCCAATCAAGAAAACCCAAGTGGGGCCCACCCTTAAATTAAGGAAATGGTTAAAATGGGGTTCACAAGGTGAAATTTAGATACAAATGACACTAGGTGGTTGGCTAAGTAGTAGATCTGATGTTTTGAGGCAAAAGTAGCACAACCCACAAGATAGATCCAGAAATATGCATAAAACCTACAAGTGCGTACCCCTCAAGAGAGGACTAGTGCCTTAGATCGGGGGCCGAATGGAGTCGGAATGAAACCAAATTTTAGCTATGATGTTCTTTAATTTTATTAGAGGTGGGTTTTGTGTTTTAAGCCCAAATAATCACCAGATCTATCAGATCTAAAAATCTAGGGTTTTAACAATGAGGGTTTGAATGACCAAATGGGTGAAACACATGAAAATGGATACATACCTTGTAGATCTTACCTCTAGAGCTTGTGGCTACCTTGCAAATTGATAATCCTTCCCAAGTGAGGCAATCAAGAGTGAGATCAAGCTCCTCCAAGTGAAATCGCTATCCCTCCAAGAAGACAAGTGCACCCTTCCCCTGCAAAAACGATCTATACGAGAATCGATCTAGCATGAAAATGACTATAAAGTAGAAAAGATGAAACAAGTAGCATCAAATATGTCACGGAGATTCAATAATGATACTCCCCGAGACAAAGAACAATCCAAAGGTAAGATATGGGGTTTCTCCACACTAGCGTCCCCTCAAGTCGTCCTCCTCTTTCACCACATGACCTCCCTGCAGAAAAGCGTTTGGAGCAACAAGATCCACATTGATAACATAGAGAAAAGATTGTATATTCAACTTGCAAGAGCATCCATCAAAACCCAAGAAGATCTGCAAAAATAGGATTTTATTCCAGTATTACCAGAGCCCAAAAGGGGCCTTTACAATAGGGGGGTCTCTTAAATATGAATGAGAGAGACCAAAACCCTAAACCACTTTATGAATGAGTGGTGGAGATCAAAAGATAAATACAATACAATCAATGACTAAGATGAGCCGGAACAATGTAACACAGATCAACTCTCTAAGAGGGGTGCACACTCACTAAAAGAGGCCCTAGGGGGAATGCGCACCACATAAAAATGACTAAGAGAAGTGCGTACCACATAAAGTGACTAGGACAAGCAACTAGGAGCACATGGTGGGGCTAGGAGGTTTTATTGTCCTTCACTAGCATCACCCCATGGCACAATGATATAACATATGACTCAATAACATGTCCAAGTGACCAAATGACCAAATCATGGCCCCCTCAATGAGAGAAAAATACATCAAATCACAACCCGAAGAGTGTGTGGACCCCACTGAATGCTACAAGCTGATCTGGAAGGAGTGGGATACATCATATATGACCTTTGAACAAACCTTATGCCAAAACCTTTTCTTAATAGCCCAAATTGATTTCCTCAGTTACCTTTTTATCCCACTTGAAAACCACCAAAATGCTTGTAACTCACTACCTGGTTCCTGGGCACAAAATCTGACTATACCAACATGTCCGGAGATGGGAAAATATGGTAATAACAAGTGGTTGGACCCCCCATCCCTTCTGTAGCGCCCTAGGAGAACGTGCCTCATCAATGCAACTGCTGGACATGCCATTTCTGCATGGCAAAACTAGAGAAAAGTGGAAATCTGACTCTATCACCACTGGGAGTGCCTGTAACTGATAACTGAGTGTCTCAATGGACTCAGAAAGTCCAAATCTACCAGAGATGAGTACCCATACACCCTGTGGCAACCTGTAAGATCATCTGTAGCCTTAGCCATACTTGGACAATGATAAAATAATGGTCTGGAAATAATAATAGTCATAAAAAAGTACATCAATCATCATCTGAAACCTGTGTCCACTATATGGAATCATCAAAGGTGTATCAAAGGACCATAAATCATCATCATATAGCATCACTGGTCCAACTCATCATGGATCCCAAGGTTGACTTGGTCAAACTAGGTTTGACCAAGTCAAGACTGATCAAAATATAACCCAGGCTAGAAAAGCCTAATGCTGCAAGTGCAAATGGTTAAAGCATGCTCTGTTAATCATTCTCATAGCAAGACTTAAAGTATTATGCATCATTTCACTGGCAGTTAATAGATAATTATATCAAGCATAAGTTTAAATAATCATTTACTTACAAAAGAACCTCAAGGATATACTCATTTTGTGGACATGATCATTTTGCTAGCAAAGGGTGAGGGTGAAGAATGCAAGGCTAGGATAAGGGGATGACTTAACTGAGTCAACACTGTGATACTTTGGATAAGGAGAAGGGAATACACAACATAGGATAAGGGGATGACTTAACTGAGTCAACACTGTGATACTTTGGATAAGGAGAAGGGAATAGACAGCATATGTCGGATAATAAACACACAGGGAATGGTAGTGTTTCACAAATGGGATAAGTTGTTTAGAGGAGTGCTTATTCAACCTTGGCAAATGTCTACAACTCACATCCAAGTTGTATCACAGCTCCGTGAGGATCTTTTCTAGAACCGCCATGGACTGGGTGCCTGGCTAACCGTAACTTGAGGTTCTAGGGGACACTTAGAATTAGTTGTCCCTTACTCCATCTCACATCACAACCCATGGGCTCCGTGAGGAATTAATCATTACATTTCATTTCCTTGGCCAACAATCTTTGGAGTTAGCATACATTTAACCATTGCTTTCTTTAGGCCTATATGACCCTTTTGGGGATTTTGCATGTGCTTAGAAGCACAACTACTCAAGCTTTCATCCAGGGTGCTTTTAGTTTCCATTTCATTTTATTTCATGACCCTTTTGGGGATTTTGCATGTGCTTAGAAGCACAACTACTCAAGCTTTCATCCAGGGTGCTTCAGTTTCCATTTAATTTCACAACCCTCTTTCATTGTGCTGAGAAGCATAGTTTTTAAAGTATTTTCATGGGATTTCATAAGAGATATAACAATAGTTTCCATATGTAATGATGGTAGTGCAATTTCCTTCAGGTTTTAGCCAACACAAGTCAAGCAACTAGGGGGAATCTCTACAATAAAGACCAAACATCGGAGCAACCAACTAGAGTGATCAAGGTATCAAATCCAACTCACCAAAGGGTAAGTTCTGTTGCCAACTCAGAGCCGAGACACAAACTAACAGGGATGCTATCCAACACAGAGGAAAAAGTGGGGAGGGCCTCCATATCACAGGTTGAGGTGTAAGTTAGGGTAAAAACCAATCAAGGGAGAGATAATGGATGGATGGGGAAAGTGAAAGTGATGCCTAAGCTAGCAAGCCATAAAGGTAGGAATGATCATGTCCACACTCCTAAGAGGGTAAAACCAATAAGTATAAAACAAGAGCTTCTAAATGTACGTAACAAAACCATTTAGATAATCAATAATAACCATATTCATTTCTTACATATATACTGCCATATCATGATCACTAGATACTAAGTCAAGCTATCAAAAGGACCAAAAGAGCAAGATAATAAAACCAACGCACACCATATACCTGCTGGGCCATATACTTGTACCTGCTATCTGGATTATCTGTAACCATTGAAACACTGCTACTGAAAACTATGGGCACTGCACTGCTTTGTATGGGATAAAAGGTCATCTGGGTCATCAAATCTGAGGTCAAGAAGCTCAGTCTTGGCATAAGGTTCACTGCATGGGTGATCTGAGGCTGCTCTGATGTGTGAGTGATCATC
The DNA here is from genome assembly GCA_027924585.1 of Larix kaempferi. Taxonomy (NCBI): domain Eukaryota; kingdom Viridiplantae; phylum Streptophyta; class Pinopsida; order Pinales; family Pinaceae; genus Larix; species Larix kaempferi. The sequence continues at coordinate 4,281,563 of BSBM01001483.1, read as the reverse complement.
AACAATACTGCTCATCATAGGCTGATCTCACCAAAGCTGTGTAAAGGCCAAGCTCAAAAATATACAATTAACTGCTCTGCAATCATGGTAGCCTAGCTACTATGGATGTGATGACAAGGCCAAAAGAGAGTTGTCCACAAGTTTGTGACAAGTTTTACAATAGAGGAGTCTCTCTTTATATATGAAGAGAGACTAGCAAACTCCTTTATAAAAAATATTAAAACCTTGCTCCTCAATAAAAATACCAAAACCCTAACCATCCCCGAGAGAATGGCGGCTTACCACTAGAGTAGCGGAGATAATGTATAATAAAAAATATCTCCAAGAAGTGGACTGCTCTTATAGGTCTAATCATATCTTAAGTGGTGGTCCAAACTCTCAGGGTTTTGATCGTCATGTCTCCCAAGTGTAATGACCTCATGTCAAAGCATGTACAAGTGTGCCAAATCATCAATAATGGGTTTCCCCCCAAGAATAATGCTCAATTGAAGTGAACACTCTCGATAAGGTGGCATGTGTGAGATAGTCTAAGGTGAGGCGTCTCATCCATATGGTCATCGATATGCCAACATTCTCCTAAAGTGGAGTGCTCCACTCTAAATCCTTGCCAAGTGTATCAGGCCCAAGGGTGCTAAAACCCTAGAACACTGCAATCCAAATGTAATGAATCTTGATCAAGTGAGGCATGTGTGAGGAAAAGAGTGGGATGTCCCATAGAGATAATGCCATGTGGATTAAAATGCCTCCAAATATGTGATTGAGAAGGACGCTCTCCAAAGGTGGCCTAGTCATCATCAAAGTCGCTCCATCCAAGTGTTAGACCATGCTATATATCTAGGGGGGAAGCCCCATCGATGTACACTTAGGAGAAAACCATACATAAGTAATAAACATGAATAGGTTAGCAAGTGCACTTTTCTAATAACTCGATGCTCCTTTAATTAATTATTCAATCAATTTTAGATTGACTATGGTGTGACCATTATTAGACCCCTAAGACAAGTTGTAATTCCTAAGTTTCTAAGTGTGGTGAGGGTAGTGGAATGAATCTAATGTTGAGAAGAAGGTGTTCATGGATTGACTATCATAGAAATGTGTATACGAGCTAGGTATACCCCTTAGCTTTGAAGAGCTAGGGGTTTTAGATTTTTCTTCCACATTTGTGCCTTAGAAAGGAGAGTTTTTCTTGAGCCACCCTTTCCGTGCACCTCTTTTATTCGATCCCTTTTTTTTCCTTTACTTTATTTTATTTATAAGCCCTGTCATTGGCTTAGCCCCTTGTCTTTAAATTTAGCTTTGATAACCTGAGACATGGGGAACTTGGCTTTTTTGCAAGGGGTATTACTCACATTTATAACATTTATTATTTAGCTTCTTTATTCTTAGAGTACTTTGACTTTTGATTTGATTTAGGCATTCATACATGGGAATAATATAGAGACCTTAGAACATAACATATGATAAGTTAATTGTGAAAAAGGGGATTGATGAAAATGAATAAAATAGCTAGTCAAATGACATGGCATGAAAAATGGCTAGGTAAAAGTGTGAAATGACATGAAATGAATGTTACACTTGCTTAAATACCTAGGGATACCCTTGACTCGTGATGCATCTAAAGGATTTGAGACTAGACCATGGTATATCCGTGTTATGAAACAACAATTAAAAGTACATGAGTCACGATAGAGTAACACAATTTGACCCCTCATGGTCATATCCCATATACAAGAAGGCAATCCTAATGTGTCTATGCTCGACATGTCACAATGCTGGCATCAACTGGAAAAAGGCTTCCAAGCATCTATGGCACACTAGTGGTGATTTGGTGAACTAGAAATTTCTCTGGTAAATATCCATGGCTGAACCATAGTTCTCATCTGTGGAGCTATTGGATGTGATGGAAGATCACATAAGTGATAGTCATCAAGTCACCCATACATGTTTGAGGATAACCTCTGGCTTCAACTGTGGGACATGTAGTTTCTTGTAGAGTGCATGAGAACCTCAAAAAACTCTGGTACTCCAAGCTTTGTGCAATCAGAAACACAACCAACAAGCACCCAAAATAGTACTGATCAGACAGCTTTATCTGCTAATACCCAATGCAAATGATTAGATCTACAAGATGGGGCAGTATGATCCCTTTGTATATAAAAGTGATAAAAGGAATTGAATGAAAACATTATTTATTTATTTATTTATATATATCTAACTGAAAATAAAATACATGACATAAGCACATCAAATGAGATGCAATGCATTCTAAATGCAGTAAGCAAAGCTATCAGTCAGAAATGCATATAGAAAAAAATAAGTCCTAATGCTCAGACTAGGGAGCTTCTTCTTCCTACTCTAACACAAATCCTAAGATTAAGTGCTTCTCTCCATCAAGGCTGGTAAGATAGAATGAATTTGTTCTAGCTATCTTTTCAATCTTACAAGGACCAAGCGAAAAACTATCAAACTTCTTATGCATACTGGGCTTCTCGTTTCTCTTATGCCACAGTAGCCCAATATCTTGTTTAATGAATGATCTTTGACGAGCTTTTTGATCAAACATTTCATTGATTCTTCACCATTTGATCTAAAGCTATTCACCTAGATTCATCCGATTCAACCAATTGATTAATCCTTGCTTGCACTTTCTCTTGATTAGTTGTAAATTGTTGTAAACATTGATAAACATGTATTTTCAAGTTAATAGGCAAGTTACATCCATCCCATAAACTAATTCAAAAGGGCTCTTTCCCGTGGCTCTCTTGGTTGTGGTCCTATCTGTTCACAAAGCATAGTTGGTTTTATTGTCCCAACATTACTATTTTCTCAAGGATATTCATGAAATTTTTAGTACTTGAATAAGCTATCCCATTACATTCCTATTTAGGACCTCGGTCCTTCCCTTTTGGCTGCCCCTAACCTCAGTCTTGGCCTATAAGGTCTCGGTCTTTTCATTTGGTGTCTCCTCAAGGTTGTTACAGCCTTCCTTTCTGTTGCAAACAGTCTGCTAGGGCAGTAGACTGTCACCACTACACATTCCTCTCATGCCTTAACACCTACACATTAAAGTACAAACAAAGTTGATCTTTGATACATTTTCTACTGTGTAAAAGCTGATATACTGATGACAAAAGAGGTCTGAAACGTACTGTGGTTGGCTGCTAATGCAAGTTTGATAATTTACAATTAGTGCATGAACATTGATGAGAAAGTTGGTTGAAAGTGAAACAATATTGCTTATCTCATTCTCACACCTTTTGGTTGATCTACTACTGCTATAAGTAGGCTTTAAGTGATTGCCTTAGTGCTGTTAGTATATTCATATACAGTCTGAAGCCTGCCAATATTTGATTATCTCATATTGAGATTAAGTGTTGAAGTTTTTACTTACCTTGTAGTACATTTATTACACACTTTGGCACGTAACTTACTGCTGTTGGACTGTCATCAAAGACTATCAATCACCGACATTCTGTGTTAAACCCTGCCATAAACATCAATTCTTGCATTTATTGTTGGTGATTATACTTTCTTAATGATCTATTTTATATGGTGGATGGTAATCATTGATGAATCATCTTTCTTATATGCTAAAGTGTCGTTGAATATTCTCTAACATTGAGTGAAATACATTGACTTGGTACATTCATATTTATCATCTACGAGTACATGATCAACTAGTATGTCTTCTTCATTCACAAAATTATATTGATTAAGGCACTGGTCTCTAATTTGGTCTTCTAGAAGACATAGCTTTTTTTTTTATCTTAAGTGCTTGCAGATCCTTGGAGGGCTCTCCCCTTTGAGGTTCTGACTCTCCGAAGCAGTTGGAGGAGTGGCTAAGTTGACATTGGTCACTTTCTCCATACATTTGTTCATCGGATACTAGCCTTGCTAGTTCATCCGGTAACACATTCCTATTTTGAGATTCTATCGAATTTGAAACCCAATAGTCCTTCACTAGTCTCAAAACTCTATCCTCAAATCATATTAATCCCGCTCTCAAAATTTGTGCCAGACTATCATTGGATTGTCCTTTGTTCACTGCAAAAACTACAGTCTACTCGGGTCGAATCTGGTCACTTCAGACTGCCATCTTTAAGAGGGTCGAACCTGCAAATAGACATCCCCTGTAGCCTTCATCCTTTGCAATTCACCCTTCTTTGTCTATTAGAAAATTCAACTTTATCTTTTTTTACTGCTGACATCAATCTTGGACAAAAAAAATGCTTAAATAGATCCTTTATATGGGTGTACTTAGCTTACATTTATACATTTGTAGTGTTGTTTCATAGGGATGACATGTCCCTTCACAAGCAAGCTGACTTGCAACATTTCCTTGTGTGTTTGCTAACGTTTTGTACATGAGAGGGAGAGGGCCGACCTTACTAAGCTTTATGGAGGCTAGCAAGTGTTGGCACTTACCAAGGTAGTTAATTGTTTCTTTAAGACCTTGCTTTAATTGTTCCCTTCTCCCCACCCCTTCATAGGGTGTCCAGGAGAAGGCACTACCCCGCTATGAGCATTTAAGGACTAATCTCTCCACCTCGTCACAGGGTGTCCGAGAGAAGGCACTGCCCCACTTGACCCATCCCTAGCCAAGTCTCATGGCCAATACTGGGGAAATGCTCGATGCTCAACCTCTAGGAGGATAGTGTGTGCAACTGAGGACTAATCTTCCCACCCCGTTACAGGTTGTCTAGAAGAAGGAACTGCCCTACTCTAAGCTATTCACCTCCAGCCAAGTCACATGGCTAGTACTAAGGGAATGCTCGATGCATCAACACTACTCATCATGAAAAGGCCAATCCCCCCATCCCATCACAGGGTGTCCGGGAGAAGATACTGCCCTGTCACTGGACCATTCATCCCTGGCCAAGTCACATGGCTAATACTGGGGGAATGTCCGCCTAATGCTGCAAACATCTGTCTTCAAGCTCATCACATCTCCCTCTATGGTAGAGTGCCCTGCTCCCTCCGCATCTGAGCATCCTACTTGCTCTGCATCCAAGCATCTTGCTCCCTCTACCTCTGAGCATCTTGCTTCCTCTGCATCTGAGCATCTTGCTTGCTCTGTATCCAAGCATTTTTCTCCCTCTGGCTCTGAGCATCTTGCTCCCTCCGCATCTGAGAATCGTGCTTTCCCTGCATTCGAGCATCTTGCTCCCTCCGCATCTGAGCATCGTGCTTTCCTTGCATTCGAGCATCTTGCTCCTAGAAGCCTCTATTATTCATGTAGTCCCCACATCTCAGGCAACATACTGATGAACTTCATATAACTTATCTGCTGTTGCTAACCGCAACTCCTTATGTCCATCGAAAGGATGAGCATCTGTAGTAGAGAGACCAATCGTCAGTCTTCATATGAGATCTCTTGGAATTGTGGGTCATGGGTCCACATATGACTGAATGTACTAGATCCACATATGGCCACTGTTATTGCTGAATAGTCGTCGTATCCACTGTAGTTGATCCCTCTATCACATAAGCCATCCTGCTATTTGATCTTGAGAGCCATTTCAGAGCATCTTGCTCCCTCTCAAATACTAAATATCAACGGGATCTTAATCTGGCTGACTACACATCCATCACTTTCTCTTCAGAACGAGTCCCATTGTCCTTCTCTTGTAGGCCATAGCATATGATCTTTCCCTACAAGTCATATTTTATCAAATAGTCAGCAACATTGCATAATCACGAAGATCAAATTATATTTCAATGCAATGATAATAGTTTACACAGTCATATAAGCATCTTAGCCAATGCTTCGGTACACCATCCATCCATATCCCAAACATACTTGGTGACTATCTGGATGCCTTCCATCTCCACCAGAACATACTGTCAGGAGCGTGCTGTTAGATTTTTAAGTGCAATAACATTAAGGATCATTGAAAAATAAACAAGCACAACATAGACAATAATACACAATAATTTATTCTGTGAAAACCCTCTCGGGCAGGGATAATTTTAAGGACCCATACATAGTTAAAAGTGTATAAACCTTGGCGAATCTTACCAATTCTTAAAATGTCAACTATAAAATACTTGGCGATATTTTTATAAAATTATTTCAATTTCTATGGATTTTATATAGTTTATATAATAATTTGGCGATTTTCAGAATGAAAACAGTTTATCCCATCAAAATTGGGCGAAATGGGGCTTCAAAAAATGCAAATTGGCGAATCTTTTTTTGGAAAAAAACATGGAAAAATAGCCCATGGGCTAAATTTCGCCCCTAAAATTATCCTTGCTTAGAAAAGCCCAACAAACTTCTTCTATATAGATTCATCAGAATGTACAATAGTATTCGTCGTGCAATGACCCAAAACAAGAAGATTCCAAAAGCATCTATTCACTTGACTCTATCTCTCCTACTCATGCAAACTTGATGAGTGAGTGAGGTGACCAAATGAGGAGGTCGAACTCCTCATTTATATTAATCAACTCACTTGACCTTTTTACCAAACAGGGCCAACTTGACTCTCCTAACTAGGCCGACTTGTACAATTCACAATAAAATATTCTTTTCTAGATCTTTCCAAGTCGACCTAACAGTTAGGGTTTACATTGATTCTTTCAATGACTTTTACATGATCAATTACATCAATAATAATCCCCGTAGGGTGTACAATACAAATGATACACAATAATACAAACAAGAATATCTTACGAAGTTTCATTCTTTTACACGTGAACTGCTCCAGTATGTTAGCAAAGAGGTTTCATCCTAGATTAGTTCCATCTAGGGTTCATGGAATGTTGTGCAACACTACAGGATGCTTACTCAACATATACATAACATGTACTAGAAGAGCCTATTGCTCATCAATCTCAGTCATATATAAAGGTATAATATGCTACATTATAACATGCATAACACACTTCCTAATTCTAAGAATACAGATCTGCATACAACTGTTATGAACATTTAGATTTGATCTACAAGAGCAATAATGACAAATGATAATCCAAATACAAATACTTATCTTTTATTGTTTTGGTGGGCTCCCTCTTAATCTCTGCCTCCTTGCAGGGATCATTCGAGTCCTTAGATCTTTTTCTTCTTTCTTGTCAAAAGCCCATTGAAGAAATTGCAGCCTAGATCTTCATACATTACCAATGAAAATCTCCTCTTCTAGAGATAATGCAATCATTGCTATACTAAAAGAAACACTCCTTTCGACAGTCATCATCTTCTGCATTCCTTGACTTCTTTGTGGAGAATTTCCATGAGCATCATTGTCTGAAATAGAGTTGGATAGAGTAGTAAGAAGATAATCTTTTTGGATTTCTTGTTGTTGTTTTAATTTGTCTCGGGCTCCCTATGGATCTGGAATATCTCTGAGTTGAACAACCATCTTAATAGATCTGGTGCAGGAACCCTAGCAAAAGAGGGTCAAAAATTGAAACTTGGACTTTGATAAAACTGATTCCACAAGCTAATGTGCCCTCCCAAGGCGAGTTGGATAGACCTCCTTTTCTTCTGGATTTGTGGACAAAACAACTCATAAAATGAAACCGTATTTTCTACAGTTTCTGTAGAAAATTCAAACTTCACCAAAACTGAAATTTTAGATCTGCAATTTCTCGGCCCCTAGATTTTCACCCCTGATTTTTGGACCCTAGATTTTCAGCCCCTAATTTCCGGACCCTATATTTTCAGCCTTGATTTTCAGACCTTAGATTTTCGGCCCTTGATTTTCAGCCCCTAGATTTTCGACCGTAGATTTTCAGCCCCTAGATTTTCGAAGTAAATCTTTGTGCCTTACGCGCAGCGAAATCATGGTGGGCCCATGACTTGTTAGATTTTAATGATATAGCAGTATAATTTTCATATAATCAAGCACAAGAACACAAGAGACACAATAGTTTACCTTGGGAAAACCCAAACTAGGGAAAAACCGAACAAACCTTTTTTACTCAGAGATTCAGTACATAATACAAGTACATCTGATATGAAAGTGATCTATATCAAGGGATATGACAAATTGAGAAGATACAAAGAAAGAGCCCCAAAATCAATCTTCTACAACCTTGTAGTCTTCTTTTCTTCCTCTTGTGCACTTGAGTAGCAGTCTTGAGCGAATTGGTTGCTTGTCCAAATGAGGAGGGCGACACCTGTATTTATATTGGTTTTGTGCTGACTTTTTTCCACTCTGGGCCGACTTGCCTTCTTAAACTGGCCGACTTAACTTTTTGTATAGTAAAATGCATTTTATTTTATTTATTTCTTTTGTAATCGGCTTTAGCTAGTGAGGATACCTCACGTAGCTACAACAACAATAGAACGATCAAAGTGAATGAAATAGCTAGTGAAATAGAGTAACACCATTTGGCCCCTCATGGTCATATCCAGGACCCATATACAAGAAGGAAATCCCCCATGTTTAAATGATAAATATGCCTAGCATATGCTAGAACACTGGCATCAACTGGAAAAAGGCTCCCATTCATCTTTGGCACAATAACGGTGATCTAGCGAACATGGAAGTGTCTCTGGCAAATATCCATGGGTGAACCATAGATCTCAGCTGTGGAATTGCTAGATGTGATGGAATATCACATAGGCAATAATCATCAAGTCACACCTACATGTCGGGGAGTAAAGTCCCATCATTTCTCATCTATCCTTAAATAGATGAGTCTTTATACAAGATTGATGAATATATGAATGAGACTAAACTCTATTCTGGTCAAGGCTTCACCATTCGTAAGATGACCTAATAAACCTCTAGATCTGGATTTTAACATTCCTATATAATTCTCCAAGATTTGGATTTTAACATAAACAACAATGTAATGTTGACCATTACTACATATTGACTCTAGACAAGGATGAAATAATATACATCAATTGGATAATCATCAAATTTGAATTTTACAGATTCAACACATTTATAAATAGTATATGCACTAGTCATCTTATGTTGTGATTTTACGAATGTATGGGCATTTCACCGCCTCTTCAAAGTGCACATTCTCATACATTTGCTTTCTTAGTGCATAAGCCATAAATTGATCAAGTTCCTTTGTATTGATGATTGGGCACTACCTTTGGATTGATGATATTTATTGATCCAGAAAAATGTGTATCTTGTAAGGTATCTATTAGTACAAACTTCATCATTCTCTAATCAAATGCAACACAAGAGAAATATTTCCTATGTTTTGGAACTCGCTTGGCCTTTCATCCATATGTTCGTTTCCAACTGCCTTGGCCTTAAATTTGTATGTTGAAATGCCATTGATAAGCTCAAGTGATGTTCCTTGAGGTACGCTCTACTCTTCTCGAACCCAAGAGTTGTAATGATGGATGCCAAGCTGCACAATATGTGTTGAATTAATGTGACTTTGAAGAATATTCTACTTGTATTATTCCTCCTTTGGTAGATGTCTTTAATGTAAAAGATCATGTAAAAGTCATGAGATAAAACCTCCGTTGTAAGTCTAGTCAATTGTACCCAAAAGAGTTTATTATTATTATTATTTTGAGTCTCCGTAGAGAGGTCGCAGTCAAGTTAGTGAGGCCGACCTAGTTAGGTTAAATGTCAAGTAAGAGATGAAGTATAAATAGAGAGTGTTTCCTCTCATTTGTACCATTCACTCACTCAAGCATTGCGCACTAGAGGAGAGAGGAAGATTGCGAAGGAGGAGGAGGATTGTACTTGGCTCTAGAGTTTGGGTTTTGTCTCTCTTCTTTGTGAGACTTATTTTTGGGCATTGTACTTTGGTAATCTATATTGAGGAAGTTCTTGCTGGGTTTTCTTCCCCTTGAGGGTTTCCCAGGATAAATTATTGTGTACCTTGTGATTATGTATCTTTCAGAGTTCCTCTTTATGCTGCTATTGTAAAAATGTATTAAATGTTCATGAAGTTAGAATTTTAGTCTTTAGTAACATATAATCTTAACATGGTTTCAGAGCTAGACTGAAAAGAGCAACTTTCACTAGGGTAAATCTCTCTCTTTCTTCAGGCATGAAAATTAGGGTTTCTTACTGAAGTGGAATTTTTGAGTGCAAGTGGCATAGGGAAGTGTGCCGCTCCTAGGTGCATTTGTTGGCACAAAGATCGAAGTTTTTCAGTGGCTAAATCTTCCCGAAAGTCAAACCCTAGTTTGACTTTGGACAAGAAAAACTAGAAAACCAGAAAATGCAGTCCAAAATTTCGCAAGTCCAATTTCAGGGGTGAAATTTTGGATTCTTCAGAAACAGATTGTACCAGCATACTCGCCTCAGTCAAGCGCATCTTTTGGTGAGTTCAATTTTCATTTTTGAGAAATTTTAATTTTTGGTTATTCTCTACTCTCCGGGATAAGATGGCCCCAAGCACTAAGCTTGATGACAAGTTGGAAGGAATAGAAAACTTCTGTGCTTGGAAATACAGAATTGGACTCATTCTAGAAGAGAATGATCTTGCAAATTTTGTTAATGAAGTCATGCTAGAACCCGAAGAAGTTGAAGCAAAGAAAAAGCATAAGAAGGACATGATTAGAGCCAAGAAGATCACAGTAGACTTCATTAAAGATCACTTGATTCCTCAAGTGTCCTCCAAGAAAACTTCAGAGGAGATGTTTGATGCCTTATCAAGAATGTATGAAGGAAGAAACATTAATCGAAAGATGAATTTGAGAACCCAACTCAAAAGTACAAAGATGAATCAAGGTGAACCTATCCAAGAATACTTTACAAGGGTTTCTCAATTCAAAGAACAACTAGAAGCAATTGGAGACAATCTTGACGAAGAAGAATTAGTGATGACCGCTCTCAATTGTCTTACTAGACCTTGGGATTCTTTTATCCAAACAATGTGTGCAAGAAAGGAAAGTCTACAATTTGAAGTTGTATGAGAAGAATGTGTTCAAGAGGAAGCTAGAGTGGCAAATTGAGAAGCACTACTCAGAGATGATGATCAAGCTCTAGCTACCCATACTAAAAGAGGAAAGGGAAAATCTCATTACAAGAAGGAAACCCATAAGGAGTTTCATCTTCCTAAGAAGTTTCAGAAGTACAAGAAAGGAAATTACAAGCAAAAATACTTCTCTTCTTATCAATGTTATCATTGTGATAAGATGGGATATATTGCCAAAGATTGTCTAGTGAGAAAAGAAGAATACAAGAAGAAGAGTAACAAAAGACATCATGCTCATTTAGTCGAAGAAGAAGAAGAAGAAGAAGAACCTCCCAGGAAGTTAGCAAAGGAAGAAGTAGAAGAATATGTTTTATTCTCCCCTCCTTTCGGGTTCGTGACACCTAGAAATGACACATGGCTAATTGATAGTGGTGCATCAAATCACATGATAGGTTAGAAAAAGACTCTCTCCAGTTTGGAAGAAAAGAACTCCCATCAGAAGGTATCACTAGGAGATGATTATCAATACCCCATTAAGGGAATAGGAGAAGCCACCTACAAGCTTGATTCATGAACCCCGATGAAGATGAATGATGTACTATATGTACCAGGCCTAAAGAAGAACCTACTTTCTATCTCAGATTAAGATAAGAAAAGGTTTAGGGTTTCCTTTATAGATGGTGAAGTTCTCATGTGGCCTAGAGGAAAATCTATAGAAGATGCAGTTGTTATTGGAATAGAAGGAGGCTTATATAAACTAAAAGGATATTCAAAAGCAACTTTGATTCATGAAACTACAAGTCCATGTGAACTATGGCATAGAAGGCTTGCTCACATAAGCTACAAAGCCTTACCACATGTGAGCAAGGTAGTAATAGGGTTACCTGATCTGAAGATTGATCATGAAGGAATATGTAAAGGATGTGCAAAAGGAAAGAACATAAAGAATCCATTTTTGAAGAGCGACACCAAGACATAAGGGATATTGGAACTTATTCACTCAGATGTATGTGGTCCAATGCCTTCAACATCTTTAAGTGGGTATGTATATTATGTCACATTCATTGATCATTACTCTCGAAAGACTTGGATTTACCTTTTGAAATCAAAAGATGAAGTATTAAAAAAATTCAAGGAATTCAAAGCCTTGATAGAGAATCTCTCAGAAAGAAAAATCAAGACACTCAGTTCAGATAATGGAGGAGAATATACCTCAAAAGAGTTTGAAGTCTTTTGCAGAGATGCTGGGATTAAGAGGAAGCTTACCACTCCCTATAATCCTCAACAAAATGGTGTTGCTGAAAGAAAGAATCGAACTATTATGTAAGCAGTGAAGACTATGATCCATGACAAAAGAACTTCCCATGCACTTACGGGCTGAAGTGTAAATTTCCTTAAAACCCAATCTTGAGTTACAGTATGCAAGTTATATTAAATTTAACCCCAAATAATTACTGATAACCACAATGGATTTGTTCACAAATATTGCATCGAAAAATAAATAATGAGAGAAATAGAACAACAATCACATCAATAGAGACACCAATATTTTTGGATATGAAAACCCCCGAAAAAACCCAAGATGGGAAAACCGGTGCAGCAGTCTGAGGAGATATTTTTATTAGCAAGATACAGAACACTACAATCTAGAAATCGATTTTACCCAACCTGGCAAAATCAAACATCTGAAACTCACAGAGAAAACCCTAGCTAGATTGTACGGACCCCCTGTGTCAGCATGTACGGCCTTTGTGTCGACGTATGGCTCTGCGTCAGCGTACGACCTCCCTACGTCACCCGTACGGCTGCTTGCGTCACTCGTATGGCTTCCTGCATCACTCGTACGATCGAACCTGCATTAGCATTTACGGCCTTCTACGCAAGCTATATGACCTTCCTGTAAACCTGTACAACCTGTTCAATTTGCCTCTGTTGATCTGTCAACCTCCGGATAGATGATCTTCAGTCTCACCCTCTGCAAACTTCTCCTGCAAAATTTTCTTTCTTACTCTCCGGCGGAATTCTATGAGCAAGAAATCTCAACTGTGTGTATGTGTGTCCTCTCCACCAAATCAATCTTCCTTTTAACTCAATGGCCAAGCGAAAACCCTAACTTCCCACTATGGATCAATGGATGAGATCCTTCAGTGACATCAATGGCCAAGATTAAATTAGCCATCACTTAAATTATTTTCACTTTAACTTTATAAAAAGTAACTCCATTAAGTCAATTAATAATTAGACCACATAATGTACTTTTCCTAAGTCTAAACTTTGGATAAAGGCATTAGTCCATTTGGCTTCCTAGTTTATGTCTTCTAGCATGCAAGGACACATGCAAATGATAGAAGACCTTCTTTGTTGCCACTTTCTAACACTCCCTCTCAACGAGGAAGGTTTTCGATAGGAACCCCAACTTGTATCTGAACTTCACAAACTTGTGCTTGCAAAGTGCTTTGGTGAATATGTTCGCCACCTGCTCAAATGTTTGAACTGGATGGTTCCTCTCCAACTGAATGGTTCCTCTCTGTACACAGTCTCTTAGGAAGTGCTACTGGATGTCTATGTGTTTGCTTCGGTCATGGAACACTAGATTCACAGATAGGTTAATGCCACTCTGATTGTCACAGTGAACAACCGTAGTCTCCAACTCACTCTCGAATAACCTTGAGAGCAACTTTCTTAGCCACATCCCCTCACATGTTGCCATACTGGCTTCCATGTACTCAGCCTCTGTCGAGCTCAATGCAACTGATTTCTACTTCCTGCTGAACAGACAACAACCCCTGACCCAATGCTAAAGCAACAACCTGAAGTGCTCTTCATGTCTGCTACACATCCTGCCCAGTCAGCATCTGTGAAGCCTGCTAGCTGTATACTTCCACTGCGCTCATAAACCAATCCATACTCCATTGTGCCTCTGATGTAGCGAAGCACATGCTTCGCAGCTGTCCAATGTACTCTCCGAGGTTCCACCATGAACTGACTCAAAGATTTGACTGCAAAGCTAATGTCTGGTCATGTGTTGACCAGATACATAAGTGACCCGATAAGCTGGCGATACAATGTAGGATCAAGCTCCTCTGAACTCGATGCATCAATCTTCCTCCAGTTGGTAACTAGAGGTGTGGACATGGGTCTACAGTCCTCCATCTTGAATCTCTTCAAGATCTTCACTGCATACTTCCCCTGACCAATGAAGAAGCACCCATCTCTCTGCCAAACCTACAGACCCAAGAAGTAATGCATCAACCCAAGGTCTTTCATCTCAAACTGTACTGCAAGATTGGACTTGCAGTCCCCGATTAGCCTCTCATCTCCTGTAAGAAAGAGATCATCTACATATAATACCAGTATGAGAGGTACCTCACCTGACAAGAAGTACAAGTTGTGGTCTGCCTCACTCTGTTGGAATCCCATCTCCCGTAGATAGCTTTCGATCCTCGAGTACCATGCTCGAGGTGCCTTCTTGAGCCCACAAAGAGCTCTCTGAAATCTCCATCCATGCGACTCCCTGCTCTCCACCTCGAACCCCTCTGGCTACTCAATAAATACCTCCTCCTCAATAACTCCGTTGAGGAAGGCAGTGTTTACGTCCATCAGATGAACACGTCGACCCATCTCTGCTGCCAATGAGAAAATAATCTGAATAGAAGAATATCTGGCAACAGGGGCGAAGGTCTCCTCATAGTCAATACCTTCCTTTTGTGAAAACCCCTTTGTCGCGAAGCCTGCCTTATAGTTCTCTACGCTTTTGTCTGCTGCATGCTTTACTTTGTAGATCCACCTGGATCCAACCACCCATTTTCCTTCTGGCCTCGGCACAACATCCCATACCTGGTATTTCATGATGGAGTCATACTCCTCAACCATGGCCTCTTGCCCCACATCATGTTGTGCAGCTCCTCAAAACTGGAAGGCTCACAGTTAATCAACTCCGTCATCAATGCCATATAGCTAAGTCTATCTAGTGGTTTGCTCCGCCTCATGGAGGTCTGTGGAAGAGTCACCTGCCTGGAATCCTGAACTGTGGACCTGTACCACCTAGGCCGTGGCTTAGTGTCTACTTGCTGCGGCTGTTGGATATCCTCCTCTTACTGTGGCTCATCCTCTAAATCAATGACCAAAGGATCCTATCCACCTGACTCCCTCTGACTACCAAAACCTGTGCCCTGTGTCTGTACCTGTACCTGTGGCTCCTCCAACTTGACTCCCGAGTACTGTGCTGGATGCTCCTATGCTAGTAAGTCCATAGATCTTCGTAAGGCTCTGTCCTCATCAAACTGGACATCTGTGATCACAATGATCCTCCTACGAGCCGGGATATATACATGTATGCCTTAGAAGTCTCGTTGTAACCAACTAGTAGCCCCTTCTCACCAGAAGGGTGTAGCTTCTTCCTAGTGTCAACATGAATGTGACAATAGCAGACACTGCCAAATATGCGTAGATGACTCACATTTGGTCTAGTGCCTGTGAACACCTCCTCATGTGTCTTCTTCCCCAAAGTTGAGTGGGGACACCTGTTCTGGATGTATACTGCAGTCCGAAATGCCTCGACCCATAGGAATAGTGGCAATCCCTGATCAAACAACATGGCCTTGGCTGCACTAACTAGTGTCCTGTTCTTCCTCTTCGCCACTCCATTCTTCTACGCGGTGTGAGGAACAATGTGCTCCTTCTTGATTCCCTTTGGTGAACAAAACTCCAAGAACTCCTTGGAGGTGTACTCACTCCCATTGTCTGTCCTCAAAATCCGAATCCTCCTCCCTGTCTGGTTTTCCATGAGTCTTGAACTCCCGAAACCTCTCGAAGACCTTTGACTTGGCCTTCAGGAAATGGATCCAGGTCTTCCTAGGATAGTCATCAATGAATGTGACGCAATAACTGTAGCCACTGAAAGAATGGACGCTCATAGGTCCGCAAACATCCGATTGCACCAAGTCCAAGGTCCCCTTAGACTTGTGCTCACTCTGTGGGAAAGGCTTCCTGATGTTTTTCCCTAACGCACAACTCTTGTAGTGGTTATGCTTCTCCTCCTGTACCTGAGGAACTCCAATAACTGCCTGTCTCAAATGCCTCAGTGCTCCATGATGTAAGTGTGCCATCCTCCTATGCCACAACTCACTCTGACTGCTGCTGCTGCTGACTAGAGCCTTTGCAGGTTCGAAGTGTAGTCTGTACATCTTCCCGCTCCGGACCCCAATCATTCGGTCCAACTTTTGCTCTGACCCCTTGGGCCTGATATACACTTTCCTATCTCAGAAAGTCACCAGAAAACCATTGTCCTCCAAGGTGGAAACTGATATGAGGTTCTTCGTCAACCCCAGAACATATAATACGTCAGCAAAACTGAGGGGTTTGCTAGACTCCCTCTGAAACGAAACAGTACCAACTCCTTGCGCCTGATACCGCGCATCATCTCCCAACTCAATGTGGAGCTTTACTCCACCCTCCTGCAAGCTCTTGAAGAATGATCTTTGTCTTGTCATATGACAAGATGCACCGCTATCAATGTACTAGATGTTGCTGCTAATCGAGCTTGCCATGCAAGCTATCAAGCAAAAGTCCTCATCAAAGCTCTTGCTGAACTCGTTCACCTCTGCAGAACTTGCCATTTGTGTGTTGTTGTTCTTCTTCTTGTCTGGGCACTGGGAGGCAAAGTTTCCATGCTTGTGGCAGATGAAACACTTGACCTTTGACATGTCAATGTTTTTCTTACCACCCTTCTTCTTCTTTGCCTTGCGCTTGCCATTTCCTGCTAGGGCTAGAGCCTCTTCATCCACGATCTGTGGGGCATTGCTGGATGAACCTGAACCTTGACCCATGCGGATCTCCTCCTGCACAAAGTCGTCCCGCAATCTATGCTAGTCAGGGAGCTTCTCCCTAGCCACCACACCTTTGACAAAGACGTCCCATGGCTTAGAAAAGCCATTGAGGGCTATCCGAACTAGCTCCTCATCTTTAGTATTAGAGCCGACTGCTCCAAGCTCATCCCTTATCTGTGTGAGCCTTGTGAGATAAGGCCCCACTCCTTCTCCCTTTGCCATCTTGATACTACGTAGCCTTTCCTGTAGCACCATCTTCTGGTTTTTGTTCTTACTCTGGTAAAGGCTTTCCAGAGCCTTCCACATTTCCAATGCGGTCTTCTTCCCGGAAAGGTGAGGGACTATGTGATCCTTCACCCCATCCAAGATGATCAACATGGCTCTAGAATCTACCTTCTTCCATCTTGCCAACTCTGCTGGATCTGTGGGCGCAACCTTCTGGTCATCAATGTGCTCCTCAGCATCACTAACATCTAGGATCTTGGTGATCCTCTCTTTCCAAGTAGGAAAGTTTTGTGCCCCCTGGAGTCTATCCTCGACTCTCAATTGTACAACCATAATGAAGTGTGCCTGTCAATCCCTAGAATAGATCTGCCCTTGACCTATCTAACAACCGGTGCTTTCTTTCATATCTGCTCAAAAGAGGTCTGATACCATGTAAATTTTCTTAAAACCCAACCTTGAGTTACAGTAAGCAAGTTATTTTAAAATTAACCCCAAATAATTACTGATAACCACAAATGGATTTCTTCACAAATATTGCAGCAGAAAATAAATACTGAGAAAAATAGAACGACATTCACATCAATAGAGACACCAATATTTTTGGGTATGAAAACCCCCGGAAAAACCCAAGATGGGAAAACCGATGCAGCAGTTTGAGGAGATATTTTTATTAGCAAGATATAGAACAGTACAATCCAAAAATCGATTTTACCCAACCTGGCAAAATCGTACAACTGAAACTCACAGAGAAAACCCCAACTAGATCGCACGGACCCTGCGTCAGCGTGTACGGCCTTTGCATTGGTGTACAGCCTCTCTGCGTCACCCGTACGGTTGCTGGTGTCACTCGTACAGCTGCTTGCAGCATTCGTACGGTTGACCCTGCGTCGGCTTGTACAACCTCCCTGTAAACTTGTATGGCCTCTTCGATTTGCATCTGTTGATCTGTCAACCTCCGGATAGATGATCTTTAGTCTCACCCTCTGCAAACTTGTCCTGCAAACTTTTCTTTCTTACTCTCCGGTTGAATGCTATGAGCAAGAAATCTCAACTGTGTGTATGTGTGTCCTCTCTACCAAATCAATCTTCCTTTTAACTCAATGGCCAAGCAAAAACCCTAACTTCCCACTATGGATCAATGGATGAGATCCTCCGATGAGATCAATGGCCAAGATTAGATTAGTCATCACTTAAATTATTTTCACTTTAACTTTATAAAAAGTAACTCCATTAAGTCAACTAATAATTAGATCACATAATGCACTTTTCCTAAGTCTAAACTTTGAAGTTTGGATAAAGGCATTAATCCATTTGGCTTCCCGTTTTATGTCTTCTAGCATGCAAGGACACATGCAAATGATAGAAGACCTTCCTTGTTGCCACTTTCTAACATGAAGCAGCAAGGACAACAATATATGTCCAAAATAGAATATCCCATAGTGCACTTGGGTTCAAAACACCCGAAGAGATGTTCACAGGAAAGAAGACAGAGGTAAGTCATCTCAATATATTTGGTTGTCCAGTGTTTGTTCATATTCCAAAAGAGAAAAGAACCAAGTCGGATTCTTCCGGAAAGAAAGGAAACTTTGTTGGATTCTGTGAGGTCTCCAAGGATTTCAAAATTTATATACCAGGCTACCATCACATGGAGATTAGCAGGGATGTAACAGTAGATGAAGATGCAGCTCTCAAGAAATCCAGAAAGTGCCAGCATGAAGAAGTATATGAAGAAGATGTAGCTCCCATAGTTGCAAAAGTTGCACCCTCTCCCGATGACGAGACTCTGGAAGATCATGATATGTTGGAGCCCCATGAACCTCCACCCATGACTATCTCTCGTGAGAGAAAGCCAACTTGGGCTCGAGAAATTATTCAAGATGCAGAGAAGTATGGGGCTCCAGAAGGCTCCTCGAGAGAAAGCAAGAAGCCAAAGCCATTTTGATTCGAGGTGTCAAACATTGCCTTTGCTGTCTTCTTCTAAGAAATTTGAGGAATCAAATGATCCTTGACTGAATCTATTAGGATCCTCCTTGTCTTGGCATCATTCTTCTTCCACCGAGTCTTCTCTGCTTCTTCAGGTTTTGACACTCCATTCACAACAACATTTATTAGATCATTTTCTTCTAGAGCAATAAGCACTCTAGACTTCCATGAATGGAAATTTGAAGCTCCATCAAGCCTATCTTCAACCTTGATGCTTGACATTTTGACTGAGAAGCAGAACTGCAGCTTGGATAAAAAACCCTAGCAGGAGCTAGATCAAAAATGAACTTTGGATTCTTGGAAAACCACTTCCATAGATGAATTCTCCCTCCTAAGACGACTTGAAATAGCCTCCTTTTCTTCTTGATCTGTGGTCAGAACAGTGAGAACCAACAAACTCTAATTCTCGACCTGCTGCAGTAATTAGGTCAAAATTTTGACATCTTCAGAATGGAATTCTGCTTCCAAAGGAAACTTCGCCTTCCTAGGGCGAGCTCAACGATGCTATGGCCGAACCAAATTAGTGGATGAAAAATATGAAGAAATAACAAACCCTAGTTCCGGCAATAGTCTCCTTTAGTACTGCTCTGAAACCATGTTAGATTTTTAATTATAGCTGTATAATTTTCATCTCTTTCAACTTACAAACAATAGAGGATCACTGAAAGAACAACTATGCACAGAAATAATAGACACAAGATTTTATCCTGGGAAAACCCAAACCCGAGAAAAAACCAACAACCCTTTCTTACTCAGAGATTTAGTACAATAAAGATAAAAGTACAAGAAGAATAGATGCCCAAAGAAAACTGCTGCAAAAGTCTTCTGCTACACTAAAAGTCTAACTTCTTCACTTGAGAGAACTTGCTTGAGGTGTGTGTTAAATGGGAGGGCGACTCCTCTATTTATACTGCACTTTTGAGTGATTTTTCCAATTGGGCCGACTTGACTTCTTTAGTGGGCAGTGTTGCCCATTGTTTGGGGCAGTTTTACCCACTGCTTTCTGTGGGGCCGACTTGTCTCTTTTGTGAATATAAAAATACATTTTATTTATTTATTTTGTAGGTCGGCTTTAGCTAGTGAGGATACCTCACGTAGCTACAAAAACAACAATAACGATTACACTTGATATGCTTCAGGAATCCATCACACACTCTTATCCAAGAAGTATATAACAAACAAATATCTTGTTGTCAATCCCCAAGGCAATTTGAATCCTTACCACCACTCTCTTTTTTTCTTTTTCCTTTTTAATACTACAAAAATTTTCCTTGATCACCATTCTAGTTACTTTTGACATAGACAGCAATGAACGAAGACCTTGCTTAGTCTTGCCATCTTGTTCATTCCATTTTGTAGGCATTAATCGCGTAGGTTTTAGAAGTCCTGACTAGTTTCCCAATTCTCCAATGTTGGCACCCTCCTCGCAATACCGAGAGAATATATTATTTTTAACATTTTTAGCTCCAAGCATGTTGCATATGTAATATAAATAAAGCTAGCCCCAAGGGATTTGCTCAGTTGGTTTGACCTCTTTTGCTAAGGCGTAATTCCCAGGGAGTTCATAGGATCAGTTTCCATTGATTCTTGTGAGGTTACCAACTGCTGTTGGGATCAGATCTTAGAGGTGCATGAATACCTTTTTTAATAACTGTTATTGCCTTCTCTTCTTTGGCTGGATGGGATGCAGCTACCTTTTTTATTTTAGCTCTGACATTATTGCTGTGCAATTTGTTATGAACGTGCTATGCTACGGGAAATAAATTTCTTGTGCTATTTCTATTCTTGTATATGTCAATTATTTTCCAAGAATAATCTAATGTGAACCTTTTGCTGCAAATAAAATCAGTTTTTGCGTCGGATGGCTCAACCATATGACAAGGCAGGTAGTGGTGACAAGAAAACATTGTTATCACAGGAAGATTTGGAGAAGATGGAGGGTAAAACAGCCATTTTTTGAGATGTCAGAAAATATCTCCAGTATTGCAAGATTGCAATCACTAGCAGTGAGCTTACAGCATTGAGTTGGATAGCGACAATTTAGTGTAATTGTAGGAAACTTACAAAATGAGTAAGCTTCCTCAAGGGGTGAAAATTTTGTAATTTTGTCTAATATTTTTGCGTATTTATATCTTGGCCTTTCAGAAAGCATCTAATGTGCTCTTTGTATATCCCCCTTTCTTTTTCAGGAAGGAAATAGGGTCATGGAGTATGTTAGAATATGGAAAAATTTAATAAAGAGCTTTTACGTGCTTTTATATTATCCGCAGTACTGCATGATGTTTAGTTGTAATTAGAAAGCGCTACGAGCTTGAATCTTCTCGATGACCCACATTTGACATTTAATGCTATTCTACTGAATTTTCAACTATGCTATCAGTTGTAATATCAAGCAATCTCAAAAAGCTAATGTGTTGAACTCTACAGATTAACATTTTTGATAATGACATCTTATTATAACGTTTTGATGTCTAGTGTTCCTAATGGCTAGCTCGAATTTTAGAAAGCTTCTAATGTGCTCTCTTTCTTCTCGAGGAAGGAAATAGGGTGACTGGAATCTCATGTAACATTGTCAAATTTTAATGGAATATGTTAAATTATGTCAAAATTTAGCTTAAGAGCTTGTACATGCTATTACGTATGTTATTTACAGTTCTGCATGATGTATAGTTGCAGTTTAAAATCTACCATGTTTTAAGACCTTGAATCTTCTCAATGATCCATTTTGACAGTTTAGTCTATGGTATATTTTTAATAATATGGTAACAGTGGTCTATTGTATTTTCAACTATGCTATTAATGGTAACATCTAGCACTGTCAAAAGCTAATGTGTGCAACTTTTAATAATATGGTAACAGTGGTCTATTGTATTTTCAACTATGCTATTAATGGTAACATCTAGCACTGTCAAAAGCTAATGTGTGCAACTCTACAGATACGAACAGATCCCTACAATCTATTGGTGTCTTGAGTGTACCTGCCAGCTTCTACAATCCGTCACTGGCTTACAAGGCCACAAAGCCATATATATGATACGTATTGTTCAAATATAAGAAATACAACCTATGAACTAGCTAATAGGTGGAATAGCGTGGGGTTGTTTGCACAATGTTGTCTAGCCGTGATCTTATGTTAAATATAAGTTAATTATTAATTGCTATTTAATATATCTAGATACGAATTATAAAGCAATGGTAGCATTTACTTTACCTTAAAGCTTTGGATAAAGTTATTAAGCTATATGGGTATACATATAAGCATTTCATTGCATTTATATTATATCCTTCATCAAATCTACATTGTAACATCACAGATGCAATTTGACATTTTTAGAACAATGTTGCATGAGGGCACTTCCCTTGTGTTCCCTTCTTTCTCGGGGTTGAGAGACTAAATCGTCCCTTGGAAGGGGAGATTCCTGAGGATGTGGTGGTGTTCTCGTTCATCCCCTAGAAGTTTCCTCCCAAGGATGGGAAGGTTTGCGAGACATCCCTTGATGGTTTCAGGGATATGTGGATATATTGTATCCAAACAGATAATGTGGCATTGCTCTGAGAAACATGATTGCTCTGTGCAATACTTGGATCATGATAAGTATTATTTATGCAATTGGTGTAGTTGTGCCATGATATTATGGTGAAATGATTGGGCTCCATTTTCTTTGGGATGCCATCAAGCGTTGTTCTTGAGTTGAATGATGTTTTGTTTCTTCTTAATTTGAAGAAGAATATTCTTTTAGTTTCTTGAATAAAAAGTTTTGGTGTAAAGTTGCATTTGAAGGACAAAAATGCACATATAATAATTGTAGGCTAACAAAGACTTTGGCTTAAGGTCTATGGGATGGTGGCCTATACAAATCACCAGCCCATCTTGTGGCATCTTATGGCATTTGTACATGATATCGTGATGTTTGAGAAGATGAAATGGTGGGATGCCATCATTGAGGAGTTTAAGCCCATCCTCAAATCTAAGAGATTGTATCAAGATCTATGGGGGAATCAATGATTGATTTGAAATGGTTGTACAAGATTAAACATGGTAGTAATGGGAGTATTGAAAAATACAAGGTAAGGTTTGTTGCATGAGGGTTCTCACAGAAAGAGGGAGTCAATTATGACAAGACATTTGTTGCAAAGTATATTTTTATCCGAACCATTCTTGCATTAGCAACATGGTATGGGTGGTATTTATATCAAATGGATGTAAAACAACCTTCTTTGGACTGTGTGATTGAAGAAGTGCACTTAAATAAACTCAGAGGTTTTGAGGTGCATAGGCGTGATATCCACGTTTGTAGGTCAAAGAATGTCCTTTATGGGTTGGGTTGAATCAGGTTTTTTGAGCCTAGTATTGTAGGATAGATGAGTGCCTACTAAGCTTGGGATTTACCAGGACTAGTGCTAATCTAAATCTTTGTTCTTCATATGATAAAGTTGATTTGGATGTCTTGTTGTATATGTAGATGACCTGATCATTATAGGTTGTTAAGAGACACTTATTATTGTTGAAATATTGTAACTTCGAAGAATATTCTATTTGTACTTTATTATTATTATTCGGAGATGTTTTATTCCTCCGTCGAGATGTATTTATTATATTTAATAATGTAAAGTCATTGAGGTAAAACCTCCCATGTAAGTCGGGGCATTAGTTTCCCTATAGTCAGTTGTAATGGGGTGTTTAAGTCCCCTAGAGAAGTTGGCTTGCTTAGTAATTGGTCATTTAGTTATGAGGCCGACCAAGCTGGGTAAATTTCAAGTG
This sequence comes from Larix kaempferi, assembly GCA_027924585.1. Classification (NCBI taxonomy): domain Eukaryota; kingdom Viridiplantae; phylum Streptophyta; class Pinopsida; order Pinales; family Pinaceae; genus Larix; species Larix kaempferi. The sequence continues at coordinate 4,257,911 of BSBM01001483.1, read as the reverse complement.
GGAGATAAAGTATAAATAGAGGAGGTGTGCTCCTCATTTGACACACACTCAGTTGTGGATTGCGCATTAGGAGAGAGAGAGAGAGATATCTATGGAGGAGAAGGAGCTCTTGTTTGGGCATTTCATCTTTGTACTTTTTGGTCATCTATATTGAGAAAGTTTTGCTGGATTTTCTATCCCATGAGGGTTTACCAGGATAAATTTGTGTCTCTTGTGTTTATGTTGTGCTTGTTATTCTTTTAGTGATCCTGTATATGCTATTGTTGTGAAATTGAATTGAATACTGATGTTATCTATCTTAGCATATTGAATCTTAACATGGTATCAGAGCTAGCATGAAGGAAGGCAATGTATGGCATTTACGACACTTGTTTCACTTGCGACAATTTGAAAGCTATGGCTTTGTATAGCAAAACCTAGTCATCGTGGAACTTTCGCTATTAATAACTTTTGGCGAAGGTTCAGGATCTGAAACTTGGACAGGTCGAAGATGACATGTTTCTATTTCTGGTGTCTGAGTTTCAGCCTCAGTTTCGTTGTACTTTGTGAGATATGATCTGTACAAGTTAGGGTTTCTACCTCTTCCAGAATGCAGCCCTAAACAGGTGACCTAGGGAAAAATGTCATATCTCGGGATTGGAAGCTCCAAATGGAATTCCGTAAAATGTGACAGTTAGGGCACAGACTCTAGTTTCACAGGTCCGAGTATCAGAGGCCGAAGTTGAAACAATGACACGTGGCACTCCGTACAAGTTTGCTATGTTGTTTCATGCCATAAACATGTCATGTTGGGAAAATTAGAATATCTCTCTCATGGAGAATCCATTGAAGCTCAAATCTGTGGGGTTGAAAAGATGACAGGTCAAGCTACCACAATCCAAAGTTTCAGACCCTGAGGATCCGAAATTTCAGAGATACACCAGAAACAATACGACACATCTGAAATAACTCAACAAAGGAAATCAAAGAAGAGGAGGAAGAAGCTCTCACTTAGGGTTTTCAGTTTATTTTTGGTATGGCATGACTTCATACAATGCTAGAGACACTTGATGCAACATTGAAAAGTTTGAAGATGAATTTGGAATCCATTCATCATAGATATTTATCTTTCATCAAAATGTTGTGGGAGGAAGGAAATTAAAAATTAGAGTTTCCGGATTCTACAAGTAAGAAGAAACCTTAGTAAAAGTATGAATGCATGTGAATGATAAAAGACATTCATTGATTAGGGTTATGACACTTACGATTGTACTAATGCACCTGTGGTGTTGTATGAGGATGATGTTGTTCGCTAACATGAAAGGTACATCAAGAAAGACAAATCAAGTTCTAGATCAAGAATATATGACCATGATAACATGAAGACAAAGACTCATCCATAGTCATTGATGACATAGAAGCTCTACTTACAAGGATGGATAGAAGTTCAAAGACATATAATCATGATATTATCATAAAGGGAAAAATAGAGATCAAGAGGGAGGCAAGCACACAAACATAAAAGATAAGTATTTGGGTTGTTATTTGAATTACTTCTTGAATCTCTGAATAGTTAATGATATTGCTCGTAATAGTTGTATGCATATTTGTATTCCTAGAATATATCAAGCATAGTGTAAGCATTCATATGGCATTGAACAATATACTACTAATATGCATATGATGGGTAAGTTGGACAAACATTGCATTGTTGCTTGTCTAGAATGAAACCTCTTTGCTAACATGCTGGGAGTTGTGCACGGTCTTGATAGTATGTTTTGGTAGAGATGGAAGGAATCTAGATAGACACTATATGCATACAAGATATGGAAAAGTGTTGTGCCAAAGTATTGGTCAAGATAGTTGCATAACTATGTGAATCATATCAGTATGCATAATAGGTTATCATTGAAATCTCAACATGATTTGATGATTATGAAGTGTCACTAATTATGCAGTTGAATTTGATTTGTAGGAAAGATCGTGCGCTATGATTTACAAAAGAAGGATGATGAACACTTGTTCCAAAGAACAAGTGATGACTGTTCAATAAGAAGACTTACAAATCAAACATACTATAGAAGTACAAAGGAAGACTCGTGGCTAGAGGATTCTCTTAGAAAGGATCATGACGAGATGTTTGCTCCAGTGGCTAGACACACTTCTGAAGATAGATTACACCCATGGATGACAAGATCGTTCTCTTGAATGGTGTAATTGAAGAAGAAGTGCATATCGAGCAAACTCTCAGGTTTCGATAGAGAATCACATGATTAAAGAAGGCTTCGTACGGGTTCAACAGGTACCCAGGATTGATAGTCATTTGATGAGCTTGATGATCATCACAGGTGATGCGGATTTCAACCTTTGCTACAAGGATGAAGATGGTTTCTATATACAAATGACATGCTTCTCTCAGATGGATGCAAGAAGGAACTCACCATAGAGTTCGAGTGATCTTGAGGCTCATATCAGCAGACCCATCTGATGAGAGATGGCACGGATAGATATGCAGAAGATCACTCAATGCAGAGCATGAATGGTGTTCAGTCATAGAGGGAGGACAATACTCAGATGTAGAAAACTCCACTTTAGAGGGAGCAGATATCAGAGTTAAAGAATCTTGGCATGATTCTTGTGATTAGATATGTGGCTGAGATTAGATGAGATTTTTCCTTAGCCAAGGAAAATGTGAAGTAGAGATATGGGATGATGGACAGTGGTTTCTACAGTTTATAGACATAGGAATGGTTCGCTGATGTATTTGATGAATACCAAGACAGATATATGCCTTGCTGTGAACACCTTGAGTTAGTATCTAGTTGAGCCTAGACGTGTTCACCTAGCAGTTGCAAAGCATGTGATGAGGTACCTGAAAGGTACGATAGACTTTGGTCTATACTATGTTGGAGATCATGACTACAGATTGTATGGTTATACAGATGCGGATTGGGCCGAAAGTGTCTCAGATAGGAAGAGCACCTTAGGTGGATGTTATTGTCTGGGATCCGCCATGATCTCATGGTTTAGCAGGAAGTAGTCCAGTGTTCCATGATAAGTCAAAGCACATAGAGATCTGATATTTCTATATACGGGATATGGTGCAGAAGGGAGCTATAAAGTTCGAGTATGTGAGCATTGATGAGCAAGTTGCTGATGTATTGACCAAACCTCTGTCTCGAGTAACGTTTGAGTATTTTCGAGACAAGCTTGGTGCAGTTCAAAAGGACCCTCCTCGAAAGGGGGAGTGATGAGGTCGATGATGAGGATGCTTGTACTGACAATGAGGTCGATGATGAGGATGCTTGTACTGACGATGAGGTCGATGATGAGGATGCGTGTACCGACGATGAGGTCGATGATGAGGATACCTGTACTGATGATGAGGTCGATGAGTGGTCCTTAGACTTGGTCTAAGTTGACGAGTGGATTGCATCATCCCTAGACTTTAGTCCTAAATGAATCCAGAGACTTGTGTCTTCGTGAGTGGTCCTTAGACTTGGTCTAAGTTGACGAGTGGATTGCATCATCCCTGGACTTTAGTCCTAAATGAATCCGGAGACTTGTGTCTTCGTGAGTGGTCCTTAGACTTTGTCTAAGTTGACGAAGGGATTGCATCGTCCCTATACATGGTGTGGTGTCTTAAAGTGATAGGGATTGATCATCCCGTAAATAGATCATGATTGCATCGTCCTTAGACATGGTGTGGTGTCTTAAAGTGATAGGGGTTGATCATCCCATAAGTAGATCATGATTGCATTGTCCTTAGACATGGTGAAGTGTTTTAAAGTGATAGGGATTGATCATCCCGTAAGTAGATCAAGATTGCATTGTCCTTAGACATGGTGTGGTGTCTTAAAGTGATAGGGATTGATCATCTCGTAAGTAGATCAGGATTGCATCGTCCTTAGACATGGTGTGATGTCTTAAAGTGATAGGGATTGATCATCTCGTAAGTGGATCAAGATTGTATCATCCTTGGACTTATGTCCTAAAGTGAGGGGGATTGATCATCCCGTAATTGGATCATGTGTGTTGCAGATGATGATCCTATTGATCGAGAGATCTAGATGATGCTGTTGATCGAGAGATCCAGATGATGCTGTTGATCGAGAGATCGAGATGATGCTGTTGATCGAGAGATGCAGATGATGCTGTTGATCGAGAGATCCAGATATTGATGATGCTGTTGATCGAGAGATCCAGACGATGCTGTTAATCGAGAGATCTAGATGATGCTGTTGATCAAGAGATCCAGATGATGATGTTGTTGTAGATGATCGAGTGATCGAGTGCTGCAAAAGATGAAGACTCAGTACTGTAGATGTTGATGTTCCAGTATTGAAGATGTTGAAGATGTTCCAGCAGTCGTTCTAGTTGCTAATGATGATTGAAGAAAACTTCCGATGATTTATAGATGTATCACTATGATGTTGTTGATGACCTCTCCTTGCTCCTGCAGATGTTGTTAGAATACCCTTCTCATTGAGGGGGAGTGTTGAAATATTGTAACTTCGAAGAATATTCTATTTGTACTTTATTATTATTATTCGGAGATGTTTTGTTCCTTAGTCGAGATGTATTTATTATATTTAATAATGTAAAGTCATTGAGGTAAAACCTCCAATGTAAGTTGGGGCATTAGTTCCCCTAGAGTTAGTTGTGATGGGGTGTTTAAGTCCCCTAGAGAAGTCGGCCTGGTAAGTAATTGGTCATTTAGTTATGAGGTCGACCTAGCTGGGTAAAATGTCAAGTGAGAGATAAAGTATAAATAGAGGAGATGTGCTCCTCATTTGACACACACTCACTTGTGGATTGCGCATTAGGAGAGTGAGAGAGATATCTATGAAGGAGAAGGAGCTCTTGTTTGGGGATTTCATCTTTGTACTTTTTGGTCATCTATATTGAAGAAGTTTTGCTGGGTTTTCTACCCCACGAGGGTTTCCCAAGATAAATTTGTGTATCGTGTGTCTATGATGTGCTTGTTATTCTTTCAGTGATCCTGTATATGTTATTGTTGTGAAATTGAATTGAATACTGATGTTATCTATCTTAGCATATTGAATGTTAACAATTATGTGGTGTAAGTAGAAGTTGGCAAGTGCATTTGATATACGAAGATTGGTCTATTGTATTACTTTTGAGATTGAAGGTTTGGCGGGGTGTATGACAGGTCTTAGGGCAAGGGAAGTACATCTTGGAGATGATTGATTGCATACCATTGGCCAAACCTATGGTGCCAAATTTGAAGTATATATGTGATTAGGATGCTAATTTGGTTGACCCTACTTTGAACAAGTAGTTGATTAGTTGATTGATGTATCTTGTGAATACCATGCCAATTTTTTTCTATGGTATGAAACCTTGAGTCAGTTTATACTCCAAGTCCTTGGGTGCTTGGGAAGCATGTGCTCAATTAATTGAAGGGCACGATCCATTTTGTCATCAAGTATACAAGAGATGGAGGACTACAAATCCATGGATTTAGTAATTTACAGTGGTTAGGAGACATTCTACAACTCCATGGATTTAGTAATTTATAGTGATATGAGACATTGGCACTCAAAATACTGTTTTTGGGTTTTATTTAAGCTTTGGATTACCTGAGATCTTGGTTGAACATGAATCAAATGTTAGTTACATTAGTTTAATAGAGGTTGAGTATATAACAAATTGTTTAGTTAGTTGTGAGGAGGCTTGGCGTAGCAAGATGTTAGCAACTCTGGGTGATATGGAGTTAGAGCCAACGATTTTGTATTGTAAAAATAAAAAAGTTTTGTCAAACTTTGAAAAGTTTGAAATGTCTACAAGGAAGGGTAATATGGAGTTGGAGCCAACCATTTTGCATTGTGAAAATCAAAGTTTTGTAGACTTTGAGAATCAAGTGTTCCAAATCAAATCAAAGTTTAGTCCAACTTTGAGAAGTTTGAAATGTCTACAAAGAAGCTTGGTGTTGGAAAAAACCTTGTCTATCCATTATTTTGTTATAAATGTTAATGAATCAGAAGTTTGTTATGTATTATTTCTGTATAGTTTTAACTTATATATATATATTATTAATCATTTATTAATATTTTAAATATAAAATATGAATATTATATAAAAATTAAAAAAGAATTGAATTAAATATTGTTATTTATTTATATCAAAAATAATACTTTGCATTGTTCGTACCAAATCTATAACATTAATTATATTTTAGAGATTTTCTTTCTTTATAGAAATCATTATCACTGTAATTAAATTAAAAATAACTTAATAATTTATATAATTGTTGTAATTTTAATTAAATAAAAACTAATATTCATTTTATATAAAATTATTTTAAAATTCAAATATATAAACTGTTTTATATTTTTCTTTTATTGATAAAGTGTATGAACTATTTATGATGTAATTTTCAATTAAAAAAATGTATGGATTAATTTTTTAAAACGTGTGTAGATTGTATTGATATTTAAAAAAATATGGGGTAGAGGGGGTTGTGGTATGACTGTCCAATTATATAAAATCAAATAAACTAGTCCAAATATTTTCCAGTGTTTTCAGCTTTTTAACTATATTACTATCAATTTGCTGAAAAGACAAAATTTTACTGCAATTACTGACTATTTGACCGGTATATAACCTTAAAAATTGACATAGAATCAGTAGTCTTACAAAAAAATGCAAAAGCAGATTAAGTAAAGTAAGGGCCTTAGTTGGTAGTGACCTAAGGCCCTTACCTCTAATGGGAATCCTTTAGATGACCAACATCAGAAGATAAGTGAGTTCAACTGCTTTAGTTGGTAGTGTTCTTTTCCACTTTTTCTTCCTATTTTCCTTCTTGTTGATGTGGTTCTATGGAGCCAACAGATAATTCTAGAGAGGAAGACTGCCTCAAAGCCATAAAATTAGGGTGCTCTTATTGTAGGTTCTTGATTTTAGCTTGAAGATCCTTGATTACCTCTACTTGCTCAATAGTTTTATTATTTGATGCTTCCAAACCTGCTTTCAGAAGGATGGTCTTGGATTTGTATTGATCTATTTGCCCTTTCCTCCAAGTCTCCATCTTTTCCATTGCCCAAGCAATTGTGTCCTTCCCTTCATCGAAAACCCTTTCACATTTGCAAAGAGAGTTGATGAATCACACCTCCATGTTTTCCATAGCAGTAGCGTTTGTATTGAGGTGGTTCAACTAAATATGACTATGATCTTGGAGCTGCTAGAGCTCAAAATTTTTGTTGCAAGGTCTCAATGTCGTAGTTTTTCTTATATATTTTTTACTAGTTATAAAATTGAGACCAAGTGTTGAGACCCAAAGATATTAGTGTGCACATCACCACGACTCAGGTGGACCCTTCTCAGATCTAGAGGATTAGCAATTTTCGTGTTTGGTTACAAGAAATTATACTCAGATTTTACATAATGACTAAATCTGAGAGGTGACTTGGTGCAAATTGAGGATGAAAATTGAGGATTAATATTCTTCCCATGGAGAGTTTGGTCGACTTTGCAATATATGAGAGGGACAATCACAATATTACCTAGGAAAGACACTACCAATTGGGTTAATCAACAAGACAATGTTGTGCTTCTAGGACATTTGATTTCAACTAATTATACCCTGGCTTGAGATAATGACTCAAACTAAGAGGTGAATTTACTAGGGAATTATTTTGGTTGTGGAGAATCTGATTGATTTTGCAAAATATGAGAGGAAGAATCATCGATGTACCCATACAATACACACTACCATTTGAGTTAGACTCATAGCCAACATGACTGGGCACAAAACCAATAGGACTAGCTACTAGATACTAAATTAACAAGACAAAGTCGTGTTTCCAGGACAGAGTGAAACCATCAACTAATTTGATTTCAAATGAATTGAGAAGTAACCGAACTAGGAATAAAATTAGAAGAGTGAGACATGGAAATGCGTAACTGAGGTTGGAACTTATTGAAACAACAAAGAGCCCGAAGGAAGTCACCTTCGAATAAATAGTCCTTAGCTTGTGTTTGTTTTTCACTGTTATCAATCATTCGGAATTGCAGGGATGGTGGAGCTGATATCTAGAGTACCGAATAGGTATTTAAGTCCCACATGCCTGGTGTATAGGGGAGCGAGCCACCATAAAATCACCTTGATTACAATGAAGTCTATATGCACGGTGAGGTGTGTGACATATCTCTCAATCATTTTCAATGTGCAAGCTTATCATATGACTAGGGAGAGGAAGAGAAATGGAACCAAATGCTTAGCGTATAGAAAAATACCCTTCCCCCCTTTTTCTATAATTTTTCCTGGATTTAGATGACTACAATCTCGATAGACATGAAAACAATGGATCTCATTAAACATTTTCATTGTTTTTTAGACACAGTGTTATCCTTCTTAGGTGATTCTCTCTTGGTAGACTTCCTTCTCGTGTGTGCTTGATGGTGATCATGGAATCTTTGATCACTATGAGCAATTTGATTCCTCGTGTTCACGATGTGAAGTCCTGTCCATAGAGCTAAAATTTCAGCATGATTGTTAGATGACACTCCTAAGCCCCAAGCATAGATATCTTCTTTGTGTCCCTCGAGGTCGTAGAGCACTCCCCGCACCTACCACCCCAAAATATTGGAGAATTGACCTTGCTCTGATACCAATTGAAGGTTTGTCATTACACCAAAACTAGAGCTCTAACAACTGAGCTAAATGGTTGCCTATAAAATGTATGGAATATGTATGATATCATTTTCAACTAAAAAATATAAAATGCACATGATATAAATTATTCCAAGTATAAATTTTAATTATTTTTAAAAATTAAAATATAATTTTATAATAGTTTTCAAAGAAAAAGTTTAAACCCTAACTAAAATGACAAATTATAAAATCTTATTAATGGCTATTAAGATATCCCAAATGATATTTGATTGATTAGTTATGAATTTGATATTTGATTGATTAGTTATAATGTAATGTTTGAAATTGAAAATTTATATTTATAATAATTATATATTTGTTATTTCACCATTTATATTTGGAAAAAATTATTATTAACTAAAATGACAAATTATTAAATTTTATTGATTGCTATTAAGGTATCTCAAATGATATTTTATTGATTAGTTATGAATTTGATATTTGATTGATTAGTTATAATGTAATGTTTGAAATTGAAAATTTATATTTATAATAATTATATATTTGTTATTTCACTATTTATATTTGTAACAAAATATTATTGTTTTAAATTTTCATTCTAATTTATTGCGTATAGAATGTGATACATTATGGCATTATATATATATATATATATATATATATATATATATATTGCAACTAGGGGAATTGACAATTGAGATAGGGATGGTACTCGCGTGACACAGTGTCCAGGGGTCCAATCTTGTCCACTGCCACTATACCACTAGGTGCACCCACACAGCTTGCAAGCAAGGGGCATGGGTAAGCCAAGGTGATTTGAACTCGTGACCTCCATTTATAGCATGTCCTTCATATCAAGTAAATCGTTGGTCGAGCTACACCCCCACAGGCTACAACATGATATATATTATAATTAACACAATTGTATATTTTTTTTGAAATGCTTATCTATCTCAATTAAATGCGCAATGAAGTAAAGGATAAAAACAGGGAGAAGGATATTTTAATTATTTAGTTTTAATTCAAGTGATATCATAAATTTTAAAATATAAGCAACAAAACTTTCTTAACTTTCAAATTTTATGTATTAAAAATCCACTTTATTACTAATAATTAAATGATAAAATGTTATAGAAAAAATTCACTTAAATTAAAAAATACGATACTTTATAACTAACAAGATTGAAAGTGTAAAAAACTACTTTGAATAAAAATGGTAACCTCGTATTAAAAATCCACTTTATTACTAATAATTAAATGATAAAATGTTATAGAAAAAATTCACTTAAATTAAAAAATACGATACTTTATAACTAACAAGATTGAAAGTGTAAAAAACTACTTTGAATAAAAATGGTAACCTCGTATTTTTAATGGAGTTCAAATATGCCACAAAAGATTACCTTTACAAAAATGAAAACTATGTAGGGAATCATGTTACATTCTCTAAGGTTTGTAAAAACTCCAAGCTAATTGATTTGTATCGATCGAGAATGCCATATTTATGTAAGAGGAGTGACCCTTGGTTCCATATTCCAAATGTACGTTTCTCATTTTCCTATGACTCTTCAGATTCCTTATGACTCATCGTAACTAAATGTTTAAAATATTTATATTTCCATCATAATTTTGTAGGATTAGGTTTTCAACATCCTCCTCATTCAAAGGAGTGTTCATGAATCCAAGCATCTTTTTGAACTTTTCATGCCTTTCTCTTCCAAGCGCATTGGTGAAGATGTCTGCAATTTACTCATTTGTGGAACAATGTCTCAAATGAATTGTCTTGGCCTCTACATGATATCGAATCAAATGGTACTTTGGGTTTATGTGATTAGCTCTATCACAGAATCTGGGATTTTTGGATAACTTGATGGCATAAGTATTATCAATTAGTAGAGGAGTGGAGTTCATCTATGTTTCCTGCAAATCTTCAAGTATTTCCCTGACCCACACAATCTTCTTTGCTTCTTTTTCCACAATGACATATTCTGTCTCTATTGTGGAATCTACCGAAATAGACTGTTTGCATGATCTCCAAGAGACAACTATTGATCCAAGACTCATGAGGTAGCCTAAAGTAGACACTCCATTCTCTTTGTTTCTATCAAAGGCATCCACCTTAGAATATCGGAGTCCTGAAATCTCGAGTCCCCTTCAAGTATTTTAGAACTCTTTGTAGAAGACCAATGCCCTTCATAGGGTTTTTGCATGAACTTGGAAAGGATCTCGATAAAAAATGAAATATCGGGTCTGGTGGTGGTAAGGTAGATAATACTCCCCACAAGTTGTCTGTACTTGGTTGCATCCTCAAATTCATTCCATTCTTTTGATGTGAGATTCATCTTTTGTTCCATTGGAGTAGAGAGAGGGTTACACTCTGTCACGCCAAACTTGTTCAATACTTCTCCAATGTACCTCTTTTGGGAGATGAATATGTACTTTGGATTCTAGGTCACTTCAATTCCCAAGTAGTAGTGAAGATGTCCCAAATCTATCATCTCAAATCCTTTCCTCAATTCATTATTTATGGATGCGATGTAGCTTTCATTATTCCATATCATCAACATATCATCTACATACACCACAATGTATACAACAAATCTTTCAATTTTCTTTAAACAATGTTGCATCATCAAGATTGAAGTGTTTGAAATTTAATTTCAGAAGATGCTCAATTGGCTTTTCATACCATGCACGAGGTGATTGTTTCAGGCCATACAAGACTTGGTGAGTTTGCATACCTTTTGTTCTTTCCCCATCACAACAAAGCCTTATGGTTGAGGCACGAAGACATTCTCTTTCAAGTCTCCATTAAAGAAAGAAGTCTTCACATCCATTTGATGAAATTTCCATAGGAAATATAGTGTGGATGATAGTCCATTTTGTTGTGGGGGAGAAAGTCTCCTCATAGTTAAAGTCTTATTTTTGTACAAAACCTTTTGCGACAAGCCTCGCCTTATGTTTGTAAGTGAGCCATCTAATTTGTACTTGTTTTTGTAGAGCCACTTGCAACCAATTGGTTTGGTTCCAAATGGAGGTTCCACCAACTTCCATGTCTCATTCTTAATGAGAGCATCATATTCATTCTGCATGGCTTATTTCCACTCATCATGAGCAACAACTTCTTCAAAGGAAGTTTGTTCAAGGTTAGTAGATAATTTCAATTCACAATCATATGAAAAATCTATATCTTCTACATCACATAAATTTGAATTATTTGCATCTCCTCCATCTTCTTGCCATGTTGAACTTCTGGTAGGCTTGTATTTATGGCTTCATTAGGATGAACACTTTCAAGTGTCTTCATGACTCCCTTTGGAACTTTCTATGAGGATCTAGGTTGCTTAGTTGGTGGCGCTTAATTCTAATTTAACCTGTCCTATTTTCAGATGCATCTCTTAGTGGATTGTCCCATCACAATGTGAATCCAACCTTAAGTGGGTTTGGGCCTAAACGGTTAGCTTGATCGTCTCATTTCTCATTGACCATGAATTTTCACAAAGCGATCATGATCCAAACACAAAAAATTATCTGGTATGTCAATGAATGTACAAGTCTCATCATGCCCACCACTTCTGGTAGGTAAATTCTTAAAAATGTGATTGCATATTATAAAATGGACCATAAGCATATGTATATATGTATGCATATTACTTTTGAATAATGTTCTATGTGAAGCATGCAAGACTCAATTCACAACTAATCTTAAACACAAATCCATAAAAGCTAACCAAGAAAGAGGGTGAATTAAAATGGTCTAAAAATAAAGGATCAAGGAATTATTATGAGTCTAAGATGAAAGAAATAGAGGCCGAAGAAACAAAATGGGGGTGGGATGTAGTGTGGAAGCTCAATAGTCCTTTAAAGACAAAAACTCTTATGGTTATCTTTATCAAACAAAGTTTTAACATGTCATAATGGTCAAAAAATAAACTAGCTGGGGGGCTCAAAAGATGCATGTCAGAGATATGGATCTAACTAAACTATCTTACATATCTATGCAAAACAATAACATATCACAGTAAATAAGAACAGAAAGAGAACAAGAGAAAAGAGTACACCAGATATACGTCGTTCACCCAATTGGGCTATGTCCACGGGAAGGTAGTCTTCTATTATCTCCAGAATATCTCCTCCAAGCTTACAAAGAGCAATGCCAATAACCCCAATACAATATGATCCACAATGGTTGAATGATTCACAAAAGAATGATCCTCACAAAAGGATAAATGGAGAGACTCCCTTGACTCTATTATATACCAAGAGATGAGGAGGAATTACCCTCACATATTACATGTGGGATATTATAATTCTCCATAATAACATCTCTTCATATAATAATGAATATCAAGAGTATATTTTACCATAATGAATATGGTATAAATGCATTACTCTTTTACATAAGATTGTGGATATCTTCTAACATAATACAAAGACATTATTACATTCCAAAGAATATAAAATATTCCAACACTCCCCATTAATAATGGCTGGGAGAAAAGCCTACTAACAAGGAAGGAAGGAGTCATTACTGCTCCCCCTTGATGACAACTTCCAGAAGAACCAAAGCTGCAAAAGAAGAACACTTCGGCTGATGGAATTTGATGAAGAACAACCGCTTCTCACTAAATCATGAAATTGCACACGAACCAGGTTGTACGATGAAAGACCAACAACAAGATGCACATATCTAAAGAGAAGCCAACATGGCTACTAGATCCACAAGATGTCGAGAACATGTGACGCAATCCAACAACAAGGTGCCCGGATCTAAAGAGAAGCCAACATGGCTACTAGATCCACAAGATGCCTAGATCACCACGAGAATTATCACAACCATAACTGATAGCTGAAGAACTCTGATATAACATCCACACCAGTGTACAAATACCTTTTGACGGTTGATACAATAGAACATGTGGCTAAGAAAACCACAACAGTGTACAAAAATACCCAGATGGCCAATACACATGCATATAGCAGACATTCTTCCAATCAAGGTACAATATAAATATCTATAGAAGACCTCAAACATCGAAGGAACAAGACCCCAATGGTCTACACATCGAAAATGATATCACACAGATGAACATCATGACTTTAACAGTAGAAGATGGTGCTTCATTATATCTGGAATAAGGTGAAAGCCTAAACAAAGAACTTATTTGCACAAGAACTTCCAAGATTAAAGCATATAAAGACCATAAAACAAAATTGCTCATACATAAATGAAAATGCTTATACACCAAAGGTCAGCAAACATCATATATAAAAATGATGATAACATAATATGATCAAAATAAAAGATTAACTTGCTCATTAAGGAAAATGAAGTTACTTTTACACATTAAGTGTCAGCCACAACATATAAATAGTGAGCCCAAGATTTCACTTAAATATATGAAAATTTAGTCATCAAGCAACTAATATTAAGCATATGTGCATTTCTTATTAGTATGATGTTAATATGCAAGAGATGAATGCCCTGAAAATGTCAATGCTTCCATATAGGAACGCTAGAGACAAGTAAGAACAAGATAACCTCTCCAATCATAAGAATAGGAATCCCATTGCAACAAGAACAAGGTGCTCATGATAAATATTTCAAGATTATAAGGTTGTTCAAAGCCATATAAATATTGAGTAAAAGATGATCGAAATAAACATGACATGAAAATAAATCAAAATGTTTAATATGATCAACATATAAAAATCTATGATCAACTCATGATATCACATAGAAAAAATTATGAAATGACAAGTCACTAAAGGTCTTAATCATGGATGCATTTCTTGTTAACACTATGTAAATATGCAAGATATGAAATGCCCTGAAAATGTAAATGCTTCCATATAGGAATGTTAGAGACAAACAACACATGTCAATGCTTCCGTATATGAATGTTAAAGACAAATAACACAAGAACTATATACAATCTCTGCAATACATGAAACATAAACTATATCCCAATTAAAGAACTTATGACAAGTCAAAAAATATGATATCACATAGATTCAAAAGATTGATTTTACTCAAGAAATTAATTAGCAAGAGCGTATAATGATCATAAAGATATTACTTATAGAACAATGAAATTGCTTTTACACAAAGTAAGCAATATCATATAAATAAAGCAAATAATGATCAAAAGATAACAAATATGAGATTGTTCTTATAAAATTGATTTTATAAACATGACATGATTAGAAATCAATATGATTAAATATGATAAAAAAATAAAAAATTAGTTATTAAGTATCTTGTTAACATATTAAGAATTAAATGATTTATAGCTATCATCATGACAAAATACTAGAGATCCATGTCCTTAAAAGATGGCAAAGTTTCCATATAGAAATGTTAGACAAATATATACCAAGAACAAGAAATAATCTCTTAGTAAACATGATTAGAATGAAAACCTAAATGAATAATACAAAGACATTATTTTATATTCCTTGGAAGGTAATAATGTCTTTGTATTATGTCAGAAGATATCCACAATCTTATGTAAAAGAGTAATACATTTATACCATATTCATTATTGTAAAATATACTCTTGATTTTCATTATTATATAAAGAGATGTTATTATGGAGAATTATATTATCCCACATGTAATATGTGAGAGTAATTCCTCCTCATCTCTTGGTATATAATAGAGTCAAGAGAGTCTCTCACATTCATCTTTTTGTGAGGATCATTCATTCATGAATCATTCATCCATTGTGGATCATATTTTATTCAGGTTATTTGCATTGCTTTCTGTAAGATTGAATAAGATATTCAAGAGATAATAGAAGACTACCTTCCCGTGGACTTAGCCCAATTGGGTGAACCATGTATATATCGTGTACTCTTTTCTCTTGTTCTCTTTCTGTTCTTATTTACTGTGATATGTTATTGTTGCATAGATAGGCAAACTAGTTTAGTTAGATCCAGATCTCTGACATGGTATCAGAGCTTGTTGCTATGATCTAGCACCTTCTATTGATTTCAAACAATATTTTATCATTTGGGCATTGATTATTTTCTTGTAGATTTTCTTTCTATCTAGTATCCATTAGGCTTCTTTTGAGATCTGGGCATATTTCTACAGTTTTTTTTATCTCTAACCCTAACTTTGTTGTGTAGATTTTTGCAGAAAATTTTCAAGGGTTTCTTGATGTTGTTTTTGTAGATCTATATGATTTTTTGATTTTACTCAAGGAGATCTATGTTCCAGTTGTCAAAGCGACATTTTTTGTCCAAGTTTGGTAGACTTTGTGTAGGTTTCCGTCTTCGACAAATTCGACACTGTTTTCGCCCTCATAACTCAGTGAATTTTTATCGGAATTTTTATTATAACTTGTTTTTGGAATGGGAAAAACTGTTCTGGATCCACCATTGTGGACAGAACAAAATTCTGGGTCTTCCGGTTGCTAAAACAACAACTTTCGTCCAAGTTTGGTAGACTTTGTGCAGGTTTCCGTCTTCGACAGATTCGACATGTTTTCGGCCTCATAACTCGGTCAATTTTTATCGTAATTTTTATTATAATCTGTGTTTGGAACTGGAAAAACTGTTCTGGATCCACCAACGCTAACGTAACACAATTCTAGGCAAGTCTGGGCACTCAATCAAAGGGTTGTAAGTAAAAGTTTCTCTTTCCTTTATTGTTTTTTTTAACTGTGTTTTTTTCAGATTCAGATCAGTACGGTAAAGTATTTAAGTCTTTTGTTATTCATCTTTTTGCATTTAGGTTTTGCTTCTAATCATGTTTAATAAGAGATTATTTCTTGTTCTTGCTATATATTTGTCTAACATTTCTATATGGAAACATTGACATCTTTTAAGGGCATGGACCTCTAGTATTTTGTCATGATGATAGCTATAAACCATTTAATGTTTATTATGTTAACAAGATACTTAATAGATAATTTGTTCTTTTTGATCATATTGAATCATGTTGATTTCTAATCATGTCATGTTTTTAAAATAATTTTTATAAGAACAATCTCATTTGTGTTATCTTTTGATCATTATTTGCTTTATTTATATGTTATTGCTTACCTTTGTGTAAAAACAATTTCATTACTTTATAAGTAATATATTTATGATCATTCTATGCTCTTGCTAATTAAATTCTTGAGTAAAATCAATTTTTTGAATCTATGTGATATCATATTTTTTGATTTGTCATAAGTTATTTAATTG
Organism: Larix kaempferi; assembly: GCA_027924585.1. Taxonomy (NCBI): domain Eukaryota; kingdom Viridiplantae; phylum Streptophyta; class Pinopsida; order Pinales; family Pinaceae; genus Larix; species Larix kaempferi. Next base: position 4,241,098 of record BSBM01001483.1, on the reverse strand, counting down.
GGATATAGTTTCTTTCTCATGTATTGCAGATATTGTATCTAGTTCATGTGTTATTTGTCTCTAACATTCCTATACGGAAGCATTGACATGTGTTGTTTGTCTCTAACATTCCTATATGGAAGCATTGACATTTCCAGGGCATTTCATCTCTTGCATGTTTACATAGTATTAACAAGAAATGAACCCGTGATCAAGACCATTAGTGACTTGCCATTTCATAATTTTTTATAAGTGATATTATGAGTTGATCATAATTTGTTATATATTGATCATATTAAACATTTTGATTTATTTTCATGTCATTTTATTTCAATAATATTTTACTCAATATTTATATGGCTTTGGGAAATTTTATAATCTTGAACTATTTATCATGAGCACCTTGTTCTTGTTGCAATGAGATTTCTATTTTTATGATTGCAGAGGTTATCTTGTTCCTACTTGTCTCTAACGTTCCTATATGGAAGCATTGACATGTGTTTGTTGTCTCTAACGTTCATATATGGAAGCATTGACATTTTCAGGGCATTCATCTCTTGCATATTAACATCATACTAATAAGAAATGCACCTATGCATCAAATTAGTTGCTTGATGACTAAATTTTCATATATTTAAGTGAAATCTTGGGTTCACTATTTATATGTTGTGGTTGACACTTAATGTGTAAAAGTAACTTCATTTTCCTTAATGAGCAAGTTAATCTTTTATTTTTTTCATATTATGTTGTCATCCTTTTTATATATGATGTTTGATGACCTTTGGTGTATAAGCATTTTCATTTATGTATGAACAATTTTGTTTTATGATCTTTATATGCTTTAATCTTGGGAGTTCTTGTGCAGATAAGTTCTCTGTTTAGGCTTTCACCTTATTCCAGAAATAATGAAGCACCATCTTCTACTGTTAAAGTCATGATGTTCATCTGTATGATATCATTTTCGATGTGTAGATCATCGGGGTCTTGTTCTTTCGATGTTTGAGGTTTTCTACAAATATTTATTTTGCACCTTGATTGGAAGAATGTTTGCTATCCGCATGTGTATTGGTCATCTGGGTATTTTATACACTATTGTGATGTTCTTAGCCACATGTTCTGTTGTATCATCCGTTAGAAGGTATCTGTACATTGGTGTGGATGTTATATCAGAGTTCTTCAGCTATCAGTTATGGTTGTGATGATTCTTGTGGTGATCTAGGCATCTTTTGGATCTAGTAGCCATGTTGGCTTCTCTTTAGATCTGGGCACCTTCTTGTTGGATTGCGTCACATGTTCTTGACATTTGTTGGATCTAGTAGCCATAAAGGCTTCTCTTTATATCTAGGCATCTTGTTGTTGATATTTCATCGTACAACCTGGTTGGTGTGCAATTTCATGATTCACTGAGAAACAATTGTTCTTCATCAAATTCCATTAGCCGAAGTGTTCTTCTTTTGCAGCTTTGGTTCTTCTGGAAGTTGTCATCAAGGGGGAGCAATAATGACTCCTTCCTTCCTTGTTAGTAATATTTTCTCCCAACCATTATTAAGGGGAAGTGTTGGAATATTTTATATTCTTTGGAAGGTAATAATGTCTTTGTATTATGTCAGAAGATATCCACAATCTTATGTAAAAGAGTAATACATTTATACCATATTCATTATGGTAAAATATACTCTTGATATTCATTATTATATAAAGAGATGTTATTATGGAGAATTATAGTATCCCACATGTAATATGTGAAAGTAATTACTCCTCATCTCTTGGTATATAATAGAGTCAAGGGAGTCTCTCACATTCATCCTTTTGTGAGGATCATTCATCCGTGAATCATTCATCCATTGTGGATCATATTGTATTGGGGTTATTGGCATTGCTCTCTGTAAACTTGGAGGAGATATTCTGGAGATAATAGAAGAATACCTTCCCGTGGAGGTAACCCAATTGGGTGACCATGTATATATGGTGTATTCTTTTCTCTTGTTCCCTTTCTGTTGGATCTAGTAACCATAAATGCTTCTCTTTAGATATGTGCATCTTGTTGTTGGTATTTCATCGTACAGCCTACGCGGACAAAACAAAATTATGGGAAAGCCTGGGCACTCAATCCAAGGGTTGTAAATAAAAGTTTCTCTTTCCTTTACTGTGTTTTTTGCACATTCAGATCATTACAGTAAAGTATTTAAGTTTTCTGTTATTCATCTTTTTGTTCTTATTTACTGTGATATGTTATTATTTGCATAGATAGGTAAGCTATTTTAGTTAGATCCATATCTCTGAAGCGGTTGTTCTTCATCAAATTCCATTAGCCGAAGTGTTCTGCTTTTGCAGCTTTGGTTCTTCTGAAATTTGTCATCAAGGGGGAGTAGTAATGACTCATTCCTTCCTTTGTTAGTGGGCTTTTCTCCCAGCCATTATTAAGGGGGAGTGTTGGAATATTTTATATTCCTTGGAAGGTAATAATGTCTTTTTATTATGTTGGAAGATATCCATAATCTTATGTAAAAGAGTAATACATTATATCTCATATTCATTATGGTAAAATATATTCTTAATATTCATTATTATACAAATAGATTTTATTATGGAGAATTATATTATCCCAAATGTAATATGTGAGAGTAATTCCTCCTCATCTCTTGGTATATAATAGAGTCAAGGGAGTCTCTCACATTCATCCTTTTGTGAGTATCATTCATTCGTGAATCATCCATTCATCCATTGTGATCACTAGTGTGGATCATATCATCATGATATTTCTATATTGTATTGGGGTTATTGGCATTGCTCTCTGTAAGCTTGGAGGAGATATTCTGGAGATAATAGAAGACTACCTTCCCGTGGACGTAGCCTAATTGGGTGAACCACGTATATCTAGTGTACTCTTTTCTCTTGTTCTTTTTTTGTTCTTATTTACTGTGATATGTTATTGTTTGCATAGATAGGTAAGTTAGTGTAGTTAGATCCATATCTCTGACATGAGGAGGAAATATGGATCTAACTAAACTAGCTTACTTATCTATGCAAACAATAACATATCACAGTAAATAAGAAAGAGAACAAGAGAAAAGAGTACACCAGATATACGTGGTTCACCCAATTGGGCTACGTCCATAGGAAGGTAGTCTTCTATTATCTCCAGAATATATCCTCCAAGTTTGCATAGAGCAATGCCAATAACCCCAATACAATATGATCCACAATGGATGGATGATTCACGAATGAATAAATATGATCCACATAGGGATGAATGATTCACGAATGAATGATCCTCACAAAAGGATGAATGCGAAAGACTCCCTTGACTCTATTATATACCAAGAGATGAGGAGGAATCACTCTCACATATTACATGTGAGATAATATAATTCTCCATAATAACATCTCTTTATATAATAATAAGTATCAAGAATATATTTTACCATAATGAATATGAGATATAATGTATTACTCTTTTACATAAGATTGTGGATACCTTCTGACATAATACAAAGACATTATTACCTTCCAAAGAATATAAAATATTCCAACACTCCCCCTTAATAATGGCTGGGAGAAAATCCCACTAACAAAGGAAGGAAGGAGTCATTACTGCTCCCCCTTGATGACAACTTCCAGAAGAATCAAAGCTGTAAAATGGAAGAACACTTCGGCTGATGGAATTTGATGAAGAACAACCGCTTCTCACTAAATCATGAAATTGCACACGAACCAGGTTGTACGATGAAATACCAACAACAAGATGCCCATATCTAAAGAGAAGCCAACATGGATACTAGATCCATAAGATGTCGATAACATGTGACGCAATCCAACAACAAGGTGCCCAGATCTAAAGAGAAGTCAACATGGCTACTAGATCCACAAGATACCTAGATCACCACAAGAATCATCACAACCATAACTGATAGCTGAAGAACTCTGATATAACAACCACACCAGTGTACATATACCTCCTGATGGCTGATACAACAGAACATGTGGCTAAGAACACCACAACAGTGTACAAAAATACCCAGATGGCCAATACACATGCGGATAGCAGACATTCTTCCAATCAAGGTGCAAATAGAAATATCTATAGAAAACCTCAAACATCGAAGGAACAAGACCCCAATGGTCTACACATCGAAAATGATATCATACAAATGAACATCATGACTGTAACAGTAGAAGATGGTGCTTCAATATGTCTGGAATGAGATGAAAGACTATATAGAGAACTTATCTGCACAAGAACTTTCAATATTAAAGCATATAAATATCATAAAATAAAAGTGCTCATAGATAAGTGAAAATGCCTATACACCAAAGGTTAGCAAACATCATATTAAAAAATGGTCACATAATATGATCAAATAAAAGATTAACTTGCTCATTAAGGAAAATGAAGTTACTTTTACACATTAAGTGTCAGCCACAACAAAAATAGTGAGCCCAAGATTTCACTTAAATATATGAAAATTTAGTCATCAAGCAACTAATTTTAAACATAGGTGCATTTCTTATTAATATGAAGTTAATATACAAGAGATGAATGCCCTGAAAATGTCAATGTTGCCATATAAGAACGTTAGAGACAAAAAACAAATGTCAATGCTTCCATATAGGAACGTTAGAGACAAGTAAGAACAAGATAACCTCTGCAATCATAAGAATAGAAATCTCATTGCAACAAGAACAAGGTGCTCATGATAAATATTTCAAGATTATAAGATTGCTCAAAGCCATATAAATATTGAGTAAAAGATGATCGAAATAAACATGACATGAAAATAAATCAAAATGTTTAATATGATCAACATATAACAAATTATGATCAACTCGATATCACTTATAAATTATGAAATGACAAGTCACTAATGGTCTTAGTCATGGGTTCATTTCTTATTAACACTATGTAAATATGCAAGAGATGAAATGCCCTGGAAATGTCAATGCTTCCATATAGGAATGTTAGAGACAAACAACACATGTCAATGCTTCTGTATAGGAATGTTAGAGACAAATAGCACATGAACTAGATACAATCTCTGCAATACATGAGAAAGCAACTATATCCCAATTAAAGAACTTATGGCAAGCCAAAAAAATTATGATATCACATAGATCCAAAAATTGACTTTACTCAAGAATTTAATTAACAAGAGCATATAATGATCATAAAGATATTACTTATAGAACAATGAAATTGCTTCTACACAAAGGTAAGCAATAACATATAAATAAAGCAAATAATGTTCAAAATATAACACATATAAGATTGTTCTTATAAAATTGATTTTTTTTCCTTCGAAAAATTAAACTTACTATTAATACTGCGAAATAGTAAATGATTCCAATTGTCACAAGTTCATAGGGGATAAAACCCTGTCTAGAAACAATTTGAAGTTAACCAGCCACATGGGCACATGAACCATACCCAAATACAAAGTGTCAAATATGAGCCAATCTATGGCCGAAATTTCAGTTCATCAAGATGCATTGGGTCCAAGGAACACAGGGGATAAACCCTGTAAAAAACGACATAAAGAACATCCACATAGTCACATGAAAATTGTCCAAAATCAAAGTGTCAAAATAGACAGTCCCTGGCCGAAAACAATGGCCCACAAAAGTATATTAAAAGACTAAAAACAAGTCGAAAATAGAGACAACGATTCCATCCGAGTAGTCCTAGCAACATGAAGGCCAAGACCAAAGGCGTAGGCTCGCCCATAAGTTCCAAAACACCAGCTAACATAAATGGAAATAAAGCCGCATAATATAGTAATACCAGGATGACCAACGAGTAGTTGGTGTAGCAGAGTTAATTAAGTGCCTGCACAAAAATACAGTCGCAAAAAACATAAGAAATGTCCGCAAGAATCACAACTTACCAAAAACAGACCAGTCGAAACCGAAGACAATAGCTTCATGTCCAATGCATGTCATAAGAACCATGGGAGAAAAGAAGGTCCTTTCGCCACTCCTCCCACATGATGATCCCCACCTGTGTGGCCAATGCCAGCTTCGAGAGCAAATCAGCCTCAGTATTCACCTCTCTGTAAATATGGGGAAAATGAGTGTGTTCAAATTCGAGAATTAGCTTCCGAGCCGCATCCAGCCAATGAGAAAGTAACAATACATTGAGAGGAGTGTTGCCTTTTGCCCATGATATGATAGACAAAGAATCACCTAGTATCAAGAGTGATGTTATCTGCCTAGTACGATTTTATAAACATGACATGATTAGAAATCAACATGATTAAAAATGATAAAAAAGAACAAATTAGTTATTAAGTATCCGTTTAACATATTAAGCATTAAATGGTTTATAGCTATCATCATGACAAAATATTAGAGATCCATGCCCTTAAAAGATGCCAATGTTTCATATAGAATGTTAGACAAATATATATCAAGAACAATAAATAATCTCTTAATAAACATGATTAGAAGCAAAACCGAAATGCAAAAAATGAATAAAAAAAAACTTAAATACTTTACCATACTGATTTGAATCTGCAAAAAACACAGTTAGAAAAACAGTAAATGAAAGAAACTTTTACTTACAACCCTTGGATTGAGTGCCCAGACTTGCCTAGAATTTTGTTATGCCCACGTTGGTGGATCCAGAGCAGTTTTTCCAGTTCCAAAACAGGTTTTAATAAAAATTCCGATAACAATTGACCGAGTTATGAGGCCAAAAACATGTTGAAATTACCGAAGACAGAAACCTGCACAAAGTCTACCAAACTTGGACGAAAGTTGTCATTTTGGAAACCGGAAGACCCAGAATTCTGTTCTGTCCACAATGGTGGATCCATAACAGTTTTTCTAGTTCCAAAAACAGGTTATAATAAAAATTTCGATAAAAATTGATCGAGTTATAAGGGAAAAAACAGTGTCGAATCTGCCGAAGACGGAAACCTGCACAAAGTCTACCAAACTTGGACAAAAAATGTCATTTTGACAACCGGAAGACAGATCTCCTTGAGGAGAATCAGAAAATCATATAGATATACAAAAACAACATCAAGAAACCCTTGAAAAAATTCTGCAAAAATCTACACAACAAGGTTAGGGTTAGAAATAAAAAACTGCAAAAATATGCCCAGATCTGAATAGAAGCCTAATGGCTACCAGATAGAAAGCAAATCTATAAGAAATAAACAATGCCAAATGATAAAATATTGTTTGAAAGCAATAGAAGGTGCTAAATCATAGCAACAAGCTCTGATACCATGTCAGAGATATGGATCTAACTAAACTAACTTACTTATCTATGCAAACAATAACATATCACAGTAAATAAGAACAAAAAGAGAACAAGAGAAAATAGTACACAAGATATACATGGTTCACCCAATTGGGCTACGTCCACGGGAAGGTAGTCTTCTATTATCTCTAGAATATCTCCTCCAAGATTACAGAGAGCAATGCCAATAACCCCAATACAATATAGAAAGATCATGATGATATGATCAATACTAGTAATCACCATGGATAAATGTGAAAGACTCCCTTGACTCTATTATATACCAAGAGATGAGGAGGAATTACTCATACATATTACATGTGGGATAGTATAATTCTTCATAATAACATCTATTTATATAATAATGAATATCAAGAGTATATTTTACCATAATGAATATGGGATATAATGTATTGACTCTTTTACATAAGATTGTGGATATCTTCCGACATAATAGAAAGACATTATTACCTTCCAAGGAATATAAAATATTTCAACACTCCCCCTTAATAATGGTTGGGAGAAAAGCCTACTAACAAGGAAGGAAGGAGTCATTACTGCTCCCCCTTGATGACAACTTCCAGAAGAACCAAAGCTGCAAAAGAAGAACACTTCGGCTGATCGAATTTGATGAAGAAAAACCGCTTCAGATATATGGATCTAACTAAACTAGCTTACCTATCTATGCAAACAATAACATATCATAGTAAATAAGAACAAAAATATGAATAACAGAAAACTTAAATACTTTACCGTATTGATCTGAATCTGCAAAAAACACAGTTAGAAAAACAGTAAAGGAAAGATAAACTTTTACTTACAACCCTTGGATTGAGTGCCTAGTCTTGCCCAGAATTCTGTTCTGTCCGCGATGGTGGATCCAAAACAACTTTTCTAGTTCCAGAAACAGGTTATAATACAAATTCCGATAAAATTTGATCGAGTTATGAGGCCGAAAAATTGTCGAATCTGCCGAAGACGGAAACCTGCACAAAGTCTACCAAACTTGGACGAAAGTTGTCGTTTTGGCAACTGGAAGGCCCAGAATTCTGTTTTTCCCACATAGATGGATCCATAACAGTTTTTCCAGTTCCATAAATAGGTTATAATAAAAATGTCGATAAAAATTGATCGATTTATGAGGCCGAAAACAGTGTCGAATCTGCCGAAGACGGAAACCTGCACAAAGTCTAGCAAACTTGGACAAAAAATGTTGTTTTGACAGCCGGAAGATAGATCTTCTTGAGGAGAATCGGAAAATCATTTAGATCTACAAAAACAACATCAAGAAACCCTAGAATTTTTTTTGCAAAAATATACACAACAAAGTTAGGGTTAGACATAAAAAACTGTAGAAATATGACCAGATCTGAAGAGAAGCCTAATGGCTACCAGATAGAAAGCAAATCTACAAAAAAAATCAATTCCCAAATGATAAAATATTGTTTGAAAGCAATAGAAGGTGCTAGATCATAGCACCAAGCTCTGATACCATGTCAGAGATATGGATCTAACTAAACTAGCTTGCCTATCTATGCAAACAACAACATATCATAGTAAATAAGAACAGAAAGAGAACAAGAGAAAAAAGTACACCAGATATACGTGGTTCACCCAATTGGGCTACGTCCACGGGAAGGTAGTCTTCTATTATCTCCAGAATATCTCCTCCAAGCTTACAGAGAGCAATGCCAATAACCCCAATACAATATGATCCACAATGGATGAATGATTCACAAATGAATGATCCTCACAAAAGGATAAATGGAGAGACTCCATTGACTCTATTATATACCAAGAGATGAGGATGAATTACTCTCACATATTACATGTGGGATAATATAATTCTCCATAATAACATCTCTTTATATAATAATGAATATCAAGAGTATATTTTACCATAATGAATATGGGATAAATGTATTACTCTTTTACATAAGATTGTGGATATCTTCTGACATAATACAAAGACATTATTACCTCAAAGGAATATAAAATATTCCAACAATGCATTACGTGTAAAATTAATGAAGAAATTGTTAACCATATCTTGTCAAATGTCCCTTCTCAAAAGAGGTTTGGATTAAAAACCTTCAGGTAGTAAGTGTAAATAATAGGTGGGGAAAATATTATTTTTTAGGTTGCTTTGAAAGTTGTTTCTTTGCCAAATATATAGTTTTACATAAAAACCTTCATTGCTCTATCATTGGGGGACTATGCATTTTAGGAAACTATACGATATTTCAAGGAGTGGAAATAAATCTTAGATAGGTTTCTCATCAAATTAGATTCACATATATTGGTTCCTAAAAGTTGGAAATATAAAGACACATAAACTTCTTAGAATGCATAATACCTTTTTTTTTACAAGAATGGTTACTAATTGTATTAAAAAAGAAATGGTTGCAGCCTATTGTACAACCATTAGATACAAAAGGAGGATTACCGAAAGATTATCCAAAACTAAATTGGAAGTTTGAAAAAAAGTATCCATTTCTTCCTTTTCACGACTAACAATTTAAATGAATTAAAACTATGACTTGTATACAACTAGATAAATTGTCCTAACATGAACAAAATTTTATAAAACATCATAAAAATATTGAAAATTAAACTTACCCAAAGGTACTAGGAATTCTAACTCCTACTACTGAGGCCAAATTGGAGTAATATCATTGCTTCTTTGCTTCTCGAGATTGTTCTATGGTATCCTCTCTATTGCTACCACACCCAGAGAACCAATTGATGCTTCATGGGAAACTGCATTCCTGAGCTCTTCAAGCCAACCCTATATTCCAACTCAAGTTGGAGGACTCTTTCTTGAAGCTATCTCACTTTTGTTGCCTCACCCTCCAAATTTTCTTTCTAACTGTCATGATCAACTTTAAAAATAAGAATTTCTCTTTTTCCACTCTATCTATGCTTTCATCAATATATGTTGCCTCTTAATAACTTTTATTTCCTTGGCAATTTTTCATCTCCCAATCCTTTCTTCGTGTATCCCATTTCCTCAAAACATATTCCATAGAGTCCCAAGAGTCATTACTAATTTATTAACATCATTCAATTTCTCTTTGGTGCTCCATGTGAACACATCGTCCGAAGTGACCCATTCTGAGCCACTAACATTCAACTATAGGGCCTTCAAACACTGGTGTTCCTTGAGTGCCATGAGTGGTAAGAGTGTGACCCCAATAGAGAGTGCATGAGACACGAATATAAAAAAACCAACATATATATAATCTAAATTATAACTACAACTAACTTGAAACTAGACTCGACATTCCAAAAATAATGCCATTCGAATAGGGTGCTTCTAGAGTCATACATCTTACCACAGTAATTGACCACCTAAGGGATGAATTGAGGACCCTCGATGTTGTAGTGACAATTAAGAGTGCTAAAAATAGGGGTAAATAAAGTCAATCCTCATCCCAAACCATGAAACAAAATTCCAAGGAGGTCCTAAAGAGAAGAGATAGGGACCCCCAAATTTCTGAGGTGCTTTTCGTTTCTAGCCACATACAAACACCATCAAAAGACCGAACTTGGGACCCATCTTTGCGAGCAAGATAATTTTGAAGATTAGAATGCCTCTGGGACATATTACATGGGAGGGGAGAATGCCACATGAGTTGTGGAAACCCATCAACATGATCCTCATAAACACCATAATGTGTGAATTGAATTAAGGATGAAACAAATGATAACTTGATTCAAATGATGCATGGATTTTCCCAAACACATGTCTTGGATATAAATGTGATTCATTGATTTTCTATGGGTGGAAAACTTAGAGTAGGGGGGATCAACACCCTACCACCCCTTTTTACGATTTCATCATAGGGGAGATTCCAAGCATTGTTTTCTATCTTATCCACCTAAGTATTGGATTTGGTGTAATTCAATCTTGTTGAAGGTTTGAAAGCTAGTAATGATTTGAGAAATGATTATGTTCAATGAAACATCTTAGGGGAGCGATTGGGAGACCATGAATGTGATAATGATGGTAGAGTCTCCAAAAATTAGGAGTATTTCATTTTCATTTTTTTAGCAATCCTTAATACCTGCATTAAGGCTAGAGATTTTGATTGATTATTGGTTGTTTTTCCAATTTCCCATGCATATTTTTCAATTTGATTTCCTTGGATGAGCACACCCTTCCCACACTTGCTGCCCCTTTTTCATAATTCATAATACCGGCTATTCAAAATCTTAGGTTTTATTTCATGCAACCTATGAAAGAAATTCGGGCATGTGTGTCTCCGAGTGTATTTTATTCTTACCATAATATAATTATATCTTTCAAAAGTATGTAGGAGGTCAAGGTAATAATAATATGGTTGAACGTGTGGCTCTATGATTAATCTTGAAATGTGTAGCAAGCAAAGGTATTGATTCTTTATAGGTTTTGGGATATTTAAAACTCCTTAGGAATTGGCCCATTGTAAATGTATTATGGGAAATTTACTTCTTTCTTCAATATTGAACAAGACTCTTAAGGTAAAGCACAATTTTACTAATATCTATTTCTCACACACTACAAAAGAATTCAATATGGAAGCTGAAAGGTTTTCTAAAGAAGCTCTTTCTGTGCATGAAGAAACTTTTTATGAGTAGGAGTCCATGGACAGAGAGGTCTAATAGGGAAACGTTATTTCTCTTTATTAATAATATTTATTATGTAATGCTTATTATATTTTGACTATGGAAAGGTTTTTGTTGATGGAAAGCCATGAAAAGTCTTTTTGGTGCTTATGTGCACAAAAAAGGGCCTAAGGGTCCATGATGACTATAATAAGTCAAACCATAAGAAAAAATGTTGTAGTTTTTAAGAATAAAGAGTATTTTAAAATTCATGAAATGTTGTAAAGAAAGTTCAATGTATATTTTGATTTCAATGCTAAAATGTTGAATATAAAGGTTTCTTTTCATGGAAAGTGTGTGTGGGCTTACAAGTCACAAGAGGTTAGATGCACAAGACTATACTCATCCCAAGCACGATGCTCATTTCAAGAGCCATGCTTATTTTGAGTTTCATTCACATTTCGAGGGTCACACTTAGTTGAAGGGTCAAACTTAGCCTACAGACAATGCCACTATAAAATATGGACAAATTTTTCGACGGCCAACCGTTGATTGTCACACACCTTCTTGTAGTACAACCCACAAACATAGGGTACTTAAACCGTCAGTTGAGAAATCGTTGGTTATCCGAGGGACTTGAATTTCGTGTGAGGACCAAGAAAAATACTACCAATCCGTTCGTAGAATGACGAGGTACCGTCGCAACGTTTTATAATCTGTCGCATTACTGTCCTTAAACCAACACAGTTCCGTCGGTTTACAATCGAAAGTTTAATATCTCATACAAATATTTGACGGTCTGGCCATGTTTTCGATGAGTTATTGTTGCATATTCTATTTTATGCCTCGGTAGACGAGCACATTAATGTCAGTCAACTAACGGCATGATCTTATTAAATAATAATAATAATGGCCCATAGCGTAATTGCTTTAAGGCTGTATTTTGTGAGTTAATCTGAAACTCAATCTTTCATATTGGTTTTCATCACAAAGATAAGGTAAAGAAGAAAAATGCATGATTTAGAACTGGCATGGAAAAAGAGCTGATTTAGAACTGAAAACCAAGACTCTTTTAATTGAGAGAAGCTATAGCAAGCTAGAAGTTGTTAAAGGACTCGATACTTTAAAATTTGGTGTTACTAGAAATTAGTTTAAATAGCTCTATTTGCTTCCCTCAATATTTCTATGCTATTGTTGCTATATACTAACATAGTAGGTGTATTTGCAAAGCAAACATCATTAGCATAAAAGTTGGTAAATGTTGTGGGATGTGACCATCTAATGCATGGATATATTAAATAATGTGGTAATACTAGTTGAATCAATCTCGTTAATTAAGTCCTAATATTTGCAACCCCATTCTGCAGTCCATGAATAGATATATCAAGAAATAAGGGTGGGACAATACATGGGATGTGTCCCTGGTTAGTATATGAGTTGTTGCATATGACCATAATGTTTGGCATGCCTAACATCAAAGTAGATGATTAGTGCTTGATGTTCCCATGAAGTCTACTTCATAGATATGATATGGATGTGTTATTGTTAGCTAGAAGCCCAACTGTTATGGACCCAATAACTGCTAATTCAAAGAGAACGTCTGTAACAAGAAGGCCAAGCCCAACTCAACCAATTCTATCTAAAGTAGACTGCTTTTTCCAAAAAACAAGTTCATCTCTAGTACAAAAAATATACATGAAATAACAACAACATGATGATAATCACAATAGATTTAACTGTAATTGCATTAGATTCAACTGGAACAATAATAGATATAATTGTGCAAACTATAATTTAGAGTAATGCAACAACTATCATAGAAATTGGGAAACAGTGCAGTAAACAAGGTTTTTGAACTCTTCAACAAACATTATTGATAAAATAGACTCTTCAACTATAAATAATATAGGAAAAAAATCTTGAGAAGGTATGGTAAACAACTCATGTCCAAGAGGTTTCTCAAACTACTATACAAGAATTCACATACACATCCTTACTCTAAATCCGAAGAGCTTTTATATAATGAAAATTCCCACTTTTGCTTCATTATATCTTTCTCATGTGGGATTATTGAAAAACGTTTGAAAATTACAATTGACCAACATAAAAATCTATTGACTAACAATAACAAAACAATATTTTCTATAGCTATAATGGAACAAAAGCTTTCTTAGTAATGCAACATGCCAACAAAAAATATATTGCCTTCAAATAGCAACAATAAAAGTCATTGCCAAAAATTTTTGAACCAAACAAAGAAACATAGACCCTTGAGACAAAACACAATGGGAAAGTGTGCATGGGAGTCTTGCTCAAATTCAACTCAGCATAGCTAAATCCAACTAGTGTCCAATGTTTAGCTTGGACTTAAGATATGTCTAAACTCCAATTAAGTTTTAGAGAGATAGTTGATTAACAAACAAACAAATCATACCACTATACATGATGTTCGGGTACACAGGGTACTACCAAAGGACCGAACACCAAGAGCAAACACTTCACACAAACAGATCACAGATCAACACACCGATGTTTTGACGTGGTTTAAACAAGAATTTAAAAGGTCCCTACATTTTCCTATGGGATTACAAGTTAACCATGATTCAAACAAAGTAAGAATATCACATTTATCCTTGTAACAGAGCAATGCATGATCATTGCGAAATTACTAGTAAACCACAAATTCTTTGGTGATGAGAGTTTCTTTTTTCATCTTTCAAAAATGTGTTACCTGATGCATTCCAAGAATCATTTCTCCATGATTGTTTTACAACTAAGTATCCTTCAATTGTGCATGTTGATTGTGATTTTGATGAGACAATAAACTGGACAAAACAAGATCACTTGCCACTGGGTCATAACAAACTGATGAGCCCTTGGTTAATGTACTTGAATATCTTTCAATCAATAAGAGAAATGTAATAAAATCTAACCCTGACCAAACTAGAAAGCTAGATATCTAGTATTTTATAAGAGGGTAGGCTTTGTTGGGATATTCCTATAATCCATCCTAGTCCTACCAGCATTATCCATTTTTGCATTTTCATTCATGCATGCAGTCATGATTTTGCATGCATCCCAGTCATCAGTCCCAACACCTAGCCCTCAGTTAACTAGCCTCGGGAACTTCTTTCATATCAGTTTTAGCTCTCCTAGTGCTTAGTGCGCCCTCCTTCCTTGATTTAAGGATACCACTTGTGAAAGGCGCCCTCTCTCACCTACCACTCAGTTTCACTTCAGTTACTTGAGTTATCTTTAGATCTTTCCTTGATTTAAGGCTAGATTGACTCCTCAACTGACTGTATCACTCCAATGGACCTCCAGTGAGACTAGACTGCCTATTCTGACTCCAGATAGCTCCTCATGCGCCCTCCACTGAGCCTCCTTCATTCAGTTAGTGCCTCCATGTTCCAGTTACATCTACCACACTCAATTAGACTCAGTTTGACATCTGGTTGATAGTTACTTGTGCATTGATGTCTCCACTGATGATGATCGGGACTTCTAGTTGTGCTTTGATGACACTCCATTGATCTGATGATCACTCCATGAAGGCTAATTCGAATTACCACCTTGGCATTCGAATCCTCACCATTGTATTATTTATTTGTCCATATTGCGATTAATGAATTAGTGTGTGATGTTATTCTGCTTCTATCCGAGTTCTATTGTATCATAATTTTGTTGCTCCTTTACACTGCATTGACCACTCTTTTATTTTCCTGCTTAATCTTAATCTTTCTTGTGAGGTATACATCAGCTCTTAGATCTGCTGTGAGGATTTTCACATGGTATCAAAGCATGTTGATAGTATTGTCTATCTCCATTCCTGAGAGTTTTTTGCAGGTTATTATCAAGATTTCGAGTGTAGCAGTTTCTGCACTTTTGCAGCAGTAGCAGTTGCAGAAATTTTCTATTGTTTTTTGCAGGTCTTCTGAAACAACTTCCATGAATTCAGAAGGAATTACTCCTCTTTCTCCATTCAACTATGATGAATGGAAACCACAGATGATAGCACATTTGAAGAGACATGGTCTCTTTGATTATTGTTTTGAAAGAGAGTTCGAATCCTCTGAAGAAGAGAATGACTGGTTAAATGAAGGTGACAGAGCCTCTACAGCCATGATGTTTGCTATGTCTCATTGCATGGTACACCACTTCCTTTTTGCTGAATCTCCAAAAGAGCTATGGGCCCATCTGGATGAAATATTTGGCAAACAAAATGAAGGGGTTGGTCCAAACCATTTCAAGAGCAAGCCCACTGTTTCATTCTCCCTCCTTGATGGTCTCTCTGATCATGAATCAGTATCAAACATATCTCATATTGAAGTTGTCCACAAAAAAGAAGAACTTGCAGATTCTACACTCATGCTCCAAATTTCTTCTATTTTGAATTCTGTGCCAGCTCACACTCTAAAAAATATAGAGGTTCTTAAGTCCTCTCTTGCACAAGAGTCTGTTGGTTTGCATCATGATCTATTGAATGTTTCGGAGGTCAAATCAGCAATTGGAGGTAATGCATTCGCTCTCCTTGATCACTCACCTCTTATGTACTACTGTAAGATCATTTGTACATGCTCTCAGAATTTTATTGAAGATGTAGGGCATTTCCATTCACTTGGGATAATGTCTCATGCATTTTATGGTTTTGATCTCACCTCTACTGGTTCAATGGAGATCTCAAGAAACCATTCATTTAGTCTTGGAGTTGATTTAAAATCCAAGCAATCACTAGTTGGGATAATTTCTCATGCACATCATGGTTTTGATCTCACCTCTAATGGTTCAAAGGAGATCTCAAGAAACCATTCTTCAAGTCTTGGATTTGATTTGGATTCAAAGCATTCACTATCATGTGATGGTTCTTTTGGGAATAATCTCACCTATGATGGTTCGAAGGAGAAAACAAAAGACTATCTACACATTCATGGATTTGATCCTACCTCAACTGATTCGAATCACAGGTTCCAGGATCATCCTCATACTTTTGGATTTGTTCTCATCACATTCGATCTGAAGAGCAAGTACAAGCACATGCTTTTTGAGCATGAACCACTTCTTCCCAAGAAGAAGATACCTCTAGACATATGACCAAGCATCACACCTGCTTGAGTTTGGAGCATTTATTTTTTTGTGTTCCCTACAATCTATTTTGAGGGGGGGTATTTTTCCCATGAGGTTTTCCCCATTTCCTCGGTTTATTGATTGTTATTATTATTCATTGTATTGGGTAACCTTTGGTCTTAGTTACCAGGGCCCAGGATGGATTAAGGGGGGGTGTTGGGATATTCCTATACTCCATCCTAGTCCTACCAACATTATCCATTTTTTTCATTTTCATTCATGCATGCAGTCATGATTTTGCATGCATCCCAGTCATCAATCCCAGCACCTAGCCGTCAGTTAACTAGCCCCGGGAGCTTCTTTCAGATCAGTTTTATCCCTCCTAGTGCTTAGTGCGCCCTCCTTCCTTGATTTAAGGATACCATTTGTGAAAGGCGCCCACTCTCACCTACCACTCAGTTGCACTTCAGTTAGTTGAGTTATCTTTAGATCTTTCCTTGATTTAAGGCTAGATTGACTCCTCAATTGACTGTATCACTCCGATAGACTTCCAGTGAGACTAGACTGCCTACTCTGACTCCAGTCAGCTCCTCATGCGCCCTCCACTGAGCCTCCTTCATTCAATTAGTGCCTCTATGTGTTAGTTACACCTACCACACGTAGTTAGACTCAGTTTGACATCTGGTTGAAAGTTACTTGTGCATTGATGACTCCACTAATGATGATTAGGACTTCTAGTTGTGCTTTGATGACACTCCATTGATCTGATGATCACTCCATGAAGGCTAATTCGAATTGCCACCTTGGCATTCAAATACTCACCATTGTATTATTTATTTGTCCATATTGTGATTAATGAATTAGTGTGTGATGTTATTCTGCTTCTATCCGAGTTCTATTGTATCATAATTCTGTTGCTCCTTTACACTGCATTGACCACTCTTCTTCTATTTTCCTGCTTAATCTTAATCTTTCTTGTGAGGTATACATCAGCTCTTAGATATGTTGTGAGGATTTTCACAAGCTTGCCACTGTAAATTTCAAGCAAATTTGTGGCATGAGGGCTTCTATGGACATATTTTTCGAGGAACTTCCACTCAATTAACTAAATCGCACTAATGAGACCATGAGGATGTTTGAAAGGTTGCATTGCACTAACAACACTCAACAACTTGTAGCGGGGCTTAATCCTACTCTCCAAATTGAAACTAGACACTAACCAAGGAGATTTCAAAAGAAACTTTGCAGGAATCCTTGGAGTATACATGAAAAAGTCCATGTTCTTCTTCACCTTATCCATGGAAGTATTGTGGGAACTTAACTCATGAAAAATATCACTTTCTTTCATAAGAAACCCAATCTTCCATAGTGGTTTCCATCACCATGATGTTTTTGAGTCTCTCCTCACCAAACATTGCCTTGTGACTTGATTTGGGAGTATAGAACCCTAGTGTAGGGTTATTGATCAAACTAAGGAATCATCTTCTACATAATCTTCCCATTGGTATCCTACATCTCATTTCATCCTGATAAAAGTTGTGTTTTTCTATTCTTGGTGCCAAATAGTATTCATTTAATGGACAAGGAGACTAAACAAGATTGTAAATAACTTTCTCATGAATTACTCCAATTAGATTTTTGGATAGTGTAAAAGAATCCCCACAACCTAGCTAGGGGTCTACACCTAAGCTCACACTATCACCATCCCCCACTTTCCATGCAATTCATGATCTGTAAATTAAATGGTAGGCTCGTGACTCGTTTGTTACACTAGCACAATTCTTTTGTGGAAGTAAATTCAATGTATTTGCAATTAAATAATTGTCATAATCATGCATCGCCGAGTTGGTTTCATAGCCATACATGAAAGGAACTAATATATTTACAATGCTTTGTTTCCAGGCTTGGTTGATCAGTTATGGAGGACATACCAATGCCCAACAATGGTAAGCAATTCCACCATGTCAATGCCAAAACAAATGGCACATTATTGTTGATATGTCAATATGCCAACAATGACACATTATATGATTAATAAAGCCAAACTAAGCTTTATGATTTTTCCATGCATCTAATGAATTCAAGCAACAAAATCAACAACTCTTTCGCTTGGTTAATGGCAAACTAAAATGTAATTCCACTGTGCAATATGCCCACCAATTAAGAAATCTTTATGTTTCCTTTTAAAATGTGTTATCACCACTCTTTCCCAATATTTAGAGGTCACATAAAGCACTTACTTGAGTAAACACATGTATAGCAGAGTGAATTAACATAATCCCCAAGCTGATAATGCATTGAACAATTAAAAGAGATGATGAAAGGTGTTATTGCTCACTATTTGGCTTTTGATGACTCAACAAGTTGTTGGAAAGGAGTTCCACA
Organism: Larix kaempferi; assembly: GCA_027924585.1. Lineage (NCBI taxonomy): Eukaryota > Viridiplantae > Streptophyta > Pinopsida > Pinales > Pinaceae > Larix > Larix kaempferi. Next base: position 4,221,840 of record BSBM01001483.1, on the reverse strand, counting down.
TTCTAATCCCTATTCGCTTATGACTCTTAAGATGCGGGGGGAAATATTCATTCTAAAGATAGTAATTGATGTTCTGATATAAAGGATGACCTACTACATCCAAATTTTCATATTCAATAAAGGATAGAGTATAAGGGAAACATCGTCGTGATTATCCTCTATGCTTGGATTTACATGCTAAGCCAAATGAAGTGCCAAGCATCACCCCTTTATCATGTGTGAGGTGGTGATTTTCAAGTCACGTTCCTAAATATTACTAAGCAAGTGGGAAAAATTGCATGATATAAATTTTTTAACTCTGAGCATATGACAAAGAAGGAAAGGAAATGGGAATATAATTCTCCTCTTCATTGTGTACTGTGAGGAACCTGCAACAATTAATTGATAAAATCCACAATATATTAGATCACATAATATTTTTATTGATCGCAGGCCACTTCGAGGGGGCAACCTCATTTGAGCAAGCTCAATACAAATAACTTCTTCATCCTTCATTGGCCTCAACACGTACTTATATACTAAGTCTATGCGCCAAAACTATGGATCAATACCATGGAACACATAATACTATGGGACGACTTACAAAGCATATGCATCCAATACTATGGATCAATACCATGAAACATATAATACTATGGGCTAATACAAACTATGGATCAATACCATGGAACATATAATACTACGGGACGAATTACAAAGCATATGCATCCAACAACAATATACTAACAAAGTAAAGAGAAGGGTTGACTCAGGTTTCTAACATCCCCTCTCCCTTAGAAAAATATTTGTCCTCAAAGCTTTAGATGTGGAAATTGATGTTGAATCTGAAGGAGTGGTTCCCATGTAGCATCATGTGGTTTCATTCGGGGCCATTGAATTAATACCTCTATGATAGATCGAGAGAGAAGTGGATGCCATTTGAGTGTCAGGGAGGATTGCTTGGAAGGATGTAGATGAATAAAAACCATATCAACTGCTTGAAAAGTGTGCTCAGAACGGTGTTGATCGGCTTGTTGTTTCATTTGAATTATTTCCATGTGAAGATTGTCCTGCAAAATGTGAAGAATTCGATCGCGGTTTCGAAGAACAGTGTCAATTGCTTGAATTGGTGTACTGTTGAGGGTGTATGGAAGAAGAAATGGCAGTGCCTGACCATAGATTGCTTCATATGGAGTCATTTTAGATGCAGTATTGTACCACCATTCAATGAGAGGGAGCCACTTCGCCAACTGAGGTTGTTGTTCGTAGGTGAAGCAACGAAGATAAGCTTCCAACATTTATTGGTAATTTCAGTTAGACCATCTGTTTGTGGGTGAGACCTTTAACTCATCTTCAGTTTGGTTCCCATGTGGGGAAATAGTTCTGTCCAAAAATGACTGGTGAAAGTTGCATCGCGAGCTGAGAAAATGGAAGAAGGGATTTCTTGAGGACGGAGGAGTTGGTCTAGGGCACAAAATTGACTATATTTGTATAGGCGAGAAACCACAACCATAATCACTATCTTCCCTTTGGATTTAGGGATCCCTTCAATGAATTCCATAGAAATATCTGTCCAAATCCATGTAGGGATGGGCAAGGGTTCGAGCAATCCTAGAAGGATCTGGAAAGTATCACATTCATCCACCATCTGTTGAATTGTCCTTTTCATTTCCTACCAAAAGAAGTTACGTTGTGCCCGCTCATACGTTTTGAGGAACCCATAGTGCCCTACTAATCGAGAAGCACAGAGTTCGTAGAAGATAGCTTGTTGAAGATCTGTGCTTTGGGGAAGTATGAGATGACCCTTGTATCTTAGGGAAGTACCCTCCCAAGAGTAATGCGGTATAGTATAAGGGTTTTTGGCCAACCGTTGGATGAGTTGAGATAAGGAGGAGTCATTGACATAGCCCTGTTGAATAGATTGCAACCAATTTTCAACATGCATAGAAATAGCTGAAAGAGAAACTTGGTCATCAAATGTGCGAGAAAGAGCATCTTCCACCAGATTTTCCTTACCCTTCATGTAAGTGATCTCATAAGCATATACCCATGAGTTTCCTAACCCATTTCAGTTGTGCTGGGGAGGAGACCCATTGTTCCAGGAAATATGTTAGACTCTGGTGAGCAGTCTTGATGCAGAAAGAATTCCCTAATAGGTATGGCTTCCACTTCTGTACTGTATGCAAAATATCCATCATTTCCTTCTCAGATGTAGAGGCGGCTAAGTTCTTACCTGAAAGGTCTCTTGAAGGTGACAATCCCACTAGTTTAGCAAAGACACTGTATATCTATAAAAAATGTGTTGTAGATCCAAAGGAGTAGTGGAGACCGTTGATGGGTGCATCTGAATGGAATGGAGCTAAGCAATGACACCATGTGAATTCTTATTAAGGATCTTTTCCAAGAGATGTGAACTAATGATGTGGAGAGACCCTGGTTGTAAGCCTGTAAATGTGTGTTTTTTCCCATTGACTGAAAAACTGCATCCAAAGTTCAGCAAAATTCCATAAGATGGGGCCAAGTGTGCGTAATCATTGAGCACCCAAAACCACATCACATCCACTTAAGTCCAAGGAAAACATGTCAGAGCGCAGGTTATAATATTCCATAAAGATACACACATTGCAACACTTCCCCTTGCAAGGTAAGGTGCCCCCATTGGCAATCATGAATTCAAAGTTGGAGCAAGGATGGACAAAACAATCATCCTGTTTGGCGATCCGAAGGTCAATGAAGTTATGAGTGCTACCATAATCAATGATTATTGTAAGAGGGATATTCTTGAGGTAACCCCTGACCCGCATTGTTTGTGGGGTGGTGACTCCGGCTAAAGCAAGGAGAGATATCTCTGGGTGTTCATCTTGAGACGGGGGGTCAACAGGAGGCTGCTGAATGTTGACCTGATCATCGATTGTATCTGAAGCTTCTTCACCAAGTTCAGAGGCAGGAAGAGAAGCCACATCCAAGAGATAGATATTTTTCTCAACACATCTATGTCCCCGAGTGAATTTCTCATCACAATTATAACAAAGCCCTTTTTCTCGACATGCTCACATCTCAACTTCAGACAAATTCTTGATAGGAGTTGCTCGAGGAGATGTCATGATGGGAGGTCGTTGGGAAACCATATTTTTGAATGGAACAAAAGTGGAGTTGGAGCGTTGTTGGGTTGTGATCTTGTCCTCCGCCAACTTAGCCAACCCTAGGACTTCCATCATTGTGTTGGGACAGAACATTTTAACCTCTGAGCGTATTTCATTCTTGAGACCACTGATAAAACAACTCTTGTAGAATTCATCAGACAATCCTATTGTGTGATTAGCTAGTTTCTCAAATTCTGTCTGATACTCTCTCACAGTGCCAGTTTGGTGAAGTTTAGTGAGTGCTCCTGTGAAGTCATAAAAAACACTAGGACCAAATAGTTGCAAAATGAGTTGGCAAAAATCTGTCCAATTTGGCTCGTCATGATCTTGGATGTACTAACGGTACCATTGAAGGGATTCCTGTTCCAAATGAAAGGATGCAAGTGGAACTTTGTGGACATCAAAAGTATTATGCAGACTAAAATATTGTTCTGCCCGGTATATCCATCCAGTCGGATCAATACCATTGAAGCGAGGAAAATCAAGCTTAAGCCCACAAAAATTGTTGGAAGAAGAGAACCCAATGGATGCAAAAGATTATGGCTGTTGTTTATTGTTCATGGCTGAATGTTGAAGATGGAGGCTGAGAAATTTTTCATCCAGATATTGGAGTTTGGTTTTTAGGGCTACAAGTTCTTCATCCATGATTTGTTCTCTTACGTGGGTGACAACCATAACCAGGAGTGTTTTTTTTTTGTGAATGGGTAGAAAAAAAACAGAAGCTTCTTTAGTAAAGGAAAATTGGATTTGGGAAAAACTCTGGTGGGTAATTGGGGTTTGACTAGGTTTTGGACACTTTCTGATGGATAGGGAAGCAAAAAATGGGGATTTCAGAAGCGGGGTGAAAGAATGCGAAAATTTGTCAGAGAGGGACAAAGAAGCATAAATAGGAAATGAACACTATGGCAAAATTTGAAGGCAATTGGGTGAAAATCAAAGAAGTAATGGAAAAACCTAAAATAGGCAAATGTTGGATTTCAAGCGTCAGGAAGTGGAATTTGTGATAGGGTCCTCAGGAATAAAATATGTAGAATGAGATTGCAAAGGTGTCAGTGAAGTTTCAAGGGAAACGAAGTTAAAACCAGGAAGATATGGCGAAAAACAGTTTTTTTTTTCGAGAATGGATCTAAAACGACTCAGAATGGATCTAAAACAGTTGGATATGAAACGACTCGGAATTTATCTGCAAAAGATCTAGACAGATGTAATCGACGATTTATCAGCTGGAAATAGATATGGACCCCAGGTATGTTCAGCTTCCTAACGGTTCAGGGTATTCACTAGGCCACCAATGTTGTCTGACGGCTTGAGTATTGGGGTAGTACCCCTCTCTCCACGGCTCAGGTAAAACTGATAACTGGTTGGCCACAAACGACAGCTCTTGGTTTACCTCACAGGTGGGAACTAGTCAATCAGGTAGGGGTCGTTTCCCTTTTCGCTGGAAGGTCCTCTCAATGGGCCAGCTACTTCGGGGTTCCTATGGTACTCCTCAAAATGAGTTTTAGGGCTTATGCCCAAGCACTTCCCATAGTTAAGCAGATAGGGATTATTCCCGGATCCGAACCTGCAATTGATGCGAAAAAAAATGTTTTGGTAGAAATTGCACCCAATGAGCCCAAGAAAGTGCTTTGATACCAAATGTGAGGAACCTGCAACAATTAATTGATAAAATGCATGATATATCAGATCACATAATATTTTTATTGATCGCGGGCCACTTCGAGGGGGAAACCTCCTTTGAGCAAGCTCAATACAAATAACTTCTTCATCCTTCATTGGCCTCAACACGTACTTATATACTAAGTCTATGCGCCAAAACTATGGATCAATACCATGGAACATATAATACTATGGGATGACTTACAAAGCATATGCGTCCAATACTATGGATCAACACCATGGAACATATAATACTATGGGCTAATACAAACTATGGATCAATACCATGGAACATATAATACTACAGGATGACTTACAAAGCATATGCGTCCAACAACAATATACTAACAAAGTAAAGGGAAGGGTTGACACCGGTTCCTAACATGTACATCCACACATTCCATCACATGTCTCATTTTTCAATTCTGCAAGGATGGAATGGCCGAATTCATGTGGTATTATGAGTCAAGTTCTTTAGAAAGTACTTTGTCTTATGGATTTTACTCATATTTGTAATCTAATCTCCAAGAGTGGGAGAGAACTAGAGGTGTATCACTCTATCTCAACTTTCATACTATAATTTTTCCTATGTGATTTCTCTAGAAGCTAGTTGGAAGGTCTAGCTTGGGTTCAAAGCAATTTATAGCACTCACTTGCAATCTAAATGGTGTGCAATTTGTGAGAACTTTGACTCATATAAAGGAATAAGATATAATTGTTGGGTTTATGTAGTTAGTGTCTCCACCTAATATTTATATGGGATCATTCGAGTTTGATCATGTGATCATAAAAGTGGAAGATACAATGCAATAAGAACCAACTCCAGGAAAGATGAAGGCTCTAGTCAACTAATCATCCATAAATTTGTTTCCTTTCATTCAATTTTTTGTGTCTTTTGTCTAGCACCTCACTGTTCTCATGGAAATAGTAGAAGCTCATTAATTTGAAATAAAATTCATTTTCAAAGAAGTTACATGCCTAGTATGCATGATAAAAATGCACATTCTACTATTATGCTAGAAATGACATGTGTTGACCTTGATCAAGATAGTAGCTTGACTTGTTGAATGTTGTTTTTCAAGTGAGGCATGGTGAATGATTATATGATTTCTCCATTATTATTTCAGGCTATGCAATTTTAGCAACATCTTTCATATATGGGAAACTCAAGTATTTTGTTATGGTCCACAACCATTGGATGATTTAAACTGTTTTGAAAATAGGAAATGCATTCTTCCATTTTCAGGTAATTCAAACATTCTTGATGTACTATATGCCTGTGAAATATCTTCAAAGATATCCATAGGGAATGGAATTTTCCCTAAAGATAATGAAAATGATTTGGATGTTCAAAATTATCTACACTCCATAGATTTGTTTTATCAAAAAGTCATCAATTCTTATTTGAATGCACAACCATAAATCATACTTGGCCTTTGCATTATTTCTGACTAACCTTCACTAATAACATCACCTATTACTTCAGACAAATCTGAAGAGTGTTCTTTCTCGGGTTTCAGTCATATGCATTTGACAAGAACATGTGATCTTGTATTACAATAATATCAAGCTTCAAGGAAGCTTACTAAGAACAGACCAAAGGTAAAAGTTTCCTCTGGTTTTATTCCTAACTTTATAACACCATCTCACTATTCAAATTGAAAGAATGGATTTCTAAGATTTAAAAAGTGGCTCCACCCTGGAGGATGGAATATGGTCAGGTTCTGCATCCTTCCTTAAGTGCAAGACAAATGAAATGGATTTATTTAAGTCCTCGGGTAACATAAAGAAATTTTGTAGGCTACAACTTATATTTGTATTGTTAACATCACTAAAAAACAAAGAAATATGATATCATTCTTTTATAAGTTAAATTCAACAGGTGCATGTTTCCATTGAAACTAATAATTTTCAAATGTGGGTCAAGTTATTTTGGATGAATTCACTCATGGACTTAGGGAGGCCCACAATTCTAATATGCTTGGTTCTCTTCCTCCATTAAATGACATCCTCCATCACATTATAGTTCCTTGTAGCATGTATCCTTTCTCATTTTTCACACTAGAACATTTTTTTATTTCACAGTTAGGTGTGCTCTGCAATAGGATTTTTACGTTATCATTATAGCAAGCCACTCGTTTGTAAGAATCCATGTATTTCACTAAGAATATGTGTAGTTCATTATCCTATAGAAATTCTTTCATATAATTGCATTCTTATTTACTTCTTATACTCACATTCACAAAGTTGAGCACATAGACATCAATGTCAGCCCTGTATAAAAGGGTATAAAGCATGAAACCTTGTCTCACATACATTCTTGACTTATGCTTCCGTAATTTGGAAAACCTTTAATCTCATCTTCCCGTGCTATATATGTGAAGATGATACCACATATCCTCTTTTGCTTCCAAACATGTTCCCAACATAACAAATAAAGAAAAAAACTAACTTTTTCCATCAGCCTAAACATTTTAATTCCACTTGTTATTGGTAGCGTGTTAATAAAATCCAATGGTTAATATATTGGAGATAAACAAAGAAAATTTAAATTTTTTCTTCATCTTGAACTTTCTAAGTCCGCTTCTTGTTGGTACCATGTCACTCAAAAACAATGGTCAAGATAGTGTTGCATTTGCAACTAATTATCCGTTAATTTGGTGTTTGGTTGACATCATGTAGTTAATGACAATGAGCTGTTTGACGGACAATCCACTCGAGTGGACGCGAGCCAGATCTCCCTAGCTCAATGCGAGTCTAGAACAAATAAAACAGAACATAAACCACTTTCCTAGATCTAGTTAAGGATCAAGTAATCAGATGTCTTACCTTAAGTTTGTAGCCCCTTTTCCTGGATACAAGTAAAAAGCATCTAAACGATAAAAAATCTAAGTAAACGGTTAAGCAGGTAAATTACACAATATCATCAACACAACAATATTGGTGGAAAGCGTTTATATTACTGTAAAAATAGGGAAAGTACATAGAAGAGCTTAACGAAGTAATCCTTCTCCATCCAAGCCAATGCCATATCCTCCCAAGGAAGTGTGAGTCTCTCAATGGATGAGTAGAGATCTATCTAAGATGATTTCACCAGCATGTAGACACTATGGACTACCTCCCCTTGGAATGAGAGTGAGCTTCATTTATATAGGACTAAGTGGATAGGGTATGGATAGGGTAGGTTGAGATATGGTAGGAGAGAGATAGGGGATCCTTCCAAGAGGTTAGGAACCGAGTGCCAACTCTCCCAAAAGGCTAGTGATAAGGATCCATGTCAGCTAGCTTCGAGAATGGGCTCAAAGGAGATATTTTTGTCCATTAACTAACATCGTCGCAGGTTGCAAGAGGACAACCTGCGACGTTGCATGCTGCATTAAGGAAGCCTGCGACGACCTCTCAAGACCTAGCATAAATGGGTATGTATCTCTTCTAGGTCAATAACTTAGTCAAGGAAACTTCAGGAATGTATACATTGAATCTCATGATGGTAATATTTTAGGTGTAAGAGAATGCCCCCCAAAGCATGAAGTTGTTGAAAATTGGACAGGTGCAATGCTTTGACAGAAGGAATGGCAATGGCTTGTCGGACGAAGGATGCTGCTACAGTACAACTGACTCTGAGTACATAGTCTCATATGAAGTACAACATGGCTGCTGACCAATACAATGCAGATCCATGGTAGTAATGATCGACTGAACACAATCATGGCTACTAGACACAAGCGTAAATCCATGATGAGATGATAACACAGCCACGACCAATACAAGTGTGGATCTTTGTGATATGATTCAATACAATATCCATTGCAACCTGGGTAAAACATGACTCCCCAGGGTCTTCAATTCGAACCCGCAATGATACAAATCTATCCATGTGATTACAATTGTCTTGACGTCGAACATGGTAGAAACCACTTGATTACCGATCATTGATGTATACCGTTAACAAGCGCGAGAGAAATCATCATTGATGTCAATGATTCCCAAGGTATCACTGTACATATCATCAAGCGTGAACAAATGAGTTGAATTCGAACACGAGATGAAATCCTTCAATCAAGAGTCAATTATGTAAACTCATGTTGAAAGTGAGGTAACCTGCCATTGAGGCATGCATGGCCAAGGTACTTGGTTGGTTTCTAGATTCAATCCTCGGATAATGATTTGAAGTTGACAAGGATGAGTCCGTCGAAGGAGGGCCTTGATGAATGCCGCATCATTGACATGAAACACAACAAAGGATGTGTAGAGATGATCAGATGGTACATTAACATGCAAGACCGAATAAGAGTAGACCGACATGATGGAAGGTGTATTGACTGCAGATAATGAGTAGTGATAATATTCTTGAACATGGGCGTGGCATGACTTGGCAGTATTGACTTGATGAGTTATGGTACCAACTCTTAATGCAAATAATGATGGAAGCGTTCTTTGATTGACTCAAAGGAGTAACAAGACTTAGGAAGTAGGTGAAACTCAAGGACAAACGGATGATCCAAGTGTAGTATGCAAATGTAAATGAGTGCCATGTTCAAGAAATGACTAGGTATTGCCACTGATAAAGGGTGTAACATAAAAGCTTTCCTTTTTCCCCATCATGAATGATGAGTGCCTCATGTGTTTTTTACGAGCTTGATGAGGGTAACCAGATGCTCGGTATAGCTCATCTCATAAATGAGTCCAATCCTAAATATTTTTCGAACTTGGGATAGGAGGCGTTCGTCCCATGACGGGCCCTTCGATGTGAAAGTTTAACGAGTCCATAGAAGGTAAACTCGATCGTCATTTCATGTTTAGAGAGTCTAAAAAGAACTAAAGAAGACTCCAATGGTACTTTTTTGTAAAGTTAGCCTCATCGCCCGAAAAAGGGTAAAACAACGCGGAAGAGGACTCTTCCAGTCATGATTGGCTGGAGTATACCTTTTTTGTAAGTAGTGCCCCCTGGTTCGAAAAAGGGGTAAACTATCACCAAGAAGACGACCATTCAAATTCTCTAACAAGCGTGAATGCGACAAGTTCGCTTGGCAATCTTTTCATATTTTGAGAGCCTGAAAAGCACTTAAAGATAGACTCCGGGGGGGTTCCTTTTCTGTAGGAGTTTAACGAGCCTGGAAAAGTGATAAATCATAACTCGGTAACTTATTCTCATGGTTTTAGAGCACGAGAAAGAACAAAGAGTAAGCTCGTCATCATAAAATAACTACAATCTAATGGAAAAATAACGACAAAACATTAAAGGGGTTGTTCATACCTGAAATGATCGTTATAGTGCGAGAATGGCTTACAAAGACCACTTAACAACTCCTGCACACTTGAAAACTAGGTCAAAAAGTCAACCGGGTATTCAAACGTCATAAAAATGATATAAACTATAGTAAATGACTTAAAATGCATCAAATATTTGAAAAAGAATATGTCTTTTGTTTATAAATAGAAACAAAAAACCAAATATAGTCACCATTGTTCATTTGCCAAATTGGGGAGAAGAAATGCCATTTGGAGCCAAAATTTCACTTGTCGATTCCGAGAGATGCGACATGTTCGGGTACATAGGGTACTCCCAAAATACTGAACACCTAGAGAAACCACTTCACACAAACAGATCACAGATCAATACACCGATGTTTTGACATGGTTTAAACCCTTGAGAGGGAAACACTCCATGACCCTTGCCAAATAGCTTCTATGGAGAAATTTATTATGCAAAGAAAGAAAGTTACAAATGAGCTTCTCATAATTGATCAACTAGACAATGACCCTCCATGCTCTTTAAATAGAGATCATGGACCAATAGGGTGTTAAGCCACGAATCAAGGTTAGGTATGATCTAAGAGAAGTTGAGCCATCGGATCACTCTATGTCTAAAACATATTGTGACTGTCAAATTAAATATTTACAAATGCATACTAAAGAAACACACTTTTCCTAACGGATAAATTACATAAGTTGATCTTAACTAACTCCTAAGTGTCTAAATATCCTAACATCCCCCCTTAAGAACAACTTGGGATAGGATTGAAGGATTTACAAAAGTGACACTATTAGGAGAAGGAAGGAGGCATTAGAGCCTATCCCCACTTAATGAAAAATTTCTGAACTCCTAACATAGATTGAAGTTTAGAAAACTTCGCTTCTGTAAGAGACTTGGTGAAGATGTCTGCAACTTGATCATCTGTAGGACAAAAGAGCACTTCAAGAACACGATCATGAACAAGATTTCTGATGAAGTGCAAATGTAGCTCAATGTGTTTGCTGCGTTGATGTAGGACTGGATCTTTGGCGAGCTTGATGGCACTTTGATTGTCACACCAAAGTGGAGTAGGCTAGTGCTACTCGAATCCAAACTCTGAAAGGATCTGTCAAAGCCATAAAGCTTCCTGACTGGCATTAACTGCAGCTCGACATTCTGCCTTTGCTGAAGAAAGAGCAAGAGCTTGTTGTTTCTTACAAGCCCAAGTGATAGGTCCAGATCCCAGACTAAAAACATAACCTATAGTAGACTTTCGATCATCAGGATCGCCGGCCCAATCTGAATCAATGAAACCAACCAACAAAGGTTCCCCCCCTGTACTGTAATGAATCCCAAACTGAATTGTACCTCGAATATATTGAAGTATTATTTTAGCTGCTTTCCAATGAATTTCATGAGGTGTTTGCATATAACGAGCAACACGACCAACGAAAAAGGAAAGGTTAGGACGGGAATGAGTCAAGTATAAGAGACTACCAACAAGCTGACGATACAAGGTGGCATCTACTTCAGGTGAAGTACAAGTGGCAGCAAGTTTGAATCCAGACTGGAAGGGAGAAGGGGCTGGTGTACAATCTTCCATGTGAAAGCAACGAAGAAGGTCACAAGCATACTTAGACTGAGAAAGAAAGATTCCTTCTTTGGTTGGCAGGACTTGGAGACCAAGAAAATAATTCAAATGTCCTAAGTCTGACATTTCAAAATTTTGCTTAACACTGGATTTCACATGGGTTATAAGCTTAGGGTCACTACCAATAAGAATAAGGTCATCAACCTATAGAACAAGTATGATGAGATGGTTTCCTACTTTCTTGGTATAGACATTGGGGTCAGAATGGCATCTAGAAAAACCAGTGTCAAGGAGAAAGCTATCCATTTTGGCATACCAAGCTCTAGGAGCTTGCTTAAGGCCATATAAGGATTTCTTAAGGCGATAGACAAGGCTAGAGTTATTCTGAACATATCCAGGAGGTTGTTTCATGTAAATTTCCTCTTGTAAATCACCATGTAAAAAGGCAGACTTGACATCCATTTGATGGACTTCCCAGTTATGTAAGGCTGCAAGGGAGAGAACAAGGCGGATGGAGTTCATTTTTACGACAAGAGCAAAGGTTTCATTGTAGTCAATCCCTTCAACTTGGGAAAAACCTTTGGCAACTAACCTTGCCTGAAGTCTTTCAACACTTCCATCTGATGCATACTTAGTTATGTAGATCCATTTACATCTGACAAGTTTTCTTCCTTTTGGAAGAGGTACAAGATCCCAAGTATTGTTCGCCATTAAGGAACAATATTCTTCATCCATAGCTGCATCCCAATCTAGATTTCCTAAAGCTTCTGCAAAGGTTTCTGGATCATGATTCTCAGAAACTTGAGCCAAAAGAGAAGAGGCTTGCTAAAACTGAGAACGTTTTCGACGTTGATCTCTAGGATCATCGGCAAGATCACCAGCTGCTTCACATGTTGAATGGACCCATCGAGGAAGCACTTGTGCTGGTGCAACTGGAGGAACATGAGCAGGTGGAGGTGGATTTTCATCCTCACTGTCATCATCAAAAACTGGAGTTGGAAACCTGTCAAAGAAGTTGGAAGAAGAAGAAGAAGGCACAATAGCTGAATCAGGCTCGTAGGCCAAAGATGGCACAATCACCGAGTTAGGCTTGTAGGCCAAGAGATTTTCATCAAATTTAACATCTCTTCTAATGATTACATCATGAGAATGTGGTTGAAGAAGTCTATAACCTTTTACATCTTTAGAATATCCAACAAATATGCACTTTTCACTTTTAGGCTGCACTGCTTTCCATTTTTCATCCGGAATGTGAGCCCATGCTTCACTACCAAACACAAGGAAGTGTTACATCTGGTTTAATTTTACTCCATGCTTCTTCTGGTGTGATAACTTGTAAGGCTTTAGTGGGGGTGCGATTAACTATGTAATTTGCACAATTTATGGCTTCAACCCAAAATTGAAGACTTAGTCCCTTAGATTGGATCATACAATTTTCCATTTCTTTTAAAGTGTGGTTCTTCCGTTCAGCTACACCATTTTGTTGTGGGGTATATGGAACAGTGTGTTGTTGTTGGATTCCTTGTTCAGTGTAGAAAGTAGTGAACTTTTTTTCAACGTATTCTCCTTCATTGTCAGATCTTAACTTAAGAATTTGATGACCAGATTGTTTTTCAACAAGGGCCTTGTAGGCCAAGAACATGTTAAATACTTCGCTCTTAAGTTTTAGGAAATAAACCCAAGTGCATCTGGTGTAATCATCAATGAAAGTTAATAAATATTTGAAACCAGAAAAGGAAGCAGATGGAAGAGGACCACACAAGTCACTATGCACAAGCTCCAAGGGAACCGAGGCATGCCAAGAGGCACGTTTGTCAAAACTATCCCGATGATGTTTTTCGAGTACACAACCGGAACAGACACCATCCCTGCAAGATACCATCAGAAGACCTGTCACCATATTGTCTTTACATAGTTGTTGCAATGAGCGATAATTTAAGTGACCAAATCGCTCATTGCAAAGTTTGCTCAAGTTATCACTATGAGCAACAAAAACTGAAGGAAAAGGTGATGACCCAAAGTTGTTAAATTTGTACAACCTGGTAATATCATCAACAATTCCGGTAGCTAGGACTTGTTGAGGATCTTTAAAATCTTTGATTACAACTTGGTGAGGTGTAAATGTCACAGTTTTACCTTCACCAGAATGAGTGATTTGATAGATAACAAATTGCAGGAAATTCTTAGAACACATAGTACATCACTGAAATGACCATTATCTACTGGAACTGTTCCAGCTCCTACAACACTTAGAGATCTATCATCACCAAAAAATATTTGAAGTAGAAGAAGAAGATGCATTATAAGAATAACCAGAAGCACAAAGTGCATGTCCATGAGAGGTAGATTCTGAAGGTGAATCTAGGCTGATGTGGTGCTTCTTCATTGCTGCTTCCAAGGTTGCCATCTTCTTGAAACACTTAGATTCATCATGATTATCTTTCCTGCAATAGTTGCAATGACGCTCGGTCTTCTTTTCTTTTGGCTTGGATCCTTTGTCATTTTTTAAAGAAGGAGCTGACTGAGAGGGTTTGGGACCCTTGTTTGACTTATTATTGCAAAAAATTTGTTTCTTGGGAGGCTTGGACTTTTCTTTCTGTTGGGACAATAAGGATTTCTCAAATGTATCTGCATTGTTAATTATTCCAAGATGGATGAGCTTATCTTTCTCTCGAATCAAGGAATCACAAAAGGATTCAAGACTCAGCAAACACCAAAGACTTTTTAGACTTGGCCTTTTTGAAAAGGAGATCAAATTCCTGTAGTATCACGATCCAACGTGAATACTTGCCCCCAAGCACCTGACATGTCAGAACATGGTACATGGGATTCGAATCGACGATGATGGTGGTGGTGCGAAGCAAAATGTAATGTCAGAACTTCTACACAACGATGACCTTTGCGAGAGCGAGTTTTTCAACATGTGAATATCGGGTTTAAGTGTCAATGAGACCTTTACTGGCGTAGTATATCACATCTTCTTGGGCGTTCTGGTCTTCCTGCACCAAAACCATGGCGATAGTGGTGTCGGAAGCAATGAGGTATAGAATATAATCTCGGTAGTAATTCAATGGTTGGAGCACAGGGGCATGCGTGATGGCATGTTTCAAACTATCAAAAGGTTGTTGAGCTTGGTTGTCCCAGATGAATGGGACGTCCTTTTTCATCAATATCATGTAACCTTGTGTCTTTTGCGTGAAATTACAAACAAAATGCCTTAAATAAGTCGCTCGTCCTTGCAGACTTTGAAGTTTCATAATATTAGTTGGAGGTGGGAGTGAGACAATGGCTTCCACCTTCAAGGGATCAATGCGGATCCCATCTTTCGAGACGATAAATCCTAAGAGGCGTCTAGACTCGACACAAAAAATACACTTATGAGGGTTCAGACGGATATTGTACCATCTACATCTGAGGAAAACGGTCATCAGATGATATATGTGGAACTCACGCTGCTTTGAGTGGGAAGGGAGGTCATCCAGGTAGGGTTCCACAAAGTCCTTCACATCATGGAAGGCATACGACATGGCCCGCTCGAATGTGGCTCCAACATTCTTAATGCCAAACAAAAGTTTACGATACACAAACGTTCCCCAAGGGCAGATGAATGCAGTCTTGTGTTGGTTGGCGGGGTGGATCTCAATCTGGCTGTATTTGGAAAATCCATCCATAAATGAAAAAATGACACTTCCGGCACAATTGTCAATAATCTGGTCAATAAAGGGAGTTGGGTAGTTGTCCTTAGGACAAGCTTTGTTGAGGTCTTGATAATCGATAGAGACACGAATGGTACCTTGTTTTTTAGTAACAGGGACGACGTTTGAGACCCATTCTGTCAATGGGATAGGGTAGATGAAGTCGGCCTTCAAGAGTTTCTCAATCTCTGCCTTGATTGCTGTAGTCTTCCAAGGGTGTACCGGTCGCAACTTTTGGCGGACAGGTTTGACGTCGGGATAGGTTTTAATTTTGTGTAAAACAATGGCGGGGTCTATCCTAAGCATCTCCTCATAGGTCCAAGTGAACACGTCTCAGAATCGCTTGAATAAGGCCGTATAAGCAATGACTTCTTCGAGGGAAGACTTCTGGCCTAAATGAATGTGTTCCACTACACCAGGAGTGACCGAAATGTCTATCGAAGTGGTGGGTTCAATGTTGGCTAAGTTTCCTTCGAAGTCTGTTTGACACGTAAGTATCGAGGACTAAGACCCAGAGTAGACATCCAGTGTAAATATGGTGCTAATGCTATTCTCCACAGTATCCAAAAAGGTAAGGAAAGACGAACGATGATGGAGGTCTTCCCACGGAGGATCATCTGCACTCTTTATTTCTATAATGGACTCGTTAGAATGAAAAGTCCGTAGCAGAGGATCAGATGATGCCCGCTGTAGAGAACAGGAGGTGGAGGCCACAGATAAGTGGTCCTCTGGTACTGACTGGATAGCCACATACGTGAGTTCAACGGGTGACAAAGGCATAACGTTTCCAATCAGGTGTGTGGTGGCTTCATCAAGTACAAGCCATGAATCAGTGGAGTTGGGGATAGATGAAATCTGTTAAGAGATCATGTTCACCGTGGAAACATGATTTGGGGGATTCAAAGTAGGAAAGATGCCCATAAGGGATGAGTCCTTAAGGAGGCCGACCCCCACGCTCTCATACTGATGTGAAGATTGTCCAATCGAAGGAACGTTATTGCCTGGGTGAGTAGCGGTTTCAGGTGTGCAGAAATCCAGTTGGTCGACAGTAACAATTCGGCCTTGATGAGGGAATTGTACTATGCGGAAGACAGATGATGCGACCGTAGTCATGGCGTAAAACCAATTAAGACCAAGTAGAATGTTATAATCTAACGGGGTAGCGACCACTTCCACGTTGATGGTTGTGGTCTTGCCCCCCACCTCGACTGCTAAAGATTGTAACAGCCCATGACATTGAAAGCCACGTCCGTCGAAGGCTCTCAAAGTGGTAGGAGAAAGGTTCAACTCGGGAGAGCCAATGGCTCTCCAGCATGATATTGACATGACTAAAGTAGAGGCACCTTCATCCAAAACGGTACGATGGATTGTCTTCCCAGCCATGTTTGTGGCAACTTGAAACACCAACTGATGGGAGAGCCTCAGTTTGAAGCATTCCAGCCGGAACATGATGGTGTTCGATGACTCCGGGTCGACTACACCAATGGCAATGAGGAGAGTCTTGCAATGATTAGGACATTTTTGCAAGACCTTGGGCATCGACATAGCACAAGGAGCTTGTGCTAGGTCCTCTACAATGTTGTAGTTTTGAGCAGCCCGAGCTTTGGGATTAAAAACCGATTTTCTAATCGTGCTCTTGGGTGGACACAACACTGAATCGAAAGAGGGCTTCTCAATGGTGAGAGGAGCAACTGGTACGGTGACGTCGGGCATTGAAGTGGAAGCTTTTTCAGTATTACTTCCAACAGGTTCCTTCGCCGAAACAGATTCATACGAACAAGAATGGGTGTTCAAGTTGATAGTCTCATTACGCATCATGAGAACATGTGCGGTGTTAGATGCTTCTCCTTGGGAGGGAGAGGTGTGAGCAATCAACTGTTGATTTTGAGCTGGGAAGGGATCATTGAGAACTGCGGGTGTGGGTTTTCCCTTAAGAAACTTTTGAACTTCATCTCTATGGGGGCACTCTTTAGAAAAGTGGTGATCACCGCACAATAGACAAGGATACTTTAACTTCCTTTTATGTTTGGTGTCATCAGGGGTTCTCTTATGTTCATGCTGGGTGGAAGATTTCTTAGGTTTCCCTTTGTTCTTCTTCTTACCACCAGACTTTTGAGGTGAAGCTGATGAAAGAAAATTCACTTCTTCAGTGATAGCAGGAGTGGTTGATTTGGTGGTGCCGTGACCAGCCTGTGTTAGTGATGGGGAAGAACCTTGGGGATTCGACGAACCAACAGTTTGAGAATGAGGATGGGTGTTAAGGGATCCAATGATGCCATCAGCTTGGGGTCCCTTGGGTGGTTTCGCGGGGTCGTATGTGTTACGGGTTGAGTCAGGAAGGATATCAAACAACGTGCCAGACTGGGCATAAACTAAGTCTAATAAATGGGCACGAGCGATGGCTTGTTCCACAGTGACAGCACCTCCCATGGCAACATCTCATGCTATGGTCGGGATGAGAGACTTCGTAAACTAGTCCACCAGGAGTTGGTCTGGGATAGGAGCCTTAATGAGACGTCATCTCCTCCGCCACTCATGTATATGATCTGAGATGTGAGTAGCGGTGTTTTGACGGAGCGAGGTTAAAATCTCTGTACCAGTTTCGTACTGTATAGGCAGCTGGAAATGAGTCAAAAAATTCATAGCAAGAGAACCAAAATCAGGAAACGAATGGGGGGGTAGTTTGATATACCACTTGGAAGTCGAACCAGTGAGAGTTCGTTGAAATAACCTAAGACGGATCGAGTCGTCCATCAAGGAGTTGGATGAACACCACAAGTGGTATGTCATCACATGGTTTTTAGGATCCTCACCCAGCTTGCCATCAAATTTTGGGATATCTGATGGAAGTTTCACCGGAATGGGTGGCCAATTAGTTTTGTGGTAGATGGGGTCATTGGTTAGGCAAGACAGGTCAGGGAGGTCCAAAGTAGCCAAAAAGGGCAGCTGCGGATTAGGCTGCGGGTACTGATAGTATTGATAAGGCGTGTAAGGACCTATGGGACCTTGTATCAACTGACCATAGGGTGTTCCAGGAGGAAACTGGCCATAGGGTTACGGGCTTCCTGAACCAAATGTAGGTCCACCACCATAGTAAGGTGGTCCATTACCATAATAAGGTGGCCCATTGCCATAAGGTGGGGGCCTGCCTCCACCGTTGGGAGGGGGTGGGCCGCCTCCAAATGGTGGGGTCCACCACCACTGCTAGGGTAGGATGGGCCGCCACCGCCTCTGCCGGGAGGAGGCAGTGGTCTGTTACTATCGCCGGAATAGGGTGGGCCTCCACCACCTCCGCCGGGAGGGGGTGGTGGGACACCGCTGCCGCCGAAAGGGTAAGAGCCTCCTCTGCCACCTCGACCATGGTAGGGTGGTGGTCGTCCACCACCGCCACCAGGATGAGAGGGTCCTCCACCACCACCACCGAGATGGGATGGTCCTCCACCACCACCACCAGGGTGGGATGGTCCTCCACCACCACCACTAGGATGGGATGGTCCTCCACCACCACCAGGATGGGATTGTCCTCCACCACCACCACCAGAGGGGGTGGGACATGATGACCGAAATGAGGTGGTCCTTCGCTATAAGGTAGAGGTCCGCCTCCTCCATATTTATGTGGGTGCCCGACGCCTCCAATGGGAGGTGGGGGTGGACCAAATGGGGGTGGAGGGACTATAAGTGGGGGTCCATGTTGTAAAACATTTTGTTGTCCCCATAGAGTGTAAGGGTTTCCGGGTAGGGTACCCCATAGAGTGCGTTTCCAGGATTAAGTTGACTCGGCACAGGGTTAAGATGACTTGGATACGCTTGACTCGATGGTGGTTGAATTACGTTGGACGGTCCCCCAACATGGGATAGTCCTATAGTGGAAGGTCCGGGAGGTAGGGAATTTCCAACGGAATGACCGATAGGAAGTCCTGCTGCAGTATTATGGCTAAGAGATGGGGGTTTCCCCCTAGCAACAACTTGCTGACCACTAAGTAAAGGTTGACCCAACACTGGTTGCTGATTATCTACCATAGGATTAACATTACTTGTAAGGAAGGTAGGGGGAAAAGAGTATCCTCCTCTCGAAGTTTGAGGTGGGGGAGGAGCAGGTAATGCAACTGTAGTAGTGACAGTGTGTTGGACTGTTGTTCTTCAACAGGTTGGGAAGTAGGGTTGGGCTCCTGTGAGGGTTTCCCAGTCTCACTGATGGTCAGGTTGTGGATGGATGCTTCTGGTGAATCAAAAGATACCGTGAGAATTGGGATTTCTCTAAAATTGGCCCTATATTCCAGATGTTGTCGTCGAGATTCATCGCCCAAGGAACGTAAATGATCTAAGCGCGCATGAAGAGGTGCAAAAATCTCAACAGAACTAGGCCAATTAGTTGGTGGAGTGCCTTCTGGAGTGGTCCATTTAGGCAGGGATGCAACGACAAAATGGGCCACTGGGTGGCCTAAAGAAGATGTCCAATAAGCCGCTGAAGGGCCAGTAGCTGTTGAAGGGCCGTCCTGGGGTGAATTTATCCATTCCAACGATCCAGGCTCTCCCGGGAAAATGGGAGGTAGGTCTTGTGAAGTAGAAGTTTGTGCTTCTTCACCCTGCAGGGGATGAGAGGCAGGTGAATATGGAGGAAACATATGCACTCCAACATTCAATGTGGGGTTTTCCACTTCAGGTGACACGACCGTGGCTTGTGGGTCCATTCTTAACCTCGAAATTACCTCCCGGTTAAGGGGATATTCGGGTGGCAAGTTCTAAATCCTACGAGACCTCCTCCAAGGAAAGTCAGCCATAGTGACTGAAATGAAAGTTTCTCCTAAAGAAATCTAAGCAAAAGAAAGGTAGACCAGACAAACCCTACACAAACTAAGGCCAAAAGCAAACTTATGTTATAAGAGTGGATTCAAAGGTCTGTAACCTCATAGGATTGTCAAGGCTTCGCAAATCGCTATATACTGCAGGTTCCAACAGTAAAACGCGACAAGGAGGATTGGGACCGTACCCTTGCCTGAATATCCGATTACCTGGACAATACGTGTGTAGTAATCTCCTCGAGTGTTGTTCTCGGTGTATTGCTCTGCCAAGACGACCAAAAGGTTAACTCAGTTGGTCTCAGGAATCCTAGTGGTGTCTCTCGATATACGCAAGGTACGTGGGAGCTCAAATCCGTAGTGGTGCTGTCTAATGCACAACCGTACGGCACGAGACCTTCCTATATACTATCGAGTACTGGAAACACCTTTCGATATACACCAAGTACTTAAGGGACTTGGTGGGTACGTGAAAGAGCTTCGATATACCGATAAGTACATGGAAGACTACAATACCCCCGAAATACAGTGTTGGAAAATAACGACAACTGCCACGCTTAACAATGCCGGAACACATCTCTAACTTACACACAAGTTACTAAAATTTTTACCCTAGTTCTACTGTTAATTTTATCTGGACGGTTAGGTGAATGCATGAGGTGAGTACATAATCGTAAACATAATGGCCGTGGAAATCACCTGTAAGATGCTATCTCAAATGTATTTGATCGCACCGACAAGGTGGATATCTTCCACGGTCAGAGGCGTTACCCTGTGTGACCAGGCAGTTACTCCCAAACCACATTTGATGGGCTGCCTTTCAATTTGCATGAATGCTTGTCTATTTCTTAACATCCTTTAGTTAAGCTTAGTGTCAGGTGTATGAATTCTGGAAAACAGTAATGCCAATGGAATTCATTTTGTGATACGTGTAACTATTATCTGGTGTATAAAATAAATGATTTATGCTAAGTATTGAGAGTTGATATGGTTTAACATTGTGTGAGAATTATAAGTAATATTTGTGATAATATTTATTTATGTGTTGTTATTGATAAGTGACACATATAGCCAATTGCGATATTATAATTTATGACAAATTCTATCTATTAATTATAATTCATAGAGTTAGAATGAATTAATAGTTAGAATTATAATATATGAAATTATTTCAATTATTTATTTCATAGAGCTGAAACGAAAGAATAGGGTTGGAATGCAATATTTGAATTTGTGTCAATTCTACTTAATGTTTATAATTTATAAGAATTAGAATGAATTGTTAGTTTTGAATTATAATGCTGGAAGTTATATCAATTATTTATTTCTTAGAACTAAAATGAAATGAAAGGGAATCGAAATGATTCAATAGAATTGAAATGAAATTTTTACATTTAGGTCAATGCTACATTTATAAAAAAATGAAATGAAATAATAGATCGGAAATGCAATGTTGGTACTTAAGTCAAGTGGTATTTCATGGAATTGAAATAATGGAAATATAATGTTGTATTTATGGTTAGAGTCCCAATTTATTGAATTTTAGAATTCTAAATCGCACTTCATTTATTATAAATATTATGATGCATCCTTG
This sequence comes from Larix kaempferi, assembly GCA_027924585.1. Lineage (NCBI taxonomy): Eukaryota > Viridiplantae > Streptophyta > Pinopsida > Pinales > Pinaceae > Larix > Larix kaempferi. Next base: position 4,200,144 of record BSBM01001483.1, on the reverse strand, counting down.
ACTTGGATATAACTAGAGATTATATTACTTTTAAAGAGTTCTTATAGTTGAGACCATGATTACATTTCAAGAAGGAATTATATTACACCTTACATGTTTAAAGGTTGGAATAAATGTATCATTATACATTATTAATATGCACATGAGTAGAAATTTATGACATTTAAGATTCCTTTGTTTAAAGTTTCAAAAGTACTTTAAAAAAAATCACTTACTCAACTTGCCGGACCTTACAATGGTTCAATGTTTGTCTATGGGATATTTTTACAGATGTTTTCAACTGTTTTCTTATTGTTGCACTTATTGGTAAAAATATTCTTTGTATGCAGGGTGACCTTTCTCTTGATTTGCATAGCTTGAATCATATCAGGTGCATTCCAAGGCATCCATATAAATCATATAGAGGAATCAAAAGATACCATTTGCACAAAACATACCATCCATCCATATAAATCATAAAGAGGAATCAAATTTGTAATAGAGGGAATCTCATTCCATTCCAAAACTGTGATATAGTATCAAACGTACAATGACTCAAGGATATTCAGGACCATCAACTAGCAACTTATCATGTCTGAGAGATAGCTATGATCAATTTTTTTTTGGCATCTTACTTCTTTTTACATATGCCATAAATGTGTCATCCATTTGAACCCCCCCACTTATTGAGCCTTGTTCTGTTCTTGAATGGCTTTGCATCCTCCCATGGAGTGTACACCTGCACTGGGAATCGTGGCATGGATGATGTTGTGAGGCCATGTGATCACCTAAAATTACAAAAATATTTAAATTAATGATGTCAATTATTAATCATTGAAAACATTCTTTAATTAAAAAAACATATGCAAAGTTATTTACCTAGTTCACTGGTTAAGACCATTGGAATGGTTGGCATGTGCTCCTCTAATAGCAAAGGGACTTCATCTACATGCACTTCCATTGAAACAACGCAAAAATTCGTAAGAAACGTATACGTATATAAAATTTCAAAAGAACAATATTAAAAAATACAAAATCAATACGCCATATACGATTTTATAGCTACAATGTTATTTACCTGTTGCACTAGTGGAGACTGCTGGAATGGTTGGCACGTGCTCCTCTGCTCGTAGAGGGAATTCAGTTGCATGCCCTGCCATTAAAACAATGTTAAAATTTGTAAGTACACAATCATAAATGTATAAGTATACATAAATTCAAAAGTACAATAATTTAAAGTACAAAATCAATAAGTCATATATGATTTTATAACTACAATGTTATTTACCTTGTGCACTAGTAGAGGCCGTTGGAATGGTTGGAATGTGCTCCTCTGCTCGCAGAGGGACTTCAGCTACATGGCCTGCCATTGAAACAATGCTCAAATTTGTAAGTACACAATCATAAATGTATAAGTATAAAAAAATTCAAAAGTACAATGATTAAAAGTACAAAATCAATAAGTCATATACAATTTTATAGCTACAATGTTATTTACTTGGTGCACTAGTAGAGACCATTGGAATGGTTGGCACATGCTCCTCTTCTTGCTGAGGCACTTCAGCTGCATGCCCTACCATTGAAACAATGCAAAAAATTGTAAGTAAACAATCATAAATGTATAAGTATACAAAAAATGAAATTTACAATTATTAAAAGTACACAATCAATAAGTAATATACAATTTTATAGCCATATTACCACTATGACGTGACTACAAGGATGAACCATGTCTTGGCTGCATTCCAATACCTCGGTGTCGTTGTCCACTTTTGGCTTCATTTTGATTGGTGCTCCCCTTCTATAAACAAAGAAACACAATCATATTCTAGCGATATCAAACATGATTTCATATTACAAATAATGAAGGATTAAATTAAATCAAGTCTTATTTATTGTTTCTTTCCGACTAGATAGAGGGATCTCCCCCATGATTTTTCAACGTTCAACCACGGCTTCAAATCCAAACTTGAAAGCGAGCTTATGGTCTTCCTCCGTGATTGTGGATCCAAACATACACCCCTGTTTTGCATACAGGATTATATTTTTGTTATTGGAAGGTCAAATTACACACAAATTGGGTGGTAATATGAATTATTTTGTTTAGATGTTGCGTTACTCACAATTCGCGTTGCTAACTTCATATAGCCACCCTGGCCAAGTTTGTGCTGGCCATGTTTTTCAAGCCTTGCCTTCATGGATTTTGATGTGTTTGGGAGTCTACAAAAAGTTTGAAATGTGTTATCTTTCACAATTTTATTTAAAAATAAATAAAATTCGATATATTGAATTGAAAATGTAATGTACCTTGGTGGACTGAGTGGCGTTTTTCCTTCTTTTTTCATTTTCTTCTCCTTTGCATCCCTGATAAGGGCCCTCTACTCCCTATTAGAAATCATGAGTGGCCGCTCATATCTAGGGTTCTTTTGTAGTTGAACCCTATACATTTCTCTCACAATTTTTAAATAACTGTCGGCCATTGAGAGTAACTTTCTTTCGCTGAAGGTATTTCTCCTAATTAGATCTTCAAGGTAGACTGTAAGGGCATGTTTCAAGTCAAAGTTTTGGGAATTCAACCTTGTGCGCATGGTCAGACCAAACAAATCCAACTCCTTATCATTCATGTATTTATAAAAGATGTTGTTTCCTGCATCCAAAACAATTGTACCATTAATTTAAAAATAAAAATCTATAATATTTATGATTGAGGTAGATAACATGTAACAATTGAAACATTACAAAATACCTGGGATCTTTGGCCCCTTTATTGGAATAAGTTGATTGTTCACCAAAATTTTTCCTGGATATGTCCCCATGCTTTGAACACATGTCAATCTAGGATATGGTTCCATAACATCAGAAAAAGTGTCCCCTCTATCATCATGACTCGCAGGGGCTGGAGCTATGACAATATCAAGGGTTGTGTCAAGGGGCACTGAAGGTGGTGTCCCTCCTTGAGTATGGGGATTGTCACTGGCAGGTGGAGAGGAGAACAACCTCACTAGTATATGGTGGCTAGTGACCGGACGTTGTGGCATCTGTGCATCACTGCTGCCAACACCAGGTTGAGAAGCCGATGCTTGCATGCGAGGCAGCAAAAATTCCTACATAAGAAGGAAAATGTTAATTCCTTTTGATATTTTAAAATTTAAAGAAACAAATATCATAATTGAACATCTATTACAAAAAATATCTTACCTTATATATATCTATAGCTTGCATCGCCTCTTTGACCTGTTGTTTGATCTGAGGCATTTGTTCCTATTTGATCAAATAAAGAAGTTCTTTGTTCAACTTTATGACGACCTTTTTGACTATTTGGATCGAGTCGAGTAAAGAAAACAACTCGTCATCATCAAGCTCTACATCGGGAACATATTGTCTAGAGGACTACATATTTCAACAATAAAAAGTTAATTCTCAAATATATAAAAAAAATTAAATTTCACATTATTATGAATTTGAAATTGTTTACCTGTTCTTGATCTGGTGCTTTCCCTTGATCATGACCTTTCCACATGAAGCCTAATTAGTAATTAGAATCATAATTAAAAAGAAAAGAAAAGATACTATCATATCATATCAATGTATAACCAATGTACTGAAGATGACAAGATATTCAAGTGAAATATATTAAAGTGAAAGATATTCTTACAGGTGGCATTGCTTTTTTCATGTTTAATTTGATATGTTTTTTATGCTAATCCTCTTCTATGAATACATGCTTTCCCATTGGCTATATACATGCTCTAAAATAAAATTCAAACATTCACAAGAATATAAATGATCCTGACAGAAAGTGATTGTTATGTTCCCAATTGTTTATGTAGTGACTAGTATAAGAAATGAAAAAAATTCAAAGATCGAGGGACAAATTACAAAAAAATGCAATTTACCTACCTAAGGTTGTAATAAGGTCCAAGTTAAAAGTAGATAATACATATGGTTTTATATTTAAAATTAAAATTATTTTCCCAAAAACAAGTTTTAGTTTACCACTTAATTCTATATATGTGCACCTAATTGATTTGGTTTGAATTGTTAGCGTTTAAGAGAAAATCTTAAGCTCAAATGTTTCCACTTCCAGTTAAGAAGTTAGAGAAGATGTTAGGTATTATGGTAAGAAGTTAGAGAAGATGTCAGGTATTCTAGTAAGAATTTAGAGAATATGTCAGGTATTCTAAGGCAATTGAAGGACTTACTTCTTACAGTTGATCCTTAGAGGGATGCTCCTGACAATGAGAAAGGATCCAATACTGGAGGTGGTCTTATAAAAAAATTCATCTATATTGTTATTCTTGTTGAATTTCATTGTCTGATATCCTTAGAGCTACTGAAAGATGAGTAAGTTATACCACTTGTTCACATCACAGTTCATCTTTCGGTAACAATGCTAGGCATTAGTGAGTGGTCAGTGGGTCATAGTAGTGGTTATTAGTGTTTATTCCATCTACTAGGGGTCATTTTGATAGCTTCATGTATCCATGCCACACATTGAGCTCTTAATAAAAAAGGAACTTCAATCTCAAGGGTTGCCGATCTCTGCTTGTAATATTTTTATTTTCTCAAGGAGTTAGTTCATTGAACCATTGAATAGGTTGATAACTTTCAAAGTATTCTTAACTTCTTTTTTATGTATAAAACATCAATCCACTCGTCTAGAATTGGCATGAACTAGCATGGAACTTACTAAAAATGGCAAGTTCACCATAAGAGGTCAAAATGTCAAGATAACTTCGTTGACAACAAATTTTATAAATATCAATTCCTAATATATGATTCTTTGAAGATTAGAGCTTAAGGTTTACATGATTGCCTTTCCCATTAATATGTTTTGAAACATTTGGATTCTGCTAAGCTTTATTTTCCTTTCACAATGCACTAAATGATCGTTTACCTGTTTTGGAGTTGGTTCTTTCCCATAATCAACATGCCACATTGTAATATAATTAGAGCCATGAAATATAATGCACTAATGAGAGGTACATTAAAGTGCTATAACATAACTTAATCAATACCTTCAAATTTCCAGTTGTATATCTCTGATTCAAGTAGTAATCCACTAATAACTCTTCCCAATAACTATTGTTTGTATTGCCCACACCAATACTATATTCCCTTCACTACACTTGAATATGCAATTGGGTTTCTTATTTGTTGTCACGAGTTGTGTGCTATTTATAAAACCTGCAATGTTCCCAGACGATTTAGGCCTTCCATCACTATACATAGTACCCCCTTATTTTGATTGTGGTTTCTTAGCTGTATATAATTTGTGGCGAGTGCATATGTCCACATACTTGGCATGTATTGTACCAACCTTATCCAACATTGTAATCATAACAAGGTCCTACATACTCCATCAGTTTAATTTCTTTGTCATATTTTAATTTTATTCCATCCATGGAAAATAGCCTTGGGCCATGCAAAGAGGATGGAGCAATGCGGTACATCCTCCCATTGACATAGAAATCAATGTCCATTGGAGACAATTCCTTCGGTACCCATCGTTTCACTAGATGTTTATGCCTCAAGGGAACCTCGATGCCATCTTTGTTCTCATCCTCATAAGAACATGTTGAAATTTATGAAATGGTTAAAGTGCATATTTCTTGGTGAAGATTTCCCTGTTCACAAAATTCCTGCATTTAGTAGTTGGCCCATAAAGGGATTTATAGGTGCACAATGTAACCCAATTCTTGCGAGGATTTCACATTTTACCTCTCCTTCCTCTTGGGTTCCCACCACCAATTCCATTGTTTCTAATTTATCCACCAAAGTGATGTTGTTTCACTAAGAAGGTTTCACTCCAACATCCACTTTAGCTCTGATTTTAAATTGGCTTAAATCCTTCATAACCAACACTTGACTTGCCTCATATAAATATTCCTTAGGATTGCAACCTATCTACATATCTATCCATTTTTCTTTCTCCCCTCAATCTTCCAACACTTAAAATTCCAAAAACCAAGGACCAATTAATGTTGACTGAATATTCTAGGATGAAGCAATGCTTAAGGGCCCTATAATGTTGAGCATCATTTGAAAACTATTTTATAAACATTAATCCAATCAATATGATTTAACTTAGTGCTTATTTATAACATATTGTTTCCAGTTAACCTAAGAAAACATATTTCTCTCAGATAGAAGACATCTCTCGATTAGAAAAGTTAGTGCATAATCTAACAATGTCATTCCTAAACCAATAAGCCATGCACCACTAGGAAAACCCATTGAAACATGAGAAATTGATCTTTGACATGCCACTGCCACCTTATTATGCCAACTTATAAAGAATATGCTCTCTTTCATGTTATCACCTCCCAACCCACTAATCCCCATGTATTCCTTGATTCTGGACACCCACTTTACTCTGTTTCCCAAAAAATCCCGCTAGACCAACATATCCTTAACAGCTGGGTGTGGAACATATGCTATTATCTTGGAATAGCCCACATAAATCCTGAAATGCTACATAGATTGGATTGACCATTAATGTAGAGCGTGCAGGGAATCTAGAAAGGGTAAGTTGGCACTCGGCAGGAAATGGTTTAGACATTATATTTTATACCCCGAGCTACGGTGACTTTTACAGGATCTCGGGGCGGCTAGGGAAACCGTTGCTTTCATCAATGTCAATATCATCAAATTTTAACTCGGGTTTTTCTTTCTCTATCATGCATTTCATCTGTTTTGTTTAAATTCATCCTACAAGTTAAGCTCTTTGTCAGGGGATTAGATTATGAGGGGTCTCAAGCAGTGGAGAAATAAGACCCCGGAGCGGTCTCAAGCAACAGAGCAATAAAATCTTCTTTTAATGAAAAAATTCAAGGGGGTTGCAGGGAAGAACGGAATTGCAATCCAATGCATTATAGCGTTTAGTCTCATTCTTTGTAAAACAAAATATGGTAGGGTTAATGGCCTTAATACACTGGGTCCTTTTTTTTTGTCTCTAACGGTTTCTTAGCTAAATGGAGATATGGAGTTGTATAAGGGCTAACTAAAACGCCTCCAACTCGCCCCCCAACTCGCCTGAATTCGACAGAGCAATTTTTGCTAAAATTGCAATTTGAAGTGCTCAGATTGAAATTTTGGCGATCTGGGTAGTTTTAAAATTGGACAATTAGTCTAGAAGAAGCAATCTCAATTGCTAAAATTACAAAAATGTGAAAATACAAATTTTCAGCAAGAATTTTAACCGATTTTTATCCCAAAATCGCCGGAAAAGCGGGGCGTTTTGGTTGTCTTTTATCCTATGTGGTGATCTCCACTCTAGGAACGCCGATATCCTCTGGAATGCTAACTCCAGTTGGCACACTGATCTCTTGAATGTGGCCTCCATTGGGCGCGTTGAACCCCTATGTTGTCTGCTCCTCAACTGATCTAGAGTTTGCTGCTCTCAATGATCGATTAGTCGACTTGCACGGGCATATCTTTAATTTTGTTTTCTGTTTTTTTTTTCTATTTTGGTTTGCATGTTATATATATATATATATATATATATATATATATATATAATTGTAAATTAATTTAAATTTAAATTGACTAATTAGATGCGTTAACTTTCCATCATAGGCCATTAGCATTATATTAAATTTAACATTAACATTAGATACTCACTTAGGCCATCATTCCAACCCTCAAAACCTCAATTTCATTAAAGGAGGGCCAAATAGGTTGCCAACACCAAGGGAAATGCCTATGTGAGTATGAGTGAAATACAAAATGGTACCATATGTTAAAGCAAAAAAGATTAAACCCATATTTTAATGAGGTATAAGCATGCAAAGTAGGTATGGGATCAATTTTATAATTTTAGTAGAATACTAATCTCAATTAATCATGATATAAACTTACATCTTTGAACAATAGGAAAAATGTCCATGATAGTCTCCATTGCTACAAATTCTTTGGTTATTTCCCCTATCTTCATCATTTGGTCCCTTTGGAAAGCTAGATATAGAATAATATTTAAAGATGCAACAATAGTCCTTAAGGATGTCTAAAATAACATTAAAATAAATATCAGGGAAGTCTTAATGTGTACCCCCATCCTCATGTCTACAATGAAGAGGCAAACATAATCATGAATTCCATAGGCATTAATTCATTAGTCTTGGGACCACCAAACAAAAATTAAGAAGGAGGTTGATTGGGAACCCTCAAAGGAAGGATACTATAAATTCAATTTGATGGAATCTCAAGAAGCAATCCTAGATTAGCTGAGGTAGGAGGCATACTCATAAATAATGAGAGTAAGATAGTTTGGAAATGGGGAAGATTTATTAGAATCGCTTCAAACAAAAGAACCAGTTGAGTTTTTATTATTGAAAGTATAGCTAAAACTAGAGGGATTGGATTGGATCAAATAAATAAAGGGGCATATTAAAAAATTATCATCAGCTCCCTCAATAAGAGATCTACTACTACAATATAGGACTCTAGCATCGAAATTTGTGTCACTTCCTCTGTTTTTTTTAAAGGATTGAAACATACTTTGAAGCATTTGGTGGTGAAAATTGTGTTACTTTTGCTTCATAGTTGTGCATCAAAATGACATCTTGTGTTGGTTATGCACATTAAAATGACACTTGGGCATTGTATTAATATCAAAATTTTCACTGTGTTGCATTTTGATGAAAATTTAATTTTGTGTCACACCGTAATACAAAATTATTTTTGTGTTGCTTTTCACTGCAAAAATTTTCATTAGACTTTATAAATGTTAAAAATTAATAATTGTTATTTATAATTACATTGGTTTCCTTAAAAAAAAAAAATTTGTTATATATAACAAAATTACATTTTGTAGATGCATGCTCACATTCCAAAAATAGCCCCCCAATGGGAGTACCATAAAAAAGTTTATACAAAATCCTTCTCCAAAATATCCTTCAAACTAGTCTAGAAAAAATAAAACTACACTATCCAATACACCCACCTGATATCCCATAAAATAAAAACCATAAAGCCACAAGGAGTTTCCCTAAATGACATGTAGGGATTTTTTTCCCAACAAAAATTATAATAAAACGGATTATGAAAATATTCACAATTATGCTCAGTAATGGACCCTTGAATGTGCCATACTCCTGCATCCAATAACAATCAAACCTTTGAGAGGGCATCTACATCCTTGTTTCTTTCTACGAAAACATGGAAAATTGAGATATTGTTAAAAAAAATCCATTTTAATCTCATCAAATATAGGCCTCAAATTATTGTTATCCAAATTATAGGTCCCCTTCATCTAATTGACCAATGACTACAACCAGGGAATCTACAAAGATTTAATTGTTTTTGCACTTTTTTTATTGTGAGTGTGATTAAATTTAGGGCCATGAGACTTGCTAAGTTATTTTAGCTACTTCCTAATCCAAATTTGAACTCCAGAACATGATCATCAGATAAAAATAACACACCTCCAACTCCACTATTTGAAGGATCCCCTTAACTTGCACCATCGAAGAAAGCCCATGCACCTCTTTTATCAATCTGCTCCTCTTGAATCACTTTAGGATATTTCTCCTCCTTTAATTCAATTGATTGTATGAACTACAAAACAATATATTCATTATCATTTTTCTAATCAATTTTTATTATATTCCAATCAATAAATATATTTTAATACACATGAATACATAGGCAAAATAAAATTGTATCTATAAGTTCACAGTGATTGATATACAAATATAAAATTTTTCCATGTAACAAGTGGTCTACCACCACCCCATGACAAATTATAATCTTATGTACATGTACATGGTATTACACGTTCTCCCATAAATAAGTGGTATATGACTACCCTAGGGAAATATTAATATTAACTACAAGAGCACACAAATCAAATAAAAAATCTTGACTAGAGGTGGATTGACAAGACCTTGATACATTTTCAACATTGAGGCCATTTTCCAAAGCCACACCATCATCTTTTTCATTTTCTTATTCTTATAAATGTTTCTATAAGAACATAATTAATGGGAAATCAACACACATGCAATTAATCATCAATGTTGAATTCTCACGCTTCAAGAATTAATCAAAGTGACTCAATTCTCACACTTGAAGACAAAATCAATTATACTTTACCTTGCTTACTAGTGTAAAAGTGTGCGAAGAATGGAATACAAGGATGAATGATGGGAAGAATAAGTGGAAGAGGCCCATGAGAATAAGCAGAGGAGGATAAGGAGGGGGGGATGATGAGGCAAATCATGAAAGAGGTAGGATAATTTTGGGAAAAGGAGGATTTTTGGAAAAATAGGAAGAGAAATAAGGATTTGGGAAAAAAATAGGAAGAGAAAGGAGTAGGAAGAGGAAGCAAGAAAATAAAAGGACTCAGAAGGAGGAGCAAGGTAACAATAGGAGGAGGAGAGGAGGAGAATAAGAAGAGAAAGAATAAGGAAGGAGGAGGAGGAGCCATAGTGGATGAGGATAAAGGATTTGGGGTAAAATAGGAAGAGGAAGGAGGATTTGTGGAAACCAATGAAGATGAAGGAAGATGAATAGTAAGAGATAGAAGAAAACAAGGAGAAGGAAGAAGTAAGCCTAATCCAATAAATTCATTGTTTTTAATTTTCCTAACTTTTTTTTGGGTAAAACCATACCTAAATCAAGTTTACCCCTAAATACAAAAAACCTACCTCCAAAACCCATACCATACCCCCAAAACCCATATACATATAATTTTTTTCACAAAACTCAAACCCCACTCTCAAATACCAATCCCCCAATGAATTTGAAACCCCCAAAACAAACAAAAATTAAGACTAAATAAAGTAAACTATACAATTGGAAGCAAAAATTGGGGAAAACTAAAATATTGGGAGATTCTTACCTTTGATCCAATGGGATACCTAATAAATCTATTCTAGATCCAATAAATTTATCTCAGTGAAACGCTCAATCTCAACTAGAAATTCCATCTAAGTCATAGACCTTCAAGGAAGGATATTTGATATTTAACTCACATGGGAGCATTTCTTGTCACACATGCCAACATTATCCACATGTTAGAGAAAAAGTATTTGGTGACGTACTAGAGTCTCTTAGCATATGCCATCGTCCTCTTGGGTAACAATGTCACTAAACATAGTCTTGTGAATACAATAATATTGGTTCAATGGAATGGGTGTATGTTTGTCCTTGCAACACCCCTTAGAGGATTAAGAAGTCTTCTTAACTAACCTCCAATCTCCTATTTAAATATGTATTAACTTCTCATGTTGTAGTTTGATTTTCTCTCCATATGTGCTCTCCACCTTCTAACGTTCCTTTGAAATATGAATCCTAGTATGGTTATGGATTCCTAGGGTTCATCCATAATCAATGCATTCCAAAAACATAATCTTGATGGAACTATGGATAACCTTAGGGATATAGCTCACTCAAGAATCTACTATGTGAGCCAAATTATTAGTGATAAAGGATAGGTGTGAAAAATTATTGCATTTGGGGGGCTCATATTTTATAAAAATACCATGAAATCAAAAGGTTTAAGTTCCATTTCACGAAAGAATATAAATTTATAGATTTTTTTATGAGGATTGGGTATCAAACCTCATTAATGAAAAATTTTGTAGCTTTTTTATGGGGAATATAGCCTTAAAATCAAATGATATTGTTGGCAAATGTTCCTATAATGAACTATGTGCTCAAAAGATGAATTATGGGAAAGCAAAATTGGAACAAATACCTGAATTGAATAGATTTGTTTAAGTACCAAAATATGTTAACTAACATAACATGACATGAAGGATACAATGAAACTCAAATTACTTATTAGAAAGACTTGGAGGAATGAAGAAGTGGTTGAAGCATTGAAGGGATATGGTGGTTAATATGATGCTCATGAAGACGAAGATGATGATGATGGTGGTGTTGAGGATGATGGTGATGATTATGAGGATGATGTGAACGAAGATGAAGATGATCACAATGATGGTGTTGTTGTTGATGATGATGATGATGGTGACAATGATGATAATGGGGATGATGATGATGATGATGATGATGATGACAACGATGAGACATGCATGATGAACATTGATGGAAATGATGATTATGCGAGGAAATGAGGCATACTTGAGTCTTGAAACCCTGCCATGCCATCAAGGCACGCGCCTAGTCTAACCATGTCAAATTCCAATGCATACAAGCACAATTTGAAAAAAATTCAATGTTGGCTCCATTCAGTGCTCACTATCCAAGGTCGATGAAGATGATGTTGACGACGAAAACGATGAATATTACAAGGCCGATGCACCACTAGTGAGTATGATGCATATTTTTTTAATTTCCTCAAGTTGATAACCATGCCATGATGTAAAATAAAAAGATTGTCTAATCGAAAAAAATGGTTTAAATGGTTTGCATTGGAGCGAGACGAGAGTTATGATGTGATGAGGATTATGCGAGGACATGAGCCATTCTTGAGTCTTGAAGATGATCATGAATATCGTGATGATGACGATGAAGATGGGATTCTCTTTGTTTCGAGAATAATTTATTCTCTATTGAACATGGCCAACCACGTGAAGGTGGAAGCTCATATGCCCCCCTCCCACACATCTCTCTCAATTCCCCTTAACCTAATTTTACATAATAAACAACATTTAACTTACAATCTAGAAAATTGCATAAACTTTAAGTACAACACATAATTAACCCGATATAATTAGTAAATTATTTGAAGATAATAAAAGGAACAAAAAATATAATTACTACATACCTTATATATTTGATCATTTTGATATTCTTAATCGTCTTCTCCATCCAAATCAACATATGAAATATCATCTACTTCAGAATCGACGATCAAATGATTAACCGTATCAATTTCATCATTAGTATTGCTTTTGAATGTATCATTTGGTTCAAGTCCTTCATATTCCATCTTCTTCTTATGTCGACACATTTGGTTCAACTTCTCCAGTTTCTTCATTTGACATGACATATGCGACATCCTGCTCATTAACCTCTACATCATCTTGATATTCTTCATTATCAAGTACTTATTCCTCTATATTATACTTTATAGGCCTTCCTCTTGGATTGTATCTAACAACAAATGACCAACCCGCTTTACCTGGAACCTCTGAGTAAAAGACCTGTTCACATTGGCTTGGAAGAATGATAGGGCTTTGTTCCTGGCTCAACCATCCTTGTATTAACCATGGGAAATCCATTATTATGTTCAATAACAGTTCTCTTAGGATCATGTTCATTCATTCGTAACCTGTACCATTTGACATCAAACGAAACTAATTTGAAGGATCCAAAGTCACACTCAATTATACCATCCAAATACCCATAGCATTTATTTTATATTCTTATGTGTGTCTATCTCTCCTGGAGGAGACATTAATGACATGTAACACTGTAGATATCCCACAATCACAAGTTTTCCTCTTTTCATCCAACTTTGTAATGCGAAATTTACGACCATTGCACCACATAGCCTTGTGGTGTTTCAACTGCAATATGCCAGACATGTAAAAAATGCATTGTCAATTAATACGGATATTAATATAACTTGGAAAGTAACCTGTGTAGAAAATAAGCAAAACAAACACATTAATATGATAAAACAAAAGTTAATGATCTTACCTGTTTATCTTTCAAACCATATGCTAAATCAATTTCCCTCTACGTAAGATTAGTATATTGATCAAGATGAGCTCTTTTAACCAATGTAGACACCCCTTCCCATGATAGAATTCCATAATGTAATTGTTTACATATTTCAATCCATATGTTCATCCAATCAATATTTTTAGCGATGTATAAATGTAGATCATCCCACTCTCTACCACCTGTATGAAAAAATAATAATTTGCCAAATATTACATATCATGCTAAAAAGGTACGATATAGTCAAAAAGTAAAATATACCAATAATAAGTACGATATACAAAAAAACCTGAAGTCAAATGTATTATAAATATGCACCATCTAATTACCTTTCACTTTATACAATCTGCCTTTCCCCAACAGGTGCTCCCATTGGAATTTGTTGATGAATTTCACATCCCAAATGCGATCCACTTGCGTATTTGATGCTAACACTGGAATATATTGAGTAATATACACCATGTATTGATATACCATATATCCCTCCATTGTATAACCCTCAAGACATTCTCTTTGTCTAACCAAATCCTTCAATGATTTCAAGTGCCTCTCCACCATCCACATTGACCTTGCATGTACAGGTCCGCACATTTCAATCTCCTTGACTTGGTGTATGAGGTAGTGTTCTTGTGCATTGAATAATGTCGAAGGTAGATACCTTTGCATTTCACACATTAGTTGAGAGATTCTTCTCCTCCAATACTTTATATCTTCTTTATGAATTTCTTTTGAGGACAACCATCTACAGATGATGTAAGGAAATAACATGTTTCAACGAAAACGTTATATACATTAGTACAAGAAAAACATATGTCATTAAGTTCGACAACAAATTGAACACATATTTTGCATATAAATCGCTACTTACCGCATGTATTTTCCAATATCATATATAACTTGTTTGACCTTGCTGTCGAAGCTATCTGTGAGAGATAGAGGTGGGGCATATTGTAACCATAAAAATGAATCATTATTTGTTTCAAAAGAAGACAAAAAATACAAAATAAACGTATACCAATATATAAATATATAATATACCCAAATAATTACCTTAATGAAGGTATGCCAATCATGTGTTTTTACCCCACTATATTCGCCTTTCTTTGTTAAGATGTTATTTATGTTTGAAGAAAATATCGTGAGAAAATTAATTTTCTGAATGACCTATTTAACATCATTGCTCCGTTTCTCTGTCGGTAACTAGGGAAGGATATTTCGATCTCAATCACTATTTTAATAAATCACACTTTGCAATGCATGATTGGCTTCCTGAATGTCACTATGAATTTTGGCAATCTTTTCTTTGGCACGCCTACCATTTAATATTCACCATAATGTTTATGTTACATTCTTCTCAATATGCATTATATCAAACAAATGAACTATTTGTAGGTCCTAATAGTAGGGTAACCTACTAAATTGTATGGGATAACTTTTCATTCTTCGTGGAAGCCCATTAATGCCTTGCCGACCTCCATGAAGGATAAAATAAATTACAACAATAATTGTCAATTACGATAAACAGAATGCAATAAAAATAAATATCACAAACAATAAAACATATATGATACATAGAAAATTTGTGTACCTCGATGATTTCTATTATATTCCACCTTCCATAGCTGGGGAGTCATTCTTCGTGGTTTTAATCCAGTCTCTTCTTTCCCATTGAAAAAATGTTTTTCAGTGGTTCGATACCGATGGTTCTTAGAGAGGAAGTGTCTATACTCATCAAACAACTCCTTTCCTAAACTTCTTGAATGACGAGATTTCAACTTAGGACCACAAAATGGACATGCAAATTTACCCTTTCTTTGAAGACCTGCAAGAGATAGATTATTGTCAATTACACACACACACACATATATAAAGGGAACAATATTTAAATTAAAACATGCATGATATCTTGAGAAAATTATGTACTATTAAACTCCAGTGGAACATCACATACCACAAAAATGTGTGAGACTTGGGGCACCATGAATTGTCCATAAAAGTATTTCACATAATTGAAATTCTTTTTCCCTATTGGCCTAGACACATCATACATAGTGATGCCAACCCATAATTGAAGCAGCTCATCGATAAGAGGCTCGATATATACATTCATATATTTAACTTGGTATTTACCTATTTTTTTCAAAATAAACGTAATTACTACCATTTGTACATAAGAGAAAATAACTAAGTATAAGAAATTATGCAACAAACAAGAGAAATGAAATGTTAGGTTAAAAAAAATTGTAAACAAATACCTAGAACAATCATTGCCAACATTATGTGCTCCCTCTTTATTGACATCCAAGGAGGAATGTTATTGTTGATAACAAAAATTGGCCACACTGAGTAAATAGACCTAAACTCACCAAATGGATTGACACTGTCAGCTGCCAATGAAATCCTAACATTATGAGGTTCTCCTTTGAAAACTGGCCATTTTTCCTCAATATTCCTAAATGAAGAACCATATGTAGGCATTCGAAGAACACAATATCCATTTCCATTATGTGCATGGTAATCCGTAAATTGTGCTATGCTTTCGCACCTGGACAATTGATCCAAACGTGGTATTATGGGAATGTGACGAAGAACCTTGTGAGGCACATTTTTTTTAGTTGATCGGTTCGATACCTACTAATATGATAGCGGCGGACATTCTGTTTTCGATGCATATTTTCCATAATACATAATATGATCATTAGGACATGCATGAATAGCTTGGTACTCCATTCCAATATATTTCATAATGGCAGATAAATATTTGTATGTGATAGGCAATATATTTGACCCTGCTAACATAAATTCACCTAACTATCTACAACATAAAAAATAATTAGTTAATGTAAAGAACATTAATTGTACTAAATATTGCAAAATAGAAAAAGAAAGTATAAACTTATCACAACGTGATGTAACATACCTTAGGATATCTGTCATACAATTGTTTGACAAACCATTTAAAACCTTTAAGTTCATCAATAATAATGTAGCAGAGAGAAGATTTGTTCTTGAGCCTTCATAAAGTGGTTGTTTTTCCTTGTCAAGTAGAGGTATATCATGAATATCATGAAAGTTTTCATCATCTGTTTGAGTGAATGTGTCTTGGATCAATCTATTTGTCCCATCATTTTCAACATCTATGTTATTCTTATCATCTTCTTCCATAGGATCATTAACTTCATGATATTCAATATTAACTCCATATTGTTCATCTTGTGCAACATTATATCTACTAGTACTTGGCGCATTCTCCAACGTTGGACACCTAGGGGGCATTGTCATTATAATTCAAAAAAATCAAGAAAAATTAGTGTGTCAAATATGAACAATATAAAGACATATAATGAATAAATAAAACTTACGAAGGGATGGTAATCATTCCCCCCTTTGATGTGTCCATTTTTGTGATAATGTATTTTAGCTCTTTTTATCAAAATTCTTCTGAGATTGAAGCCAATGCATTCAGTACAAGGGTAATAACATTTGTCGTCACCCCTTTCCTTGAAATCCACCCACAACCTATCAATAATCATTTCAGTTTCTTCAGCATCAATGTTATCCAACATTATTCACTACCGAAATAGAGTGATGACTATCTTATAGAATGAACCAATGGAGTACGAATGGAAAGATAAAATAAGTCTTCTTTATGTTCGAAAAAAGGTCCATATAACCTTTCCGAATTGTCACAATTATAGCAAAATTGTCGAAATGTCTATTAAATTTCTTATATTTATAGATATCGAAACAATCAGTATTTTGATGCATGTTAACTTAGTCAACGTTGATTTTTTCAACATCTACTAGTCAAAAGTGACAATTGTAAAAGTCTAATAGTTATCCATGAGGCGTTAGTGGTCCACTGGTATTTTGTCAAAATACCCACAACAACTTATTAAATGTTGGAGTTGCGGTGGTTAATGAACAAATGTTGGTACAACGACGTTAAGACATGGGAATACTAAAGGTTCAATAACGTTCATCGGTAAACTGACAAATGCAAGATAAAATATAAAACAAAAAATAAAATTAGATTTTTAACAAGATTTTTCGATGGTCTTTCTATACCATCGGATTTTTTCGCCGAATTTTTATCCGTAATGTTATAGTGTCAAATAAAGGATGAGTACATCAATGTTTGGTTTCTAAATGGTGTGTGTGTGTGTGTGTGTGTGAGAGAGAGAGAGAGAGAGAGAGAGAGCGATCTAACTTTATTACTTTCTAATTATTATTTTCTAAAACATGTGGCATGTGCATAATATGTGCCCATAACTACCTAACCCTTTGATATTCTTGAGGAGGTTCTCTCAAAACATCATATTCAAGCATTGACTATTTGATCTTTCACATCCCACTATAAAAAATTACAGAGCCACCTTGATACATTGAATATCACCACTAAGTCAATAGACCTTAGATATAGTTTTTCACTCTCTTAGCACACTTATTGATTTTATAAAGCAATTGGGCCAACCGTTTAATGCGATTGTTGATTTGATTTTTCCCTCCATAGAAGAAAAAGTTTATAAACACAACCATATCTATGTTCAGTTTTAAAGAAGGACTAAAATGAGAAATGTTGAAGGTTCAATATTTCAAACACCCTCATATTGATCCCTTTCTTTATGACTGATTACTTGTGGTATGTGGGAGGTGGTGGTGGGATTCTTTATATTGTTGATGTTGTCATCTTAGTGAAAGTGCACTTCTCACCACTTATTGCACCAAGTCTCGGTGCTCTACAACCCAGTATGGGGGACATGTTGTAACGTTTGTTCCTAACAAAATAATTAAAAAATAAAAAAATAATTAAAAAAATTCATGTCAGCTCATAAAATAAAAAATTATGGAAAGTATTTTAAAAAAACCATGTTGGCTCATAAAATAAAATATTATGAAAGTAATTAAAAAATCGATGTTCGTTTATAAAATAAAAACTTAAAACTTAAACCCGGATCTATCAATCAAGAGAGATCAAATTTCTTGAGTTTAAATTTTAAAAAAAATACACCTCAAGAAATTGGATCCCTCTCAGTACTTGTTAAATACATATTTAAGATGGATCTTGTAATAGTCCACCGTTGTTTTTAATATATATGTAAATGTCTTGTTTTCAAATTTTTAAGATGTATATATATATATGCATGTGTTGATATCTTTAACAATGTTTATCTGAACAAATTCATATATTGATAAACATATGTTAAAACAAACTTTTCTTAAATTGAAATGTTGTTCATGTACATTCCATAATGGGTAGTTAGGGAATGGAATGACACATGTTTCAACGTATCAATGGAAATATTTTACCGCAAACTCTAGTTATTGATACTTCAAAGGTAAAAAATGTTCAATTCAAATTAACTACTTAAGGAACATGTTTTAAAATATTAAATAGGAACTTCAATTTTCAGGGTGGTGATGTGATTCTTGCCAATGTTGATATTGCCCATCTTAGTGAAAGCGCACTTGTCACCACATGGGTAATGGTCAACCATTGTGTTTAGTACATGTGTAAATGTTTCATTGTAAAAAATTAATGTACCAAATTATCTTTTTATATATGTAAATAAATTACTATTGTTTGTCGAAATTCGTTGTGTTTAAATTGAAATTCCTGTACATGCATATGCTCTAGGTCGCACTGGAGGAGAATGTGCTCCTAGATAATTTATTATAGATTCTCATGCATTTTTGTCATATGCAACCTTATCTTTATTTTGTCATTTAGTATGGATCTCGTACATGGATGTGAAGGAGTTATATACATGTTTATTTTTTTATATACATATTTTGTGTTTCTATTTAATGTCAAATACTTGTGTATAATGTATATTTTAGGACTATTTAACATTTTTGGATTGTTATATATTTTTGTTTATGTATAGATTCAAAAGTTTATATTTAATGTGTAATGTTTGTTTTTTTGGTCAAGTTTTTTTTATATTGTGTACACTGAAGTGGGATGGTTTTGTCTTTAATGATTTTATTGATGTGGTTATTAGTTCTATTTACAAATAAAATTATGTATTGTTGTAAGCGAACGATTGATTGTTAGTATTAATTTGTTGATTGCTAAATGTTTGAATATATGTAGGTATTGTTAGAGTATAAGGTTTCACAGTATATAAATAACTATAAAAATTATATTAATTAGATTGTATATATTAGGTAGAACTAGGTTGTGTCAACATCAGTATTACCTATTCATTGACATAAAAATGGAGCAATCTCATTGTATCAAATGACTTCATTGTAACGATTGTAATGAAAATTATATAGTTATGTTTGCAAGCTTTTTGTTTATTTAGAAATGAAAAAAACATACCATAGTGAAAAGATTCATATTTCAAGTAAATTTATAGCAATACCAAAACCTCAAAATAAATGTTTAAAAAGTAAGTGATTATTGTTTTTTTTCCCAAATTTTTTATTGTAACCAATGCGATAGGAATTTTTTATTATTAATAAAGAAATCACTGTGAGAGGAAAGGTTTTATTATTAAAAAAAAAAAGGGAAAATATAGCTACCATATGTAGTTACCATCCATCATATTTAGGAAAGAAGTGACAATACGTTTCGAGGAATAAATTTGTGTGCAACAGATAACCGAGTATGCAAACCCTATAACTGCCTTTTTGGGACTAGGAGATTACAACTAGCCACCCTTTAAAGGAATATAGACACCACTATTAGAGAACCATCACTATTGTGAAGGGCATCTGGCATTGAAACATATTCTAAGCAATAGAAGTGCCACACTACTACATTTTGGGTTGAAATTTGACGTTTGAACTGACATTTATTGGAAACAACCCTTTTTAACGTTGAAATTCTATTTAAAAAATGAGAAATATATATTTGTTTCCTTTGACAAACATCGCTGAAGTGACATCATACACCATTATCCATTGCTAGGTGTGGAATGGAGAAGTCTTAAGTTGCTTTGAGGAGAAGGGAAATGAAGCAGAAGCAGAGATCCATGAGGTGGAGCGGAGTGAACCACAAATTGCGGATGTAAATTTGCTTGAGGAGCCAATGACTAAGGGAGCATCCAGATATTCTCATGATGCGGGAAGAAGAAATCCCATAGTAAAAGATCAACCATCTGATGAGAATGAGAGGCACAACAGTATCTTAATTGATGACCCAGGCACATCAGAAGATTCAACAACCAATCATCAGGTTGTTGGCGGTGTGGAAGGTGAATTCACTTCCAGTTTCTTTGTTGGTGATTTCAATATCATTGCAAAGGATATTGATCATGTTGGTGGTGGTGAGACATATTTTGGATCAGATCCAAAAGAGGAACATAAATCAAATTTCCAGTCACCACTTGAGCTCCATTGTGCAGTAGAAGACAAGCACACACTAGTTGGGTGTGAACCAAAGATTTTGGCAGAAGAACAAAGCACGCTAGATCTGCCACATAAAGAGGAAAAGGCGATGCAAAGGTACAAACCAAATTCTGATTTTTATTTTCCTTTGGGTCATTATGATATTGTAGCCACTTCCAGGGAGAAGAATGACATGGTTGAGTACTCTAGTGATGAGGCTCAAAATTCTGGTATTAACAAGGAATGTAGTGAGAGGGTTGAAATGTTGGATGAGAGTCTGCATGATTCTCATATGGTGGAGGAGCTCACATGTGGAAGCACTCAGTGTGTTGTAAGGAAACCATGGAGTGACTTATAGAGCCTTCTCTTAGTCACGGAAGAAAGGATACTGCAAGTGTTGTCTAGAACCAGTGGTGCACATAAGCTTCTTGAATATCTGCTTGGAAGAGTTCAGATGGAGGAGAGACAAAATGGAGTTGTGGGAAGAGTCTCTAGTTCAGAACTATGCATCATGGAAGAAATGAAGGATGACTACTTGCAGTTGTTCATGGACAGAGACATGGCTCTCAAATTTGTTGAGGATAGAGCAACAACAGAAGGAGAGCAACTTCATGTGGATTTTGGGAGTTCACATTCTTTTCTCAGAGCCATTGGTGATCAAATGTGTGTGGTCAGTTGCACACATACTAAATTGGAGGATCCTCTTACAGAAGGTGAGCATGAGAAGTATGCAGAACTACAAATGTTTGAGGAATAAATTGTCTTGGAAGATGTTGGCCAAGCATTTGTTCTATGTGACGGGGATCATGAGCTGTCTCTATGTGAAAAAGGATTAGCTATGATGAAGGTGCTTGATCACATCCCATTTGTATCAGCAAACAAAGAATCTTATTCATCCTTGGATTGGATGGATAGATACATCACCGAGATGGAGACACAAGGTTGTGCAAGACTAGCTCACATTGGTAAGAGTTATTTCTGTATTAGTGATGGATCCATTGTTGAATTTGAGTTTGTTATGGTCTGAGAGAAGTAGCCAAGGAATATATGGCTTCAATATGATGCATTCCCTACACCTCCATTCATACCTTGGGAAAGAAAATACATAGCGGATGAGGTGTCATCTCTAGGCATGAGTTCCATTATGAAGCATGGGGACATTGAATGGGATGTTACAAATTTTAATACCACTCAAAGCATAAGAATAAACCTCTCACATCATCTTGAAGACATTGAGAAGTCACTACAAGAGCCTAAGAAGGTTCTTGAATACCTTCCACCAGGAAGACCACCTGATGAAGTAGTGAAGCATAAGGTCAAGTTGAATATGGGTGCACCACCCAACATGATATCATCTTCCAAGCATCCCTTTTCTTTGGGAAGTAAAAGCTTGCAGCCACATGAAAGGTACATGTTATCACATATATAGTAGTTGGGCTACCATACATTTTTTGTCAAATTCCAGTACATTATTCAACCAGTTCCCTTACATTGAGATGCTGAGATAAGCATCTAATATGGATCACTATCAGATTTTGGACAATGGATATATTCCCCATGCCATGACTGAGTTTCAAGACACTTAGAGAGATGACCGATGTAGCCATTTAGCCATTTGTACAGAGCAGTCAGTATTGCCCAGAGTTACAGCAGCAGTTTCAGAGGTCAGATGTTGGTTCAAATGATGAGCATTCAGGTATATGACTCAGTAGGTATATTATGGTCTTGTGGTTCTACTGCTTTTATTTACATTCTCTTAGCATGTCTTAGCATTAGTATCATGATCTGGTGATCATTTAGATATGTGGACCTGGTTGTACTATATATATCATATTTGTCCCTACTCAGACTTAGAAGTTCTTGGCCTATACTCATTGGTTTTACCCTCCCTAGGGAGAATAGAGGTGATCATTCCCGCCATACATTGGCTTTCTAGTGTCGATTTCATTATTCACTTTCTTCATCCATCCATGGCTTACCCAGTTTTTTCATTACCTTGACTTACTACTTGACTAGTGGCATGGAGGACCTTTCCCCACTGTAGCCTCTATATTGGATAAGCTTCCCTATTTATTGTGTCTCGGCTCTGAGTTGGTGACAAAACTTACCTATGGTGAGTTGGTTTTCCTTGTGAATTCCCCCTAGTCACTAAAGATGTTGTTGGCTAAACCTGAAACTTTTAGTGCTGCCATGAATACAAAGTATGGAAATGAAATGTTGTATCTTGTATGAAAAGACCATTCATGCAATGTGTTTCTAAACACACATGAATGAAAGGCAAGCCAAATGAAAATGGCTATGAAATATCAAATGTTATATCTATTGTGAAATGTAAATACCTAGGTAAACAAGCTGTCTATGACACACCTAGAAGTGCTCAGGTAAACAAGTGCCTTAAAAACACACCTGCAGCAAGAAGCCTAAATTAAATGTAAATCTATGCAATGTGTTCATAAACACACATAGATCAAAGGCTATGGAAACTCTAGGCCCCAAAAGCAATGGAACTTAAACTCTATATCAAAAAGATTGCTGGCCTCATTTATATTATGGATTGTGCGCATCTGTGAAAGGTGAATAAACACTCTTTGAACAACTTATCCATTTGTGAGACACCGCCATTCCCTGTGTTATTTCTTGTCCACTATATGCTATGGTGTGTATTCCCTTTTCCATTTCCAAAGTGTCACAGTGTTAAGTCAGTAAGTCATCCTTTGACCTAGCCACTTATTTCTTAGCCTTCACCCTTCACTAGCAAATTGATCACAGCTATGAACTGAGTATGACCTTGAAAGTCTTGTCTGAGTAATAACTAATAATTATGACTTATTATATTTGGATTTATATCACCAGTAATGATTACTTCTTGTTATAATTTCTAATTGAATGGATTGTAAAGCATGTTTTAACCTTGGACACCTTGCAGCAGCTTGATGACAGTTTGAGTCATATTTTGGTCATGTTGACTTGGTCAAACCTCAGTTTGACCAAAAGTCAACCATAGGACATGAGGTGGAAGACCTCAAGCGTTACAGATAGATGATATATGGTCTGGTACAGGCCACCATGGTGGGCTTATGCATTGGTTTCAGGCTTATGATGATGATTTGTGCTTTTCAGCACTTTTACAGATTATTATTATTTGGTCTACCGGAGATGATGAGTATTTATTTTGGACCATGCATAGGTTTATATGGTGTATGAGTACACATATTAGATGGATTTGGACCTTCTGAGTCCAATGAGATAGTCTGTTTTCAGTTCCGGGTAGTTACAGTGATGATTGAGCCTCAGTTGGCTATCCTAGTGCAGTTTTGGTTTGTCGGAGGCCCTGTCAGAGCAGTGATGAGATTTACTTGGTTCACCTAGGGCGCTATGCATGGAGGTGGTGGTACAGCCACTTTTTATTACCATATTACCCCCCTCTCAGACTCATTGGGGAGATCACCTTAATAGCGCAGGCACTCTAGGCGGCAGTTTTGGCAGTTTCACATTTCCCAAGACAGTCCAAAAATGTTTAAAATGGTTACAGAGGAATTCGATTTGGGCTACTGAGGCAAGGTTATGGAATGGGATGATCAGTGATGATGAGTGGGATGCCTTCCACACCTTATCCAGCAGTTTCAACTTCATCGGGACCCACATCCATCACTTATGGCACTTTTTGATGATTTCTGGAGCCTCCTAAGGCTCACGACTTTCCCAGAGAGGCACGATTTGGTGCCTAGATCATTTATTCTTGGATATTGTGCAATGGGCATTGACCAAGGGTGCTAGAAATTACCCCTTGGACCCACCATGAGCTATTTTTTATGTTTTATCATCATGATTTGGTGGGATCCCCTCTTCTAGGGTGAGTTTGTCCACATATTGTATTATTTTATTAGTGATACAAGTATTGTATTGTTGAGCTCATCTCAACCATTGATTAGATATTTTGATCTTTTAATCTTAGCCACTCATTTAAAAAGTGGTTAGATTGTGGACTCTCTCCTTCCTATTTAAAGGAGAGAGCTTCTCATTGTAAAGGGGACTCTTGTCTATGGATTATTGGAATAGAGAATTATTATTGCATCTATCTGTTGTGTTGTGGTGAATTCTTTTGGAGTTTGTTCGTTGATTCTTCCTTTGCACTGGGTTCTTGGATATTTTGTCTTTCTATATTTTTGTACCACGTTTTTGCATCTACAGGTGGAGGCCGAATTCATTTGAGGAGGACGTATTGGCAGGGGAGGATCCTCCCTACTTCTTCCTTGGGTTTGTTCGTTGGTAACAAGGAGTATTATTGTCCCAGGACCTTCTATTTCATGTTATCATTACATTTCGCTTGTATTTCCTCCATACTTGATCTGACTGATTGAATCAATTTTCCTTGGTTTGACAGGTAGAGGAGGTCGCACTTGTGGGCTAGGGCATCATTTCGGCAATCAAATTCAACAATTTCTCATTTGATCTCTGTGGGAGTCTTCCTCAACAACAAAGCATCTCATTTCATCACTCAGCTATGATCTCAAGATAATTTCTCTTTCCATGATCTATCCATTTGTCTAAATGCTTCAAACCCTCATAATTTCAAAACCCTTATTTTACATTTTCTCAGATCTAGCAAGATTGACTTGGATTTTGGGTATAAAATTTAAAACCCACCTCTATAGTATCCACGATGATTCGGATCTATAGTTTGGTGTGGATTGGCCATCATTTGACCCACTTCCCAAGGCAAAGAAGCTTCTCCAAGGGAGGTTGCACTTCCTGGGAGAGGTGAGTTTGCTAGGATCTAGCACCTGGGTAGGTGAGATCCCACTTGATCCTTCATCTACACATTCGATAACCTACCCCTAGTGTGTCACTTCAGTGATTTTGACCTTGTGGGCCCCATTCCTCATTTTGAGGGTTGAGCCCCACTTGGGTCACTTTGTGATACACTTCAATCTCAGATCTACTGAGATCTAGCCATTGGATGAGCCTAATTTTCAAGATCCACCTACCTCAACACCTCAACATTCCTGATCTACAATTTGGTGGACATCCGACTCCATTTGGCCCACTTCCCAAGGCACTGATCTTACTCTAAGCTAATTCGACTTTCTTGGACTGTTGAGTTTGCATGTGGTTTGATCCTTGTTTTGGTTGTTTGAACCCCTTGACATCTTCATATCAATCAATCAAGCTCACTTTTGGTACTGGTTAGCCCCAATCTAGTCCTTAACTACCCTGTATTGGACACGGTTCCCAAGGCAGTGGATTTTCTCACAATTGACTAGTACCCTGATTCTGGATCCTATTCTAAACCACGAGAGTCACTTGCATAAACATGTTGGACCAAATATACATTGTCTAAACCCCTTGATCCAACCTATTACTCACCTTGTGACTTCATTCATAGATCTAGAGTTTACCATACACCTTACATACTTCATCATCATTTGATTTGATCTGGTGTCTTGGTCTGATCTCTCCTATCGAGAGTAGATCTGGGTCTCCCCCTTTGTTGTCTTGGGATAGATAACATAAAGTGAAGATTGCCTCGATTGGCATGACAACCATCCATTGGGAGTCGAGGCTATCTTGGTTGCACCTCTTTGGTTTCCCATCCCTTCTGCCATCCATCTTGGATCCATCTCTATGGGGCACCTACAAGTTTGGTGATAATAGTACCATATCATCTTTGGCATAGCCATCATCACCATCATGCATGCAATGGATAAGTCTAGACAATACTCATTGTGGAGTGAATGGGTGGTCAAGGTTAATCATATCGATTGGATGCATTTCCTGATACCAAAGAAGCTTAAGGATTGGAAACCAATATTGATAAGTGAAGTCCAAGTTTATAAATTTGATCATGAATGCAAGAATATAGTAATGGATGTTCTTATTTATTCAAGGGAATACTTATTTGTTTTGGAAAGTCATTTAGTAGCAGAGTATCACACAGGTAGATTTTCATATGAGCTACTGAATGGTTGGGTTCAAGAAGAACAGTTTGACATCATGGAGGAAGGCATACTTTGGTTGAAAAAATCAGTTTTTATGGAGGATTTTATGGGGGTTTCCCATGATTTGCTCCTAGTTGAGCACTTCCTTAAAATGGGAGTAAAGGTCAAACAAAAGTTCACCCACACATACAAGCATATCAAGAGGTTCCAAGGTGAGGTTAGAAACCAAATGAGCAAATCTTTTTCACCAAGATTTATGTGAATCCAATTGCATTCAAAGTACCTTGGACAAGGAAGAGGAGTGGATGGAGTAAGGACAGTATCTTTCTCATGTTTGATTTCCAACTTGTCCATCACCAATTTCAAATAAATGAAGAATTCCAATGTGACTATTCAAGACTTCTGAGCATGGGAACTAGCTTATTTGGGACACTTGAAGCATGCCACAAGTAATTTGGTAAGCATGTGTTTATTATTTTGGATGGAATTTGGGATCACTATGGGTTGTTGGAGAATTCTTCTCCTAGTTTGGGAGTTGCATTGCATGCTTGGAAAAAATTTACATTGTTTGAGTGTGAAGTTGGAGGAATAAAGAAAATGTATCTTAATATCATGCTTGAGAAAGGTGAATTTTATGTCTACATGGAGAGGATTCACTCCACCCGTAGTTGTTCCATATCCAAATATGTGCACAAGATATTGCAGCTCCATGAGAAGCATTATCCACATCATGACAAGGATATGCTAGCCCATATGTGTGCATTGGTTGACTGCAGATTTGAGGGTGAGATTGAACTCAATGAGTGGAAACAACAATGGTTTTCATGTGATTCTATGGATGGGTTGATTCATGAATATCAACATATGACATTCATCCACTTTAAATACCCTATCCACTTAGTTTCCAAGTCAATCTTAAAGGAGGATATTTTGGGAGTTATTCATGTTCCACTCTTAGTTAGTCACCATGATTGTTTGGAGACTCACATGAGGGTGAGTAAGAGGCTTCCATGGATAAGCTCCAAAGAAGATGCATTGGATCATATGGAGGAGTACATCATATGCCAACACTATGTGATGGAGTATACTTTATTGGTTGGCCCTGTTGATTGGCATCAATAGTTTTGTGGCAGTGTACAAGTTCTTCAACCCCATGTTTTTCAATGCTTGAGGAAAGGTAATATTGGGAGGGGAGTACTGTCATGTTCCTTCCTAAGTGGTTACTTGATCAAGTCTTGGACCCTTTGAGTCCCTAAGGGTCTAGGAGAAAATAAAATAAATACATTATTAACTATTTGGGATAAAGTTTGGAGCCAAGCCTATAGTAGTTAAATAATTAATAATTTTAATGATTGAAGTACTTTGTAATTATTTTTATTCACATGATTAATTAACTTTGGCACAAGTGTGATGCTCATGTGGCTAGGAGGGCGCATGAGGATAAGGTGGACCACACTCACTCACTTGATAAAATATAGAAACAAGAAGAAAGCAGCTAAAAGCAAGGTGGCAGCAAAAAGAAGGAAACTGGAAAAAGCAGGGAAAAACAGTCAAGTGTACAAAGTAGGAAAGTGCATAAAAGCATCCAATATTGAAAAGCAGGAAACATCCAGAAAGAAAAGGAGGGCACAGTTTCTAAATGCAGAAGAAAATCACAAAGCAAGGAAGGTTGGAAAAGCAGGAAGGTTGCACAAAGCAGAGATGTTGCTAATTCTCTCTAAGGAAGGTGCGCTCATACACTCACAAATTCCAATTACTTTCTCATGAATCCACCCAGTCTCTAAAAGAAGGCCAGTGCGCTCCTCTCACATATTTTGGCCATTTTCCTTTGTGATTGAGAGCTTTGCTTCTCAAGGTTGAGTGATGCGCCTCAACCAAGCTTAGGAGATGTGCCCCAATGCTGTAAATGTTCTAGTATTCTATGATATGATCCATAGATGGTAAATTCTGATATACAATCTTGTATCATCCCACTGTTTAAGAATCCAAGCCATCAAGAAGAAATATTCAGTGGCAGTTCAGTTAGACATAGTTCTTGAGGAGATCCATCCAGAGGAGAAGAATAAGTCTGTTGAATGCGCCCCATAAACATCCACTAAATCCTAGTGCATCTTCCATGAGCATCCATCTGCTCTGTTTTCATCTCTATTGCTAACCCAGTGAAGACACTTATTCTTCTTCTCTTCTTAGAAGTCTGCTACACTCAGTATTGTAAGAATTTCATGAATTAGAGACTCTTTGTGAAGTCTAAGATTAAAATACCTTCATTTGTTGCTCAGTTTTCTTTATTATTGTTTATTGTTGTTCTTATATTCGGGTATGATCCATACTATTCATTAGAAGAGGAATTTGAAAACCTTAGAGGATGTTGGTATTCAATTTTATTAAGACTAACTCTTTAGCAATTGTTAATTGACTAGTTTTGCAGTATGTGTGATTAAATTTTCTTTGAAAACTCGTTTTCAGTTCTGTCAATTACCTGGGATTCTTAAGACATTTATGAATACCCTCCAAGTCTCTTCCTAAGAATTCGTATCCTACTCATCCTATTTGGGAGAGCCTGGAAGTCAACTAACTAAGCAATCCTACATTGGGCCCTTCCTTCTTTTGCATGCAAACACAACCAGAGCCTCCCAAAACTTCAAAAACTCTTTCCCAATAGTATATTAATTTTTTAATGTATGATATCCACACTCGGGTTGATTTCAATTGTAAGTGAATGAATCTAGTATGCATATGCTAATGTACCCAGGAAACCTTGGTGTAGACTTCATCGGTAGCTGTTATTCAACCATAAATGGTCCCAGTACTTTGTGCATAGGAATCTGAAGCTGGAATTGATTCTGATATATTTTCTGCTGCACACTCACTTTCATATTTTCTAGAACCAAAATACTTCAAATACCAAGCCTTCAGGGAATCTACTTATGTCCAAGTCTAGTCTTCCTTCAACTAGTTTTGTTAATTAGTTTCAGTATGTGTTAATTTATGTTTTGAATATTTGAATTGAATAAAATATCCTCGTATTCATTTCATAGGATTTAACAATGGAGATTATTAAAGATATCTTTTATAACTAAAAAAACTCGGTGGCCGGAGTTTTTAGCGGATGTTTTTCCATTGGTGCGCTTTGTTGGAAAAATGCACACTAGTGCATACCTTCATACAACGCACCGGTGCTGCGCAATATGAATAATCCGCACTAGTGCACTCAAATAGGTCGAGCACTGAAGAGCACCAAATTTTAGCGCCGCATCGATAATTACGTATAGCTTATACGCACAGGTGCTTGCTTACAATCGAACTACACTGATGTGACATTTTACATAATACGCAACATAAATTTTTAATATTTTAAAACTTTGATGGTATTGTCTATTTATTTGAGTTCCCTAGTGCATTTCATAATAATAAGCATCAGTGCGTACAAACTATTACAATTGCTTGGTGCATTTTAACAATTAAAACGCCTTGGTGCGATAAATTAAAAAAAGCACCGGTGCATAAAGGCTTTAAATATCTCGGTCTAGATTAACAATTAAAACGCATTGATGCGATTAACAATAAAAAAATGCACCAGTAAATGCGATTGAGATGTGGACTTTTTTTTAATTTAACGATGTGTTTAATTTATATTGGAGTATTGGGGCGTATAAATTATTTAAATGCACCGATGTGTATAATTCGAGTAAACGCACCGGTGTGACATAAAGTACCAAAAGCATCGTAGATGATTCTTTGAATAGTGACTCCTGACATTGTAGTGAAATATCTATATTTTTTTTAATTCCATTATTCATTAGAAATTGAAATATTTTTGTATAATACTATTCATTTCGATTTTAATTATTCTATTTGTTTGGATTAATTTCTTATATTATAGATTCTAGCATCTATTGTAATATTTGAGCATCCATACATTTAATTACCAATATAATGTACCATTTCACATGTAACATTTGACAATAACATTGGAGAATGCAATAGAATAAAAAAGTTGATTTCATTATATATCAATAAGAGGGCCTTTGTCATACAAAATAGGACAACATAGAGACAACAATAATCAACTTGTCAACATGCATGTAATTGTAACACTTATTGGTAACCCGTTGTCTTTCAATTCAGACAATACGACCAACACATTATACAAAATGTATGATTATCACATGCAATTATTTCAAAAGTAATATACATAAGCTTGCATTAACATCAAAATAGATATGGATCATCATTCTTCATTGGAACTGCTATTAGTGCTCGAGCCACTTGCATCAGTTGGGTTATTTGGCCGAATGTTTTGTTGATTGGATTGGTTGTTTTCCTTTTCTTCAGATTCCATCTACAAACATAGAAATAAATTGTACTGAGTGTATCTACATTGCTAGGCATAATGAAAATTAAAATAGATAATATACATGAATGTAAATTGAAATTCGATGTACCAAAGCAATGATTGTGTCCTACGTGTCACATATTCTTTCAAAACCATGTCTCATGCCATCTATCAACAACTATTATAGTGGCTGCACTCCATACTTTGTTTCCTACATGTTTTATACCCTATAAGAAATCATTCATTTAACATTTATGATTTTTGTTGTTCTATTACTTATAAAATGAGAGAAGTAAAACTACATAGATACTTACAAAATCCACAATTAATTTTTGATACGCCAACATAAACTCACAACCCTTGCTTATCCCAATTTCAACCAATTCTTCTTATGTCTCCCCTTTGTATGTTAATACTTATTTCAAGACATCCAAGGATGGTCAGTGAAAACAAAATAAATAAATATCACAACCACTATGAAATCTTAAATTGATATAAGGAAATCACAAATATTCACAAACTTTGCTGTCAACACCCTTTTTCCTTGTCATCCCGTCTTGTGTGTTGAATGGGTTCCATTTTGTTTCTTTTTTTGCAACAAAACAATTGAAAATTAATCATGTAATTTTGAATTAATTAATGAGATGTACATAATCCAAAAAATTAATGATTTCATACATTTGAAGCACGTTGTTGTTGAGATGGCTCCTCCCGCGATGCAATTATGTCCATTTCTTTGACCATCTCCTTATACACTTTTTTGGACATCCATAATGGCACATTTCGCATATCACCTTGTTCATAATCTTCCTGGAAATGTAAAATGACATTAAACTATTTTTCTGTTCATATGAAAAATAAATATAGCATAATTAAAATTATTAAAGGAAAGAGCACTTTGTAGTAGTTATAAATACATATTCTACATAAACATGTTTAGAAATATTACTTTTGAATGATTATTTTTTGTTGTTGTATGTTTTTTCTATTCCAAGTCTGGCAGGTCTCGTTGACCATTGCTCTAGAAACAACTCTTGTAGTTTACATATGACTTGATTCTTCGAATCATTTGATTGATTTCAGTATTATAAGTGAAAAGTAAGTATATACGTTCTTTCCACTATATCCCTCATAGTATTATAAAATTATGTCCCCTTTTTATTAACTTCCAGCACCACTCCAAATGAGCTAAGGAGCAATTCATGATCATTTGTATCTTCCATAATTTTTTGTTCTTATGATGGAATTCACCTATGTTGCTGTCAGTCCTTGCATAACATTCTTAAGTACAATATTACACAAATTTGAAGAAATAATTTAGACTAACTTGTTTTTAATTCACCCAATTCATCGCTCTACAACTTTTCCATCAACGTTTTATGCTCTTTTGGACTTAGATTGGTAAGAATCTTATCGAGCTTCCTCAGTTTTAAGCTCTACATGTCACACATGAACCGATATAGATTAGTTAAATTTACAAATAATTCAAACAAATGAATTTAAATGCATGCGTGAAAAATGACGCATGCATTTTCTATTGAAAAATTAAAAACAAAACAAACAAACAAAAAATTGATAGGGACGACATGGTTACGAATTCGACCCAAAATGTGGCCCCACTGAAAATGACACATGTGTTTTCTATTGAAAAATTAAAAACAAAACAAACAAACAAACAAAAAATTGATAGGGCCGACATGGTTACAGATTCGACCCAAAATGTGGCCCCATCTCACTCTACTCTTTCTATATATAATCACAAACTCATCAAATCTAAAATACCTAGTTGGACTTAGATTGGTAAGAATCTTATTGAGCTTCCTCAGTTTTAAGCTCTACATGTCACACATGAACCGATACAGATTAGTTAAATTTACAAATAATTCAAACAAATGAATTTAAATGCATGCGTGAAAAATGATGCATGCATTTTCTATTGAAAAATTAAAAACAAAACAAACGAACAAAAAATGGATAGGGACGACATGGTTACGAATTCGATCCAAAATGTGGCCCCACTGAAAATGACGCATGTGTTTTCTATTGAAAAATTAGAAACAAAACAAACAAACAAAAAATTGATAGGGCCGACATGGTTACAAATTCGACCCAAAATGTGGCCCCATCTCACTCTACTCTTTCTATATATAATCACAAACTCATCAAATCTAAAATCCCTAAAAGGAAAAATTGTAATTGTGTAACAATAGAGGGATTTAAACCCTAATGTAAAATTTTGCAGCCATATAATTGCAGCCACATAAAACGAAAAGAAGCAGCGAGAAAATAAGGGTTGCAAAATTGAAGGTAACTATGAAGTTTTTTTCTAATTCTAGCTGAAATATAAATAGGATAATAAGACCAATAGTAATATTTTACATACTTGAAATTTCTACTATGCAGGGTTTTGTTTGATTCACCATACCTAACAAATTTCAATCCTCAAAATAATCTGGTTGCTTCAAAATCCTTCCATGTAATTCTCTCTTCCAAAACTCTCCCTTCAAAATTTTGGTGAAAGAATGAATTAAGGTTTAGGTTTTGTGATTTTAAACACCTTTTAGAATTAGTTGTTGATTTTAAAATTGCCATCCTTTTTCAGTTTAGAGCAAATATAACTTGTGCGATTTTTTTAAATTTTGATTTTCGGCATTTCCAATGCGTTTGTTTTTAGAACGCACTGGTGCGTATCAACATTAAGCACACTAGGGCATTTGAATTTCAACATGACACTGTATAAACATGAAATACAAAAAATGAAAAAAAAAACTCATGCAGCGGTGCCTGTTGAATTAATACGCATCGGTGTGCATGTATTTATATAAAGCACCGGTGTGAATTATTTCGTAAAATGCATCGATAAATATACTCTATCAAATGTAGCGGATATTTTCTTCTGCGGGGGCTTTTGCAAATGTTGATATACTATGCGTTTGTTGTGAGGACCCACTAGTGCATTGCACAGAAGGTGGCGCACCGATGCATGTTAAATAAATCAGGCGCACCTGTTCTTAAAACTATTTTAGGACTGTAGAGATGTATATTGATTTTCGATTTGGCTCAAATGTAGGGATAAAAGGTTATAGTATCAAATGGCCAATTCTTCATATTCTAGCTCATTCCATCTTGTTCAAAGTTCAACGAGATCTCCCTTTCCATCTCCAATAAGTTCAAGTTATTTATATTTTGACTATTTATTTGAATTTATGTTACTTATCCATGTGAATCTGAAAATCAATTTATTCTGTATTGTAGGATCCTGATTCAGGTTCCAATTCGGATGCACAAGATATTCCACCAGTTTCAAAAAGTCGTAAGCTCTTATCCCAAGAAAGATATTGCAAGAAGTTCATAGATGAAAATGGGCAGTTGATTTACCACGCCAATTGTAACATGACATCTTCAAGTCGCAATCCTGGTTCATCGATGATAATTTGTCATGAGTTGGATATCTTTTATGACAACCGAGTAGCTTGTGGTTGTTCAAAATGTCAAGGGTTGAAATAGAAACCTTAACATGTCACACTCAGCCATTGCACCAATGATAAATTACCCAATGTTGATGGTTTAATACCCCCTACTGCAGTAAAAAATCCAATAGGTGATATAGAAAAGACATGTAGGAACACTTCCCCATGCTCATTTTTGAAAAATTTGGAAGCCAAAACAATTATGTATCATCCTAAATTGACGAACCCCTGTGCTTATGTTCAGTCAAATGAAAGTTCTAGTGATCCAAAGTATGATATGAATGCCACCCAACACATCTCTACTAGAATATCCAAAAATTTGCATGAGTTGAGAGAAAAATTGTCCAAGTACACACCAAGGTTCGTCCAATTGTTGGAGGGTAGTCATGATTTCTCCATTCTTGTGAATTTGCTAAGCAAATATCAAACTTCTTAAAACCATGCTTTGTATGGCGCTCGGGTCATCTTCTCTACCCATTCCCAATGTTGGAACCGAATTCTCCATTTTTGGTAATTGTTTTATGATTTCCAAGTCTAATATAGATGCTGCAAATCTTGGGTTGTTTATCCTTTCACATGTACCCGTTTCTCCCAAACAGTTAGTAGCACTTATGTCATTTTGTGGTCCTATCTATTATCGGTTGGATTACTTGAATATTGTTAATGTTAGTTTTTCATCATCTAATTCAATATGATATAGGATCTTAATTGATAGAACAACATGTACAACATATCAAACACAAGAGACAAGAGACACAAGCATTTCATTGGGGAAAACCAAGAAGGTGAAAAACCCCGCAACTTCCTCAGAGATAGAATGAGCACCAATACAAAGATCACAAAGATCAAACCCCAAAATAAGAGATAGTCTCCTAGCAGCTTCTCCTCCTCCACTTGTGCGCACTCATCTTCTCTCTCGCTAATGCGAAGTAGATGAGTGAATGAATGAATGGATAAATAGAGAGGTGCTCCTCTCTATTTATACTTTACCTTTACTTTCCTTTTACTCTAACTGGGTCGACCTCCCTTAGGAGAGTCTAATAACCCATTACCACATGTCACTGGGCCGACCCCACTAGGGTGGTCTAATAACCCTTTAACCGATACTGGGTTGACCCCTCTAAGGTGGTCTAATAACCCATCAAATATAAGTTACGACACTTACAATGTAACCTGCGACACTTGCAAATGAAAATGACAACACTTCCAATCGAAGGAATAATACATCTCCATTGGGGATACAATAAAGTACAAATGTAATGCATACAATATACAAGTGAATATCTTCCAAAGTTACAAATACATCAACACTCCCTCTTAACTACGAAGGTATTCTCTTGACACAGGTCATCAATACATATAGGCACAAGTATTCAATTATGGAGCTGGATCATCGTCACTGGATCATGGAGCATCATCGTCACTGCTGTTGTACTTGTCATCTCGATCACTGGGGCTATCTCTCAATTCTTCTCGTCATAGGAAGTTATACAGAGCCAACCCTTTTTCATGCTGGATGTAGGCCTAGCCTCTTGTAGGTATTCATCATCTCTGCGAGCTGGATATCCTGTGGAATCCTCGAGGCTGATTACATATGTCAAAAAAACCTCGAAAGAGCATCCCAGGACTGATTACGAGCTTACTGCTCAACCGATTGGATCTCCCAGGGAGCTATTACATATGGCCTCCACAAAACCTTAAAAGAGTGTCTTGCGACCTGCAATATCTCTAAAGAGAATCCCAGGACCGATTACAAGCTTACTTCTCAACCTATCGGATCTCTAGGACTGATTACATGTGGTCCCCACAAAACCTTAAAAGAGTGTCTTACGACCTGCAAGATCTCTAAAGAACATCCCAGGACTTTTATGTGCCTAGCACAACCTATCGGATCTCCAGGACTAATTACATGTGGTATAGAAAAACCTTAAAAGAGTGTCTTGCAACCTGCAAGATCTCTAAAGAGCATCCCAGGACTTTTACATGCCTAGCACAACCTATCAGATCTCCAAGAATGATTACATGCTTACCTCGCAAAACCTTGAAAGAGAATCCCAGGACTAATTACAAGCTTACTGCTCAACCTATCGGATCTCCCAAGGAGCTATTATATGCTATTGCACAAACTGTCCACGTCCATGGAGTATCATCCTGATACTCATGATCAACTTGATCATCCTTGCACGGAGCATCATCCTGATGCTCATGATCACACTGATCATCATCATATAGTGCATCATCCTGATGCACATCATCATCACATGATCGTCCTGATCATCATCATAGCATCATCCTGATGCATATCATCATCACATGATCATCCTGATCATCATCATAGCATCATCTAGAGCATCATCCTGATGCTCATCACACAACACTTACATCCACAGCCATGGGAAGGATCCTCCTTCCACCATGACTAGAATGGCTCCTGCAAATGTGTCCCGTCACTTCCTCCTCAAAGTATCTTCTATCTGAAGAACACCAAGCCTCTCTCTGAAGTACTCGAACTTCACTCTGACTAGTGATTTGGTCAACACATCTACAATCTGCTCATCCGTCGCAACATACTGGAGCTTCACTGCTCCTCTCTGCACCATATCCCTGATATAGTGATACTTGATCTCAATGTGCTTCGACTTGTCATGGAACACCGGGTTCTCAGAGAACTTCACACAACTCTGGTTGTCACAGAATATACAAGTAGCATCCAACTGGAGATCAAACAAATCAGACAGTAGCTTCCTTAGCCATACTGCCTCACAATTAGCCGAACAAGCTACGACATACTCTGCTTCGGCTGTACTCAATGCTATGTAGGATTGCTTCCTGCTAAACCAAGAGATCACACCTGATCCCATACTGAAGCAGCACCCCGAAGTGCCCTTCCTATCTGCAGCACTACCTGCCCAATCTGAATCAACATAACCCTCCAGGTTAAACTTTTGATTCGCATCATACTTAAGCCCATAATCAACTGTACCCTTCAGGTACCTCAAAATATGCTTCACATCAATCAGGTGAACATGTATAGGATCCTTCAGGAACTGGCTCAAAGTGTTCACCGCAAAGCAAATATCCGATCTCGTGTTCGTCAGGTACATCATGTGAAAATCCTCACAGCAGATCTAAGAGATGATGTATACCTCACAAGAAAGTAATTGATTAAGCAAGAAAATAGAATAAGAGTGGTCAATGCAGGATAATGAGAAACAGAATAATAATACAGTAGAACTCGGATAGAAGCAAAAATACTTCACACACACTAATTCATTAATCACAAATGGACAAATAAATAATACAATGCATGAGGAATTCAAATGCCTAAGGTGGCAATTCGAATTAGCCTTCATGGAGTGATCAGAGGATCACTAGAGTGTCATCGGAGCACAACTAGTATCATCAGAGCACAACTGGAAGTCTTCATCATCATCAGTGGAGTCATCAATGCTCAAGTAACTGTCAACCATCAGTCAAACTGAGTCTGGCAGGTGTAACTAAGTGTAACTGAGTGTAACTGGGTGTAACTGAGTGTAACTAAGTGTAACTGAGTGTGACTGAGTATAAACTGAAGACACCTGGACTGGTAGGTGAAGGTGGGCGAGTTGCTTCCTAAAATCAAGGAATAAGGGTGCATTAAGCAACTGGAGGGATAAAAATGAATAGTGAGAAGATCCTGGGGGCTGGCTAATTGAGGGATAGGTGCTGGACTGATGACTGGGATTCATGCAAAATGCATGCAAACCCTAGAATGCATGCAAACCCTAAAAGTGCATGCATGACTGAAAATGTAAATGATCAAAATACTGGTGGGACTAGGATGGAGTATAGGAATATCCTAACACCCCCCTTAATCCATCCTGGGCCTTGGTAACTAAGACCAAAGGTCACCCAATACAATGAATAATAACAGTCAATAAACCAAGGAAGTGGGAAAATTTCATGGGAAACATACCCCCTCCTCAAAAACAGACTATAAGGCACACAAAAAAAATAAATGCTCCAAACTCAAGCAAGTGTGATGCTTGGTCATATGTCTGGAGGTATCTTCTTCTTGGGAAGAAGTGGATCATGCTCAAAAAACATGTGCTTGTATTGGCTCTTCAGATCGAATGTGATGAGAACAAATCCAAAAGTATGAGGATGATCCTTGAACCTGTGATTCAAATTAGCTGAGGTAGGATCAAAATCATGAATCTGCAGATAGTCTTTTGTCTTCTCCTTTGAACCATCATGGGTGAGATTATGCCAAAAAGAACCATCAAATAATAATTGCTTTAAATCCAAATTAGATTTAAGACTTGAAGAATAGTTTCTTGAGATCTCCTTTGAACCAACAGGGGTGAGATAAAAACTATCATATGCATGAGAAATTATCCCAAGCGAATGGCAATGGTTTCTTGAGATCTCCTTTGAACCATAAGAGGTGAGATCAAAACCAATGGATGCATGAGAAATTATCTCAAGCGGGTGGAAATGGCCACATTCTTCAATAACCTTATGAAAGCATGTGCTAATGATCATATAGTAGTAAATAAGAGATGATTGCTTGAGAGGAGCGAATGCATTACCTCCAATAGTTGATTTTACCTCCGAAATAATCATGTGATCATGATGCAAACCAATAGACTCTGGTGCAAGAGAGGATTTAGGACCTTCTGCAATATCTAGAGTGTGAGCTGGCACAGAAAGAGAAGAAAGTTGGAGCATGAGTGGAGAATCTGCAAGTTCTTTGTCAACAACTTCAATATGAGATGATACTGGTTCATGATCTGAGAGATCATCAAGGGGAGCGAATGCATCACTTTTCTTGCTTTCGAATGGGTTTGGACCAATCCCTTCATTCTGTCTGCCAAATATTACATCCAGGTGAGCCCATAGCTCTTTTGGTGATGAAAAATCAGGGAGGCTATATAACATCCATTCATGCATAGCATCAATCATTGATCCAAAGGCTCTGTCACCTTTATTTAACCAATCAATCTTCTCTTCAGAAGATTCGAACTCTCTTTCAAAACAACAGTCAAAGAGATCATGGCTCTTCAAGTATGCTATCATTTTTGGTTTCCATTCATCATAGTTGAGTGGAGAAAGAGGAGGGATTTCTTCTGAATTCATTGAAGTTGTAGAAGACCTACAAAAACAATAGAGAATATCTGCAACTGCTACTGCTGCAAAAATGCAGAAACTGTTGCAACTGCTGCACTCGAAATCTTGATAATAACCTGCAAAAAACTCTCAGGAATGGAGATAAACAATACTCTCAACATGCTCTGATACCATGTGAAAATCCTCACAGCAGATCTAAGAGATGATGTATACCTCACAAGAAAGTAATTGATTAAGCAAGAAAATAGAAGAAGAGTGCTCAATGCAGTATAATGAGCAACAGAATAATAATACAGTAGAACTCGGATAGAAGCAAAAATACTTCACACACACTAATTCATTAATCACAAATGGACAAATAAATAATACAATGCATGAGGAATTCGAATGCCTGAGGTGGCAATTCGAATTAGCCTTCATGGAGTGATCAAAGGATCACTAGAGTGTCATCGAAGCACAACTAGTATCATCGGAGCACAACTAGAAGTCTTCATCATCATCAGTGGAGTCATCAATGCTCAAGTAACTGTCAACCATTAGTCAAACTGAGTCTGGTAGGTGTAACTGAGTGTAACTGAGTATAAACTGAAGACAACAGGACTGGTAGATGAAGGTGGGCGAGTTGCTTCCTAAAATCAAGGAAGAAGGGCACATTAAGCAATTGGAGGGATAAAAATGAATAGTGAGAAGCTCCTGGGGGCTGTCTAACTGAGGGATAGGTGCTGGACTGATGACTAGGATGCATGCAAAATGCATGCAAACCCTAAAAGTGCATGCATGACTGAAAATATAAATGATCAAAATACTGGTGGGACTATGATGGAGTATAGGAATATCCTAACACATCAAGGACCCAATCATCTGACGATACATCGTGGCATCAACCGACTCTGATGAAGCATCATTCAATAGCTTCAGGTTCGATGCCATAGGTGTGGCCATGTCCTTGCAGTCCATCATCCCGAACCTTTTCAGGATCTCTACTGCATACTTCCCTTGTCTAAGGAAGATTCCATCTGCACTCTTCCACACCTCCATACCTAGAAAGTAATGCATCATACCCAAGTCTTTCATCTCGAACTTGGCAGCAAGATTCCCCTTCGTGTCAGCAATCAACCTATCCTCACCTATCACAAACAGGTCATCCACATATAGTAGGAGTATCACTGGATTGCCTTCCTCAACCTTGTAGTAAAGGTTGGAATCCGCTTTACTCTTGGTAAAGCCCAAATTGGACAGGAAACTGTCTATCCTGCCATACCATGTCCTGGGTGCTTGCTTCAAACCATACAGGGCTTTCTTCAATTTTGCACACATATGACTCCTTGTCACGTGTCTCAAAACCGAGTGGCTACTCCACATACACTTCCTCTTCAACTACACAATTCAATAAAGATGTCTTTACATCCATCTGGTGTATCTTCCACTTCATCACTGTAGCCGAAGCAAGTATTGTTATGATGGAAGTGTATCTGGCTACAGGTGCAAAATTTTCTTCATAATCTATCCCTTCTTTCTGGGAGAAGCCACGAGCCACAAACCTTTCCTTGTATTTCTCTATGCTACCATCTGTAGCATGCTTGATCTTGTAGATCCACTTATAAGTCACAACAGACTTCCCTTCTGGTCTTAGGACCACATCCCAAACATCATTCTTCATGATCGACTGGTACTCCTTGATCATGGAATCCTTCCATTACTGCATCCCGAATCCTGGGAATTTTATATTCTTCAATATCTTCAATAGATAGTTTTCTTGAACTTCGTTGCTGGAACAAATGTCGTTGTCCTTCTTTTGTAGGTTATTGTACACAATCTTTCCTACAAGTCAAATTCAATTGCATGATTAGAAACTTCTCATAGTTTTCAGAACAAAATCTTACACATAAGGACATATGTCATACAGTCATGCAATTATCTTATCCAATGCTTCAATACAACATGTATCCATATCCTTCTAGA
This sequence comes from Larix kaempferi, assembly GCA_027924585.1. Lineage (NCBI taxonomy): Eukaryota > Viridiplantae > Streptophyta > Pinopsida > Pinales > Pinaceae > Larix > Larix kaempferi. The sequence continues at coordinate 4,158,373 of BSBM01001483.1, read as the reverse complement.
TGCCTTCCATCTCTACCAGAACATTATTAAAAGTGTGCACAACTCCCAAAATGTCAGCAAAGAGGTTTCATTCTAGATAAGTAGCAATGGAATGTTGTACAGTAAGATAGGCCACTTACCCATTATTTGTATATTAGTAGTATCTTGTTCATTAATAAAAATTTTCTAATATGCATAATATACATCCGAAATCTAGGAACATAAGTATGTACATGACTGAACAACATCATTTAAGTAATAAGAAATGACAATTCAAATACCTATCTTTGTTTGCTTGTTGGGTGGACTCCCTCTCAATCTTTGCTTCCTTACAGGAATTATTGGAGTGTGATCCCTCTTGATCTTTGCTTCCTTGATTATCTATCTTTGAACTTATATCCATCCTGGACCACTATGCATTCTTAAGTGTGCACTAGTGTCATCATTGTGTCATACTCTAGATCTCATACATAATAATACATGCATTAGTATAATCTCGATACTATCAAAACATTATGATTCTAAATATGTATGGTCATGATCATTTCATACACAGGTAATTTATCAAAAGCGTTAGTATTCAAGGTTTCAAGGAGTACTTATTTTACTCATGCATATTCTTATTTGACTATAGGACTCTTCTAGTTTGTCATTTCATTAATCAAAATAAGAATCATAATATACATAAACCCATGATTATTCAAACTTATAACTTCATGAATAATCATTATCAATCATACGAAAGTATACTTATATGAGACCCTAACATAAGGTAGGATTCTAACTTGATATAAGAAAACCATACCTGAATTATCATGTTTGCGAGTTATGTCTAACATACACAAACAATGTCTTCTTTGTTCTCTTCAATGATTTAGAGACCTTGTGCTAGTAACCTGCATATATCATAAGTTAAGCATTGTAGAACCAAATTAAACATACCTTGTAAGTAGAGCTTCTATGTGATCAATGGCTATGGATGATTCTTTGTCTCCACGTAACCATGGTCATATGTTCTTGATCTAGAACTTGATTTGTCTTTCTTGATGTACCTTTTAGCAGACAACATCATCCTCATACAACACCATAATGCATTAGTACAATCATAAGTGTCATAACCCTAATCAATGAATGTCTTCTATCATTCATATGCATTCATACTTTTAATAAGGTGATAAGACAAGTTTAAAATTAATCAAGATTGTACTAACCTCAATAACATTAAGACAAACATATAAACTTAATCATGAATAGATTTCAAAACATACATGTATCTCCTCAAGTCATACCTGTCAGGATTGCTTGTAGTCTTCTTATGTAAGGCCTTAGCCTCATCTCCCTCTAGAACTGGAATCTCTTCACTTATGTATGTTACCAATTCATCCTCTTATAGGATTAACCCAATCCACTTTGATTTGTTGAAACTGGATCTAGAGCTAGCTAGGGTTTGACAGAGAAACCCTAAAAATCCAAACTTGATATTTCAAAATTTTGTCTGGACATGGAGATGCAGATGACTGAGGTGAGCAAGCTGGTGTGCTCAGATTTTGAAAACTCCAAAAATTTACCCCTCAAAATTGACTTGCGAGTTTCGAATCTGCAGCTTCTGTCAAATTCTGGTTTTCTAGTCAAAATCCCAAACTAGGGTTTTATAGAGCCCGGGGTTTTACCCAACCAAAAAGTTTGATCTTGGGATCTAAACTTTGATTTTTCTGAAGAGCATCCATCCATGGTCTCAGATTCCAAAAATTCAAACTTTTTCAGAAACCCTAATTTCCCGCATAGTGACAATCCAAAAATGACAGTGCTCAGAATCCAATTTTGTTTTGACAAAAATATATTCCATATTGTTTCTAATGAATCTCTGAAATTTCGGATCCTCAGGGTCTGAAACTTCGGCTTGTGGTATATGGACCTGTCATCTTTCCAACCCCACAGATATGACCTCAAATGGATTCTCTATGACAGAGATATTCCAAGTGTCGCAACATGACCTGTTTATGGGATGAAACAACATAGCGAACTTGTACGGAGTGCCACGTGTCATTGTTTCAACTTCAGCCTCTGAAACTCAGACCTATGAAACTACAGTCCGTTCCCTAATTGACACGTTTTACAGAATTCCATTTGGAGCTTCATATCCCAATATATGACCTCTGTTCCTAGGTCACTTGTTTAGGGATGTATTCTGGAAGAGGAAAAAACCCTAACTTGTACAAATCATATCTTACAAAATACAACGAATATGGGGCTGATCTTCGGACACAAGGTACATGAACATTTCATATTCATCCTGTAAAAGTTTCAGATCCTGAACCTTCACCAAAACATATTTATAGCGAAAGTGCCACGATGAATAGTTTTTACTAAACTAAGCCCTAACTTCCAATTTGTCGCAAGTGCAACAAGTGTCATAAATTCCATACAATTACTTCCTTTAGGCTAGCTCTGATACCATGTTAGTTTTTCATCATTTAATTCAATATGATCTAGTATCTTAACTGATAGAACAACATGTACAACATATGAAACACAAGAGACAAGAGACACAAAGCATTTCACCGGGGAAAACCAAGAAGGTGAAAAACCCCGCAACTTCCTCATAGATAGAATGAGCACCAATACAAAGATCACAAAGATAAAACCCCAAAACAAGAGATAGTATCCTAGAATATTCTCCTCCTCCACTCCTACACACTCCTCCTCTCTCTCACTAATGCGAAGTGGATGAGTGAGTGAATGAATGGATAAATAGAGAGGTGCTCCTCTTTATTTATACTTTACCTTTACTTTCCTTTTACTCTGGGCCGACCTCCCTTAGGAGAGTCGAATAACCCATTACCACATGTCACTGGGCCGACCCCACTAAGGTGGTCTAATAACCCTTTAGCCCATACTGGACCGACCCCTCTAAGGTGGTCTAATAACCCATCAAATATAAGTTGCAACACTTACAATGTAACTTGTGACACTTGCAAATACAAATGACAACACTTCCAATCGGAGGAATAATACATCTCCGTTGGGGATACAATAAAGTACAAATGTAATGCATACAATATACAAGTGAATATATTCTGAAGTTACAAATACATCAACAGTTAAATACAAGCATAACATTTCCATGTATAGTATGTGCATGAATGGTTATGTTTGTAGAAAATTTAATAGGAAGAACCTGTTATATATAGATAGTCGTCCACGCACTCATGGGAACATTGTAGGGTTGATAATTAGTTCTAGTTGCTCTTTATTTTCTACAAATTATTCTTTCGAGGAACACTTCAATGACCAGTAGTTCTTTCTGAAAAGGAAAGCGTCCATATTTGTTGTTGTACATGCAATACGTATTTTTTCTCCTGCTGACAAGTTGTTAATAAACTATAAATTTAGTAGACCACCAACCACTCGTCAGAGACACCTTGCATTGGGATTACCCTTAGACCTCCCCTTGGTGCGTAAGACAAAAAAACATTGATTAATTGTATTTTTTAATTTTCAATGGGATTCATGCTAATGTACTACTTAGTTTGAAATTGTGCTTTATAAATTGTTTTTTTTTTATGGCCAAAATAGGGTACATATAATGTCAAAAAAAAAATTTAGTTTTTATTTATATATTTTATCACGCAAGTTAAATTAATGAAAATAAACTTTTATGTTTATTTTGTAGTGTCATTATCCGTTGTTGGTGCATGGTTGTGTGAACCACAACTGTCATGATGACCTACGACATGCCATATATAAACTATATGCATTTGTTAGTGGATCACATGAAATGAGATTTACATCGCTAGCATTCCACGGTGGTGTCAATAGATAGCTGAGATTGTATGTATGTTTGAGAAGGAACTATCGATGAGTTTCATAGACTTGCAGGTTCGTCTTCTAATTCACCTAGTTGATGAGGTTGAATTATTTGGGGTGGTCTCATGTCATTGGATGTACATTTTGGAGAGGTACATGAAAAAATTGAAGGGATTTGTTCAACAAATGGAAAAACTCGAGGGGTCTATGGTAGAGGGGTAAATAGTATATGCATCATTCTATTATTCCAGTGAGTACATCATGTTGATGTATTTGTAACTTCGGAAGATATTCACTTGTATATTACATTTGTACTTGATTGTATATCCAACAGAGATGCATTATTCCTCTTATTGGAAGTGTCGTCATTTGTATTTGCAAGTGTCGCAAGTTACATTGTAAGTGTCATCATTTGTATTGATGGGTTATTAGAACACCAGTGTGGGGTCGGCCCTGGTTAGGTCATGTGGTTGGGTTATTAGACTTGATTAGCAAGTCGGCCCCAGTGATTTATTGGTAGGTCAAGTCAGTGTATAAATAGAGAGGTTGTGTCTCTCATTCTATTCACTCACTCACTTCTTAAGATCGCATAGCTAAGAGAGAAAGTGGCACACTAGTGGAGGAGGAGGAGCATCTGCTAGAGACATCTTATTGGGTTTGATCATTGTGATCTTGGTTTGTGGCTTATCTTATCTCTGAGGAAGTTGCGGGGTTTTTCACCTTCTTAGTTTTCCCTGGTGAAACTCTGTGTCTCTTATGTGCTTGCTATTGTGTTTATGATTGATATGCTGTACATGTTATTCTCTTAGTGCTCCTAAATGATAATGGAATGAAATTATCGAAAAATTAACATGGTATCAAAGCTGACCTAAGAAGAAGGCATTGTGCAGCTAGGGAAGCTAGGGCTTATTAATATTTGGGTTTCTCTCCACAGATCATCAAATGCAAGAGGCTAGATTGACTCTCCTAGAAAGGGCGCATCTTTTTGTCGAGACAGAATTCAATTCTCAGCATTTTTAGTTTTTGACCTAAAAATTAGGGTTTCTGCAAAAATTGGAATTTCTGAAATCCGAGACCATGGCTGGAAGCTCCTCTGAAAAATCGAAGTTTAGAGCTTTGGATCGAACATTTTGGTTGGGTGAAGCTCCGGGAAAATCAAACCCTAATTCAGGGTCCTGTCTGGTGAATCTGGAAGTTTCAAAAGCAATTTTGAGGGGTGAACATTTGCAGTTTTCAAATTCTGAGTATACCAGCTTGACCAACTCAGCAAGGCGCATCTTTCTATCCTTTCAGAAGTTTGAAATTTAAATTTTGAATTTTTAGGGTTTCTCTGACAAACCCTAATCCAGCTCTAGATCCAATTTTCAGCAAATCAAGTGGTAAGACCTAAAAATTTCTATTTCCATTTGAAGTACTCTATAAAATGTCTCACCACACCAAGCTTGAGGATAAGATTGAAGGGGTTGATAACTTCCGAGCCTAGAAGTATAGGATTGGGTTAATCCTAGAAGAGAATGAGTTGGACAACTACATAAAGGAAGAGGTTCCAGTTCCAGAGGGAGATGAGGATAAGGCCTTACACAAGAAGAACTTGGTCAAAGCCAAGAGAATCATTGTTGATTCTATCAAGGACCATCTCATTCCCCATGTGTCTTCCCTAAAGACACCTAAAGAGATGTTTGACTCCTTGACCAAGTTGTTTGAAGGAAAGAACATAAATCGGAAGATGACTCTGCGGAACCAATTGAAAGGGGTAAAGATCCAAAATGGAGAGACCATCCAATCCTACTTTACTAAGGTCTCTCAAATCAAGGAACAACTTGAAGCCGCAGATGAAGCGGTGGAGAATGGAGAAATTGTCATGACCACATTGAATGGTCTACCTAGGTCATGGGAATCCTTCATCCAAGGAATCTGTGCAAGAAGGAAATTGATATCCTTCAATAGACTTTGGGAAGAATGTTCACAAGAAGAAGCTAGGCTTGTGGCCCAAGAAGAAAAGATAGTAAGTTAAGATCAAGCCCTCACAGCACACACTAAAGGAAGTAAGTTTAAGAGGGAGAAATCTCACAACAAGAAACATTCTCATTTTCATCATAAGAAGAAAGATCTCTATCATGTTTGATGCTTCACTTGTGATGAGATTGGACACTTTGCTTCAAGTTGTCCCAAGAACAAAAGGGACAACAACAACTTCATCAAGAAGAAGAAGAACAACAAGAAAAGATATCATGCTCATGCTGCTGAGGATGATGAACCTCCCAAGAAGAAGAAAAGGGCAGAAAGTGAAGATTCTTCAAGTGAGGAAAAATATGTGTTGATCTCTACTCTCATAGGTACTATTTCACATGGATGTGATGATTCGCTTATTGATAGTGGGGCTTCCAAACACATGATGGGATTTAAAGACTCCTTTGTAGACCTATCTGAACATGAGTCACCTCATAACGTGAAACTTGGGGATGACTATCAATATCCCATAAAAGGAAGTGGTGAAGCCTCCTACAAGTTAGACTATGGAAAGTCTTTGAAGATGCAAGATGTCTTATATGTACGTGGACTCAAGAAGAGCCTACTCTCCATATCATCTTTGGATGCAAAGGGAATGAGAGTTGCATTCATAGATGGCCAAGTATTCATGTGGCCAAAGGGTAAGACAATAGATGATGCAGTAGTGATTGGAGAGCAAGAGGGAGGATTGTACAAATCTAAGGGGCAACCTGAACATGCCATGATACATGAATCCATGGAGACAAGTGAACTTTGGCATAGAAGGCTTGCTCATGTGCACTATAGAGCACTTCCAATTGAAAGCAAAGCAGTGGAGGGTCTTCTTGAAATCCATTCAAAGCATGAAGGTATTTGCAAAGGGTGTGCAAAAGGAAAGAACACACAGAAAGCATTTCCAAGCAGTGAAAGCAAAGAAAAAGGAATTTTGGAGATTATCCACTCCGATGTATGCGGTCCAATGTCATCTAGTTCTCTGAGTGGGTATGTATACTATGTTTCCTTCATTGATGACTTCTCTAGGAATACTTGGGGTTTATTTCTTGAAGAATAAAGATGAAGTGTTTGATAAGTTCAAGGAATTCAAAACCTTGATAGAAAATCAAACTGATAAGAAGATCAAGACCTTCAGATCTGATAATGGCGAAGAATTCACTTCAAGTGACTTCAAGAAGTTATGTAGTGATTCAGGGATTAAGAGGGAGTTGAATACTCCTTACAATCCACAACAAAATAGAGTTACAGAAAGGAAGAATAGAACTATCATGGAAGCAGCACGGGCAATGCTTCATGACCAGGATCTTCCTATGCACCTTTGGGCAGAAGCAGCAAGGACATTTGTATATGTGCAGAACAGAACACCTCACAAAATACTTGACAACAAGACACCAGAAGAAGTGTTCTCCGGTAAGAAACCTGAAGTTAGCCATCTTAGGATTTTTGGCTGTACAGTATACACACATTCCAAAGGAAAAGAGAACAAAGCTAGATCCTTCAGGAAAGAAGGGCATCTTTGTGGGTTACAGTGAAATCTCGAAGGCTTACAGAATATACTTTCCAGGGTTCAAGAAGATTGACATCAACATGGATGTAACATTTGATGAAAACTCAGCCTACATCAAATCAAGGAAGACACTTGCTGAAGACAATGAAGAACCAAGGGTAACCAGAATTTAAGGCACCACTATGAATGAAGCAATTCGTGAAATTGAAGATCCACAAGAACCTGGAAATCCACCTCGTGAGAATATCTCTCACAAGATGAAACTTGCATGGGCTAGAGAGCTCATCCAAGATGCAAAAAGGTATGGTATTCCAGAAGAGGAACATAGAGAAAGAAAAAGGACAAGGTCACACACGAGCTATGTTGCCTTGCTTTGTGACATTATGAACAAAGAACCTTCCAGTTATGAAGAGGCAGTGGAAAAGAAAGAATGGAAGGATGCCATGGTCGAGGAATACCAATCGATCATGAAGAACGATGTTTGGGATGTGGTCCCAAGACCAAAAGGGAAGTCTGTTGTGAGTTCCAAGTGGATCTATAAGATCAAGCATGTTGCAGATAGTAGCATAGAGAAATACAAGGCGAGGTTTGTAGCTCGTGGCTTCTCTCAGAAAGAGGGAATATACTATGAAGAGACTTTTGCACCTATAGCCAGATACACTTCCATCAGATCAGTACTTGCTCTGGCTATAGTGATGAAGTGGAAGATACACCAGATGGATGTCAAGACAACTTTCTTGAATGGTGTAGTCGAAGAGGAAGTGTATGTGGAGAAACCACTTGATTTTGAGACACATGACAGGGATTCATATGTGTGCAGGTTGAAGAAATCCTTGTATGGCTTGAAGCAAGCCCCTAGGACTTGGTATGGTAGGATGGACAGTTTCCTATCCAGTTTGGGATTTACTAAGAGTAAAGCGGATTCCAACCTTTACTACAAGGTTGAAGAAGGAAATCCTGTGATACTACTACTGTATGTGGATGACTTGTTTGTTACAGGTGAGGATGGGTTGATTGCTGATACCAAGAGGAAGCTTGCTGCTGAGTTCGAGATGAAGGACTTGGGGATTATGCATTACTTTCTAGGCATGGAGGTGTGGCAGAGTGCAGATGGGATCTTCCTTGGACAAGGGAAGTATGCAATAGAGATCCTGAAGAGGTTCAAGATGATGGAATGCAAGGCCATGGCCACACCTATGGAATCAAACCTGAAGCTTCTATGTGATGCTTCATTTGAGCTGGTTAATGTCATTGTGTATCATCAGATGATTGGGTCCTTGATGTACCTGATGAACACGAGACCATATATTTGCTTTGCAGTGAACACATTGATCCAGTTCCTGACGGATCCGAGAAGTGTTCACCTGGTTGGTGTAAATCATATTCTGAGGTACCTGAAGGGTACGGTTGATTATGGGCTCAAGTATGATGTGAATCAAAAGTTTAACCTGGAGGGTTATGCTGATTCAGATTGGGAAAGCAGTGCTACAGATAGGAAGAGCACTTATGGGTGTTGCTTCAGTATGGGATCAGGTGTGATCTCTTGGTTTAGCAGGAAGCAGTCCTGCGTAGCACTGAGTACAGCCAAAGCAGAGTATGTTGTAGCTTGTTCGACTAATTGTGAGGTAATATAGCTTAGGAAGCTACTGTCTGATTTATTTGATCTCCCTTTGGATGCTACCTGTATCTATTGTGACAACCAGAGTTGTGTGAAGTTGTCAGAGAACTCGGTGTTCCATGATAGGTCGAAGCACATCAAGATCAAATATCACTATATCAGGGATATGGTGCAAAGAGGAGCAGTGAAGCTCTTGTATGTTGCGACGAATGAGCAGGTTGCAGATGTGTTAACGAAACCACTATCCAAAGTGAAGTTTAAGTAATTCAGAGAGAGGCTTGGTGTTCTTCAGATTGAAGACACTTCGAGGAAGAAGTGATGGGATACATTTGCAGGAGCCATTCCAAGAATGGTGAGAGGAGGATCCTTCCCATGGCTGTGGATGTAAGCGTTGTATGATGAGCATCAGGACGATGCTTCAGTTACTGCTCTGTATATGCATCAGTTGGATTCTTTGTATGATCAGGATGATCATGTGTGATGAGTATCAGGATGATACTCTGGATGATGTGCATCAGGACGATGTAGTGATGATGATCAGGATGATCATATGTGATGAGTATCAGGACGATACTCCAGATGATATGCATCAGGTGGATGATTTACATGATTCGGTGGATCATGTGTGATGATATGCATCAGGTGGATGCTTTACATGATCAGGTGGATCATGTGTGATGATGAGTATCAGGATGATGCTTCAAATGACATGCATCGGAATGATGTACTATATGATGATGTTCAGTATGATCATGAGTATCAGGTTGATACTCTGTGGCCATGGATAGGTTGTGCATGTAGCATAGAAAAGATCTTGGGAGATCCGATAGGTTGAGTGGTAAGCTCGTAAATCAGTCCTGGGATGCTCTTTTGAGGTTTTTCTACTAGAGGCATGTAATCAGTCTTGGATATCCGATAGGTTGAGAGGTAAGCTCGTAAATAAGTCTTGGGATTCTCTTTAGAGTTCTTGCGGGAAGTAAGACACTCTTTAAAGTTTTTTCCTGGCCACATGTAATCAGTCCTGGAGATCCGATAGGTTGAGCGGTAAGCTCATAAATATGTCTTGGGATGATCTTTAGAGTTCTTGCGGGAAGTAAGACACTCTTTAAAGGTTTTTTGGTGGTGATCACATGTAATCAGTCCTGGAGATCCAATAGGTTGAGCGGTAAGCCCGTAAATAAGTCTTGGGATGCTATTTAGAGTTCTTGCAGGAAGTAAGAAACTCTTTTAAGGTTTTGTGACAATCAACATGTAAAATATCATGGGAGATCCGATAGGTTGAGCGGTAAGCTCGTAAATAAGTCTTGGGATGCTCTTTCGAGGTTTTGTTGATGCACGTAATAAGTCCTGGGATCCACAGTATGGCCAGAGATGATGAAGACCTACAAGAGGCTAGGCCTACATCCAGGATGAAAAAGGGCTGGCTCTGTAGAACTTCCTATGACGAGAAGATTTCAAAGATAGCCCAGTGATCGAGATGTCGAGTACAGCAGCAGTGATGATGATGATGCTCTATGATCTAGTGATGATGATCCAACTCCAGAATTGAAGACTTGCGCCAATATGTATTGATGACCTGTGTCTAGAGAATACCTTCCTAGTTAAGAGGGAGTGTTGATGTATTTGTAACTTTGAAAGATATTCACTTGTATATTACATTTGTACTTTATTGTATATCCAACAAAGATGTATTATTCCTCTGATTGGAAGTGTCGTCATTTGTATTTGCAAGTGTCACAAGTTACATTGTAAGTGTCTTCATTGTGTTGATGGGTTATTAGACCACCAGTGTGGGGTCGGCCCTGGTTAGGTCATGTGGTTGGGTTATTAGACTTGATTATCAAGTCGGCCCTAGTGATTTATTGGCAGGTCAAGTCAGTGTATAAATAGAGAGGTCATGTCTCTCATTCTATTCACTCACTCACTTCTCAAGCTCGCATAGCTAAGAGAGAAAGTGGCGCACTAGTGGAGGAGGAGTAACATCTGCTAGAGACATCTTATTGGGTTTGATCATTGTGATCTTGGTTTGTGGCTTATCTTATCTCTAAGGAAGTTGAGGGGTTTTTCACCTTCTTGATTTTCCCCAGTGAAACTCTGTGTCTCTTGTGTGCTTGCTATTGTGTTTATGATTGATATGTTGTACATGTTATTCTCTTAGTGATCCTGAATGATAATGGAATGAAATTATCGAAAAATTAACACATCAAGCATATAAACCACACATCGGGTCCAATCCTTTGGGATGATGAATGTGATGAGGACAAAAGGGAAGTGGAGCTACTATAAACGAAAATAAAAAGGAACATGTTAAAGATTAAGTCACTTATCTTTCGATCTTCACATTTCCACATATTAACTATTCACAACAAACTTCAAAATCTATATTTGAACCCATAAGTACTAAATGTGGGTTTGTTTCCACGAATACAACAACGAATTCAAAAATCAATGCCATCAATAAATTCATTCTTTACAACATGGAGGCAACATAGCCGTAGGTCGCATTGTATAAAGAGAAGAGGAGGAAATGGGACATTGACATAAAATAATTCAGGCGGTTGTACGGTAGAAGCATGCCTTTTCCAAATCATTTAAAAGAAAATATGCCAATGATCTGTCACAACAGTTGGGTTGTGGACCAAGTCAAAGAGAAATATGGTGCATCCATTCATTACATGCTCGAAGAGGAATATGCACTAAACATTGGGATCATGTGCATCAACTCGGTAACAATCTCTTTATCTACATTTATAACTTTATAATGCAACTTTGAATTATAACATCTATGTTTATTAAATTAATTGTTGGGTTATTAGACATATCACACCATCATTTGTTAACCCTTTTTACATTTGCATTCATTCCCATCTATGTGGGATTATGGACATCATTTTCACACCGAGAATGCTAATGGTGGATGTTTTACACAAGATTGTGGAATGGAAGTCGAGTTCGACCAATCTAGTCCTACTAGCCACCATGATTGAAACCTGATAGGAGGGATGTTGGGTTATGTTGGAAAGATATGGGAGATCATTCAAGTGGACTTCTCATCTTTCCAATATGTTATTTTTAGGTGCAGGTGGTAGGACACATTCAAGAGGAATAATATAAAGGAAGATCGTGAAAGTGGGTTGATATGTATCTACTCTAGAAAGATGTGGGATGCAAGTAAGGAGCCTTATGTTTTCCCAAAACATTGCAACCAAGTGTTCTTTCACCCAGATGTGTTGGATAAAGATTGGTGGTTCATATTAAGACATGACACTAGATCTAAACATGTTTATGAGAACAACAGTGCTATCATGCCAACCGAGGAAGATAATTAGGGTGATGACAACAAAGAGTGATATGTACATGTTTTTTTCATCATTTACATACTAAGATATGATTTTGTTATAGTTTTAAGGAAGTGTCTAATTATATTGTTTATTTTTCATGTTATGACGATGGAAATGGAAAGTTGATTACTAGATGCAGTGTTTAAACAATTTGAGTTGCTTAACAACCAATCTGATGTGAAATATGTTTCTTAGTTAGATAAGATATTTATTTGTTTCCATTTAGTTCATATGGATATGCATATTCATATCTATATGTATTTGAAATTTCATTGTTGGTGGGTTGTCGACCCATTAGATCAAATCCTTATGTATTTGAAGTTTCCTTTCAATTGACTCAACTAAACTTTTAGCAAGAAAGAGACATATGTGTGTCCAAGTCACTATAGTGAAGTGTTCCTTCACCTAAATGTTTTAGAGGGTATAAAATGTGTTCCTTCAATGTGGAGTAATGTTATATTATATAATGAATATCATGATTAAATTATAATAATAAGTTTGGAGAATGCAACTTTTGGCTTTGCAATTGAGAGAAAATGGTGTTCTTTTAATGAAGTATTTGTTTAGTTTCCTAATAGAGATTTGATATTTGTCATTGTAAAGTGTGTTATTGTCAAAAAAATAAAAATATTGAATGATACATTGATAAGTCATATTGATGTTGATATTTACATTTTTTTGTGATGTTCATATTTATATATTATAATAATATTACATTGTAACACTTGACTTTTTGTTATGATGTTTGGTGACACTTATAAAAAATGATTCATTTATGTTTATCATTTGAATAATTAAGTTATCTAAAACATTATACGATGAAGGCTTAATTTCCTTATTAAAAATCATTATATATTATTTTGTAATGCTAACATAAAGTTACAACAAATTAATAATATCATTATATATTTAAGTATAACATTATGACAAATTTTTCTACATTATTAAGAAATCAATTACAACAAATTATAATATCCATACAAATTATATGGAAACAATATAAAAACCAAATAAAAATATATATTATTACACAAGCATAATACTATGACTACAAACTATACAACAATTATAAACATGATACTATGACTACAAACTATACAACAATTATAAACATGATACTATGACATATTATACAACATTCATAAATCATGGAGTTGCCATAACTTCATCCATTATCAATACAAACTTCATAAAAATATTTAATTCAATTATATTATGTAAAACAAATAACCTATATTAAATTACTTGAAATATTTTTCCACATTTTCAATTACCATTACTCCATTTCATATTTTCACATTTATGATGACCTAAAAACCAACTTTCTTTCAAATTCATTTTCTAACCAAGATATCAACCTATATATGAAACCATACTTTAAATTGTCTACAAAATTTAGGTTGGAATTATTTAATATGAAAAATGGTAGAAATGATGCTAAAATTTTGACCAAAATTAAAAGCCCAATAACTTTCTTTACAAAGGTCTAAAATATTGACTTGTATTGTAGTGATAGTTGATATATTATGTTTATGAGTGTTAACTATATGTAAGTTATCCTCAAATCAAGAATTATTTAATATGAAAAATGGTTGAAAGAATGCTAAAATTTTGAAAACTTTCTAATGCTTTCAAAACTTGTTAAGTCATACAACAACTTCTTTTGTAACATAATTTACAATGCAAATTGTGATGTTTTTGTCGACTAAAATAGTCAGTGATTTAAAGACCCACATTTTGAATAGTACAAATTTATTTTACATAAGAATACGATCATCATCATTTTCAACATCTAACAAACATAAACATAAACATCATGATCATTTTCGCCATCTAACATAAAACATAAAAATCATCGATATAGCATCATAAACATACAAATAAATATAAACATGAGCGTAACATCTTAAACACTGCATTGCCATCATCTAACATAACACATGCCACATTATATTATAACATGCATAACCATCACAAACATATAACAAACATCATCTGACTTGATCTAACATACACATTACCATCAAGTACATGTAAATAAACATCAACATCAACATGAAAAATGCAGCATATATATAGATATAAACATATATGACATCAAACCAATGATACAATATGCCAAATTATATATCGCTAGTCCAATAATTTCTATGACATATCTGATCCACCTCTACCTATAGAGGCATCATCAGTATCTCTTCGACCAGATCCATATGCATCGTCACCTCCACCAATTGAGACAGAGGAAATATCAGCACCTCTACCAACAGAGCTAGATGCATTGAAACCTCTACCAATAGATCCAAAGGCATCGGTCTACCAAGAAAAAGAAGAGCTAGGAGAGAATCATGGATAGTTACATCAAGCTGAATAGTACGACCCCCTCTCATGAGAATCTCTTTAATAAAGTGGAATGGAGCAAGAAATGTTGGATGGTCGGGCCGATCAGTAGGATCAACAGGTCAGTCGAGAAGGAGTACAGGAGATGATGAAGTAGGATCGACAGGTCGATCGAGTAGGAGTAGAGGAGATGATGAAGGAGTTGATGGAGGAGGAAGTGGGGGAGGAGGTGGTGGATGGGATGTCAACGAAGCTAATGAAGGAGGAGTTGGAGTAGTAGATGTTGAAGATGATGAAGTAGGTGGAGCAGGTGGAGGAGGACGATGATGGACATCCCTCCTAGCAACTAACTGAAAACATACACTGACAATATGTTGCATCAACAAACTCATATCACGAGAAAGAATCCTCCATATATCCACAAGGTGAGGTTGTCAAACAATGTCATTCACCCATACAGGTTGAACCCCTCATCTGTCAACAATGTCACCAACTTGTCTGCCACATCTTGGTGATACCTATCCTGGGGCCTATGTGGACGGTGGCCAGGATGTCTACCAGCCAACTATGGCCCGGCCTGATCAAGATCCTCCATATCCTCATCCTCCTAAGCGAGAGGAGGCAGACCAAACCAACCATCGAATGTGCCAATGTCTACAAAAAATATAGTACACAATAATAATTAGAAAATTTCATTAAACAATTTAATATTTAGAAGATATTTCATTTGCATTAAGTATAAAGACAATAAAATGAAACTAGAATAATTTAAACATAACAGTAACATTACCTCTCTCATCTGGTGGCTCCTCTTGTGTGAAGAATATCTCGAGGCACCCTCTCCACTCCAAGCCCGCGTATGGATATGGCACAATGTCTAGTGCATGGTCCTCCTCACTTCATAGCATCTCGAGAACATCTAACATGATCCTAGCCGAGAATTCAGGATGCCCCCTCTTGGGAATCATATACCCCCACATGTGCATACACACCTTTGTCCTCAACCTATAAGGGAGGTTCTAAAATGATGTCCTAATGGCTAAAAACCTCTAAAATAATAGACAAAAAATATCTAAACAAAAATGGGAGTTGGAGCTGCCATTAATCATTGCATGACATCTATCCAAAACACAACAAATATGCCGCAAAAAAATTGCAAACCACCTAATGCATCTAGGTATCTGCACTAAAGAGTCAACATGATACAATATAGGGAAACAAATTCACTTCCCATCACTGGTGGAGTGCGCCAACGATGTAAGCAAAAGAGAGAGGCGTCTAACCTTCTCTCGACCAAAATCAAAGATCCTAAGTTTCCCACCACTCACCTAAAAATCAGAGGGACGAACAGCCTCATCACAAATATATCTCAGGGAGTAAGCTAGTTGAATATCTATTGCAACACTAGCTGGGACATCAGGGAACTGGGGAAAATCCTCCCCTCTCGTAGATAGCCTAGTGATGAAATAAATGTCCTCCTTAGTGGGCCGAAACCACTAATCGGGACTAACATGAAATGCTTGCTTATGATGATCCTAGTGTTGGATGAACTAACACAGCAATGAAGAGTTACGCTTGAGGGATGTATCCTCCTGATAGAACTTCAGGAGGGCGAAAACCCTCAAGATCTCTCTAGTTTGAGCAGTAATTGTCTGAGGGTACAAATCCCTCTCCCTCTTCCTAGCCTCCTATTCTATGAACATGTTGAATTGGTTCGCCTGTGCACGCTCCTATCGAGTAGCTTGTTGTTGCTCACATCTTTGTTTCACATATACCATGAATCAATGTCATAAATAGATATATAAAAAAATGTAATATTTTACTCAATTAACATCCTATTTGTCAATTCTCGCTAGCTCATTCGGTTAAGGTGTAGGTCTAAGCATGGCGACCCAAGTTCATTTCACTTTTGGGGTGAGCTAGTTGGGAGTAGACACCCAAAATCAAATTAATCGAGGGTTGGTGTGGCCCAATCCAGGTGCAATCCCCAGGTTATTTTGATGGATGAGATGCCCCTAGGTCATGGTTTCTTAGAACAAAGGCCACTCCAACAAGTCAAGGAGATTCTAGCAAAAAAAAATTAACATCCTATTTAATAACATCAATTATACATTTGTCTCTCAAAACAATAATTGTTTAGGTGAGATGCACCTACATAACATAGGTGCACTGCCAATAGTGCTTTTATACACAAATTGAACTGCCCATGGTGCATTTACATACACATTGCACCACCAAACGGTGCGATAAAATAAGTATCGTGCACAGGTGTTATATTTCTATATATTTAAAATTTATTTAAAAGGTGTGTCAAAGACCAAACGCACCAAGTTGTTTTATAAAATTTGGTTCATGATGCACCTAATTCACGTTAGCACACCGAACACCAATCCACTCATGTGCAATAGGAGCACCATTAAATTATGATTTCCTACACTCTAAAAAAATATAAATTGTAGTTGTCAGTGCATTTAATTCAAATATAAGCATCGCAAATGGTGTACTTAAATGATCTAAACACACCGCCATTTATTAAATTTAATTATTTTATGGAAATATATTCATGGTGTGCCTATGGCACATCAAAGCACCAGGTACCAATGCACTGACGTGCCCAAGGAGAAACGTTAAATTATGATTTTTTGGGATTCAAAACTTATAATATTCAGATGTATGTGAATTTAGATAGAGTCAACACACCGTTACCGATGCGTTTATGTGATCTAAAATCACCATGTTTTATGAAATTTTAATGTTTTTATGATAATATGTCAACGATGTTCCTACTGCACGTTAGAGCACAAAAAATCGATGCACTAACTTGCACTAGGCACACTGTATAATTTATTTTTTTCATCTTCTAGGGTTTGTTAACTCGTGCATTCAATACACTTAAGTGCACCGGAAAACCGGGGCTCTTCAGTGTCCAACCACCGATAAGCATTTCAATGTTTTAAAAATAAATTTTCATGATGCAATGGTGTGTTTGAGCCGCTCGGCTCGCACCGCCAATGGTGCACCCTGTAAAATTTAATAGGGTGCATTGTTTAGCGGTGCGAGCCAAACAACTCGAATGCACCACAATTTTTTTTAATGGTACAATTTGGAGCTCAATTTTGAAAAATAATCCACTAAAAATTTAAATGATGAAGTAAAAATCAATTTACCTATTGAACGACCCATCGGGGAGGCATATTGGCGAAGTATGGAAAATTTGAATTTTTTCCCACCATTTGCCAAAATTCAAACTGGAGTCAGTAGACAATAGGAGTGAGGAATTTGTCCTCGTGGACCACGGATGTGAGGGCATCTAGGTGAGCAAAGTGCAACACCGTTGCAGATGGGCTCAAACGCACTGAAGAGAGTAAAAATTAGATTAACATCACGGTTATTTTTTTTAATAAACCCTATTTTGGTTTTCCCAACAATCGAGTGCACCAGTGTGAGTAGGTTTTAAAATAAAATAATATTTTTTAATAAAATAATTTCTAGTGTGTTTGGGTATTTTACACGCACCGAGGCATTTGGTGTCATCTAGCACACCTATATTAGGTTTTTAAAAAGTTGTGTTAATAAAATTATAAAATTTTTAATTTTTAATAAAAAATGGGCGATGTGTTAGAGTCTATTACACGGACTTAATGCACCGATATTAGGCTTTAAGTAAAATTTTGCGATATTTTTTAATAAAATAGTTTGATTATTTTTAATAAAATATATCTTGGTGCATTCATTTTGATAAGACGCGCTAGGGCGTTTATTGTTAACCAACACACCCAGATGATGTCTTTACCTAAAAGTTAATGTGTTTTTTAAATAAAATAATATTTTTTAAAATTTTTTAATAAAATATTATACAGTGCGTTCATTTCTACTACATACATCGAGGCATTTAGTGTACGACAATGAGCCTCTTTGGTTCTTTGAAATTATTTTTTTGACACTGATGTTTTCCGACTATGGTACGACATGATTATGAAACACTCCGGTGCAAGTTGTTGACAAACCCACTGGTGCGTCTAATTGATTAAACACACCGAAATAAAAACTCCCGCTAAAACCTCTGGTCGCTCGCCTCTGCTAGTGACCTCTGCTATAAACGGATATTTGGGCTATTTTGGGAGGAGCATACACACTATAACCTTCACTAAAGGGCCCTTTCCTTGTAGTGTATACACCATATATGTATATTTTATCATGACTTTTTGTATTTTATTATGACTTTATATATGTGTTATTATAACATTTTATTTCATAGTGCATGCTTTAAAAATGTGGAGGCATTTTTTAGAGGATGATGGACTTCTTACTTATAAGAATAGAATGTATATTCCTAATTTTGTAGACTTGAGAAGAGTTGTTATTAATGAAATCCATAAAATGCCATATTTTAGTCACCCAAGATACCAAAAGACGATTGCTACTACAAGGAAGTAATATTTTTGGTTGGGAATGAAGAAAGATATCGTTGAATATATTTCTAGATGTATGAAATGTAAACTAGTCAAGGCTAGACATTAATACCCATTAGGTTTATTACAACTTTTACCAATTCCATAATGGAAATGGGAAGTGGTAATTATGTATGTTATCACCGGGTTACCAACTATTTCCAGTAAGCATTATTTTATTGTGACAGTGGTGGATAAATTATCTAAGGAAACACATTTTATTCTAGTTAAATCTACTTACAAGGTTGATGAGTTAGCAAGGATATCTATGAAAGAAATATTCAAATTGCATGGATTACCCAAAGAAATTGTATCCGACAAAGATATAAAGTTTGCATCTAGCTTTTGATAGAGTCCTTTGCATCTTTGGGTACACATTTAAATTTTAGTACCTCCTACCATCCACAGGTAGATGGGAAAACAAAAAGGGTAAACCAAGTGAATGAAGACATGCTATGCATGTATGTTATGAACAAACCTCCATCCAAGTGAGGATTATCTACACTTGGCAGATTTTGCATATAAAACCACTTATACTATGAAACGAGAACTCGACACAGTTCTCATTTTTCTCTCTCCTAGTTTTAGTAGTTATTTCTACCTCTGTTTCAAAAAGGGTTGATACCAATATCACACATTTTCATTTTGAGGCATTTTTTTGGGCCGCTTGAATTATCTTTGTCGTAAAATATTTTTAATTTCTATTTTCAAGTGTGTTTTTAGAAATTTAACAAAATAACTAACATTTTTAAGCAATTTATAATGAAAAACATATACATTTTGCAATTTTTTCTATAAAATAAGACATTTTTATGGACAAAATAAGACATTTTTATGGACAAAATAAGACAATTTTATTGACAAAATTGTAAAAACTTCCATAAAATAAAGACATTTAAAACCATTTTCAATGAATTTTCAGATATTTTTTGTATAAGAATGATACTATTTCATATTATTTTCCGAAAAGTGACGATTCACATAAATTCAAGAAAAATTATACCATATATTTGTAAAAAACATTATATATAGAAATTTTATTTCTAAAATAAAGTCTGAAAGTCAAAACATTACTAATATATCTTATCAAAAAATTGTCAAATTTAACATCAATATAAAAAAATCAACATCAATATTCACTATAAATTGTATTTGAAAAACGTTCAAAAAAATTAAAAAATATTTTTACCCCCACCCTATCTTGTCCCTCCTCCCTTTCCGTCATAGATAAAAATAAATAGAAAAAAATTAAATACCCCCTACCCCCTAAACCCCCACACATAAAAAATAAAATATAAATTACCCTCCTAACTTAGGAAACAATAAAAACATTCAAAACAAATTAAACCATGCCCTACACCACCATCGCCAAACCACCCTAAACTATATAAAAATATATATAATAAAAAAATTAAAAAAAAAAAAACCTACCCCCTAAGGACCCCCCCACTAAACTATATAATAAAAAATTAAAATAAAACCTAACCCCCCCTCCCTTCCCCCTCCTCCATCTGCTCCCTCCCCCCTCCTCCCGCTGCCCCTCCCTTCCTCCTCCTCTCGCCGCCCCTTTCCCCCTCCTCCCTGCCCCCTCCCTTCCCCTCCTCCTCGCCCCCTCCCTTCCCCTCCTCCTGTCGCTGCCCCCTTCCCTCTCCTCCCCATCCTCCTCCTCCCACCCCCTCCCTTCCCCCTCCTCCCCTCCCTCCCTTCCTCCTTTTCCCGCCCCCTCCATTCCCCCTCCTCCTGCCGCCCCTCCCTTCCTCCTCCTCTCGTCTCCCCCTTACCCCTCCTCCCCCTCCTCCTCCTCCCTTCTCCATCCACGACCCTTTAGCGCCCAAGTGAGCATCACTCCGCTCACTT
Organism: Larix kaempferi; assembly: GCA_027924585.1. Classification (NCBI taxonomy): domain Eukaryota; kingdom Viridiplantae; phylum Streptophyta; class Pinopsida; order Pinales; family Pinaceae; genus Larix; species Larix kaempferi. Next base: position 4,137,469 of record BSBM01001483.1, on the reverse strand, counting down.
GGGTGCCAAAGGGATGCCCCTCATGGATCAACATCGCGCTGCCCATGAGGGGCGTCCCTTTAGCGCCCAAGTGAGTGTCGCTCCACTCACTTGGGCACCAAAGGGACGCCCCTCATGGATCAACATCACGCTGCCCATGAGGGGCGTCCCTTTGGCGCCCAAGTGAGCGCCACTCCGCTCACTTGGGCACCAAAGGGCCGTAGAGGGAGAAGGGAGGGGGAGGAGGGGGAAGGGGGCAGCGGGAGGAGGGGGAAGGGAGGGGGATGGAGGAGGGAGGGGCGGTGGGAGGAGGGAGAATGGAGGGGGCATGAAGGAGGGGGAAGGGGGCAGCAGGAGGAGGAGGAAGGGAGGGGTGGCGGGAGGAAGGGAAGGGAGGGGGGGGTTAGGTTTTATTTTTATTATATAGTTTACGGGGGGGTTAGGGGGTAGGTTTTTATTTATTTATTTTTTAAATTATTATATATTTTTTTATATAGTTTAGGGGGGTTGGGCGATGGTGGTGTAGGGTGGGGTTTAATTTTTTTTTAATGTTTTTATTGTTTCCTAAGTTATGGGGGTAATTTATATTTTATTTTTATGTGTGGGGGGTTTAGGGGGTTGAACCTCAAGGTGTTGATTTTTCTCAAGTAGAGGAAAGAGAAATGTATATTGGCTCTAGAATATCATCCGCAAACTGTCGAGATATGGAAGACCTTTACAAGGGCTCAGTACAAGATATCAAGGAGGGTTGCATGATTGCAGTTTTGGCTACAGATGACGCACGTCATTATCCATTCTGGATTGAAAAATCTATGAAGGTTAATAAATAAAATGAAGAAGTAGTATCAGTAGAAGTACATTGGTATGCAACAGATACACACCCATTTGATGATGTGTACAAGGAAGAGATGGTGGTTGAGAAAAAGGTTCGCTAAAAGAGAAAAATAAAAGGTCAAAAAATAAATCGCCGCCCCATTGACATCTTGAAATTAGAGGAAATTGATATACTTGTTTATGATTTAAAGTTGACAAAGAAAGACACCCTTCGATCCAAGACTATAGAGATTATCAAGAGGTTGCTGCCAAAACAAGAAGTTGCAAGATGGGAGTCTGTTAAACCAAGTCGTAGATCCCGAAGGAATATGACATCTGAAATGATGGGCATAGATGTAGACTCAGATGGTGCACCCATTGATAATAGAGAATAATATGGGTCATATATATCTTCATCCAGTCCTTCATCTGCAAAAAATGTAGATTCTAATGGGATGTCTGAATCCATGGATGAATTTGAATAATTTTACATGAAGCATTTTAGATGTTTTTAATTAGTATGATGTTTGTAATTGAAACTCTAAAGGAGCTTTTGAATATTTATATGAATAATTTGTTCTTGTATGGTCTAATATATTATTTCATTGTGAATCGCATCATAATTTCTTTGTTTTTATATGGTTAGAGTGGTGAAATTATCTATGATTTTTTTTATTTTGTTTAATATGCAAGTTTCAAAAAAGTTGAAATTTATCTCTTGAAGAAAAAAAAAACTTTTTTCCAATTTAAGTGTTGATTTTAAAGTTTTTGTAAACAACAGTATGGGATGTTTAGGCCATGGCTCTATTTTTTACACTGGAAAAAAAAAAGGTGTATACTGGTATCAACACTTTTCTATTTGGGGGTGTTTTGGTTTTTTTTTTTTTGCAAAAATCATCGTTTTTATGGCTAGAGTTCTCGTTCATAGTATAAATTTATTGTTTCATAGTATATGTGGTTATAAAAATAGGCATCAAGAATCATTAAGAATGAGTTCATTTGAAGCTTTGTATGCCAGAAGGTGCAAAACATCATTGAGTTGGGATAATCTAATGAACAAAATTGTGCTTTGGCTAGAAATGCTTTAGGAAATGGAACAAGGGGTTGCCAAGATTAGGTGGAATTTGAAAGAAACCCATGATAGACCGAGAATAATGTAGATAAGAATAGAGTGCATAGGGAATTCAGTGGCGAGTATCATGTTTACTTCTGAGTGAGGTCAAAGAAGAGTTCCTTGAAACTTGGAAGTTGTGCCAAGTTGTCACCAAGATAGAATAATACCTTCTTCAACCAAAAACTTATGAAATGATCTTCGATGAAGATATGCTTAAAAAAACACCAATTTGGATGTTGAATGGTTCGACATAAATGAAATTTGAAAGAGAGCATAAATTGTGGAAGTGAACAACTGCTATGTTTGAATATTCCATGAGTGCTTGACAATTTGATCATTTTCATGTAATTTAGCTAGAAAAAAATGGTGTCTTCTATTAATGGGTGAACAAATAGGATCATCATTATACTATTAGTGAACAAATAGGATCATCGAAGCTCTCTCTGAATTTAGACACAATTAAGTGTGAAAAAATATCCCATGAATAGTTGATTTGATGTAGATAACTTGTTGAGGAGACTAGTGGCCATACTAGAATTCCCAAATGTTGATTGAATTTTGATTGATAGGACTTCGAATCTTGAAGCCAAAATCATCATTGATATTCCCTCTTGTTAAGTGCAATGTGAGAAGAATGTGGAAGGGGTGCAAACTTGAGTTTCAAATTGTTCTTCAATAACTCTATCATCATTGTGTTTGATACCACAATCTAAATGTGTCTTTACTTATTTCTAAACTTGATGATAAGACTTATGCAACTTCTTAAATTCTTAACTCCATCGCCAAGAACATATCCAATGGAGACATCCTTTCCAAATAGATAAATATATTATTAATTCAATATATGATTTTACATGGAGTAAGTACTAATATAAATACAAAGGAGCGTAAGAGTTGCAAATATTCACTCAAAAAGAGTTGACACACACCCAAATTAATCAATACATTAACTAACAATTAACATTTAATTTATTCATATTACAAGTCATCCCTTCCTAATATGTTTCATCCTCAAAGCATAAGTAAAGACAAGTTTTTCAATCTAAATTCCCCACTCTCCCAAGTAACCTCATCTTCTAGAATGTTCCTTCACTTGATAAGATACTCGTTGAAACTTCTTGAACGAATGACCTTGGTTCCAACTTATAAAATACCATCAACAGTAAGCAATAACTTCCCTTCATCATCCAAAATGGGTAATTTTGTTTGTATATAAGTTGTTGGACCCATTTTCTTCTTCAAACGTGAAACATGGAAAACATCTTGTAACCTTCCCTTGTTAGGAATATCTAAGGTGTAAGCTACTTAGCCTAATTTATTTTTTATTTGATAAATACCATAAAACTTGGGTGCAAGATTATGTTTCTTGTATATTTTGAGCAAGTTCTAATTGTATGGTTGGAGTCGCACAAACGCCCAATCCCCTATCTCAAATTCACGATCAATTATCTTCATGCGGACTTGTTGTTTGATTCAATTCCTTCCCAATTCAAGATGATTCTTGAGGATATGTAGGATTTCAATAGAAGTAGGTAGGTAGTTTTCACAACATGGGCCTTGAAGCAAGCAACAACATATTCCCTTATTTGTGGTATTGGATAACCATATAAGGCTTCAAAGGGAGTTTTTTTTTTTGAAATTTGATATGGTGTATTATACCACTATTCTACTAGGTATAACCAATTATACCATTGTGTTTGACAATCATTTACAAAATTCCCAAGCACCCTTCAAGGCATTTATTTACCACTTCATTTTTTCCATCTATCCAAGGATGGTATGAAGTATCCATTGTTAAAGTACTGCCAACTTGGTGGAATAACTCCTTCCAAAAGTGGTTGGTGAACTTGGTATTATCATCACTAACGACAACCTTGGGGAACCATCCAACCTATAGATTACATAACTATCGATGACCTCGCTAGCTTTAGATTTGGATGATATTCCAATTAAATGAGCATATTTGGTTAATAATTCTACAATTACAAATATGTTGTACTTCCCATCAGAGGTGAGGAGACCCATGATAAAATCCATTGATATCTTCGACCATTTATGATTTGGAATATCTAGGGGCTAAAGGAGACCCGATAGTGCAACTTATTCAAACTTCGAGTGATGACAAGTGCCAGAGTTTATCCTGTATTTTTGAATATCAAACTTTCCGAAAAAAGGATAGGTGCATGTTGTAGTATGTTTTTAAAAATCCAACATGTCCTGCAATTGGAGAATAGTGTTTCTCTTTTAATATTGGGATCCTTAATTTGAAAGAGTTGGGTAAATAAATTCTTCTTTTGTATCAGAATATATCATTCTCCCACATAAATTGTGAGCTTATTGCATTATGCTTCCAACTTCCTCGATTAACTTATGTATCTCTAGACTTTTCACATACTTGGCTTGAACATCTTTGATCCATTCGAGAATAACTGTTGAAGTATAACATAGTGTGATGTTTCCCTCATCCTTCCTTGATAAGCTATCAATAACTAAATTTTCCTTTCCCTTCTTATAAAAAATCTCGAAGTCAACAACTATGCTCTTTAGGCTAGGAAATATTTCAAATTGTTGTGCTCTGTTTTGACTAGGAGTTTGGCTCCCAAGAAACAATGTTTCCATTTTAGCAAAGCATGAATGATTACCAACATTTTTTGAAATATGTAGATTTTGTTTGCTCTCTTCGTTTATATTTTCGATTTTTGAATGCAATGGAATGATAATCCCACATAAGCATAACTCATATTATTGTGCTTGACACATCACAACCGAGTACGAACGGTTTTGTAAAATTTGAGTCAACCATAACAAGAGTGGAAGCCATTAAGGTCTTCATCTTCTTAAAATGGGTCAAGGCTTCATCATCCCATGCAAAAGCATTTTTTTCAATAGTGTTGTTAGTGGAGCAACAATCTATGCATAATTTTTTAGAAATTTTCCATAATAACCTATTAAACCTAGGAAACTTCGTAAGGATGTGATTGTTCTGGGCTAGGCCAATAAGTGATTGCCACAATATTTTTTGGGTCTACCTTAATTTTTTTCAGTGGCTACCACGTGGCCTAGAAATTCTATCTCTTATTTTCCAAACTTACATTTTGACTTGTTCGCATAGAACTTATTTTCTTCTAGTAGCTTCAATACTATCTCTATGTTCTTGAGGGGTTGGTTCTAATTCTTGTTGTAAACAATGATATCATAAAAGAACACAAGAAAAAACTTCCACAAGTATTGAAAAAATAGGTCAGTCATCACTTCTTGGAATGTAGGAGGGGAATTAGATAACCCAAAAGGTGTGGCAGAAAATCTATACAGGCCTTTATCGGTACAAAAGGCAGTTTTAAGAATTTTCTCTTCTCATATTCTTATTTGGTAATAACCTAATTTCATATCAAGTTTGGAAAAATACTTAGCACTGTGAAACTCATCAAATATTTCATCCATAAATGGAATGGGAATTTTATATTTAATGGTAATTCAATTTAACGCTCAACAGTCGATACAAATTCTATAAGATCCATCATTTTCCCTTACAAGTATGATTGGTGTTGAAAAGGTACTTTTTATTCTTGTAATAACGCCACAATCTAGTCATTCTTAGACTAAGCATTCAATTTGTGTCTTACGTCTATGTGACTACATGTAAGATTTTCTCTTAGCCAAGGTTGAACCAGGGATCAATTCTATAATGTGACCTCTTGAATGTGTCGAACAAAGATCACGAGGTGCGTCTTGAAAAATGGAGTGTTCCATGGGGACACATCCCACAAGTTCAGGGATGTTCATCATACCGTAGGGATGGGAGCTCCTGGCCCAAAACAACCCCCACGACCCCCCTTGCCTCCCCTCCCCCAAGAATTTTGTTTCTTTGTTTTTCCATTATATTTACTTTTTATAAAATCAATGTATTTAATATTTTGCATTGCACAATCGTGAATATACATCAAACAAATTATTATTTTTAAAATTTTTAGAGACGTCCCCCTATCCCCCATTGTTGGAATGCCCAAATAGGCAAACTTGAAAAACAAACAAAAAGCAAAAGAATACAGCGCACAAAGACCCAACAGCGTTAGGCACCGAACTAAGGGCAGGATTTTATTATTAATTTTTAGGGGTTTCAATTGAGAGTTATGTACCTTCCATCTACTTTTGTTAACATAAACTGCCATAGAATAAATTTATATTGCAACCAGCTCTACCTCACTTGCAGATTGGCACTATCGGAGACTAGCACTAAGTGTCTGGCGTAAGTTTTTATAGAAGAGCACAACCTTTACGGGCTCCATACTACTATTATTACTTTTACTACCTCACAGTTGGTACTTTTAGTCCATATCCATTCTTTCAGTAACACTACTACCACTACGATCTTTTTATTACCTTAACTACCCTATTAAACCAAGATAGATCTTGGTGTGAATGCACACTTTTCATTAAGGACATGTACATATAAATACAATCAATACTACCCTTGGTTTCATATTCCAAGGCATCTCTTGGACTTCTAATGACTTTACCTATTCGTTGTGACTCTTGGTATTTAACTCACATGAATATTAATGTAAAATATAGTAATAATTAACCCTAATGGATTAATGTTTCCAACATTCCCCCCCTTAATCCCAAAGGGGTGTATAGGAGTTCAACGAAAGAGTTGAAAACTAGAGAATGATAGAAGCAAATGACTAAAGGTGCTCTCTCAATCAGAAGCTAATAGAATTTGATGTCTTCTACTAAATGAGTGGTTTAAGGATGACCACAAAATCTGGAACTTTGCGCTCACTCTGGTACTGGCTCAATAGTTCCCTTTGGAGCTTGGCTCTAACTTAGGTTTTGGCTCAATTATTCCTTCTAGAACTTGGCTCAAAGGCTTAGACATTCCCTCCCACCACAAATTGATGTTTAATAGAAGCTTATGTCTACTACTAAATGAGTGTTTTTAGGAAGAACACAAACCAAATCACGCTAGTGGAACATGGCTCTGGTTGCATCTCTTACTTGATCTAGGTGGCTCTGGCTCGAGGCTATGACAATTAGGACAAGGTTCTGGGTATGGATCTAGCTCTAGTTTAGGCTTTCTTGTTCCCAATCGCTTGTTCTTGCTCGATTGTTTATGTTGTCAATCATTCGCTGTTGTCAGAAACAAGATGAGAAGTAAAAAATATCACAACTGAAAGATGTGTCATTACTCATGAACAAACTCTTTAGTATGGCTTATATATCTTCTTGGTTGTTGATGACCATTACCAAGAAGCAATCCACCCATGGTGAATCTTCTCTCTCGCAGGTTTCCTCAATATGAACCATCTGTCTAAAGAATGAGTATGCTTTCCAAAATGCTTGCAAGGATGGAGATCATCAAAACATTGATCTTCCATGTGACCAAATCTATGACAATGTTGCCATTTTGAAATCAGATGCAAATCTGAAGTAGGTGAAGATGAACTTTTCTAAAGGAATCCACCATTTTGGAACTAGACAAGTTTAGAATAATCAAGAATGTGAAAGGTCACCTCCATGTCATATTCAAGATGATGGGCTTCCCAAGGGTTATACGCTTGTTGTGGGTTATTACTTCCCAAGGGTTTGATGATGGGCTTGGAAAGTGCAAGCGAGGGCCTATGTATGGAAAATTCCATCTTCATTTTCTTTTGAAGTGGCATCATTGATCTGATTATGTGCAAGTTGTTGATTTTTCTGAAAAAAGAATAGGTTTAGAATGTTGATTCTTTTGATGTATTTCCTCATGTTGGAGTTGTGATTCAAGTTGAAGAAATTCAATTGTCTTTTGAATCTTGTAAACAAGTTAGCATAGATTGAAGATTTTTCTTGTTGATTGTGATTGTGTCGTCAATAACGATGAGTATTAAGAGTGCTTAGTAACTCTAATAATGTTTTAGTGTGATCCATTTAAGGACTGACAAAAAACACAAAGGGTTTCTTGCAACTCCACCCTTTCACAATAAGACCCAAAAAACTAAAACTCAAACTCAGAAAATAAAAGGTGCGGCTTCTACCAAAAGTGCACTCGATTACAATTCAACTTAGTTTTGTTTTGACACTCACAGAAAACAAATGCAAGTACCAAAATACAAGTGAACTTACATAAATGACAATTTGCAAGTTACATGAAGCTGAATTGATCTCCTAAATGAATCCTTTACGTTGCTCTGAGTCAAAGGAGTTGAGTCCTTCGATGATGCTCAATTGTGGTGCCAATTCCACAAACTCGATGATTGTGGATTCAGGCTAGACAACAATTCCACAGGTCCATTGGAAAGCACTCCTTTTAGTGCATCTCTAATACAAAAAAGAGCTCTGCAATAGAATCTGAGGAATATATAATCTCTGCGATACAACGTTGGCAATACTATGCAATCTCTATGAAACAAGTAATAATAATATCAATGCGATGGAGTCTTTTACACAATACAAAACAAATACCAATGTATTGTGAATTTGATGTGAATATACAATATTACCAATAGATGTGAATATCACCACGCATATTCCAACTTCAACTCTCCATGCAAATAAATGAGTATTTTCTGAGGGCAATGATGGGTTCAAAGAATAGTAGCTCTCTCCAACATCTCCACACAGATGTGAAAACTGCTCGCTAAAGTCTCAAGAAATCAATCAGTCGATGTTCAAATGCTCGCCAAAGTCTAAAGAAAACAAAGCATTGTATAATTATGGTTATGGACCTACTCCAATCAAATTATCATAAAATTTTCAAAACTTTATCCACCTTTATGTCACTCGATGATTCAACCACAAATATCATAAAGTTCATACGAACTCATAAGACACGCGCATTCATTAGTGCACAAACCGTCCTAAACTCTATAAAACTGCGTTCCCACATCAACGTATAAGTGTTCACGCAATGACACCAGAAGCTTATCAAAGCTAATGTACAAGCTTGAGCCTTTACGTATATTACATTCAGCAGGGATGAACTCATCCACAAGAAGTAACTGCGATGCAATTACATGGTTACAATTTATAATCTGGTGCTCGACGTTGTAGTAAAAAAATATCCTCCAAATATCTGTCCATTGATGTATGATGATTTAAACCAATAATATTGCTTTAAAAATTACATAATAAGTAACATATCAATTAAATATTGTGCTCCCTGAAACTACAATAACTAGCATAGATTCATCTTAAATCAGTATCTATTAAGCACTGAGAGGGATCCAATTTCTTGAGGTGTATTTCTTTTTTTAAATTTAAACTCAAGAAATTTGATCTCTCTTGATTGATAGATCCGGGTTTAATTTTTAAGTTTTTTTAAGTTTTTATTTTATAAACGAGGATCGATTTTTAATTACTTTTCATAATATTTTATTTTATGAGTTATTTTGTTAAAAACGAACGTTACAACATCTCTCCCATATTGAACTGTAAAAGCACCAAAAAAACAGACATATTAACACCAAACCACAATCAGATCCCCACCCACAAATATAATAAACACAGTCCCTTGCCAACAACAGAACAATTAGAGCCACCTAAAATATAAGAACCAAAGCAAATCAATTCCTAAACACCATGCATCAAAGGCCGCCATGTTTGGCTCCAATATCGTGCAATGCAACTCCGCCTTGAAAGCAATCCAAGATTCCAGACGCAGAGGCCTTTGTGGCCACGAACCAAGGCAGAATCTATTGTGCATTTTAAAATGTCATATTTTGGAGAGAGTTTTGCACCTTCCCTTCCGGTTACCTTCAAGCTATTATTTTGGAGTGTTCCTATCTAAATTTTGAAAACCAATTTAAAATTTCAATTTTTAAATATTTAAATATTATACCATTTAATTTAATAGTTGTTAATTCATTAAGTATTCATTAATTAATTCAAAAAATTTGAAAGTTAATTTTAAGTAGTAGTAAATATTTCTCTACTTTCTTATTAAAATAATTGTTAATAAAGATATCTCTCACACTTGTGACATCCCAGCTTCTTAAAATAATTATTAATGGTGTTTCTCTCACACTCATCACATCCCAACTTGTTGAGATTTTATATTTTTGTTTTTTAAATAGTATTTTTGGTTGTAAATATTATGTCTAAAAAGAAATGAATAAATATTTTATGTTTAATATTTAATAGTTGATATCCAATATTTTATTAAAAAATTAGATATGTTTAAGAAGATCGTATTCATAATTACTGGAATTATATTAGTAAATTTTTTTTAATTAATTTTATGAGTCGACATGAAAAAAAATTTAATTACTTTTTGTTTTGGTAATGTAACGTATAATCAATATGATCCTCGGTTTCATATTCCAAGGTGTCTCTTGGACTCCTAATGACTTTACCTATTTATTGTGACTCTTGGTATCTAACTTACGTGAATGGTAATGTAAAATACAATAATAACTAACCCTAACGAATTAGTGTTTCCAACACCCATGAATTTCCCAAAATTTTGGGGGGTGTCTTTGACACGTCCCCAATGTGTGTTTCCCCACTCCCTTGCTCCCACATCTCGAAAAGTTGGGGGAACATCGAAAAAATTGTGCTATATTTCCCAAGAATTTTATCTAATCCACCTGGAACATCTATTTTGTCAAGAGATACCTCCATTGAATAATAGGGTAAACTATAAGCTTGGGCTCCTTTCTTAATCATTTTCTCCATTCTAATGGACGAGACTATCTAATGGGGTGGACAGTTGATTCCATGAAACTTGTAATTTTTTCCATTCTCAAAAAAATTTTAACAATTGTTTTGTAAATTTAATCCCATTGTTCCAAGAGAAGCCAACCATTCGGCTCCTAAGATGACATCTAGTCCCCCAATCATCATGGCATGCATGGGAGACTTCAATTTGTAGTCGCCAATAGCTAAATTTACCTTATGGCATTTCCCATCACATGAAGTATTCTTATCCCCTATTACAAGGACTTGAAATTCAAAGATATGGTAGATGAACATATTTAATTGCTTTGCTATCCTTGTATCCATAATATTATTTGAATTGCCACTATCAATAAGCACAATTATTTTAGTTTTCTTGATGTAGCCAAAAACTTTGGAGTTTGGCTTTGAAATATGTCCATAATTGTGACAACAAAGAATGTTGGAGTGTCTTTTAGTTGCTTGATTCCTTTGTGTGTTCCTATGTTGAAAAAGGATATATCCCTAGCTTCCTCATCCTAGTCAATGTCACTATTTTTTTTCACATAAGTATAACGTTTTGTCCTTGAATCTATGCCTTGGACTCCAATTGGGAGCATTACATTTGAAACATCAACTCTTATCCCTCCTTGTTCCTGGTGGTGAGATCATTTGGTGAGGGGGAATACAAGGAATTTGTCGATAGAATGTATGTGTTTTTTTAAATGAATTTGACCTTTTGATGTGCTTGCTCAACATCTTTGGCATGTAGTACTTCCAATTCATTCATTATATTTGGTTTCAACCCTGATATGACAATTTGTAGTGGACATTTATCATATACATCTTGGTGCAAGTGGCCAATATATTCAAGTCACTAAAATATTCTTCCACTATCCCAAACTATTGCAATCGAGTGACCTTAGTGTAGACTTTCCTCCTCTATATCCTGAAATATTTTGGAAAATATATTTTTGAAAGTGTCTCAATCTCTGGCCAATCCTGACATTTGGAGTTCCACCATAAAAATCAATCATAAACTTATCTTTATAAGTACATTGATGCAACATTAATTCTCTTGTCATCGTTGTGAATTTAATATATATGAAAATAATGTTTAATTTTATTAATCCATCTTATGCCTTCTCGATCATCCTCGCCGTCAAATTTTGGTATTTCTATGAATAAAGTTGTATTATTAGATGAATGGTGTGACGACAAAAATGAACTTGGGCTATTTATGCATTTACTTCCATTTTTTAAGTTTCCAACTCATCTTTCAATGCTAAAGTTTCTTTTTTATTTCTCATATTGCGGTTGAGACACAACTTATGATTTTGGTGTCTATTACATCGACCTCCATTTTTTCATTGATTTTTTTTGCCTATGAGTTGACAAGCATCGTGGCCTCAATCTTCCTCGAATTTTCATTGTTCCTCGTGGTGCAAGGGTGGGTTGCTTCATGCACGGGTATATGCAAATTTTTTGATGATGGTTATGCCCATACTCGCGAGTATACTTCTAAAGCAACACGCACAAGTTTAATCTTACGCAATCCACAATTTTCATCACTCTGAGAAATCACAGCATTGCCTTTGACCATCAAAAATCCACATAGCACTAAAGCAACATTGAGACACCACTATCACACTGCGTTGTTTATCAAATACCTTGGCCAAAGCTGATAAACTTATACACCATTTTTATGCCTCCACGCAAGTGTACATATCTCCTCGCACAAGTCTACACAAAAGTACAATGAGCTTCCACACACAAGTATATATATCGATATTCATAGCTCCAAAGGTGTAAGTAGGCTAATTTGCTCTGATACCAATTGGAGGCAGCATTTCAAAATAGATAAATTTATTATTAATTTAATATATGATTTTTACATATAGTAAGTATTCATATAATTACAACGAAGCTTAAGAGTTACAATTCTTCACTTATAAAAAGGTGACCCACACCCAAATTAATGAATACATTAACTAGACTAACATTTAATTTAGTCATATTACATCTAACCTTTACTCATATTACATCCAACCATAATGAACTATTCTTTTCTAAGCCTTTTTTTCTTTTAACATATGTCTAAAATATGATGTCTTCTTACAATAAAGACGAGGATGGAAATCAAAACACTAGGTCTCCATATGGTCAACATTCGACATCCATCTTCAATGGTATTAATTGCTTTATCAAATTGTTTAATATTTGAATCTTGCATCTTCAATTTTTCTATTTTTCTAGCAAGAAATCATGCATTCTATAAGTGGCTTGGTCTGGAATAGTTGGGAATATGAAAATTAACTCCTTATCATATCTAAGCCATGTTATGTGTTTGTTCTATTGGATTCTTCCCAAAGTTTGATTATATGCTTGGAAATATTATTTTGAACATGTTGCTCAATACACTATTGCACTATTGAAAGTCTTCATCAGTGAACTCTTGAAATTCAAGTTCATGTACTTCAACTTCATTTGAATCTTCATTTGTATTTGCATTATTGTATTGATTTTATGATAAATTCTTATTGGAAAATGGGATTTGAAATTGATGGACATCAAATTCAAGTAGGGGATTATTCTTAACAAAAACTAGTTATTAATGGTGTAGAAGTTGTTGATTCTTGACTTTTATTTCATCATGCTAGAATTGTGAATAAGTCTAAAGGAGTTCAACTTTGGATTCAGAAACTTGCAAACAAGTTAGAATAGATTAAAGAGTTCATTTACCAATTATGATTGTGTTGTCTTCAACAATGAGTATTAGAGTTTTCAATAACTCTAATAATTTTGGACATTTTTAAACATTGAATGAAACATGCATGTGTATATTAGGATAATTTTGAGGTAAAAAATGGGCCTCAAAACAAAAAATATACTATCAAAATCAACTTTAAATGAACCAATCACATTCTAGAGGATGACATCAACCATAATGGTTGAGGTGATATTGATTGAGTAAAAGATGTTTATTTGTCAAATTCTAAATGGTGAATAAAAACTCATAGTTAACCATAACAATGTTGTAAATAAAATACTCATAATGAAATGGTACTCATATATTACTTTTAAATATAAATATAATAAAGTACTATAAAAATACTTAGAAAGAAGATAATCTTTATATAATATTACAAATACCAAAAAATAAATAATTTATTTAAAATAATAGAAATAATAAAATTACTTTTTAATATATAATATATACTTTTAAATTATAAAGTTGAATACCAACAATATTTATTAAATATTATTTAAATTCAAAATACAAAATAATGTGATGGAAAGGTGATCTTGCTAAATTAATTTTATGTAAAGCGTTCATTCATTATTTATTAAATATTATTTAAATTTAAAATACAAAATAACGTGATACGGACAGGTGATCTTGCTAAATTAATTTTATGTAACGCGTTCATTCATATTGAACAAAATTAAATTTATTAAAAAAATAATGCGGTATTGAGTTCGCTAAATTAATTTTATGTAGTGTGCGTTAATGTAATGGTTAGAAGAGTAAATATGTATTGTATTTATAACATTTGATTAGTCCTATCATGATATGTTTTTATTTATATAAATTTAAGATATTTCAATATGTGCTTTATTTATATAGTTTAAATTTATAATGTTATGGGATATATGTTATTTATATAGATATAATTTAAATTTATAATGTTATGGGATGTGTGTTATTTATATTTATATAGATTTATATGGTGATGTTTTAAATTTTAAATTTGAAGATACGAAAATAATTGTTTTATTCTATATAAGTTAGATTTATGTAATAGTTAATAAATATATTTTATAAATATTAAAATACAAGTTTGATTTTTATATAATAGTTAATAAATATATTTTATAAATATTAAGTTTGATTTATATGAATATATGATAGATTTTTATTTTTAATGAATATAAGTTATATTTATATAATAAATATAAATTTTAAAAGAAATAAAAATTTATTCAAATTTAAATTTATGTTTAAATTCAAAATTATAAGTTATAAACATATTTAGAATATTGATTAAATAAATTATACTAAAAAATTTAAAATTGGTAAGCTTTATTTTATTTTATAAGGGCATTTATCATATTAAATTCAAAAGCAATTTATGTATTCAAAAGTACTATTTTTAGTCACATCCAAGAAGATTTTTTTATTGATTTTATTTTTAAACATCTTTTCAATTTAACTTAACCATAGTCACATTGGTTGTAGTGTAAGAGGTGAGTTGTAAATATACCTCTAAATATACCTCCCCCACAAAATGTCTTACGTCATAATATTTTATTATATCTCTTATGAGGCCCATTTTAGACCTCAAAATTCCCCTAACGACGTAGGCTTTCATTACAATTGACTCAACAAATAAAAGGGCTTCCCGCAAATCCACTCATTGAAAACAATACTCAACAATTTCAATTTAGGCATCAATATTGGAACGTGAGTTCAAATGCACCCGACAATTGCAATGCAAATCAATCTTGATTTGAGACTTACAAAAAGAATTATTGAGTATCAAATACTAGACATCGAATCACCATAAGCATCAAACATCCAAGAAATCGTACACAATCACACATAAGTAAAATGTCCTTAGATTCCCTTATTCAAATTTTGGGAGTCTAGGACACATGAAGTAAATAAAAAATCTAATTTTCTTATGATATCCTTCTTTCAATCACAATGGTGTGCCAAAATACAGTGAGAAACTTTCAATGGTCTTCATGTGCATGGTGAATGTGAAGTAATATCTTGCCAATTACACAATAATTTGTAAAGGCTTTTGAACAAAGCAATTTGATGTACAATTGTTTTTTACAAGGATTCACCTATACTTCCAAATTGATTTGAAGGATAAGTTATTGGAAACACTATCCAATGACTGCTTTTATTTACACTAAGTTTACCAAAGAATGAGATGGAGATACTACACTTGGAAGATGTTATCACGTCCACAATATTTAAGTAGCAAATGCACCATCTCATCTAGAATCAATTACTCTTTAACCTTTGATAAACTTAAACCCAAAAATGGATTGCATGATCAAAAACATCTCAAGAATGCCATAACTGTAGCAATTTCGTATTTTGCACATTTTTGGCAACGAACAAATTTGAATTGCCCCTTTTTCTACATTTGCTAGATGAAAAACAATTTACTCTAAGCATATCAACCTTAACTAAACTTGGTGGGGAGGCCAAGGAGATTCAAATAGTGGACAAGGGAAATAAAGTGGGTTGCAGATCATGAATTGTATTATTATGTGCAATCAAACTCAAATAATAATAAATTAGGAAATAGAGATCCACAATTTGGGATGTTGGATCTGCTTAACTCCATGGAAAAGCATGTAAATACATCCACATTATACACTATACAATAAGAACCCATAAGATGCAATCTTTGGATCTAATGACCAATGTTATAATAGTCCCACGATGTTAAACTCTTCTCAAACATAAAGATTCATATTTACCTTAATTTTTTGCAATGATGCCCCAACCAAACTTAGATCCACATTAGTGGTGCAAGGATAATATGCTCGTGGATGTTTAACTTGATTGAGAAGGAGGATTTGCTAGAATTTTCTACATGAAGGGCTTCCTTCTCAAGACTAGTGCATGGATCGCTACCATGAACTTGCATTCAACATAGCACTTCCATCTTCTTACCATTGACTACACCTCTCACAGATAGCTACAATGGAGCTACAATACTTCACCTTCCATGGCGACTACCATGGATCTACCAGATCCCTTAAAACTCAAGAAGCTTTGATACCATGTTAACAAATATATAAAAAATAGAAACTAGCAAAAATTGCTTTAAGCCATATTGAACATATGTATCCATATGATGATATCAAATATAGTACATAGATTATACCTGCTCTAGTTCTAGATCTCACTAACAACTCTTCAAAGGATTGGGTTGAAACCTCATTGGTAAATAAGGATTATAACTAATAATAAGGTGATCTTAGGGTTTGTGGTTATCTAAGCATGAACAATCTAGCAAAAAATCCACCTTATTCGCATTCAATCTATTGGAGATGATGCAATTTGCTAGGAAACCACACAAAAATCGACTATGCACATGTAGAATGTTAGGATTGTCCATTTTGGCAATACCACATTTACCTTGTTTAGATTTGAGAGATTGCAATGATCCACACCAAGACTCAAATGGAAGAGGTGTGTTTGACTATAGAAGTCATATTTAATGTTCTTAGAGTATCCCCGGATTGTTTTATTTTTACTACTATACACATGGAGTTGCCTTCAACAATTAAAGAACTTACCTTCATATTTAAATTCAATGTGAAATATACTAATATTAAAAATAGAAAATAATTATGGTTTTTAAGGTTAATTTTTTTTAACAAGATTTCATTATTGAATGGCTTCTTAAACAATGTTATAAAAAAATAAGGATACAAAGAAAATTCAAATGCTACTTGGATAACCTTCGAGTTATTGCATCTAAATGCTCGTACCTCTTACTATAAATATGGAAATGAGTTAGACAATTTAGAAAGAAAAACCATTTGATCTAGTTTTTATCTTTTCCAAAGTTGAGCACATGGGATTTATATGAAACCTATTGGATCCTTGACAACAATGGGAGGTATGAGCCTATGAGGCCATCCACATTTAATAGTCCATCACTGATATAATGTAATGATGTCATACATTAAGATTTCATATCCAACACTTTACATGTTGAACAACCACACGCTACTAGGTTGCCATATTGTAGATCTATTGCATATTGAAGTACCTCTAGCCCAAACCAGTGGCCTGATGATGGTATGCAACAATTGGACAACTAAATCGATCTCCCAATGTAGACCAACTTTGTATAGTATTTTACTTTGGATTTAATCTTGTAGCCCAAACCTAATGATGCTATGCAACAATTGGACAAGTAAATCGGTCTCCCAATGTAGACTAACTTTGCATGGTATTTTACTTTGGTTTTAATCTTGTGACACTTTGTATTATATTTTGGTTTCATAGTTTTCATAAAGGATTTTGAGGAGCCATGGAAAATGACATCTAGAGGAGATCATGGCAATTCTTCCAAGGCTCCTCAAAATCCTTTATGAAAACCATGAAACCAAAATATAATTGAGCAGTTGATTAACACCTCCTCTATTATTATAGCTTATTAAAGTCCATATAAGGCTTCCCTCGCACCCGACTAAGGACTATGGCTACTTACCAATCGTGGGCCCTCCTAGATAAGGTTTTGTTGAGGTTATGTTCTAATATTCTAATTGCAGAGTTAAAATAACTTGAAAAATAAGCTAATCTAACAAACTGAGAAAAAACCAATAAACAATACAAAATTTCAGATTAAATCGTATGACCATGATGGAAAAGGGAAACTAAGATTTCTTTCAAACTTGCACCAAAGTGTGAGAGGGTACATAACGAACAAGACTTACACAAATAAATCATGCCTAATTTAAAGAATCTTGGGGTGCAAAAAGGGACAACAGCATTGTAAGTTGTTACATTTTCAAGTTGCACAAGTATTACACACAAATCAAAGCTACCTATTCGTAAGTCGCAAAAGAAACTAGATAAATATTAAGCAAAAACATTGGTTCATTGGTTTCGTTAGGTTCTTACAACCTAAAATAGGTTTTGGATGGATTCTAGCTACCTCAAGATAGAAAGATATATGAAATTCAAGGCAGCTTGACACAACATAGTTAAATTTTTTATAATATTTTCACCTCCATCAACAAAACAAAAAAACAATGTTCCACAAAGTTTCCAAGACGACGGAACACAAGAGTGAGGAAACACACATTGGGGATGTGTGGAAACCACCACAAATTTTAGGGAAATTTTGAGAAACGAGGGGGCATTGAAGTCATAAAAAAAAAATTAAATATATAAATGATAAATCCCAACAATGAAATAGACTAAAGTCGAATCCATCATGCTCATCTATTTGCCTCCTCCTCATCTATATGTGCATCCTCCTCTATATCCAAATCGTATCATGTCATTGGTCCCATCTGACACCATGGCGTCTTCCTATGTGCAAAACGTAGAGCACTATGCACTATATCTAACTTCTCTGCTCTCCTAGAGGTAAGTCTATTTCTCTTGATAAACTTTTAATTTGCATTTAATTTTATTGGAAAAGATGAGATTCATGGGGGGCTTTTTGGCATCCCCCATGTTGGGGGATCTTATGGGCATCCCCCATGTGGGGAGACGTCCAGAATGTAACAAATAAAATAATATATAAACATATCAATAAACAAATAATAAAATAATAAAAGAAAATTATTTAAACAAATATTAAATGAAATTGATATGTAATTAATTGACACATAAGACCATATTTAAATGGTCCATCAAATTGTAATGTAATCATCTCTCATTAATATATATTCAATATTATTTATTATTTCCAAATGGAGTTATTTTCTATTGGTTGACTATTCACTTGGAAAGTCGTATGGTGATTCAAACACGATCACAACATGAGAATATCCGAATACAGATATTAGATATTACATTGGTATCAGAGCCCCTTCTTGGTCTTGATTCTGACCTTTGGAAACAAACCATTCTCAGAGCTTCTCTGATTAAGGATCTTTGATCCACATTGGCTTTTGGCCATCATTTTTGGGTTTCCCAAAAATCTAGGACCTTGTCCAAAAGTAGGCTTTTGGCCCAAAGAAGATCCAATCACAACGTTGAAATAATCAAGTTAATAAAAAAAAATATTATCCCGCTGCAAAATTCAAAAACAACCATAAATCAAGGAATCCAAGAATACGAGAGGGAAATAATTTTATTTTTTTTTAAAGTAATTATTTCCATTGCAAAACAAGAAGAAAAAAACAAAAAGTAAGATAAAAAATATTACAGAGTGGGAAAAAAGAATTATCCACACAATAAAGAAAAAAAGAATGAGTATTAACAAAAAGTTAAGGAATAACATTCATAAAACCGCACATGGTTTTATGAAATCATATATGGTTTTCATCACTAATGCTTTGAGGACAAAGCATTATGAAGAGTAAGGCCATGTAACAAATAAAATAATATATAAACATATCAATAAACAAATAATTAAATAATAAAAGAAAATTAATTAAACAAATATTAAATAAAATTGATATGTAATTAATTTAATAGATAGAGACGTACCTTTCCATATAAAAAGCACATAAGACCATATTTAAACGGTCCAACAAATTGTAATGTAATCATCTTTCATTAATATATATTCAATATTATTTATTATTTCCAAATGGAGTTATTTTCTATTGGTTGACTATTCACTTGAATAATCTTATTGTGATTCGAACACGATCACAACATGAGAATATCTAGATACAGATATTACACAGAAGCACTCCACGAGGAACACGTTCCGTCATTGGGGAAACATTTCCCCATGTATTTCCCCCAAAACAAGGAGGTGGGGAAATGTTTCCCCAAAAATTTTCTCGTCTCGGATGCATCAAGGAGCGAGGGGGCACGTTCCCCTCCCTAAGGTAGGCGTCCCCATGGAACACTGCCAAAAACCGAAGTATTTAGAGCCTACATTCATCTCAGTGGTCCATTACTTTTAGGTTACTAATAGTTCATGCCAAAATTTGAAGTAGAACTGGTGGTTAGAAGGTAAGCAAGACACCCCCCCATAAGACTAGGAGGATCTGGAGGAGCTTGAACGTGTGAAACTAGCCTCAAAACCCTCAAGACATTGGAAAAATTTTAAGGTGAAAAATGGGCCTCAAAACAAAGAAAATGTACTATAAAAATCAACCAATCACATTCTAGTAGATGACATCATCCCCCATGGTTGAGGTGACATTGCATGAGTTAAGAATGCTTATTTGTCAAATTTTCTATGGTGCATGAAAACTCACAGTTAAGGTAGTGGTATAAGTACTTTTAAGTCATAAAGTAAAATACTCATAATGAAAGTCCTTAACATTTTTTCATAAAATAATATTATTGTCATTTTCAAGTAAAGTACTCATAATGAATGTTTTTCACACTTTTTTTCGTTTCACACTTTCTCCTAAAATAATATTATACTCATAATTCATAAAGAAAATCATTTCACATTTTTTTCTTTCACATTTTTTTATAAAATAATATATTGACATTTTCATGTTTTTAATTTTAAATTATATATTCTCTCCATTCTATTTTAAATCATAATGTCAAACTAATATATATATATATATATATATATATATATATATATATATCCACTCCATTTTATATATATATCCTTGTACTTTTAAAATAAATTAAATTCATGAAAGATATTAATATGAAAAATATATATTAATATAGATTTAATGAATAAAGAATAATAATAATAATGCAATGTGGATTATAATAATATTATTAACATTTTACATGTAAATAAATTTTCAATTAAATCACATTATATTAAATTGATGAAAAAAATATTAAATATAAAAAGAATAACTCTTTAAAATGTTTTTATTATTTAATTTCATTTGCAAGTTCAAGACCAATAAAGGTTAAAGGACAATAATTTTTTTGGAATTTACAATGAATCTTAGTCACATCAATATAGAGTTATTTTCTTAATTTTATTTCTAGTGAATTTTAAAAAGTAACTCACCATGGTTATTTATATTGTACATAGAAAATAGTGTAGGAGGTGACTTGTCATATGTACCTACCTCATAAAACCTCTAACTCATATTATTTTAATATATCTCATACTTTTTTAGTATATCTCTTAAGAGGCCATTTTTTGACCTCAAAATCTCTCTAATGACTTGCAACCTAGAAACCACATTGAGTTAGAAACAAATGAAACAAAATAATCTAAAACAATTATCCAATCAAAATATGGATACTTGTGCAAAATGCAAAAAACTTGGACATCTTACAGTCAATCTAGACATCCATGTGCCTTACAACATGAAATCAAACCAAATAAATGGACAAACAAAAATGAAAGCATATCACCAAAGAGAGACAATATTCCTTAGCGAGATTTCCATTGCTTCTTGAATCTACCCTCCAGTCGAACCTCTTAGAACATTGTATTCAAAATGCCTCCCCACCTTTCAATACTTTGTTAGATATCTACTTTAAAATGCCTCCCAACTCTTTTCGCAAGCTATTCTTTCAAAATGTCTCACATCTTGCTTCTAGGATTATTCCTCTTCAAAAGCATCCCAACTCTACCAAAGCTCTATTTTCAAAATACATCCTAGCCTCTCAACACTCTATTAGAGATTTTCTTTTAAAATGCCTCATAAATTACATAATATAAAGTCATATTTATAATTTACAAGCTAAGAAATAAAACTATCCCTTGGTAATGAAAACACAAAACATTTATGTTCCCTTTCAAAAGCCTCAAAAATCTAATCTAATTATAAAATGTTAGAAGATTAACCTTCATAAAACTATCCCTTGGTAATGGAAACTCGAAACATTTACTTGCCATTTCAAAAACCTCAAAAATCTAATCTAATTATAAAATGTTATAAGATTAACTTTCCAAATTCCAGTGTAATTATAAAATGTTATAATATTAACCTCTTTCAAAAATCTAATTATTTCCAGTGTAATTATAAAATGCTATAATATTAACCTCTTTCAATAACCTCAAAAATCTAATCTAATTATAAAATGTTAATGAGATTAACCTTTCAAATTCCAGTGTAATTATAAAATGGTATAATATTAACCCTTCAAAACTCCAAAACTCTAGAGAGTCGACTCCTACAAGTCCTACACTTTCAAAATATCTCAAGGTTAACATTATAACTCTCCATATCTTAACCTTTCAAAAATAAAATATTAGTCATTGCAGTCTCATGATCAATATCTAAGATAAATGAAAATAACGAAAAATATTCTTCACTAATATCTTTATAAAATTTGAGGGTTAAATCAATCATTTGGTGCCGTCATTACCAGGATTATTGCAATTAATTAGGCATGCTGTGCAAATCCAAGGCTCCATTTCCAAAGAGTTAAAGCACATTAAATTTGGTGCAATCATTACCAAGATTATTGTTAGGATCCTTGCAAATAATTAGGCGCGCTGTGCTTCCCAGGGGTTAAGCACACATTAAATCTACAGCACCCGAGTATCACTCTCAAAATGGGGGACTGCTCAGGAATTTTCTGAATATTTATTTAAAAAAATAAAAACTAATATTTTCCCTCCCTTTATATGATGTAAAAGAACCTAATTTTAAAGTACATTTCCCATTATTAGGGAATATCACCGAGGTATGCTCTTTCATGCTAAGAAAAAGGCTCAAGTGTATGGGAACGCACATCTTTTAATGTCGAACAAAACCGTCCACTTGTTGAGCAAACCCTGTCGTTAGAAGTGGACTTCTATGGACTGGAAACATTCATCGTTAACTGCTGGAAGAGGCACAAACATAACAGCCAAAAGATGTGATTTTACGTCGGTTGCTTGTTTCATATTCGAAAAATATGCCGTCTTGGGCAGCTTTGGAAACATCTTCGTTGAGTTGAACCGAACGCTCTCCATCTGTTGATTTATATGGCTTTCACGCTGGAAAAATACGCCCCACGTATTATGCAAAATCAGCCGTAATAATCCACCTAAATGACTGCGATTCATGTGGCAACAAAAGAGCGTCCCATCTCAAGTGATAACTGCAGCGCACTTTGAGTAATTTAACGTTGAATATGAGTGCTCTGTATGATCTGGAAATTATCGGAAGAAAGTGATTCCTTCACATAATATTGCTAACAAAATAAACAAAATATCTAACAGGGCAACCAAACATGTGTCAATGAAGCTACTAAATCTCTAAAAAGAACTTCCCATCACCCATATCACCCCCAGGCTGTACTTTGAGTGCCATATGATCATTTGAGTAGACGACAACCCTGTAATTTGAGTGACATGATCATTTGAGTAGATGGTAATCCTTTATAGGAGTAGATGGTAATCCTTTATAGGGCTAAGTATTTTAAAAATGAATGAGTTACGAAATGGGCAATTTCAACATGTTCGTCTTAAAATGGACCAAAACCCCTTTGGGCAATGTTTCATAGTCAAAGTTGCCCTCACTTAAAGTGAAACTATAATTTCTGGCTACAGGATTTGGAGAAGAATTTAAGTGAAAAAGAGGTTGTTGAGTTTGTCCACTAATTACATTCTTTTTATAATAACAAAACTAGTTTATTAGTCCTCTACTAATTACATTCTTTTTATAATAACAAAACTAGTTTATTAGTCCCCTTAGCATTCATTGAATTCTGGTATTAAATTATGGTATTCTCACAAGAGTAAAGTGGGATTGAAACTAACCAAATCAATTCCATAATGTGAACTTGAAACTAATGAAACAAATTGCATAGTCAGTTCTCACCTTCGAAATGAATTGCATGGGATCAATTATAATTTATTATCTTTAAAATGAATTAAGTAACAACTACTTCATAATATTGGAGTATGAAGTCCCCCCGAAATCCTTAAACTTCATTGAATCATGGGATGCTTACAAGAGAAGTGGAATTGAAACTAGCGAAATAAGTTGCAAAGTGTGAAATTGAAACTAACCAGATAAATTACAGTGTCCTCCTTCAAAATGAATTGCATGGCTAAATCATTATCTTTGGAATGAATTGAGTAACAAAAACTTTCATAATATTGGAGTAAGAAGTCCCCCATGCTTAAACTTCATTTAGTTGAAAAGTTGGGCATACATCTTACCTTTCCCGATGATGTGAATTTTGCGCTGCATAAATAATCCCCACATAATGTGCAACTGTAAATGCTAGAAATGCTCAGAACATAGCATATTCAGAGTAATTATATGTGTTTATATTCAGAGTAACTATATTTATGTGTATTCGAATAGCTTCTTCATCTATTACAGTGGCTGGTCGGCAACATGACAAATTAATCTTTGCTGACCTGAAATCTAATAATAGAACCCAAAAGTACGTGCATAAGAATGACCAATTAATTCTTTGCAGAGTGCAAATATTGTACACAGCCAAATTTTGGCCACCTAATCTCCAATTGTAATCACAAGATCGAGGCAACCAAAATTTAAATCGGGTGCCCAAAGACACAACATGAACAGCAGTAGATGCTAAATAACATTTTATATTTTAACGACTGTTCTAACTAAAATGCATTTGAAATTTGAATCCTAATTCCCTTTCCGGGATACAGCTTAACTTTGCTGGTCTACATTGAATCTTTTCCCCTGCTACCTAGATAGATAACTCGGCCCATCTAAAGTTACATTTAGAAACTGCCAAAATCATGCCTGGATTGATAAATCCATTCATATACCGTTTCCCCCTTTTAATTTCAAATATTGGGAAAAAAAGCATTTAACGCCGGTATACATAAATGATGACAACATGGGCTCGATAGCACATTACATAGTAAGGATAAATAGGCAGTATAGTTATAGGCAGCTTCCAATGAGAAAGTGACCCATCTTTCGTTCAAATTTGATGACAATGAAATTTGAAAAATACTGTTGATGCAAAAGAATATGATGAAAATTGGCATGAAGTTCGGTAAATAGAATTAAGCAAATTTTGTTAAAACTTCTTGGATAACATATTAGAACATCATATATCGTTCAAAAACATGTAAAATAATTTGAGGGTGTGGGTGTTTTTTTTAGTTTCCAGAAATAATCTTGAAGGTTTTCTAAAAAACTTTATTCCAAAAAAATTTCAGGGTAATCAAATTCAAAATTTGCCATTCAATTCACCAATCACCAAACTTTGAAATTCGCCAGTAAATTTGAAATTCTCCTTTGAATTCGCCAGCAAACTTGAAATTCTCCTTTGAATTCGCCAGTAAATTTGATATTCTCCTTTAAATTCACCAATGCTTGAAATTCGACGAATTTCGATTTTTTTCAAGAAAATTCGTCGAGTGCATTGACTAAGATTTACAGTATGTCTTGATCTCTATACATGGCAACATCTTGAATCCATGTCAATAAGCAGAGAGCGGACAGAGTTAGAAAGCTTTTAGAAGCAGTCTAAATAGATAAAAATAACTAGATCAAGATAAATTACTGTGACAATTGCTGCAGAAATAAAAGCAAATAATTGAATGAAATACTGCTTCATAATGATTGTCAAGCACTTGAATTCTTCATCTTCTATGGGCCTCTCCATAACTACTATGTTGAACCAATGAAGCTATATTTTCAGAAGAAAGAGAATTTGGTCCTGCATTCAAGTAATGATGATGCCCTCGAGCCCTACATAGCCAAAACGATTAATCAATAATCAGAGTGAATAAGCTAACTTTTACACTGCTTTGGTAGATGATGAAAATACATGCCCAGCTAAAAATCGTAGAAAACCGTTGGAGACCAAACTTATACCTGCGTTTCAGAGTATTTGCACGTGATAGACGAACTCCTTCAAGCTTAGATATTCGCCCCAGAAAAGATGTATATTCATGAAATGCAGTACCCTTCACCATGAAAAATGATTTTTTAGGTACCAAAGAACTTAAGGCATCTGAAAGCCTGGACTCCATCTCCTGTCTGCAAAAGGAAAGATATCAAGCCGAAAACCTCATAAAGACATTCACACCAGTTTACACAATAACTTAGTATAAAAAACTCAATTTTAAAGAGAAGAAAACATTTAAAACAAATCCAAAACATTCCTCGACATGAAACACTGAAAAAAAATCCAATGGTAACAAGACAACACCAAATTGCATTATGTGTATTTACTATTAAACATCATTCATGCAAGTGCCTAAGACAATATTCCAATACATGTTATCAGTCATAATGCAAGGAATACGCTTCTAAACTCTAGCTGAAACTGCAGTATTTATTTAAACACTTGGGAAAGTGAAGGTAATGTCCTGCATCTAGCTTAAACATCTCTGAGCATATTTTAGTTGTTGTACAAACAGACAATATAGCTATGTCCAACATGACTCTTACTTTCTTGACAGTCATTGCAAAGAGATTTATTCCTACTGTTCTGCATCTAAAATTTGGAAGCTGAGTCCTACCTAGTTCACCACTTGGATGGAAAGAATTTGCTCCTCTGTTCTAAGTGCACCATCTATCCCTCCATTTGTGTGTTTCTTAATTTCCCAGTTTACCACTACTATCTATACTATGTATAAAAAACTTTAAGAAAAATTAAATGTTGGCCTTTAGGTACTGTGGGTTTTATTTCAACCAATCTACCAAGGTAGAACTCCACCTGGATGTAACACTACAAATTGGCTTTTACAATGGTTG
Organism: Larix kaempferi; assembly: GCA_027924585.1. Lineage (NCBI taxonomy): Eukaryota > Viridiplantae > Streptophyta > Pinopsida > Pinales > Pinaceae > Larix > Larix kaempferi. Next base: position 4,110,630 of record BSBM01001483.1, on the reverse strand, counting down.
TTGAATGATTTCAATCTTGTGCGCACAATATCTTTTCATCGAAAAACCTGATATCCCCCCTTAATATTTCAATCAGGTACAAATTGTTGCCCTAAAACACTTTTAGCTCTCTTATGTACGCCCTAAAACATTTTAGATGCTTCCCTCCATCCAGACAATCTGAAAAAGAGGAAAATATAGCAAGGTTTTCCTCCGAAATAAAAATAAAATAAAATCTTAAGCCCCGTGGATTAGCTCAGTCAGTTCAAACAGACTGCTTCAAGGTAGAGTTTGCTGTGAGGTCTCCAATTCTAGAGCAGCTGAGTCCTGCTAAGTACAAGTTGCCGCTGTAACTAGAAGTTGAGCGACTCGTCATCTGGATATCCAGGGGAAGAAAGGGGAATCATCTGAGGCTCCCTTTGAAATGCATATATCTAGGTTGCAGGAAACATGTAGGTGTTAGCAGAACCAGACCGGTTTTGACAAAACCGGCCTCTCTGACCGGTTTACAGGTCTGAGCAGTCTGAACTGCTGCACAAAACCGGAAATGACCGGTTACGTACCGCGGAACCGGCCTCCCTGCTCAAAACCAGCTGGAGGGAAACTAACCCTAGGCCCCTACTAATGCTATATAAAGGTAGAGAACAAAGGCAAACCCAAGACCTAGTCATCATCGACAGTATTAAATGGTAATAGTAAAAGTGACATTCTCCTTATCTTTCATTTTCTATCCTATTCCTTATACTTAAATTTTTAACATTACCATTAACTGTTTCAGGATGTTTGATATTGGTTCCTTCGTCATCAGACTTCAAATGCAAAAAGTAGATTTTTTTATCCCATTCAGAATTCAACAGGTGATTTCAGGATTCCAATGTTTCCACGGGATTCTATCATGTATGAGGGTATGGGATTGGCATTTAATCAAGCACCTCAACCCCTCTATGTACCTTGATGTTGGTGGTGCTGATTGTTCAGCTCGATGTTGGTGGCCTCAAAACTATTTTTTGAAGAAACCCTAGTTTATAGGCTATTTATTAATGTACTTAGGTTCAAATATGGATTGCACTTGGTGCTATTTTGGTTGTATGCACTCCTACTTGCTATATACATAAGAAACTTTGCATATTTGTGTATAATGGTTTGAATTATGATGGAAGCACATTAATATTTTATTTTTATTTTCAAATTTTGAATATTTCATGTATAATTTGGTCGAGCGGTTTTGTTCTCTGGTTTTTTTTCTGGTGTTTGTCCAGCTCCAGTTCCTGAGGTCGGCCAGTTCGATAACCACTCCGGTTCTCGTAACTTTGGTAGGGGAGGGCTGTACCCTGTGTTTTCGTACAGAAATGCAGAAACACATGGGGTACGGCTCTATAATGTGTTTCCATCAGTAGAAACACATGCCACGTGTGGGAAACACATTTCCTACGGCCAAAAACACGTTTCCAGGCCGTACCACTGTCTGTAAAACAAATTTCCAAAATGATTTAGCTGTTTTGCCTCAGCTTTTGACTGGGTTTGACCAAAAATGCTGGCGATTAATAGTAATGAAAAGAAATTAATGAAAAGATTAATTTCATATCCCATTCAAAGACTTGAACAGTTTTCAGGATTGGTACGACTGCAGTATTTTCATTGGATATCATGTATGAGGCTATCGGATTGGCATTCAATCAAAAACACCAAGCCCTTTATGTATGCCAATAGTGGTAACTTCGTGGCACTGATTGTTGAACTCCTCTATCATGGCCTTAGCAAAATGTACCCTTCACTCAACGCCAAAATCACTGATTAGGCGCGTTACGCTTTTTCTATCATATTTTAAGGATTGGATTAAGCAGTTTCACCAAAATTGGATTGTGTTGACTGATGTCTCTGGAGGATCGAGGTAGAGGCAAAGGCCAGATGAGTTGGCAGAGGGTAATACTAATGATGGCGATCCAAAATAAGCTATGGTGGAACATTGCTTGTCATTTAATTGTTCTAACTTCTTGCTCATTTATTTATGATGCTTTCTTAAGTTTCAATATAATGAGCTATCTATAAAATAGAGCAAGCACACACACACACACACACATTGCAGTATCTTGTTTTCCTATTTCCAAATTTTTGAGGGGTCATGTTCCAACATTTTTCCATTTCAGAAACCCATACCTGTTTCCTTCTATCATGCAACTTACATATATGTGTGTGTGTGTGTGTGTGTGACCTGAGCAGGTTTTAGAGCAGTGAAGAATGCCAACTTTTAATGAGCAGAATTATCTATACATATATATAATGTAAAGCAATGTTGCATGACTCGGACTCGGCAAATACTCGGCTGGCATATGACTCGTCGACTCGGGAAAGACTCAGGACAGACTCGGCAAATAGGAAAAAAATTAAAATATGGTACATTTTGAGCGCAAATTAGAGGTTAATGGCATTTCCAATCCATACAAGTTATAAAACTACAATCTATGCAATAATTCAGCCCACAGGCCCTGTGGCTGAGTATCTCAGCCACACAGGTGCCACACCCTGTGGCTGAGATACTCAATTACAAAAAAAAAAATTGAAACACAATGAAAGATATTACAATTTATTAATTTATAACATAAATAAAATATGAAAAAAATGAAAAAGCAAGGCCATACAGTATACTATGTTAAATTTAGTAATTTTTTTTTAAATTTCCATTCTTTTTAAATTTTAAATATCATATAAGTTATAAGTTCAAACTTCAAAGGAGCTCGCAAGTGGCAACTTCCAGGTTAGTAAATTATAGTTTTTTTAAATTATAATATGTAATTTTTTTTAAATTTCATTTGATTTTAATTTTTAAATATCTTCTAAACTCTAAGTTCCAAGTTTCGAAGGGCAAACGAAACTTGGAACTTAGAGTTTAGAAGATATTTAAAAATTAAAATCAAATGAAATTTTAAAAAAATTACATATTATAATTTAAAAAAACTATAATTTACTAACCTGGAAGTTGCCACTCACGAGCTCCTTTGAAGTTTGAACTTGAAAGTGGAGAGTCCAGACTCCCGACCAGCGAATAAGCACTGAGCCGACCAGCGAATGAGCAGCAAGCAAGGTAAAGACCACCAGCGAGCACAGTGCACTGCAAACCTTCTTCACAGCGACCTCCACCACCCTACTCCACGACTGATCGAAGTTTCCTTCTCAGCGACTGAAAGTCTGAAGATTGATGATTGATTGGCTCTTTATAACATCTGCGACATTGTTTTTCACGTCCGCGGGGTTCTTTAACGTCGCGTCCGAGGGGTTCATTCCACGTCCACAGGGTCCATTGCATGTCCGCAGGATCCATTTCCAGGCAAGTTCTCCCAAGTTTTGGCAAGTCTGAGCCGGATCATACGAGTCCAGCAAGTTTCCGAGTTTGGGACGAGTCTCTGCCGGTTACTCGCGGTAGGGTTCCACTCGCCCAAACTCGTGAGTACTCACAAGTCTTCTGCGAATCATGCTTCACTGATGTAAAGCATTATATATATAATGTTTATTCGATGTATTATATAAAGCCCCAAGGGTTGCCTCAATCAGTTGAACCATCCACATAGGTCTTGGGGGCCATGGTCAGGTTCAAATCCGGTGAGACCCTTGGGGTTACCAGCTACTATCGTGGCTGGTGGTTGAGGTTCCCTCCATTCAGATAATCCAAGGAAGAGTGGAGGATCCTGCAAAGTTTCCCTGGAATAAAAATTCTTAAGCCCAATGGGTTAGTTCAATCACATCAAACACACTGTTCCAAGGTGGAGTTCACCATGAGGCCTCTGGTTCTAGTCCCGTTGAGTCCTGTTGGGTTACCAGCTTGCACTATAGCTGGCAGTTTAACCACCATCCATCAGGGGCAGTAGGGGTGGGATATATATAAATATATAGGGTAAATGTTTTCCTGACATAAACCTCAGCATACATATTTTTGTAATCTCTCCATCACCGACTCATGATAACCACTTATGAGCAAAGTAGAAACTGTTTGGATATTTGTGAAGCATATTAGCATTGTTCAGATATTTGTGAAGCATACAGCAGATAAACATTGCATTTAACAAAAGCAAGTCATACTCCAGTAGAGTCCAGACTGATCAATACAAAATTTAAAAATAATATAAAAGAAGGATGGGCATTTTCTCCCCTTCTGATTTTCTCCTTTATTCCAAGGAGAGGAGAAGATAAATACCTTTCACTATACTGGTCCTCTGCAGATGGTCCAATCTTTGAAAACTGTTCAGACCACACCAATCCATGATTTATTTGCCCCCGGATCAGCTTGCCCACGGAAACAACATTGGTACTGGCAGCCAACAGTTCTTTGCCTAAGTTGAAATTGTGTGCATCACCAATACAGGACCCCATCATAGAGCATCTCTTTGCACAAAAGAAGAGACTATTTTGTGCAAGAGTTGAAGTGATCTCCATGCGTTCATCAGAACAAGAAACTGTTGAATAATTTCCACTCAGATAAACATTCCGTGAACCATGAGATGGCCTACAAGCATTCTGCAATTACATTCTCTCAGTTAGAATGTTAAAATATTGATAACTTGACAAGATGATATGAAAAGTTACTAGAATATTCATCATAAAGAGGATGGCAAGAGAGCTTAGAGATTATATTAAATGAACAGTGAAGCATTAAAAGAAATTTCTTACACTGTGATCAAGTTCACATGAACTAAGTAATAGATCACTTGACGAAATAATATCTGTCAATTTTGTTGCTAACTCAACGGCTGACAATGCATCCTTGCATCCTGGACTTAAAAGTGACATGAATTTTTCACGACAATTCAACATCTTAAGCCATGTTTGTTGAACTGGATTTTCAACTCCCAAACATTCATATTTCTTGCTTTCAACATTGCCAATAGTAAAACCTACTCTGCTACATTCATCCATCAATGGAAGTGCTTCGTATGCAGCCGCAATAGATCTGTTATCATTATGTTCTTCTGAACATTTTACTATCATTTTCATGTCTTTATTCCCCATGCAACAGGTATCTAACTCCATATTGTCAGCAATTTTTGTATGCTGTTTGGATGTCAAAACACCTGCATCAGAAGATTCATTGCATGTTTGTAAAGATATGAAATCCTCGTTTCTGACCCCCGTTTCTGTATCCTTTTGGCAATGATATCCATATTTTCCAGTTTGGGATACACCCAATCTGTTCAATTTTGGTTTGGGAACAGTAGATGCTTCCCTTTTATCTGGGCAATCCAAGTCCTGAAGCTCTGGTTTGATTCTAATAGGACTGCACATCGCTGAGACAGAATTCTCCAATGATCCTGCTGTATTCCCAACATCCCCTGATTCAAAATGAGATACAGTATTACCTTTCAGCAATGTCTCAGGTGCAAATAAAGATTCTGGCACAAAGGAGACATTCTTCATAGAGCTTGTCTCAAGCGAATCTACATCTTGTACTTTCCTTAACCTTCTGAATACAGCCGTGGAAAGTTCTGTTCTCCTATTTCGAGAGAGTCCAGGAACATCAGAATCTGACAATGCCATATCATCTGATGCACTTGTAGATTCAACAGAAAATTGTGTCTCTGTCACCTGAAGTTGAGATTCTGAAATCTCTGGAACAGTTTCCTGGGGAGTTATATCATCCGAATCAGAAGTTACAACTGCATGCCTCCTGCGCCTCCTATGCTGACCTAGAGACGGAGTAGATGACTGAGCCATCTCTGATGTTTCATTCATTTCACCAGTGAAAGCTGTAAATATTTCCATGCCATCCACAACAGAAGAAGCTCTTTTCAGCATGGCCGCTTTTTTTTTTGCTTGAGCCATTTTCTTTTCCTTATTCTTTAACTGCACAAGCAGTCTGTCTCTTGTGGCACAATCTTCAGCCAACTTTGCTTCGTGTAGCCATGCTTGTTCTTTAATCTCATCTAATGCTTTTGAAATCTCCAGGTTTATACTCTCTGATAACTGACAAGGAAAACTCCAAGGCATCATCTTCGGAATTACACGATGTTCTACATCCAATTCAAATAAGTCTGGACTATACATGTGACATAGCTGGCCATCTGAAAATTAAACCAGTACAAGATATTTTACACTCCAGTCAAATAAACCAGCATATCCAGTGCTGACTGAAATTTTACTAAAAGAACAGTGTGATTGGCATAAGAAAATAAGCAAACTTAATGATGATAGAAAACGGCACTAGAACATGACAGCTGTTTGCAAACAAGGCAGCACCTCCACTAATGTCGTCCTTCCCTTGGCACAAAAATTGTAAAAGCATCAATATCTTTCTCAAGTCTCTGGAACAACATTTTACGGTGTGCTCAACTAGACTAGGACATAATGTGACACCCTCTGCAACACAAACCTGAAAGCAAAGAAAGCATAAGCAATAAGTAATATCTACATAGTCCAATATTTATTTTATTAGACTTGCCATTTGACAGCAATTTTATAGAGTAGCAAAGATACAGAAATTGAAGTAAATATCAGAAGGACGATAATAGATATCAAACTGAGGTAAATTGCTGCGTACCATAAATACATGGGAAACTAACTCCTCAATGGAGGGGAGTTCAAATTCTACAGCCAATCTATCCAAGAGGCGTGGCAGACAGGGATCGTGCCCTATAATTTCAAGTAATAATTTCAAAATGAACTTAAATAAAACCATCCGATCCATTTCATGATCTAAAGAGCTAGTGACATATAAATAAATACATCTGAAAAAATCATTCACATGTAAAACTACGCTGGCAAAATCATTCAGCAGTTGCAAACCAAGAAACTTACGGTTACTTGTCAATACTATAGGGCGCTTCGCTGTTTCAGCAAGCTGCAATAAAGCTGCCATAAATCCCCGATCATCATCAAGGATTGTATCCACATCCTCAAACAGTATTAATGCCTTGCTCCTTCTCTGGTTGCAACGTCTTTCATCCATACCATTAATGTGTTTTTCCTTTTGGGGGAGAATAGGTCGTTTAGTAGCAGCAGAAACGGATGCAGACCATTTTTCCTTCTCAGCCTTGTTTAGCACATTTCCCTTCCGCCTTGTTTCCTTTTGAGAAAACAAATTCTCAGGGACAATCTTATTATCTTGCAGCCCTTCAATGTCCTCAACTGACCTGAAAAGAATCTGACATTTTATAAGTATTCACAAACCATCATTGACACACAAACATTGACAGTTGAATGAAACAACTCTATGGACATCAATTATGCACATTAAATTGACAACGGGAGGGAAGGCTCTCCTACATCAATGTAATTTACCAAAGAAAAAAGACACCCTTATAAAATTGACACTTTAAAGTTTAGAACAAGAAAACTCAACTAATATCAACGATATTTTTTCAGAAGTGTAGGAATAACCAAGGGATCTGGCTTATCTAAAAGAATTATTAAGGAAATAATGAATAGAATTAAAGACCAGCACATCATAGTTTTTCACTTTTTTGCCAGTTTAAAATTTAAATAGAGTTTCAACAAAAGAATACTAGAATTTGATAGTTGTAAGATGCAACAAGCCTTGAGGCTATCACATACAGAAATTCAGGAAACTCAAATAACCATACTGGTAACACATTGAATATATTGAATAATTTATAAAAACATAAGATGATACTACAATGTTTACAAATACAAATTGTATCTACGCACACCAATTGTCTCAAGATTGGTCGGAAATATTCCATAAACCAGATGTATATATATATACATTGTATATATATATATATATAGACACACACACACACACACACACACCACATACATATATATACATATACATATACATATACCACCTCTATTCTATTGTTAGCTCAAATAACCATACTGGTAACACAATGAATATATTGAATCATTTATAAAAACATAAGATGATACTACAATGTTTACAAATACAAATTGTATCTACGCACACCAATTGTCTCAAGATTGGTCGGCAATATTCCATAAACCAGATGTATATATATACATTGTATATATATATATATATATATAGACACACACACACACACACCACATACATATATAGACATATACATATATAAATATATACATATACCACCTCTATTCTACTGTTAGCTCTTCGTATGTTGTTGTAGATACTCGACATCTCGAGCTTGCACATGCTCTTATCGGTCGTTTTCTAGGATCTTTACCTTACGACCCCTATGACCCTGGCGATCCATGTTGTTGTAATTGTAACTTCGGAAGATATTCCCTTGTATTTTATATTGCTATTATTGTATTTTATTTGTACGTCCGACGGAGATGTTTTTTCCTCCGTTCGGGGATGTCATTATTATGCTTAGTCATTCTAGGTCATTGAGGTAAAAGTCTCCATTGTAAGTCGGGGCAACAGATCCCCAAAAGGTCAAATGTAATTGTATTATTGAGTCTCCTAGAGAAGTCGGCCCAGTCAGTTTAGTTGAGGCCAACCTAGTCAGTTAAAAGGTCACCCCAAAAGTAAAGTATAAATAGAGAGCAAGGCTCTCTCATTTGGACACACACTCACTCACTTGAGTTCGCATAAGTGAGAGAGAGAAGACAAGTTCGCATAGGAGAAAGAGAGAGAGCTGCAGAAGACTATCTTGTTTTGGGGTTTTCCATTTTGTGATATTGTATTGGTGACGATTCTATCTCTGAGGACGTTGCGGGGTTTTCTCCTTTATGGTTTCCCCGAGGAAAATCTTTGTGTCCCTTGTGTTATGCTGTGCTTGTTATTCTTTCAGATGAGATCCTAGATAATATTGATTAAAAGTAGAAAAACTAACAATCCACGCATCTATGACCTCCTTAAATCTTGCAATCTACCTCATGGTTTAAATTTGTTAAATGATTCTCTCATCATCCAGCTTAGATGTATTGTGGTTGTCCCTTTTGGAAACAAAACTCTTCTCCATTTACAACCTAAGGTCCATCAAAGTTTGCATTTGCATGACGTGGGGGAATTTGACAGAATCAAACATTCCACTCTCGTTACTTTCAACTGGACTGAAATCTATTTTCCTGTTAAAGTTAGTGCAGTTGCAAGACCCATTCTCAGAGAGAATGGTACCCTAGTCTGTTAACTAGGGTTCCTGGTCAAGTTAGCTAGGAAGAGTAAAGTGTAAGACCCTAGAAGGTACCCTAGGGACCCCAGCTATCTCCTGGGGTTCTTGGTCGGGGACCAAGTAGGTTGATGCCGTGGAAAAAGTCTCTAGCATGTGACTAGGGCCCCTATTTGTCTCTAGGGTATTCTGGTCAGGGACCAGACGTTTCTTGGTCACGAGGACCAAGCAAATCCTGTAGGTTGAGACAGAGACCTCCTGGTCTGGGACCAGGTAGATTTTTGGTCACGAGGACCAAGTAGTTCCTACAGTGACATACCTGGTCAGTTAACAACTTAACTAGGTGGATCTTGCTCAATGGACCAAGATGGTGATGAGTGATGTCTTCTTCTACTAGGTCTTCGATATGGTGAGCTAGATGGTCTTCTCAAGGGACTGGCCACACCTTGATGGAGCCACTAGCATTTGACCTAAGGAACAGTCTAGAGGACCACATGATCACATCATCCAGTGTAGACCCTTCTGTATACAGTGATGATGAACTTTCAGGTTGTGTATGGAACACTTGTACATTTTAAAGAGAGATGATTGGTTGTACCCCACCTTGGTTGCTCATCCTTGGTCTTTGCACCTTGCTGATTATTGGTCTTGTGGTACCTTGTCTTTGACTTGTGGTTAGAGGGGCAATCTACCCACCTTGAGTTGTTTTGATTGGTACCACCTTGATGTTTTTGGTCCTATGGGTACTATGGTTGTTTGTCCACTTTGTGGTATACCCTTGGTCCTAGGGGTTATGGGCCATGTACCCACACTTACCTTATGTTGGGTCATGTATTGGTCCTTGTACCCTCACCTAACAAATTAATTGATCCTAGTACCCACCTAATGTCACCCTACTTATACTTTATGTTATTAAATCTGACTTTATTATTTTGACCATAATGTGCTTGGTACCCACCTAAGTCATTTATATTTGTTTTATATCCTAACAATGTGGTACCCTCCTAAATCTATGGAACCCTAACTCAACTAAAAGATTAATTTAATAATCATTCTAGGAGAACCTAATCGTATATATTGAAGACTTCTCTTTGGCAATTAATCACAACTGCTCACCCAAGCTTGAAGGTCGCCCACTAGTGAACAAGCTCAGATCTGGTTTTTGATGTTAGTAATGGTTGATATGCATCCAGGGTTTGATATGTGATTAAATCTTGATCGAATTTGATGACTAGTAACCTGATTGAAGAAGGTTGTGACAGCTGTGACCTTGTTAACCTTGCCATTAGCCCTTTTTCTGCTCATCTGTGATTTTTGGAAGTCTGATCTGCCTTTCTGAAGTTTAACCTGAGTCTGATTTGCCTTTCTGAAGTTTAACCTGAGTCTGATCTGCTACTGAAGAACCCAATCTGTTTATCTAGAGATTTGGGCTGCCTGCTAGGGCTTTGGGTTGAGTCTGATCTGTTGTTTGTGTCTTGACTGTGACCAAATCTACTTGACTGGAAGTCCGATCTGTTGTGTAAAGATTGCTTGGGGTTCCAATCTACCTTGTTGCTCTACCTGAGATCTGATCTACGTGTTAACAGGACCGATCTGATGTATGTATGACTGAAGTTCAAATCTATTGTTTGAGGTCTACCGAGGATCTGATCTACATGCTATGAGACCATTGGTGGAGGTCGTGAGGCATTTCTGGTCTCTTTCACTTGTTCGTGATCTGCCTAGGGTCTGATCTCTCTGCTTGTTGCACTTTTGTGGAGGTCGTGAGGCTTGAGGGGTTCACTTGGTCTATTGAGCATATAATTCTGGTATCAAGAGTTTGTTAGAGTCAGATCTATATTACTGGGACTTGATTTGATATTCTGAGACCTTATTAGGGCCAGTTCTTTACTCTGAGTTTGTGTCTGCGATTTATACTATGTAGTGAGAATTTGTTATGGATAATTTTATGTGATGAGACTTACTGGTATTTGATCTTTTGTACAAAGTTTCGATTCAAACTGCCATTGTGTTTTCTGAATTTCATTGACCATTCCTGTTTGATTGTACCTCAACCCCAGTCATTTCTCTCTTTCTGGTTTGTACTAACCCTCTAGCAGGGTCATCTAGTACCTAGTGATTGACTGGCCTTTGAGAGGAACAGTCCTTTTCTGAAAGTAAAAAATAAAAATAAAACAAGAAGGGTCCCACACTCCAAATAAGTACCCTCACTTGATTCTTTTATTGTCAATTAAACATGTTAGTTATTCTGCTAATGTTGATTACATGTTACTAAAGATTACTTTAACATGGTGACCCAATTGGTAGTGTTAAAGCTGAAAAGTTGAAAGAGATGAAAATTATGTTTTGTTGAAGTTATTGTTGTACTATTTTGTTTCAGTACTAGTTTATTAAATGTAATTTTGCATTAAAGTACATTAATTTTTTATTTTTCTGCATCAAACCCTAACCCTAGTCAAAATTTAACATGGTATCAAAGCCAGGTTTTGTAGCTAACTTTGTCTTGCGGGCCAACAGAATCTACATAGATCCTAAGGTAAAGGTTTGTGTGCTAATCAACTTGACTACAAGTTTACAGGTGTACTTGGAAAGTTGGTTGTAAGGGTTTGAGATGGCTTCTAACTCAGTCAAGGCAGAAGATAGGCTTGAAGGAGCCTCAAACTTTAATGCATGGAAGGCTAGGGTCTTGAATATTCTGGAGGAGAATGACTTGGATGATTTGGTTACTAGGGTTGTAGAAGAACCCACAACAACCCAAGGAAGAGCAACATTTAAGAAGAAGCACGCCAAAGCAAAGAGAGTCATCTCTGACTCAGTTAAAGATAATTTGATGCTTGTGATAGCTCCTCTAAGGACATCCAAGGAATGCTTTGATGCCGTATCAAATCTTTATGAGAAGAAGGCACCTACTCAGAAGAGAGTCTTGAAGAAGCAACTTCGTTCATTGAAGATGGAGGAGAAGGATTCAATTGCCTCCTTTTCAAAGATTGCTCAGACAAGAGATCAACTCATGGATATTGGAGTTGAAGTAGATGATGATGATCTTGTGCAAACAACAACAGATGGTCTTCCTACATCTGGGAGACATTTCTTGCAGCAGTGAATGGAAGAGAAATACAACCAAGCTTTGATAGGTTGTGGCATGATTGTCTAGAAGAAGAAGGCAGAACCCAGAGTAGATCTGGGCCTCCAACTGAAAAGAATCATGCTCTTGCTGCCAAGACAAAGAAAGGAAGAAGCTTCCCTCAACATCAGAACAAAGGTAAGAGACCTCAAGCTAAGCACTTTCATAAGTCAAAAGTAAGATGTTATAACTGTGGCAAGCTTGGTCATTATGCAAAAGATTGTAGAAATCCTCCTAACAGGAAATGGCATAAAGGGAAGTATCATGCTTCAGCTGCTACAGAAGAAGAAGAACCCCACCAAAAGAAATCTAAGGTTGAGACCAAAGAAAAAGATCAAAGAGAGTTCATCTTGGTTTCAACACTCTCAGGATCCATCTCCAACTCATCAGGTTCATGGTGGATAGATAATAGGGCCACCAAGCATATGACTGGATACAAAAGGACTCTTGTGGGTTACAAGGCCAAGAAGTTCAATGTGAAAGTGGAGATGGGAAATAGAAGTACCTATGCAATAAAAGGAGTTGGGTCAACTACCTTAAAGCTTGATTTAGGTATGTTAATTCATGGTTAGGAAACTTTGTATGTTCCTAGTTTAAAGAAGAATGTTCTTTTAATGGCAATTTTAGAAGACAAGGGGTTCTTTGTAGCCTTCTCAGAAGGAAAGGCACTAGTGTGGACTAAAGGTGGAAATATCAGCTCAACTATTGAGATTGGTGTCCCTGAGGGTGACCTTTATAAGGTCTCGGGACATGTTGTTAAAGCTCTAATGAATAACCCCTATCAAGTTTCAAGGATCAAGAGGGAGCCATCTGTGCTCTCCAACCCCAAGCATAACGGTGTTGCAGAAAAGGAAAGTAGACATGTGATCTTTCCTCACTCCAGGGAATCTTCTAGTGACTCCGATATGGAAGCCTATGGAAGTCCAAATCCATTTTCAAAGTTTCCAATGTTGCATCAGGTGTCTCCAACATTGTATCAGGTCATGCCATACCTAAAAAACTGAAAACCCTAACTGAGGACTTCTTCCTCCTCTTCTTTGATTTCCTCAGTTGAGCCATTTTAGATGTGCAGTATTGTTTATGGTGTATATCTGAAATTTTGGATCCTCGGGGTCTGAAACTTCGGCCTGTGGGAGCTTGACCTGTCATCTATCCAACCCAACAGGCTTGAGCTTCATGGGATTCTCCATCAAAGAGATATGCTATGTTTCCCAACATGACCTATTTATGGGATGAAACAGCATAGCGAACTTGTACGGCATGCCACGTGTCACTGTTTCAACTTCGGCCTTTGATACTCGCACCTGTGAAACTACAGTCAGTTCCCTAACTGTCACTTTTTACGGAATTCCATTTGGAGCTTCCAAGCCCGAGATATGACCTTTTTGCCTAGGTCACTTGTTTAGGGCTGGCTTCTGGAATAGGCAAAAACCCTAACTTGTATGGATCATATCTCACAAAGTACAACGAATCTGAGGCTGAAACTAGGACATAAGGTACAGGAACATGTCATCTTCGGCCTATCCAAGTTTTCGATACTGAACCTTCGCCAAAAGTAATTTATAGCGAAAGTTCCACGATGACTAGGTTTTGTTATACAAAGCCCTAGCTTTCAAATTGTCGCAAGTAAAAGAAGTGTCGTAAATGCCATACATTGCCTTCCTTCATGCTAGCTCTGATACCATGTTAAGATTCAATATGCTAAGATAGATAACGTCACTATTCAATTCAATTTCACAACAGTAGCATATACAGGATCAATGAAAGAATAACAAGCATAGCATAAACACAAGAGACACAAATTTATCATGTGAAACCCTCTAGGGGAAGAAAACCCAGCAAAACTTCCTCAATATAGATGATCAAAAGTACAAAGACAAAACCCCAAACAAGTGCTCCTTCTTCTTGCAGATCTCTCTCTCTCTCTCTCTCTCTCTCTCTCTCTCCTCTGCGAATTACACAAGTGAGTGTGTGTGTGAATGAATGAATAAATGAGAGAGCCTAGCTCTCTATTTATACATTCACTTCTACTTTAATTTTACAACTTGACATGTCGGCCTTAGCTAACTTTACCACTCAACTAATGTTGACTGGGCCGACTCCTCTAGGGGACTTAAAAACCCCTTTACATTTGACTCTATGGGGATCTATTGCCCCAACTTACAAGGGAGGTCTTATCAGATATATAGTAGCCGGGCTACCATACATTTTTTGTCAAATTCCAGTACACTATCCAACCAGTTCCCTTGCATTAAGATGCTGAGATGAGCATCTATTATGGATCACTATCATATTTTGGACAACAGTTTTATTCCCCATGCTATGACTGAGTCTCAAGACACTCAGAGAGATGACCGATGTAGCTATTTAGCCATTTGTACAGAGCAGTCAGTAATGCCCAGAGTTACAACAGCAGTTTCATAGGACAGTTTGATGGTTCAGATGATGATCTTTCAGGTATATGATTCAGCAGGTATATTAGGGTGTTGTGGTTATATTGCTTTTATTTCCATTTTCTTAGCATGTCTTAGCATTTAGTATCATGATCTGGCGATCATATAGATATGTGGACCTGGTTGTACTTATATATATATCTTATGTGTCCCTACACAGACTTAGAAGTTCTTGGCCTATACTCATTGGTTTTACCCTCCCTAGGGAGAATAGAGGTGATCATTCTCGCTGTACTTTGGCTTGCTAGTGTTGGTTTCATTATTCACTATCTTCATCCATCCATGACTAACCCAGTTTGTTCATTACCTTGACTTACTACTTGACTAGTGGCATGGAGGAATTTCCCCCACTGTAGCCTCTATATTGGATAAGCTTCCCTATTTATTGTGTCTCGGCTCTAAGTTGGTGACAAAACTTGCCTATGGTGAGTTGGTTTTCCTTGTGAATTCCCCCTAGTCACTAAAGATGTTGGCTAAACCTGAAACTTTTAGTGCTGCCATGAATACAAAGTATGGAAATAAAATGCTGTATCTTGTATGAAGCCCATTCATGCAATGTGTTTCTCAACATACATGAATGAAAGGCAAGCCAAATGAAAATGGCTATGAAATATCAAATGCTATATCTTTTGTGAAATGTAAATACCTAGGTAAACAAGCTGTCTATGACACACCTAGAAGTGCTCAGGTAAACAAGTCCCTTAAAAACACACCTGCAGCAAGAAGCTTAAATTAAATGTAAATCTATGCAACGTGTTCATAAATACACATAGATCAAAGGCTATGGAAACTCTAGGCCCAAAAAGCAATGGAACTTAAACTCTATATCAAAAAGATTGTTGGCCTCATTTGTATTATGGATTGTGCGCATCTGTGTAAGGTGAATAACTTATCCATTTGTGAGACACTGCCATTCCCTGTGTTGTTGCTTGTCCATTATATGTTATGGTGTGTTTTCCCTTTTCCATTTCCAAAGTGTCACAGTGTTAAGTCAGTAAGTCATTCTTTGACCTAGCCACTTATTTCTTAGCCTTCACCCTTCACTAGCAAATTGATCACACCTATGAAGTGAGTATGACCTTGAAAGTCTTGTCTGAGTAATAAATAATAATTAATGACATATTATATTTGGATTTAGATCGCCAGTAATGATTGTTATTTGTTATAATTGCTATGTGAATGGATTGTAAAGCATGTTTTTACCTTTGACATCTTGCAGCGGTTTGATGACAGTTTGAGTCATATTTTGGTCATGTTGACTTGGTCAAGCCCAGTTTGACCAAAAGTCAACCACAGGACATGAGGTGGGCTTAGGCAGTGGTTTCAGGCTTATGATGATGATTTGTGCTTTTAGCACTTTTACAGATTATTATTATTTGGTCTGCCGGATATGATGAGTATTTATTTTGGACCATGCAGAGCAGAGATATGATTGGTTCACCTAGAGCGTTATTTTTGGAGGGGATGGTCCAGCCACTTGTTATTATCATATTACCCCCCTCCCAGACAATCTGGTGATTTTTATTTTTGGAGCCAAGCACTCCAAGAGGCAGTTTGGGCAGTTTCACACTTCCCGAGGTAGTGTTATGGCTTGGGATGATCAGTGATGATGAGTGGGATGTCTTCCACACCTTCTCCAGCAGTTTCAGCTTCATCGGGACCCACATCCATCACTTATGGCATTTTTTGATGATTTCTGGAGACTCCTAAGGCTCACGACTTTCCCAGAGAGGCACGATTTGGTGTCTAGCATGATTAATTTTGGATATTGTGCCATGGGGATTGACCAAGGGTGTTAGAAATTACCCCTTGGACCCACCATGTGCTATTTCTTATGTTTTATCATTATGAATTGGGGGGATCCCCTCTCCTAGTGTGAGTTTGTCCACTTATTGTTATATTTTATTATCGATCCATGTATTGTATTGTTGAGCTCATCTCAACCATTGATTAGATCTTTTGATCTTTTAATCTTAGCCACTCATTTAAAAAGTGGTTAGATTGTGGCCTCTCTCAATTCTATTTAAAGGAGAGAGCTTCTCATTGTAAAGGGGTCTTTCGCTCTTGCAATCTTGATATAGATAAACTTTTTTGTGGAAATTCTTGTGGTCTCCTAAATCTGGTGTTCTTAGATGGTGATTGTAAAGTCTATTGCATCCTAGCATTTGAGTATTTGTGGTAAGATCTATCTTTTTTTGGAAACTTTTGTCTTGTCTACAGGGGGGCGACTTCACTTGGGCGTTTTTGCAAGGCTTATTCAACTCCCTTCAATTGGCATTCGCTTGTATCAGGGGGTTATCATTAGTATCATTGTGATCTATGCTAATCTTTCTGTTATTTCTCTTGTGGCATTAGTCTTATTTGTTGTTCGCAGTAAATCTGATATTGTTGACGTTTATTTTGCAGGAGAGAGGGCGCATTGGCTTCCTTGGGCAAATCGACTTCATAAAAAACTACCTCAAATCGCTTCAAATTGATCGGGTTTGCATAGATCATCATCATCAAGACATCTACAAGGTTATCCAGGTAAGATCCACAGTTTTGTTCTTCTTGTCTTGGCTCCAATCCATTGGCACAACTACTTCATTGATAAAACCCTTATATTTCAAACCCTCATTTTACAATTTCTCAGATCTAGCAAGATCCACTTGGCTTTTGGGTATAAAATTTAAAACCCACCTCTATAGCATCCACGGCGATCCGGATCTATAGTTTGGTGAGGATTGGCCCTCATTTGACCCATTTCCCAAGGCAAAGAAGCTTCTCCAAGGGAGGTCGCATTTCCTAGGAGGGGTGAGTTTGCAAGGATCTAGCACCTGGGTAGGTGAGATCCCACTTGATCCTTCATCTCCATATTTGATAACCTACCCCTAGTGTGTCACTTGAGTGATTTTCACCTTGTGGGCCCCATTCCTCATTTTGAGGGTTGAGCTCCACTTGGGTCACTTTGTGATACATTTAAATCTCAAATCTACTGAGATCCAGCCATTGGATGATCCTAATTTCAAAGATCCACCTACCTCAACATCTCAACATTACTGATCTACAATTTGGTGGACATCCGACTCCATTTGGCCCACTTCCCAAGGCATTGATCTTTCTCCAAGCCAATTCGACTTTCTTGGATTGTTGAGCTTGCTTGTGGTTTTATCCCCGTTTTGGTTGCTTGAGTACCTTGATACTGTCATATCCATCCTTCAAGCTCACCTTTGGTACAAGTTAGCCCCAATTTGGCCCCTAACTACCCTGCATCGAACACGGTTCCCAAGGCAGTGGATTTTCTCATAATTGACTAGTACTTTAAATCCCGGATCATATATTTAATATCATAAGTCACTCTCACATACATAATGGACCAAAGCTATACTGTCTAAACCCCTTGATCCAACTCATTACTCATCTTGTGACTTCATCCATAGAATCTAGGATTCACCATACACCTTACGTACTTCACCAATTCCTGATTTGATCTGGTGTTTTGGTTTGATCTCTCCTATCGGGAGTAGATCTGGGTCTCCCCTTTTGTTGTCTTGGGCTAGATAACATAAAGTGAAGATTGCCTCGATTGGCGTGACAACCATCCATTGGGGGTCAAGGCTATTTTGGTTGCACCTCTTTGGTTGCCCATCCCTTCTGCCATCCATCTTGGATTCATCTCTAGGGGCAATTACAAGCTAGGTGATAACAGGAGGATTTCCCCCAATGACTTTACATAACCAAATACAATAATAACATCCTAACGGAGCAATAAAACATCTCTGAATAAATTACAATAATAAAATACAATAGAATATTCTTCGAAGTTACAATATTTCAACACTCCCCCTTAACAAGAAGGCTATTCTACTGACAACATCAACATCGACTATAAGAGCAAGGAGAGAGAGCATCATCAACAACATCAAGGTGATACATCTATAAATCCCCAACTTTGCTAGGGTTTCCTCTTACTTGAAAACCCTAATTTTCAATCTCCTTCCTCCCACAACATTTTGATGGATGATTACTATCTATGATAAATGGATTCCAAATCCATTTTCAAAGTTTCCAATGTTGCATCAGGTGTCTCCAACATTGTATCAGGTCATGCCATACCTAAAAAACTGAAAACCCTAAGTGAGAACTTCTTCCTCCTCTTCTTTGATTTCTTTCGTTGAGCCATTTTAGATGTGCAGTCATGTTTCTGGTGTATCTCTGAAATTTCAGATCCTCGGGGTCTGAAACTTCAGCATGTGGTAGCCTGACCTGTCATCTTTCCAACCCCATAGGTTTGAGCTTCATGAGATTCTCCATTAGAGAGATATGCTACGTTTCGCAACATGACCTGTTTATGGGATGAAACAACATAACGAACTTGTACAGCATGCCATGTGTCACTGTTTCAACTTCGGCATCTAATACTCGGACCTATGAAACTATAGTCAGTTCCCTAACTGTCACATTTTACGGAATTCCATTCAGAGCTTCCAAGCCCGAGATATGACCTTTTTGCCTAGGTCACTTGTTTAGGGCTGGTTTCTGAAAGAGGCAGAAATCCTAACTTGCACGGATCATATCTCACAAAGTACAATGAATCTGAGGCTGAAACTAGGACATAAGGTACAGGAACATGTCATCTTTGGCCTGTCCAAGTTTCGGATATTGAACCATTGCCAAAAGTGATTTATAGCGAAAGTTCCACAATGACTAGGTTTTGCTATACAAAGCCCTAGCTTTCAAATTGTCGCAAGTGAAACAAGTGTCGTAAATGCCATACATTGCCTTCCTTCAGGCTAGCTCTGATACCATGTTAAAATTCAATATGCTAAGATAGATAACATCAATATTCAATTCAATTTCACAACAATAGCATATACAAGATCACTGAAAGAATTACAAGCACAGCATAAACAAAAGAGACACAAATTTATCCTGGGAAACCCTCTAGGGGAAGAAAACCCAGCAAAACTTCCTCAATATAGATGATCAAAAGTACAAAGACAAAACCCCAAACAAGTGCTCCTTCTTCTTGCAGATCTCTCTCTCTCTCTCTCTCCATTGCGAATTACAAAAGTGAGTGTGTGTGTGAATGAATGAATAAATGAGAGAGCCTAGCTCCCTATTTATACATTCACTTCTACTTTAAATTTACAACTTGACATGTCGGCCTCAACTAACTTTACCACTCAACTAATGCTGACTGGGCCGACTCCTCTAGGGGACTTAAAAACCCCTTTACATTTTACTCTAGGGGGATCTATTTCCCCAACTTACAAGGGAGGATTTACCCCAATGACTTTACATAACCAAATACAATAATAACATCCTGACGGAGGAATAAAACATCTCTGAATAAATTACAATAATAAAATACAATAGAATTTCTTCGAAGTTACAATATTTCAACACTCCCCCTTAACGAGAAGGGTATTCTACTGACAACATCAACATCAACTATAAGAGCAAGGAGAGAGAGCATCATCAACAACATCAAGGTGATACATCTATAAATCCCCAACTTTGCTAGGGTTTCTTCTTACTTGAAAACCCTAATTTTCAATCTCCTTCCTCCCACAACATTTTGATGGATGATTAATATCTATGATGAATGGATTCCAAATCCATTTTCAAAGTTTCCAATGTTGCATCAGGTGTCTCCAACATTGTATTAGGTCATGCCATACTTAAAAAACTGAAAACCTTAAGTGAGAACTTCTTCCTCCTCTTCTTTGATTTCTTTCGTTGAGCCATTTTAGATGTGCAATATTGTTTTTGGTGTATCTCTGAAATTTTGGATCCTCGGGGTCTGAAACTTCGGCATGTTGTAGCCTAACCTGTCATCTTTCCAACCCCACAGGTTTGAGCTTCATGAGATTCTCCATCAGAGAGATATGCTACGTTTCGCAACATGACCTGTTTATGGGATGAAACAGCATAGCGAACTTGTACGACATGCCACGTGTCACTGTTTCAACTTTGGCATCTAATATTCAAACCTGTGAAACTACAGTCAGTTCCCTAATTGTCACTTTTTACGAAATTCCATTTGGAGCTTCCTAGCCCGAGATATGACTTTTTTTCCTAGGTCACCTGTTTAGGGCTGCATTCTGGAAGAGGCAAAAACCCTAACTTGTACGGATCATATCTCACAAAGTACAACAAATCCGAGGCTGAAACTTGGACACAAGGTAGAGGAACATGTCATCTTCGTCCTGTCCAAGTTTCAGATCCTGAACCTTCGCCAAAAGTGATTTATAGTGAAAGTTCCATGATGACTAGGTTTTTCTATACAAAGTCCTAGCTTTCAAATTGTCGCAAGTGAAACAAGTGTCGTAAATGCCATACATTGCCTTCCTTCAGGCTAGCTCTGATACCATGTTAAGATTCAATATGCTAAGATAGATAACGTCAGTATTCAATTCAATTTCACAACAATAGCATATACAAGATCATTGAAAGAATAACAAGCACAGCATAAATACAAGAGACACAAATTTATCCTGGGAAACCCTTTAGGGGAAGAAAACCCAGCAAAACTTCCTCAATATAGATGATCAAAAGTACAAATACAAAACCCCAAACAAGTGCTCCTTCTCCCTGCAGATATCTCTCTCTCTCTCTCTCCTATGCGAATTACACAACTGAGTGTGTGTGTGTGAATGAATGAATAAATGAGAGAGCCTAGCTCTCTATTTATACATTCACTTCTGCTTTAATTTTACAATTTGACATGTCGGCCTCAACTGACTTTACCACTCAACTAATGCTGACTGGTCGACTCCTCTAGAGGACTTAAAAACTCCTCTACATTTGACTCTAGGGGGATCTATTGCCCCGACTTGCAAGGGAGGATTTACCTCAATGACTTTACATAACCAAATACAATAATAACATCCGAAGGAATAAAACATCTCCGAACAAATTACAATAATAAAATACAATAGAATATTCTTCGAAGTTACAATATTTCAACAGGAAGACTCCTCGAAATGTTCAAAATCTTCACCCTTTTAGGTGGAGCTACCTGAAGTTGAACACTTAAACCTGAGCCATGATGGGTAGCTCCACGATAATTTTGAACTCTAAAGATCAAAAAGGTCCAACTTCCTCATCTACTACAACACTTCTACTAAAGCTCAATTGATTGCTTTTGCATCAATCAACCTATAAGCTTTATGATTGTCATTGTAGTCTATAAGCATCAATTTCTTGCTCTTATGTTTTGACTTGGTTCACTTCTCATATGGAATCCATCCATATGCAATAGAACCAAAAGCCTTAAGATTACTAACTCGGGGCTTCTCCCCAAAGCATGCTTCCTCTGGGGTCTTTTGTTTCATCGCTATCATTGGAGATCTATTCAGCAAATATACTACTATGAACACTGCCTCAACCCAAAACATGTTGGGAACAGACCTATTCTACATCATACATTTGGCCATCTTCGTGGTTGTGTCGTTTCGTCTCTCAACTACTCATTTTGTTGTGGAGTATAAGGTGTAGTGTACTATCTTTTCATCTCATGTTTAGCACAAAATCATTTGAAGTCTTTGGGGCGAAATTTTCCACCATTATTAGACCTAAGAGTGGTTATAGGAGAACAAGAGTACTTTTCTACTAATGCTTTAAAATTATGAAATTCATGAAACACTTTGGATTTTAATTTCAAAAAGAACACCCACATCTTACTACTATAGTCATCACAAATAGAATGAAATACCTGGCACCGATGATTGATGCCATGTTCATTTGTACACGAATGTTTGCATCAACCAGTGGAAGTACTTTGGTTTCTCTAGAAGCTTGTCCTTCTTCAAATGGTTTTGTGTTGCTATCCTTGCCTGGCAAGCTCTGCATACACCTCGAATCTTCTATTGGATGTCGAGAAGTCCATCGACCTGATTCTCTCGAGCCAACTAAGAGAGGCAAGTGAGGTTGACGTGCCCATATCATTAATGCCAGCATGTATTGATGTCTAATGCACTCTCGGTTGCTAATACATGCTCCTTGACTTATCCACTGTCAACTACTCTAAATAGACCATGATCCTCCACACCCTGAGCAATGGTCTTCTGAATCTCCTTGTCAACTAAATAACATTTGTGATCACTAAAGTTGACAAGCAACAGGGCACAGTGTGTCATACTCTGACAAATTGCTAGCATATAACTTCCATACCTGGAAAATAGTGCACATTAAGGAAAATAAGCATGTTCCCTCCAAAGAAAATATGAGCATTTCCCTTGCCAACAATTGTGTACTCTTCACCTACGTTGTGGGCGAGCACCCTACTCCCCCCTCGCCCCTGTTCCGGAAGCTCGCTTCCACTAAAATTTTTGAGGGAGCACCCAAAATTTGCGCTCTGAAATCGCTCCAGTTCAAGAGCGGTTTTGTAGAGCGCGCTTCGGTTTGAAAAAAATCGCTCCCTGGTTCTGTGTCGGGGCAATGAGAGAATGCTCACTCCCTGAACTCTCTCTCATCAATCCCACGCTTTAAAAAACACTCCCGAGATTACTCCCAATGCTCCCAAAAGCGCTCCAACGTCAAACCCACGAATGGGGAGAGGAAGACAAATTTTCTCTTTTTTGGAGGGGTTTGCTTGGGCTTTAAAGCACCCCCCAACCTCATTTGACTTCATTATTGCCATTTGATTCATGTTTGCAAGGGTTTGTGGAGCTTGGAGTGAATTTGGAGATTTGGTGAAGAGCTTGGACAGTAAGAAGGGGTAACAAAGAGCATACATCTTCAAACAAAAAAAAATGATTTATTTTTACCTACATTGCATATGCTTAAGCTATAAATGCATAAATAATTGCATTTTACAAGTTAATACATTTTAAAAATTTCGCATTACTTGCATTGTAACAATGAACAGGGAAAAAAAAGAAACCAACAAATTCTTAGTTGAACTACATACAACGCATAGAAAGAGCATA
Source organism: Larix kaempferi (assembly GCA_027924585.1). NCBI lineage: Eukaryota > Viridiplantae > Streptophyta > Pinopsida > Pinales > Pinaceae > Larix > Larix kaempferi. The sequence goes on along the minus strand of BSBM01001483.1, from coordinate 4,087,112 downwards.
TTGGATTTCTATATTCTTGCATTGTTATAAGCATTATCTATCATGTAACAAGTCAACATCATAAACAAAAAGTGTAATTGGACACTAAGCATTTCTACCTATCTCTTTTAAAATAGATTATTCATCAAAAGCAAGACCAACATAGACTCTTCAATATCTCAAACATAATTGAAAACTTTGCCAAACCGTTTATTCAAGCCGTGTGATTCCATCGCTTCTCCAAACTTTTGCTTCACTAATGCTCCACTACGACACTCAGACGCATTGACCTATTAAAGGAAGTCGACAAAAAAACATCAATTCCCAAAAGATTTTAGAGAAGCTAATCCATTAAATTCTAAATTTCAAAGTTAGATTTTCAGCTCAAAAACAATTAAAGCTCAACAAAAAGCATATTATATCACTTTTTCATTATTACGAAAAGGTAAATTGCTTTTCTAATTAGCATTTAAATGTCTTCTGATGTTTACTAATAGCATAATTTATGTCTTTCATAAAAATCACAATACTTGTTGATTTATCAATTACAATATTAACATACTGCAAATAAGAATGACTATCTTATTAATATAAAACAATCAAAATCCACATTATTGCATTTATATGTATAATGTTTTATTTATTTACAACAATGGGGCATTTGTACTTCACTTTAACCTTGTTGAAGTTGGTTTGACAATCAAAGCTGAAGTTAGTTTGATAGTCAAAGGGCTAATCATCTTGAGCAATAAAAGAAATTTTCTTTTGTCCTTCATTTTGTTGATTCTAAAAAAGATTGTAATCGCATGTCATTTCTCAACCCTATAATGCATAGAATGGAGGTTGAGCACCTAGAAACAGTTTACACCTAGTAAAGCATGTTGAAGGATGAATTTTCCTATCTAATGCAAATGAGGCGATTTGTTTTCGAATAGATACACATATGTTCTCCGATAGTGACTATGGAGCTCAAAATAACAAGGGGATTAGATCTACCTATGGACAATTAGACAAATGATTATGAACTTGACAAGTGCAAGTATAGGCAATTTAGGACTGGAACCAAATCTTAAGACTTCTTAAGCCTTCAAAGCAACAAGTTTGATAAATATTTTCCCTTCGTGGTACGAAATCTTGCAATCATTTATATTGTATTAAGGCTCATACTTCTCAAATTGAAACAGTAATTGAAGTAAAAGTAATATAATTACAATCAAGAATATAGGTCAAACTAGTTGATAACCATGTCAAACTAACTCATTGAAATTACATTGATGACAAATGGTCTAACCAACTTGACCAATATGGAGAAACATTTCTTTCCGCCTCCCTATATTTTTAGTTTTATGTATCATGTATTTAAAGACCATAAAATCTGCATATGATTATTTTTTAAAGTATCATTAATCATATAATGTCGCATGATGTATGGATGTAGCATTGTATTTTGACTTCTATTTAGTAATGAGAAAGGAAAAAATTCACCTATTTCAACTTCAAAACCTCTAATATGTGTTAGTTTTGTACCTCGGGAAGTGTTCCCCAAGTGACATTTGCCTAAGTCACTTAGAAGGGAAAAAAGGGGTGACCCTCACATTAATTGTCATTAATGAGACTTTATAACATTAAAGTCACTTTTTGCTAAAGTTAAGTGGGTGAGTGATTTTTTATTTAAGTGATTTAAATAAAAGTGACTTTTCACTCTCATTGAATCTTAGCCATTGGATTTGGATCTTTTTCCACCGTTGGATTAGAACCCAGTTAGGGTTAGACAAAAAGCATGAGGGAGGCACATTTCACTTCACTTTTACTTTTGGAAAGTGAGAAGAGAGAGCAGAGAAGAAGGGCGCAGAGATCGAAGCAAGGGTTTGGAGTTATTTCCATTAGCACGATTCCCAAGGCAAGTTTCAGCCATTAATTGCAGGCACAGAAATCAAGGAGTGTACAGACTGCATTTATTGCAGGCGCAGAAATCGAGGTGTACGGACTGCATTTATTGCAGGCACAGAAATCGAGACAAAGGTACAGACTGCATTTATTGCAAGCACAGAAATCGAGGCAAGGGTACAAGCATTTATTGCTGCACTGTTTTCGAGGTGTACGGATCCGTACTGTACGGTGTTTGCACAGATTTCGAGGCACTGTTTTGTGCACAGAAATCGAGGGCAGATTTGCACAGAAACCGAGGCATAGTTTGGCACAGAAATAGAGATAAAGGTTGCACAGAAATCGAGGCAAAATCTGGCACAGAAATTGAGGGCCGTACAGCTGTACGGACTGCTGTAAATTTCTGCACAGTTTTCGAGGCATTTGCTAGGCACAGTTTTCAAGGATTTTGAGATGAAATCTTTGGTGGAGATAAGTTGATTTTTCACTGTATTTCTGTTCTGATATTTTGCTGAAGATAATAAAATCTCTCTCTCTCTCTCTTTACTGGTTTTCGCCGTGGGGGTTTTTCCAGGGCTTGATTTTGGCCAAAAATTTCTGAGTCTATCATTTTCATGGTGTGAATGTTTAAATGTGTTTTTCAGCCTGTTAGTGTATTTTACTGTGTGTTTAATTGTTACTGAAAATTTCATAAGTAGTTTCCAGTCAATGCATAACCGACTGGGAATGAAAACCACGAAATGTTGACATAAACCAGCAAACAGTAAAGTGCAGAAAATTCTACAATATGTTGTTATATCGTATTCATTTTAAACTAATATTACTAATTACTTCATATATTCATAAATTTTCTGCATGCAGTTAAGGTATTCCATATTATATATCGTCCCATCTTTTGTGTCCTACATTGTGCATGACAATGCCAAACATACGCCATATCCTCATTGTGGCATCATGTACCCCTTGAATAATGTTCGTGTTCATGTTCATGCCAACAAAGTCCATTTGAACTTCTTGCATGATATATTATCTTCATAATACTTTATATTAGTTAATATCATCCACAAAGTGAAGATAAGGGAAAGCTATGTCCCAAATCTAAGCATAGAGGTTGTCTAAGATGATTGTGCAATGAAAAATTTTCTTAATTGTCCATGACTTAACCCATATAACCTGGCATCATTTTGATAAGTTTATTATATTACCCATATCAAAAATTAATAACAATGTAACAATCCAAGTTCATGCATTTGCGTTCGACATGCACACCAATGTTGCAAACATTGTGTCAGCAAATACATCACCAAGGATCCATAAAGAAACTTACTGGCAACATTTACCGAAAAATATCGACACACTTCAAAAAATATAAAAAAATTCAACTTTCTTCAAGTTTTTAAACATTTGAAGCAACCCCCTCCCTCCAGCCCTTTTATGGGGAAATGTAACTCTTAATAACCCCTTAGTTCTCAATTCCCTGCTTTCCCTCTTCAAACTGAGCAAAAAGTCCCCAAAATTCCTAATATGTCGATATTTTGTAATATTTTGAAATTTTAAGAAAATCACAATTTTTTCCAACAATAATATCACTGCGCTGAAAGAAACGCAATATATCGAGATGCCAACTATAATTGCACGATATTTGCAACACTAATGCACACTTGCCAAATGCCCATGATACATGCTTTTGGCTAACCTATGACTTTGTTTTAGCAAATTTATCTATGATATCTAAAAGAATATAAAAACAATGCTATTCAGTATTTCTAACACTAGCCACTATTGCAATTCATTACAATATATGTATAAAACTTCACCTATATTTCAATGTTCAAAAATGGTGAAATTGAAGATATTGTTCGCAAACAATTTTATTTCCATCGCATTCCTTACGTCATATAAGTAGACAGCATTATCACTACCCAAGGAAACTTTCACACATGTACATGTAGCTAGTAGGTGTGAATGTTAGTGTAGTGTTGTTGTTGCTGTACAAGGAAGGCCCATCACTTCAAACGCATTGTTGCTTCAAGAAATTCAAGTTCTCTTTCCATTAGGGATTCTTATTACAAATTGGCATGTTTTCATCCATTAGTAAGTTTTCATTATTTGTCATGTGACATTCGTATAGAAAAAAATCTTATTGTACTGCCACTTGGTTTCCAATTGTGTTGGTCAGTTGGGATCTCTAGTCATTTCTATTATTGTACTTTGTTTGAAGTTTATCTCCAACTAATAGGTAGCTTGTGTTTTCTTAATAAAAATTGGTCAAAGATTTTATTTCACTTTGGTGTAGAACTTTTCCCTGGAATCATTTCAATCCACATCATATTGGTATCAAAGCATCCTGATCCAAATTGAGTTTGGGTATCCACTCTTTGTTTCTTTTTGTGATACAATTGGATTTCGGTTCAAGTAGTTTTGAAACGTTGCCAGATATCAGTTTCAAACAACACACTACATGAAGTTGATGAAGTTTCAACCTAGAAGTTAGCCGAACCAACTCTTAGAGAAGCAAGAACCCTATTTATTTCGCTAAGGAAAAATAATATTGTCAACTCCATTGATTAGGTTGCATCCTTCAGCTAACCAATAAGAACTTGAATATTAGCTAAGTGTTGACAATACTCAACAAGAATAATCCATAAGGAGTCGGCATGGCCATTGCCTCCAAACAAATGTAGCTTCCATAAGACTAGGATCTGCTCCATTATTTGAGCTCACCAGCTGAAGTGATTGCTTACATAGCTGAAGAGAATTATTAAGGAAATGTATGCAAATAGCATTGTACATAACCTCACTTTTTCCCTTTCCCCTGATGTAAATATTTTTTCTGTAAAGATATCAAGTATTTCCTACAAAAAGATAACCTTTGGCCAGATAATGAAGGTGAATTCAACACTAATGAGTTTGTTGGTTTTTTTAAGCAAGAAGGTATCCAAAGGCAATTCTTTGGTCCATACACTCCCCAGCAAAATGGGGTTGTTGAACAGAGAAACCACACAGTGGTTAAGATGGCTAAAAGTATGTTGGTGTATAGGCCAATGTCAAATAGATATTGGGCGAAAGCAATATATACTGCTGTCTAATTGTTCAATAGATGTCCAACAAGAGCAATGTGGAAGGCAATCTCAAAATAGGTTTGGTCAAGCAACAAACCACAATTTAGTGACCTTAAAAATTTTGGGAATGTTGCATATGTTCTAGTTTTAGAAGAGATAACAAGTTGGATAATAAATGAAAGAAACTGATGTTTGTTGGTTATAGTGACCAGCATAAATCTTATTGGATTTTATTGGAGTGGGCTTCACAACCCTACTATGTATCGTCACTTATCTACTAAGCAGTCTCATTGACCTACATTTGGTCATTTGTTGGACACTATTAAACTTCAACTTAAACTTATCTTATGAGATCCAATCCACTACATGTCCCGTTGGAGCTGCATTCTTCCTACTCAATGGAAACTCCACTATGGAATAATATTTGAAGGTTCTTCCTTTTCGGTTTATTGTCTTCAAGGTTTGATTCCTTTCATTGCTTGTTGCATGTTAACCACCTGCTTTTCAGTTTGAACGTCCAGCACAGACTAACTCTAGGGGTGTTGATTTTCGCATTTTCTTTATTTTTATCTGCATGAAAACTTGCACACCTTTCGAGGCCTTTTGCCCACAATCGTGCACTTTTGTAGGGATTCTAGACACAGAGGCCCGCTTAATAAATTGACAGTTACACAGATCCCTTTCAGCTCTGTCACACTTCAAGCAAAGTGTTTATTTGTGACCCCTCGGACCTGTGTCAAATTTTCAGGTGGTCATTGCTTCTGTTTTACTTGTTTATGTCCAGTCCTGAGTTTATGTTTCCCATTTGTTGTATGTTTTTCCGTTGACTTCTGTCAACCGGATGCAGAACGAGCTTCTCTCTCCTCAGAGAATGTGCCCTCCTTTCTCAGGAAAATCACCCACCTCTCAATCTAATCAATTTGCTCAGTGAGTTATGACGGTGACCTCTTGCCTTCTTATAATATCTCATTGGCTAATTACGTTGACCAAAAACCTAAAGTGAGTGCATGCAAAAACTCACTTTTGCATGCATCTTTTATTAAGAGATGTGCATGCAAAACTTTGCATGCCCTCCAGAGAACAACTTCCCTGGTTAACTTTTCAACATTCATTACTCTTATGACTGTGATAAGACTCTAAGGCTTCTTTTATAATCTCACACTCATGCAAATACCATGGGCACTCCAATACCATGGGCCAACTAGAACCATTTACAAGAGGTGTTATAAATCCAACTTTACAATACATGTCTAGAAATCACCTCAGTTCCTTCTAGTTCTATGTTGCTAGACACCTGCAACATAGAAGTACCTACCGAGCTACCAAAACTAACAAGGTTAACCATTACTTGTCGACTGGTTGTTAATTGAATTTATTACAGTAGTAGGAATTAATAAATTTTCTTTCAGTCTACTCCTTTTCTTTCAGTCATATTTGACTCCATATAATGCACTAGTCAATCTACAAGGTTAACCATTCAAAAAACAAGCCCATTAATTTTACTCAATTTCCATATAACAGTTTTCAGCGTGATTTTCCATTTGTTTGCATGCCTTGATTAGTATTTTTAGCATTGATTTCCATGTGGTTTTACAGGATTTTAAAGTGGCTTCCGCTCGCTGCCCACTCTATTTATCTACAATTTTTTACACAGGACCAGGTTTCTTTTGATTGGAAGCACTACTAATCATTATTTGATTTGCAGTTAACCCTCCACCTAGGGATACTCCCCTGAAGTTAGCATGCACTAGCTTCGAAGTTGAATCAAGTGTGGTAACAGTGGCTTGTTTCCTTAGTTATCCAGACTCTATCTATCTTAGCAGGACGAGAATTTCCGGGTGACAACAGTACCAAAATTACTTTCAATAATTCTGCATCTCTATAATCCATAGCATCATTATGAATTAAATTCTTTTTGTATCTCTAAAATTTCTTTCAACCCCTAATTTGGCAACACTCCTCCCTAAAAAAATTCCAAACCATGTCTCTCAGCTAGGCACCTTTGGAGTAAGTGTTTTACTCACGTACTCAAATAACTGAGTTATAATAACATATATGTATAAAAGATGATTGAATAAATGATGTTTTACAAAGAAAGATCATTAATAAGATATGTCTTTCAATTTCCTAATACTCTTTTATTATCATTTGTCTTTTTATTATTTTTATTCTTTAACCTTTATTTTTATTTAATTTAATTTATATCATCTGGCCAATATATTTATATATAACATTGCCACCACCTTTAAAACACCTCGTCCTCAAAGCATTATTATTAATTTTCCCTAGTCTCTATTAAAACCATTGGTGGGATCTCTAATAGTTTAGACTTGTTCTTCTCTTTTTTATTCTATCAATGGAGGCAAATAATTTTTTTTCTATTGTACTCACCTAAGTCACCTGACACGAGGACACGAAAATACGAGTGTCTGACACGGACACGTTGACCCCCGAAATTAGGACACGGAGGACACGTTTTATATGCATATATTTTTTTTTTAAATATATTGAAATTTAAAAATATAGACATATAGATCCAAATTTTTTTAGAAACTAGAAATTAGAACATTTACAAATATTCAATAGAAATTAGCAGTGAAGCATCACTCGTCGGGGACTCGCGAGTACTCTCGAGTCTCCCCGAGCGGCCTCCCACACCGCGTAACCGGCACAGACTTGGCAGCATACTCGTGGACTCACCCCACTCGCCGGAACCGACGTACACTCGTCAACTCGGCTGTTGACTCGTGGAACTCGGTCGTTGACGGATTGACGCCAAATATTATGGCCGCAAGTTGAGGGTTCTGGCCCGCCATTTTTCCGGGTTTTGGAGGGAAACAGAGAGGGTAGAAGGCTATTAAACAACTTCTCCCTCATCCATTCATCACACCATCGAGCCGCTGAAGGTCGTGAGAGTTGCGGTGAAGGATCAGTTGTTGTTGCTGTTGAAGGTCGATCTCAGTGCTTTGGCGTCTTTAGACTTCGACTTCGTGTCGAGCTTCAGTTGCAATTCAGGTTAGTGGGTTGGCCGCTCGGCGTCTTCACTTGGCGTCTTCGAATCGGGCCGAGTAAGTCCGCGACTCCACTATGTGTTGTGCAGTAGTTTTTTTTTTTTTTTTTTTTTAATGCTACGTAATATTTTTTTAATATTGGTTTGTTAATGTTATATAATATATAGTTTTTACTATTTTATTATATAGTTTTTTTATTTATAGTTTTTGTTATATATATATATATATTGTTATATATATTGTTATATAATTTTTTATCATTTTTTTTTATATTTTATATATGACATGTATTTTTTATTATATAGTTTTATATTTTTAATTATATAGTTTTTGTTAGATTTTTTTATTTATATTTTTTGTTATAAATTTTTTTATTATATATTTCTATTTTGATTTTATTTAATTTCTGTTATTTTTTATTTATGTTATATGTTTTAAATTTATATTTATTAATTTTTTGTTAAATTTTATTTATTTTGTTATTTATATTTATTAATGTACAATATTTTTATTTTTTTCCTATTTGCCGAGTTTTTCTAGAGTCTAGGAGTCATATGCCAGCCGAGTCTTTGCCGAGTCCGAGTCGTGCAACATTGGAAATTAGAATCAATACACAATGCACATTACTCATTAATGATATTGATTACACTAGACATTTGTCATTCACAAATCACAATGAGACACATAAATGCATTGAAATTTGATAGGCATTGGGAAAAAGCTCAAGATGTCGGAACCATATTTCTCATTAAGTCATCAAAATCAAAATGTATTACATAGATGTCGGAATGCCACTAGGCACTGGCAAATGCCAAATAGAGTCATAAACTAATAGTAAATACAAAAAGGGGTGGATCAAGATGGAAGAATCTCATCTGTCAATGACTCAATATCCCAATTCAATATCGGTGATCTACGATCGTAGAAGAAACAGAGTTTTATTAGTGTGAAAATAAAAGTGTCTTATATCGAGCACTTTATTTAAGAAGGTTAAGTAGTTTTTTATGTATATCCAAGAAATTATATAAAATGAAACAAATTAAAATTTCAATCAAATCAAATATCATTATATTAAATGATATTAGAGTTTAAAAAATTACAACAATCATTTATAATATAAATTATAGAATTTATAATCACTTAGAATTTATAATTGCTTAAAGAATATATAGTCTCTTAAATAATATTGAGTTTATAATCACTTAAAAGTAATTTATAGTTACTTATATAATATTGAGTTTATAATCACTTAATAATTTATAGTTACTTAAATAATATTGAGTTTAGATTGAGACTTTAAAAAATCTATATGAATTATATAAGAAACTATAGGAACATCAAGAAGATGTAAAACGACAATTATAAAGCAATTATCATAAATGTTATCGATGGAGTTGTCATTTACACTTTAATCGATGGAAAATGACCATGGGCGGGGGATATAACCATGAAACTACTGACCACGATCGTGATCAAACAAGACACCGATTAAGTTGCGCATAAAACCCGCTGCTACTGTATATCCGCACAAGACAGGAAAATAGACTTTACCCGCTCTAAGCTTAGTCACCCCTCAAATGCCACATTAAGGCGCTCAAAGCTTAGTCGCATATTAGTTCCAGTTTATGGTCACAATATCTTTATAACTTTGCCAGAAATTTCACATCAATTTGCCGCCCGTGCAGTAGCGATCAAATAAAACAATAACGCAGGCAATAGATGCCATGTCTTCGGTAGTTGTTCTGCCAGTGGACAGAAGCCTTGACGGGTTGGTTATACCTCGACTGAGCATAAATCTAATCATTTGCGCCTTGAGTGTCAGGTATCGGAAGGAACGGTTTAATGCAGTTCTTCCCTGCGTTGTTTATATCTAAAGACCCAAAGGTTCACTTTTTCCACTCTGTCATGTCCTGGAATCGGGACACGGTGTGTGCAGAGGCAGGACACAACCCTCCCACATGGGGGACACGTGTTTTATCGTGTCCCGATTTCGGGACACAAAAAAACACGTGTCCCCCATGTGGTGGGGGTGTCCATGCCCAACACGTCCCCACAGGACACTTCACCCTATTCCGAAGTGTCCGATGACTTAGGTACTCACTCTCTCGTGATGTTCAATATCTTCAATATCATAGTGCATAACACCCAAATTTCCATACAACTTGTATAAAGATGCTCACGACCTGGTACTCATTGAAGGTGTGCCCATTATTTTCAAGAGCAAAGTAGGGATCTCCACCTGAGCACAAATCCATCACTAGATGAATGAAATCATCCTTGGGATTCTCATAGACAACATAAAACTTGTCGATGCCAAGTAGTTGACAATTGATACATTATTTCTGCATCATTGTAGATGTCAGATGGTACGACATTGTTGCAGCTTATTTCTCTGATGGTTTTGCAGCAGAAGCCAATGCCAGTTTCTTTATTGTAACATATCCTCACCTTCCACTCATGTCAGTCGTTCAGTTGTTACCCGACACTATATTCATCCTTGATGGAGCCTGCATGCATAATATGTTGTTGCACAGATTTTTTAAGAAGAAGAAAACAAAAGGATTTCCTTGCTCACCGATAGCATGCCTTTCACCATATTGGGTAAGATTACGGATCTCTAAAGTTTTGTGGGAGTCTTTGCTCGCAAGCGGACTTCTTTCTTTTCACTCAATTATTGATCATCAACATCGGTTCTTATTGCTATAGAATTCATGTTTGGTTCTTTTACAATCACTGCTTTGCAAGAATCCTTCAAGGGTGGTAATTGGTTGACTTCATCGCCAATCACAATATCATGGTCACCATCTTGTAAGAGTGCATTTCAATGGCATGAGGACCAAGCTCTGATTCTTCTTTAGTAGTAGATTTTGGTTCAATGTGTACCTTATCTCTGTACTTCTCAAATATTCTATCTATTTCATTTTTAGAATTCCCTCTGTACTTCCCAAATATTCTATCTATTTTATTTACGATTTCTCAATTTTATCATCAATTTTAGTTTTTATTTCCTCAAAGATGGTAATTATAACCTCCATTATTATATCTATGATATATTCAAAACAATGATGGCAATTGTTCGGAAGTTTAACCGGGTTTAGTAGAAATATTTACTAGGTCTGGTGCCTTTTCATTGAAAAGGTGCGTCTTTCAATTTCCTAATATTCTTTGATTATTTTTATTGTTTAATCTTAGTCTTTACTTTATTTAATTTATAACATAAAGCCTATATATATATATATATATATTTGTTTATTTCCTAGAATTGAAATTTTCACTTAATACAGTTCAGGTAGCAGCTAAAGCACCTTTACTGGATGATATGACCAAAAAAAAACTTCTTGCAACTACAAAACAGACAACAATCGAGTGTATTTTGCAACTAATTAGATAGCTAATATGAATATCAGATCTGATAATTTTATTAATCTCCAGTGAATGACCACAATAAGTAGGTCAATGGGACTCTTAACAACAGCCAATGTAAATACACAGTCGGAGGCAGGAGTGTTAGGAAAGAGAAGAAGAGATCATTTTATAAATGTCCAATGAATGACCACAATAAATAGGTCAATGTACAGGAAAGTGAGGGTAAATACACAGTGAGACTGCCAAAGCAGCTCTGATCACTACTATATGGAAAGCAGAAAAAGAGCCAAGCAACTAACCAGTAGAAAACTATAAACAATGTCCATCAGCCCAGCAGAATACCCAAAACAACTTTTACATTTTATTATCCAATTTGTTGGATAGACTGCCAATTATGTGTATAATATAATCATATTTCACAACTAATATACAAGTTACAAGAGCATATTTCAACAAAAAATCATGTGCACGCTCAAAGAAAGAGAGAATAGATGTCGGCATTGTGACAACTCAATGCCATGCAAAGTTTCTTTACATCAAAGCATAAACAATTTGGAGCTCAGTTTACCTCGATCACATCAAAACCTTGCTCCTTGGCACAGGCATACAAGGCAGCTGATTTCCCACACTGCAATATAGAAAACATCACTGAAAATTGTTATCATGGTCATCATGGACATACTCATAATTTTTTCTTTCAATCAAACAGTACCATCTACATATAAATGCTAGAGCATAGTACATTATTAGAGAAATAAATTACTACCTCCGAAAGAAACTACAAAAGAAAAGATAAAATACTTAGCACCTTAGAAAAAACCATGCCAACTTTCATTAAAAACATAGAAAAAAATTTTAATCCTAAAAAGCTAAGTAGCGTGTGTACACGTACCCGGGGGTAGGGTAAGCGTACCCGTACAAAATACCCATACCGACGTACCAGATACCCCGTACCCATGTACCCTTCCCCACCCTGTCATACCCGAAACTTGGCCAAAGTACCTGAGACATTTCTCACGGATTCAGGTGACGTTCAATGCAGAGGGGGCAGAGTACCGTTGTTTTGGGAACGCCTAGCCTACAAGGCTGTTGGGAGCACGGAGCAGGAGCAGGAGCGAAAAGCGAAATTTTCAAAAGCTTCTGTTTTGGGAGCGTTTTTTTATATAATATATATTTTAATATATTTTGATGCATATATATTTTAAAAAACATGTTTTATGCCAAATTAGCTATAGAAAACATAGATATTCATATAACCATTTAGACTTTTAGTACACATATTGATATAACATCAACCATCTAGGAGCTATAAATTATAACACTGTCATTAAATGATCAATCATCAATCATCAACAACGTCAACCTTCAAATTTCAACATATAATATTTGTCATCAACAAACTCTAACAGATAACATCAACCATGAAATGAAACAAAGCATCATAATATCATATTCAATACCAAAGAATTGTAGACAATAGGATGCAATCAAAAATTTAAAGTTTAAACTTCAAATGTAGGTTCAACCATTCAAGATTCAAAGGTCAAAGACTAAAGTTCAAACTTCAAACTAGGACATAATGTTTACAAAATAGGCCGTAATAAACATGAAATACAAAGTACTATGATACTATCTAGTATCTACTAAGCTTTCCGCTTGCCACGAGAAACTTCCAATTTCTTTTCTCGTGGTCTAGATGGAATAGGAGATGCTGGAAGTGATCGTGGAGCATGAGAAGAAGACGAATGGACCCCAGGGATTGCTGGACGTTGTGAAGCTAAAGGCAAAACTCCTGCATCTGGAAACCTGCTGCTGGTTGGGGGTGGCATCTCTATAGAAGGAATTGGATCACCATCATGATCACCCAATAGTTCAACCTCCAAGCGCTCTAACGTTATGGCTCCATCCTCCACATTAGCCTCCTTTGGATTGTTGTCCCAACTCAAAAATGTTCTATCATTCTTGGTCGCCTCAAAATAATGGGACAACAACCTCAAGTTGTAGTGCATATAAACCAAGCTTTATGCGAGTTCTACATTCAAATTGTTTCTCTTTACACTGTGGATGAAGTTGTAGGTGCTCCAACACCTCTCTGCAGAAGAGCTATTAACAACCAACCTGTGAAAGAACCCTCACCGCCAATCTATGCAAATATGAGGCTCCAAAGCCATACATGTTCCACCAATGGATAGGATCCAATCTATCTCAATCTTTGGTTGCATGTAGGGTACCAAAGACTCCATGCTCACTGATGTATTCGCTCAATTCACTCCGTACTTGAGCACATTTCTCCTCATCAAGGACCAACTTCTCTAATGCAAGCATATACCCATTTTGCACCTCTGGATCTGTGTGTGGTTTTTTCCTAACTCCACCCCCAAGTGCAGGTTGGGCCAACCAAATTGGAGAATAGTATTTTGGGGTAAGGACATATGCAAGGGCATGGAGTGGAACATTCAGATTATCCCACCTTTTGACTACATGTTTATGAATATGGTCATACAAGATTGCATCTCTTTGCTCAACAATGTCTTTGATTTGACCAAGCATGCTATCCATCTACTCATATACCTCCCCAATCACTGGCTGATCTGTATCTGCAAAATGAATCATGTTATAAACTGGCTTGGTGAACTGTAGAACATACATAACCTGTGATCAGAACTAACCATCAAGAACGGTGTCCTCCACCTCCTGAAAGTCATGTCTATCAGTTGTGCTTGCAGGTCTGTCTTTTAATCCTTGCCACGGATCACTTGAGACCATACTAGCCAATGCCTCTCTTACCTTCAAAAGCCTCATGAAGATGAGGTAGTAGCTAACAAATCTAGTCTTTGCAATCTTCAATAGCTCCAACCTAGAGTGATTGCGAAAAATGTGGTGGGCCATGCTATGATTGGTAATAAATTTGATCATTTTCTTACTTCTCTTGTACAAGGCACCAATCCATCAGTAAATAGGGTCCTGTTACCACATATATAGTAGACGGGCTACCATACATTATCTTTCTTATTCCAGTACACTATTCATCTAGTTCCCTTGCATTGAGATGCTGAGATGAGCATCTACTATGGATCACTATCAGATTATGGACAGCAGTTTTATTCCCCATGCCATGACTGAGTCTCAGGACAATCAGAGAGATGACCGATGTAGCTATTTAGCCATTTGTACAGAGCAGTCAGTAGTGCCCAGAGTTACAGCAGCAGTTTCAAAGGACAGATGATGGCTCAGATGATGAGCATTCGGGTATATGACTCAGCAGGTATATTATGGTGTTGTAGTTATATTTCTTTTATTTTCATTCTTTTAGCATGTCTTAGCATTTGGTATCATGATCTGGCGATCATATAGATATGTGGACCTGGTTGTACTATATATATATAACATATTTGTCCCTACTCAGACTTAGAAGTTCTTGGCCTATACTCATTGGTTTTACCCTCCCTAGGGAGAATAGAGGTGATCATTCCCACCATAGTTTGGCTTGCTAGTGTTGGTCTCATTATTCACTATCTTCATCCATCCATTTCCTACCCAGTTTGTTACTTACCTTGACTTACTACTTGACTAGTGGCATGGGGGACCTTTCCCCGATGTATCCTCTGTATTGGATGAGCTTTCTTGTTTAATGTTTCTCGGCTCTGAGTTGGTGACAAAACTTACCTTTGGTGAGTTGGATTTCCTTGTGAAGTCCCCCTAGTCACTAAAGATGTTGTTGACTAAACCTGAAACTTTTAGTGCTGCCATGAATACAAAGTGTGGAAATAAAATGTTGTATCTTGTATGAAAAGCCCATTCATGCAATGTGTTTCTCAACACAGATGAATGAAAGGCAAGCCAAATGAAAATGGCTATGAAATATCAAATGTTATATATATTGTGAAAAGTAAATACCTAGGTAAACAAGTTGTCTATGACACACCTAGAAGTGCTCAGGTATACAAGTGCCTTAAAAACACACCTGCAGCAAGAAGCCTTATGAAATGTAAATCTATGCAATGTGTTTATAAACACACATAGATCAAAGGCTATGGAAACTTTAGGCCCAAAAAGAAATGGAACTTAAACTCTATATCAAAAAGATTGATGGCCTCATTTGTATTATGGATTGTGCGCATCTGTCAAGGTGAATAAACACTCTTTGAACAACTTACCCATTTGTGAGACACCGCCATTCCCTGTGTTGTTGCTCATTCAGTATATGCTAAGTTGCCAGGGTACCCGTACCAGTACCGGGTACCGGGACTGGTACCTCTAGGAGTACCGCGTAAGTACCGGGTACTTCACCCAAGTACCGGGTACTTGGTCACGGATTTTAGGGTACTTCCGGGCATGAAATTGAAATGCAAACTGGAAATTTCACGGTTATTAGTATTACTTATTACTTATTAACTTATTTTATTACTAATTACTAATTACTAATACACTATACAGTAATGTAATACTGTAAATTTAAAACTTTAGATTATACAACTTAAAACACGTCTGCATGAGACATTTCAAAAGGACAAGTAGGCTTTTACAGCTTTCATAAAATGGAGCGCACTAACAAAAAGGAAAAAAGCATTTGAATGGAATCAAACATGGATGGGTATAAATCAAAAGGTAAACAACAACTAGTGGCCGAGTTCCTTGATATGGCTACAGACAGATTATCATAAAAGAAAATGTTCCTGCAATAAATGGACTATATATTTGCATACCACTATATTTTGACTTGATGGGAAGGACTTAATGGTTTATGAATAAAATTCAGCCACTGTATAATGAATGCCAATTACCATGCAAAGCAGTATTAGGAGCAACTCTATCCTCACTCGTACACTACTCAAGATAAGCGAAAAATTAAAAGTAACACATGCACAGATGTTTGTGTCTATAGAAAGCTCCATTCTTTTATGACATAGAAAAGCAACTGTACAAGTTGATTTATAGTTGAAACTAAAGTATTGAATTCCAAAATCTAAAATGACTCTTAAGTATTCCTTCTGCCAAATTTTATACTCATCCATGGGACCTATGGTAGTGAAGAGAACAACCGCACAAGCTCGTTATAGGTGAAAATTTGAAATTGAAGTACTGAATTTGGTCCACGTGTACAAGTATTACTTCCACCAGATTTTGTGCTCATCCTTGGGACCAATAGGTGGTAGATATCACACATGGATTTGCTGTACGTTTCACCCAAAATCTCATCCATTAAATAAGACTGGATGAGACAATAAAAGGTTCAAGGATACACACCTTCACAGAATAATGAATCAACAAGCAAAACTACCCGAACAGTAGGTAGACAACACACTTTATTGGGAATTAGAGTAGGATGAAAAACCAGTTATGTCTACCTTTCTTTGTCTTAGTTCACTTCCAGCGGGTATAACAACCCCTTTATGAAAAAGGGATAATAAGTACCCTTAATACCAATCAGCAGAGTATGTTAAAAGTTTGTAATACTAATAGTCTAATTTAAATTTTAAATTTTCTGTTTCATTGTTTTAAAGTTTTTCAATTTTAAATTTTTTCGTATTAATAATTATTAATTTTAATTTAGCTTAATTTTCAGTTTCATTAATTATATTTTAATTTGGCTCATAGCCTCAAACAATAAAGTTAAAACTTAAAAGTTAAGATAAGTGTAATGTCTAATGATAATCATTAATGTTAAAAATTAAAAATAAAAATTAAATTATCAGTATAAACTATAAACTATAAAGATTGCATTTTGATTGTATCAAGAGTATAATTCTGGGTTTTAATGTCATAATAGCTAGCCTATAAATTTAAAATTTATAATTCAAATTAAACAGTAAACTTATCCAACTGTTAAAAAATTAAAAATTCAACAATGAACAAACTGTCAAACAGAGTTTTCAGTTTCTGTTGGGCGTTAATGGAAGGATGATCACGATTTTTTAATATTGGGCGTTAATGGACCTCCTTGATACTGATGCAGATGACAGTGATGTTGACCTAGCAGAGATGGCTTGAGGAAGCCAAATCAACTATTTTCATTTTGCTATTTTGTATTTCATGTTCAGAACTATGGCAAGTGAGGCATGCCATTTGCCAAATTTTGAATGTAGTATGACAAAGGACTCATGGAGTCATGGACATATATCATATTATCATTCTATTATGCTAAATTATCATGCTATTATGCTAATGAGTCAAATTTCATATCAATATCAATGACAATATCATATATGTAATTTGAATTAATGTGCAAGAAGCAATACCAATGTCAAATGTGTGTTACTGGTTGAAAACTTATTAACTTAATAATAAAATTATAAATATATTAATATAATTCTTAATTATTAATTTATAAAATTATATATATATATATATATATATATATATGTCTACAGTACCCCGACGTACCCAAGTACCCTATTTCAAAAAGTGGCGTACCCGTACCCGTCCCAGTACCCAAGTACCCTGGCAACTTAGAGTATATGCTATGGTGTGTATCCCCTTTCCATTTCCAAAGTGTCACAGTGTTAAGTCAGTAAGTCATTCCCTCTAGCCTAGACTTGCAGTACAAAGCCTTCACCCTTCACTAGCAAATTGATCACAACTATGAAGTGAGTATGGTCTTGAAAGTCGGGTCTAAGTAATAATAACAATTAATGACGTATTATATTTGGATTTAGATCGCCAGTAATGATTACTTCTTGTTATAATTGCTATTTGAATGGATTGGAAAGCATGTTTTAACCTTTGACACCTTCCAGCAGCTTGATGACAATTTGAGTTATATTTTGGTCATATTGACTTGGTCAAACCCAGTTTGACCAAAAGTCAACCACAGGACATGAGGTGGCAGACCTCAGATGTTACAGATAGATGATATATGGTTTGGTATAGGTCATCGTGGTGGGCTTATGCAGTGGTTTCAGGCTTATAACGATGATTTGTGCTTTTCAGCACTTTTACAGATTATTATTATATGGTCTGCCGGATATGATGAGCATTTATTTTGGACCATGCAGAGGACTATATGGTGTATGAGTACACACCTTAGATGGATTTGGACCTTTTGAGTCCAATGAAACAGTCTGTTTTCAGTTCCGGGCAGTTACAGTGATTTTTAGCCTCAGATGGCTATCTTAGTACAATTTTGGCCTGTCAGAAGCCTTGTCAGAGCAGAGCGGAGATTTGATTGGTTCACCTAGAGCGTTGTTGATGGAGGGAGTGGTCCAACCACTTGTTATTACCATATTACCCCCCTCCCAGACAGCCTGGTGGTCTTACTTTTTGGAGCCAAGCACTCCAGGGAGCAGTTTGGGCAGTTTCACACTTCCGAAGGCAGTCCAGAAATGGTGAAAATGGCTACTGAGGAATTCAATTTGGGCTATTGAGGCAAGGTTATGGCATGGGATGATTTGTGATGATGAGTAGGATGTCTTCCACACCTGCTCCGGCAGTTTCAGCTTCATCGGGACCCACATCCATCACTTATGGCATTTTTTGATGATTTTTGGAGCCTTCCAAGGCTCACGACTTTCCCAGAGAGGCACAATTTGGTGTCTAGCATGATTATTTTTGGATATTGTGCCATGGGGATTGACCAAGGGTGTTAGAAATTACCCCTTGGACCCACCATGAGCTAGATCTTATATTTTATCATTATGATTTGGTAGGATCCCCTCTCCTAGGGAGAGATTGTCCACATATTGTTATATTTTATTATTGATCCATGTATTGTATTGTTGAGCTCATCTCAACCATTGATTAGATCTTTTGATCTTTTAATCTTAGCCACTCATTCAAAAAGTGGTTAGGATTGTGGCCTCTCTCCATCCTATTTAAAGGAGAGCTTCTCATTGTAAAAGGGACTTTTGGCTCTGGATTATTGGAATAGAAATTATTATTGCATCTATCTGTTGCGTTGTGGTGAATGCTTTTGGAGTTCGTTCGTTGATTCTTCCTTTGCGCTGGGTTTTTGGAGATCTTGTCTTGCTATCTTTTGTACCACGTTTTTGTCATCTACAGGTGGAGGCCAAATTGGTTCAAGGAGGACATATTGGTAGGGGAGGACCCTCCCTACTTCTTTCTTGGGTTTCTTCGTTGGTAACAGGGAGTATTACTGTCTTTGACCTTCTATTTCATGTTACTATTGCATTTCGCTTGTATTTCCTCCATACTTGAACTTTCTGATTGAATCGATTTCCTTGGTTTGACAGGTAGAGGAGGTCACACTTGTGGGCTAGGGCATCATTTTGGCAAGCAAAATCAACAATTTCTCATTCGATCTATGCGGGAGTCTTCCTCAACAACAAGGCATCTACTTCCATCACTCAGGTATGATCTCAAGGTAATTTCTCATTCCATGATCTATCCATTTGTCTAAATGCTTCAAACCCTCATTTCACATTTTCTCAGATCTACCAAGATCTACTTTGCTTTTGGGTATAAAATTTAAAACCCACCTCTATAGTATCCACGTCGATTCGGATCTATAGTTTGGTGTGTATTGGCCTTCATCCGCCCCATTTTCCAAGGCAAAGAAGCTTCTCCAAGGGAGGTCACACTTCCTAGGAGGGGTGAATTTGCTAAGATTTAGCACCTGGGTAGGTGAGATCCCACTTGATCCCTCATCTCCACATTTGATCACCAACCCCTAGTGTGTCACTTCAGTGATTCTCACCTTGTGGTCCCCATTCCTCATTTTGAAGGTTGAGCCCCACTTGGGTCACTTTGTGATACATTTCAATCTCGAATCTACTGAGATCTAGCCATTGGATGACCCTAATTTTCAAGATCCACCTAGCTTGACACCTCAACATCCCTGATCTATAATTTGGTGGACATCCGACTCCATTTGGCCCATTTCCCAAAGCAGTAATCTTCTCCACGCCAATTCGACTTTCCTGGATTGTTGGGTTAGCTTGTGGTTTGATCCTTGTCTTGTTTGCTTGAGGATCTTGACATTGTCATATCCATCCATCAAGCTCATCTTTGGTACTGGTTAGCCCCAATTTGGTCCTTAACTACCCTACATTGGACACGGTTCCCAAGGCAGTGGATTTTCTCATGATTGACTAGTACCCTAATCCTGGATCTTAATTCAAACATCATAAGTCACTCACATATACATATTGGACCAAATCTACACTGTTTAAACCCCTTGATCCAACCTATTACTCATCTTGTGACTTCATCCATAGATCTAGGGTTCACCATACACCTTACGTTCTTCATCTTTATTTTGATTTGATCTGGTGTCTTGGTCTAATCTCTCCTATCGGGAGTAGATCTGGGTCTCCCCCTCTGTTGTCTTGGGCTAGATGACATAAAGCGAAGATTGCCTCGATTGGCGTGACAACCATCCATTGGGAGTCGAAGCTATCTTGGTTGCACCTCTTTGGTTGCCCATCCCCTCTGCCATCCATCTTGGATCCATCTCTAGGGGCAACTACAAGCTAGGTGATAACAAGTCCTTCATCTTAACAAGATCATGCATCAAAAGGTTCAATGTGTGAACCAAACACCCTAACCATAATATGTTGGGATACTTATCCTTAATGATTGCTCCTGTTGCCTTACAATTAGCAGCATTATCAGTGATGACTTGAATGACATTGTATGGCCCAATCTCCTGAATGGTTTTAAGTAAAGGTTGTACAATATTAATACCGATCTTGTAGTGATCTGAGTAGTCATGGGCTGAAAGGAAGATCGCACCGCTAGCAGAAACGCCAAGAATATTTATCAATGGCTTCCCTTTAACATTTGTCCACCCATCAGATACAATGGATACCCCATAGTTGGACCAATCATTTGTAAAGTTTCCAAGAGCACTATTGATTTTGGCTCTTTCCCTGTCAAGTCCCACGGTTCTGGCTTTGTCATACCCAGGGATTTTGTATCCTTTAGGGGCACCATTGATGGCTTGAACCATTTCATGCCAATAGGGTGAGCGAAGAACATTGAATGGCACACCACATGCATAGAGAAACCTATAAACTTTTGAATCCACATCATCTCTACAACCTTGGTCAAGGAAATCCGATAATGTTCTTCGCATAGGAGAGATTCCACTACCATGGGGGGATGAGGGTCTTGATCGAGTCGATGATGATCTAGATCCACTACCAAACATTCTCTGTGAGGATTCAAATTCAACCCTTGATCTCTTGGAATTGTTTTGAGCGACCTCTTCTCCCATCTTGTATTTGTTTCTCTCTTTAGCTGACACTTTGTCACAGGTTTTGACTCCAACAGCCTTACCTTGATCACATGGCATAAGCCCACACAAATGCTTTCTCACCTGGGTATATGAACCTGTGTAAGTTTTATTACAATGGCGGCATGTAAACTTTGTGGTTCCACCCCCTCTCCCTCCCCCAAGCCTTGTCACATACTTCTACAAAGGTGTTGTGTCTTTTTGTTTTTGCCCCTGATCACTCTCAATCTCATCATCATCACCCTCTTCCCCTTCCTCCTCTTCTCCATGGTATGTGTCACTCTCTACCTCTTCCCCCTCATCACTACCACCACCATATCTGCTTCCCAACACCATCATAATGAGAAGATGTGGAACCAAAAGCCAAAACCACACACCCATCATGTTTCTTGATTCAAGATGAGAGTCACTTGTTGCCTGCAATAGAATGATGGAGAAGAAGAAATTGGAAAGAGTAGGAGAAGAGAACATTGCAAGGTTTAAATTTTTTAACATAGTGAAATATTTTTTCAAAAACAAACAAAGATTGGGTTTTAGAACCTACCTCTTTAGCTCTTCAATGGTGGTTGAATGTCTCTATGGAAGCCTTCAATCTCCCTTCCAAGCTCTCACAAATAGAAGCCTTCAATCTCCCCTCCAAGCTCCCACAAATTTGCTCTCAAACAACTAGCAAACCCACTCAAAGCCCTAGCAAGAGAAGTGAAATCAATGAAATGAGGAATAGAATGAGTCCAAATGGAGTCCAATAGACATTATTTGCCTAAATGAACCCTAGCCAATCCATAATAAATAAAAACAAAATTGCAAATTTGAAAAAAATCGAACTCAAGTCCACCAAGCCCATGGAATCACTCAGAGAGCATTTTCGGGAGCAATTTTTTTGGTCCAAAATCGCTGAGGGACCGATGAGGGATCGCTCTGGGAACGTCAATCCCTCATCGCTCCCTTAGCGATTCCTCAAAAACCAAGGATCATTTTTTTGCCCCGGAATCGCGAATTACAAAATCGATCCCGAGAGGAAGCGAAGAAGAATCGCGATCCCGGGATCGCGAATTGGGAGTGGAGAGGAGGGGGCTAGAGCGATTCCCCGCAGCTTAGCGCCTAGGGACCATTTGGTACAGTTTTGTACAAGTGACATTAAAGTCGGTAATATTAAATGGTAATATTAAAAGTGGTGTTCTCCTTATCTTTCATTCTCTATCATTTTACTTAAACTTTTAACATTACCATTAATTGTTTTAGCCTTTTAGGATGTTTGAGAGTAGTTCCAAATTAATTGGACTTCATATGCAAAAAGTAGAATTTTAGATCCCATTCTAAATTCAACAAACTTAAAAGTTTTCAGGATTTCAGGATTGCAAAGTTCCACTGGATTCTATCATGTATGAGGTTATGGAATTGGCATTTAATCAACACATCAACTTCTCTACGTACCTTGATGTTGGTGGTGCTTACTGTTGAACTCCTTTGTCATGACCTTAACAAAAATGTACCCTCCACTCAAGCAAAATCACTTATTAAGCATGGGAAGCTTTTTCTACCTTATTTTAACACTTGGATTAGGAAGTTCCATCAAAACTATAGGGTGTTGACTAATCTCCTTGGAGGACCAGCTTTGAGATTCAAGGAAGAGGCAAGGGCTAGAGCCTATAGGAGGGGGCACAGGGTGCTATTGATGAATAGGATCCCAATATAGGCAAGGATTTTGATATGTAATTATTTGTTGTAGCATGAAGTTTTTTGGACTATATAGGCCATTTAACCTTTGTGTTTACATATTTTGGGTCAGATATGGATTGCACTTTATGTCTTTTTAGTTGTATGCACACTTGCTATATACATGAGAAACTTTGCATTTTGTGTATAACGGTTTGGATTCATATGGATGCACATGGATATATATGTACAATGAAAATCATTTAAATTTCATATGTATTATAATTTATAAATTTATAATTATAAAAATTTAAATATATATAAAGTAGCCCCAATGTACCCAAGTCCCCTGTTTCAAAAAGTGGCATCCCTGCCCCCACACCCGTCCCCGTCCCCGTACCCAAGTTTCTTGGCAACTTAGCCAAAACGATAATAGAAGATAAAGCATGATGCAACTCTTTTGAAAGCTAATATTGGCAGAGTTTGTAACATATTAATAAATTAAAAAGGATAATAATTCCATATTAGAATAACATCATGTGTTTTCACCAAGCATTAGATGTTACTATCCAAACTATCAGCTGTGAGTGCAATAATATCTTTATATAATCCATTGAAATCTATAGCTTTAGTATAAATTTTATATCTCCCATTTGCATCAGTACAATACCCCATGTGGAATTTCAAACTCAAAACCAAAGAAGGGCATATAGAAACCCTCAAAACATGGTAATTGCTATAGAACAATTTTAACTCCAAGGAGATACAAGAGACTTTAAGTTTAAATAGAGGATAAAACGTGGTGAATCTCTTTTTTTGACAGCCAATCCTAGCAGAGTTGGTGATGTATTTACGAATTTAAAAGAACAGTAATTCCGTAATTGGGATATCATCTTTTCTTCTCACCAAGTTCTAGATGTTACTATCTAAACTTAAAGCTGTGATGTTACTATCATCGTTTCTTTTCATTTTACAACTATTATTTGCATCAATAGTGTTACACCATGTTTATTACATGGTCATCTTGTTACCAGTTTGATGGTTGATATGATCCAGCAAGATACTTTGTACTGATTTATCTATGGATGCACACATTTTCCTAGACATGGCCCTTATGGTAGACTCACTAATCACACAGATGTCTAGGTAGCTACTGACAGACTTTCTCTTGCAAGCGGGTGTGTAGTATCATTGAGGAAAGGGGATGGTGCAAAGGTATTTGTATTGGTCCATTTGAGTTTGCAACATGGCAATATTGGATTGGTATAGAACCTCAAGAATTTCAACAATTGGCACAATGACAAGTTTTGGTTGATGAGGGTACCTTAGTCACACCTTGTGATATACAGGTTGCACAGCAGATGATCCCATGATACTGTTGGTACAGGTGTTATGTTTTCATGCATAGATGGTACATGTCGTACTATGGTTCTTCATGCATAGATGATCCCATGAAATTGTTGGTACATGTTGTATTATACTATTATGGTTCTTCACTGTATTTTCCCTAGATCATTTCATGGATTGGTTTTAATGGTGATTTTGGATCGATAGAGCTTCAATGCTTTATGTTTAGAGATATTTGCCATTTATTATTGTTATATCCTGGCATGGCATGTTGTAGTGGAGTGTCCAATGATTGATTATTGGGTGGTTGTGATCAAAGTTGCAAAAATCGCCGAAAAATCGCGACTTTTTCAAAAAGTCGCGCATTTTACCCTCTGCCGAAAAATCGGCCTATAAAAATCGCAATTTTTTAAAACCTCGGCGAGTCGCGACTTTTTCCAAAAGTCGGCGAGTTTTTCGAAAAAAGCGCGGGTCGACAGAAAAAATCATAGAGGCTTTTTCACAGTTTTAAAAACTCGGGTTTTTTTTATAAATTTAATGAGTTTTGTACATGCAACATTGATGTTAATAGTAAAAGTGGCATTCTATTTATCTTTCATTTTCCATCCTTTTACTTAAATTTTTAACATTACCATTAACTGTTTCAGGATGCTTGAGAGTGGTTCCAACCTCATCAGACTTCATATGCGAAAAGTAGGATTTTAGATCCCATTTAGAATTCAACAGACTTAATGTTTTTCAGGATTTCAAGATTCCAACGTTTCCAGTGGATTCTATCATGTATGTGGGTAAGGGATTGGAATTTAATGAAGCACATCAAACTCTCTATGTACCTTGATGTTGGTGGTGTTGATGCCTGATTGTTAAAGTTGTTTGAATTCCACTGTCATGACCTTAATAAAAAATGTACCCTTCAGTCAAGCAAAATCATTTATCAAGCATGGGAAGCTCTTTCTACCTTATTTTAACGCTTGGATTAAGAAGTTTGAACAAAATTGTAGGGTGTTAATTGATGTCCTTGGAGGATCAACTTCGAGATTGGAGGTAGAGGCAAGGTCTAGAGCCTAGAGGTGGGGGAACATGGTGCTATTGATGAATATGATCTCAACATAGACAATGATTTTGATGATTATGTTTTTTCAATTTTGATTTAGGTATGTATTGCGCTTGGTGCCATTTTGATAATATTTTGTCTCTAATGGTTTGGAATCATAGCTTGGAATCTTTAATATATATTTTTTTCATTAAAATTGTAAAATTTTATGTATTTTTTAACAGTCTGAGCCATTGAAATCAAACCACTCCGAGTTTTTTGCATCCACTACATTTATATATTAGCGATTTCTTCATATTTATGTTCCAATGTGTTTATATGATGTTATTGTTGCGTTATATGTTTAAAATTCTGAAAAAAATGAATGTAATTTGTATTTTTTAATGTTTGCCGACTTTTGTCGATTTTTTTGCTGATGTTGCCGAGAAGTTGTATTCGGGACCCTTGCCGACTTTTTGCCGATGCCGACTTTTTCAACATTGGTTGTGATGATTTGTTAGGATGTAATAACCCCTTGTGGCACATTTCATAGGTGATATCCATAACACTCTAGGGGAAGAAGGTGTTTTCCCCATTTTTTATGTATATATGATGACTACACATTATTAAAGGAGAAAGTGCTCCCTTTTTTGTCACTATACTATGATTGCATTTCATCTTTATTTGGCTTGGACTAGGGCGCACTAAAGCTTGATCAAAGTTTCTTACATATGGCACACAAGTTCATGCAACATGGGTCCCCTTGGACTCTCCACCTCAACTATAAGAACCTTTGATAAACCTCATCCACTTCTCCACGCGTGAAAAAGATTGTGGTAAAAGTGTTTGACAAAAGTCATATGTTCTCCCTCCTTCCTAGGGTGTGCACCACTAAAAGAACAGTCGAAACACAATTAAATGACTCTATCCAAGGGAGTGCTCTTGTATATTCAATAGATCCATGTATGTTGGCATAGGTGTCACACTTTTCAAGGGTGTTTTGAAGAGGGCGCTAGAGTTTGGGCAATATCTTATCTTCCTAGGAGGGCGCACCACAAAAAAATGCTAAATATTCATCTTTCTTACCATTCTAGGAGGAGAGCTCAAGGAGGTTAAGGTTTTGGTGCATGCTTGACTCATTTGACAAGTCAATCCACTACTTCAACAAAATGTTGGGTGACTTTTGCCCACATTCAAGAGGGATGCAAGGCTTGAAAAGATGGATCAGTTATCTTGTTCAACCAATTTTTATTATTTTATTTATTGTTGAGCAAGTATCTCCAAGAGGTTAGATAGATAATATTATTTTGTGTATTTCAAGAATAGATCTAGGGTTTTGAACATTATAATATTATTTTATTCATGGAGGTTTTCAGCCTAGAACTCTATCAAAGCAAGGCTCCTTAATTTGTGATGGTTGTTGTTGGTTTGAGAAAACTCTAGAACATATTGGTGCTACTGAATACTACTTTTTGGAGCAAGTTTCTAATGTGGACCTTGATTGATGTTGTTGTGGATATGCAATGTGGAAGATCAGTTTATTGGAAGCTAAATTAAACCAGTAATACATTTCCATATTGAAACTGTGAGTGATGAATGTTATTTTCTATTCCTTTTCAATATCATGAGATTATAGACATTGATTTTTCTACCTTATCATCAGCAAATCAAGCTCCATAGCATATGAAATCGTGGATAGTGTAAGCAGCCTTGCTACAATTGAGGACCCATCAAGTTATTTGCAGGAAATTGCCTTTTTCTCCTAGGCATATCTGCAATTTCAGAGGACATACGGCCCCAGGCATATCGCATACTTACAAAGAGCAACACACTCCCAAAGTATCCTCACCAAAGAACGATTCATCCTATGCACACATCATTCTTCCTTTTTGCATACCTGTAAATGAATGATAATAGTATTCCAAACAGAGAAATCTAGATCATTCACACCATGCGCACTTCAAGCTTCCATGTTACCAGATATTCAAGGATAGAAATCCTAGATCGATTTTGCTGCCATCAAATTGGCTTGATTATTCATGAAAGATCTCAAGTGGACCCAATGAGGTCAACACAACAATGCCTTGTTAACTGTGTTACATACTTCACATAGTTCTCAACAAATGGCGCTTTGGGACTTCTTGAATCTTCCAATGTGGGCTGAGTGCTTATATGTGAACCTATCATGGATCATATGACAGAAGATGATCAAGAGTGAGCCAAATCGAATTTATTATGATGATGCGACATCAATTCTTGATGGCTATGTTAAAATCGCTTCAACAAATGACCATATATTTATATGGGTCATTTGTAACAATTGTGGACCCAAATACCAACAGAATGATGCCTTGTTAAATTCTTCACAGGATTGACATTGCTCGAGGAAGAACCGAGAGGACATCAATGGATGAGCGTGGGTGCCGAAAATGTATAGTGGGTACCGAAACCTATAGGAACATGCTTTTACACTTGGAAATAGTCCAACTTGACATTGACTTGTCTTCATGGCTTGCCTACATCATGTTTGCTCTTCGAGGCTTCATGGACATTACTCAAACAGTCTCCCGCTTTCACTGCCACATCATCATTATTACTGCCCTTTTGACATCAATGACCTCAGCAGATCTCTGGCCCCTGTTGACACTCTTACTTTTACTTCTTACTCTGATGCCTTAGAGGGATTCTATCAATCGCCTTCCCCCCAATTCGAGACTCCACAAGGAAAATATTTGCAAATGATTGTTTGCATTGACATAACTTGCCTCAAAATCTTCAAGAAGGCTACAAGTATGTTCGTCTCTTGGCCTCTTCAATTGAGAAGGCTACCAAGTTAAGTGGCAATATTGGTGCAAAAAGGAAGCAGAGGTTTATAGTTGCAACCTAATGCATGCAAGAAATATAGTGTCCAAGAATCTAACAGACAATCAGATCTTGAAGGTACAAGATCTCATATACTAGAATCATTCAGATAAATTTATTTAAGATGCATTCATTTTAGGAGAGGCTTCACAATATGCTCACTAGAAATTATTCTTTTTTATGTCATTTTGGTGCACAAGATTTACCTTTCACTTATGAAGTGAACGCACTACCACTATACTATGGCAAAGAGTGTGGCAAAGATTTGTTGGTGAAGACCTTCCAAGTCACAATGTGCATCTTCTCCCACTGAATTCTCCTTTTCCTCTTTGTTGAATTCGAATAGTAAAAGATACTACTAATTTTTCCCAATGGATGGTGACAATCCTAGTCAATCTCTTTATCCTAAAGACTACATTTCTTTTAAAAATTTAAATATGTTCATTATTTTATAAAACTTTAAAGGTTAAACTTAAAATTTCCATGCATAAAAGAGATGACCTGATATTCAAAATGTTGTCGGTGCCATTTAGTGGCGTATTTATGGAGAGACAAATGGTAAAGGACAAACTAGCAATCTTTTGCTAATTTGCTACTATCTGCCACAGCTAATCGACAGCAATTCACTTGAGGTGTATGATGTAGTATTAGTCTTGTGGGTCGGGTTATTGTTGGTCAAGGTCGAGAATTCAAAGAATCAAGACGATCACTCTCGACCTACTAGCTTATGAGCATGTTGTGTGGTAGGGGATCTATCCTTTGACACTAGCCTAATAGGCTCTGTAATTGGTTTAAAAACCGGCTTGACAATCTTTGATAGTAATTTTTGTTATAATCGCTTCGGCACTATTTTCTTCTTTGTTTCACTCTTTGGAGCCATAGGATCCCTATCTGACATCATTTCTAATTAGAACAAAAGAAGAAAAAATTTGTCAAAGCCAAACCTTCACATTAGTTTCATGAAAAATCAAACGGGGCAAGAAGTATTTATTTGTAATGAGAAATTTTGCCTGTGTTTTGGGGGTCTAATGAAATTATGGCAATAAAATCACAAATTCTTCATGAATGATCATTTTCAGTAATCCTAATCAGAGAGCTCAAGCTTTGAGCTTGAGCAATAATCAAATGGAAATTCAATTGGGTATTCACTTAAAACTTTGGATTCTCACTTATGCCAAAATGAGAACTTATGGGAGAGAAGACTATGAAGCCAAACTTTAGGACTTCATCAGGAACACATGAATTATGCTACTAGATATCCGATGGTTGGCTTGTGAAGAACAAGAGTACATGGTGCATCACAGAAAGGGCATTAAGCTTCAAATGAAACATGATTTGTCCTGAAATACATGAAATCTCTCCTAAACAAAGATAAATCTATATGTACGATTGTGTATCTCGACTTTAATTTCATGGTGTTAAAATTAGATTGGTTTTCAAAGCTATAAGTGCAAGATTCTAATAGGGAACTGAGTTGAGCAAAGAAAAGATGATACTTCAATTACCCATGAATTCAAGCTAGATTGTTACTTCGAGTATTTAGGTAAACTAATATTGGCTCCCTTTCAAGCCTAACAAAGTTGTTCTTTGCTTCTAGTTATGATGTGAATTGGCAACAATAGAAAGCTGGATGAAATCTCAATTGTTTAAATTTGGCATTTGAGTGCAATGATTGAGTTATCATGTTCAATATTTTTTCATATGGATTCAAAACTCGAGCTTTGATCTAGGCTTGAAGGGCCTTCACTAATGGTATGCAACTCAAACTGTGAAGTGGCTCGCACGACTTCTGACGAAGATTTAAAATTGACTTTATGCTTCCCTAAAAGCATATGCTTCTGCAATGCGGGTCACTAGACAATTTTCCATTTCGATTCGGTCAACCATAGTTTGCCTGGGTAGGTGTATGGATGGGTTTTGTTGGCAGAAGTTCAAGGTGACCTTGCATGCATTCGTTGCAATCTATGTCAACAGTTTTGCATGCATTCATGGTGGTCTATGGTGTGGCTAAGCGCCTTTATTCTATAGATGGGGTACTTTTGACTAGATGGGTACATACATACACTATTCACTCATCCCTTCTTCCTCTACCGACAGCATACAGATGCGGCCGTGCGAATTGTTTGGTTCAGTGTAGAGCTTGTAAGCCATTCCACCAATCATTTTGGTTGGAAATCACCATAATGCACCATATGATACGTATATAGAAGAGATGTGCAACAAATCCCCTATAGAAACTATAGGGTGGTTGAGTGATAGTCGCTCCAAGAGAGCAAAGGTTTTCTGTATGGTTCGCCAGGCGGCTCTACTATAGTTTTGCTACAATTCGACACTCCACAAGCGGCAACAAGCTAGACCAACCAGCTACAGTTCTCAACTAACTATAGATCTCAACAAACGTCAAGCATGTTATTGGTTTCGATGGCTACCTACATCACCAACATCTCAATCCTGAGCTTTCTTATATATGATAATTCAGAGGGATGATTATGACAGTTTACCAAAGCATTATTAATGACAACATGCAACACATCTTTGAGTCGAGCTCAATATGTGTACTCCATGAATCCAACACTCAACCCCGAAAGCCAAGATTCATCCTTGTATTTGTAAGCTTGATACCTAGTTCAAGAATCGCTCGACCAACAGGCTCTAGAGCTTGAATGAATTGAGATGATACTATACTATAGGCCCTAGGGATAGCTCCGGAGAGGCCCTGCGTTTAGCGAGTGACTATGGGGAGTGGTATCTATCCATACTATAGTATTTTGTCTCATAAGTTGTTATATGATCCCCATTCTTCATGATTCTAGTGGGCCTGATTGTGTAAATAACATCAAAGGAGAGGACTTACGATC
Organism: Larix kaempferi; assembly: GCA_027924585.1. Taxonomy (NCBI): domain Eukaryota; kingdom Viridiplantae; phylum Streptophyta; class Pinopsida; order Pinales; family Pinaceae; genus Larix; species Larix kaempferi. The sequence goes on along the minus strand of BSBM01001483.1, from coordinate 4,055,859 downwards.
GAAGCACCTAAAGCAAGTGCCACTACAGTGTTGGAGAGTCTTGAGCAGAACTGCATGCAAACTGCTAAGGCAAACTCTATGTGCTATTTTGGTATTGTCGACAGTAATGTTGTTGGTGTATTACAGGATCCTCTACTATATTGAGTCTACATCGAGACTGCCTTTATCCACATTTTGCCACTGTGGATCTCTAGCAAATTTTAGAGAGTTAGCAAATGATTCAAAGCAACAAGTCACTGGAACAAATATATAAAAGATATAAGAGTTCAGCAACTATAGTTAACAATCTAATTTAAATCCATAATAGAGGTACTTGGCATCTGTTGTTAAGTTGTTTTCCTATAATAGCAAGGTTAAAAAGAACTCGGATCAAACCGGTATCTATTTATTGAACTCAACTCAGCTTAGTGGATTGCTTCACGATAAATATCCACTATGATATCTCTATGGGCGGTTGGTAAAGCAACTGTAATTATTGCCTAGCTATCTCAAACCATTAGATGGATGACCACACCATTTGCTCAAGTGTGAATCAATAATGCTTGAGGTGGTACCATGTTCTGCAATTTTCTTGAACTTTGGCTTCACCATGTTGGAAATGTACATGTTATGATGGAGGCACAAGCACAATAGCACTCTTTAAGGAAAAGTGTGTTAATAGGGGGTGCATAGCCAAAGGGGAGAACAGGTCTACGAGAGTGAGAGGGAGACTCATCGTCATAATTGATTTCTATAATCTAACACTTGAATATCTGTTTCTTTCTTTTACCATATTGCCGCAATGTGATGATCATGTATCTATTTAGAACATCATTATTGTCAAGGTAAAATAAGGATTTAATTGGAATTTCCTAGTAAGACAAATGTTTCTCACTCTTCGAGATGAATTAAAATAAAATTGTAATGATTAAATTATTGGATAATGACAACGCTTGAGCAAAAGAATAAATGATGCTACCAATAAATGCATGAAGCAATCCTTAAACACATGTTTGCATGGATAATTTTAAACAAAATGGTATTCACTGGTTTTGAAAGTTACAAAACCTAGTAGAATGCTCAAAATGCCAAGAATGATGAAATAATACCCCTTTTGGGTCACCTTGTGGTTCAAACTTAATGTTGTTCAAACATGGGTTACCTTCTAATGGATTATATAATCCCCAATTGTATATGGATTTATCATCAAAGTAAATGACCTAGTTATTTACTATGTATAATTAGAAATAGATGACCATGTTTATGAGTAGAAATATCTCGATACATACACTTGTTAAGAGAAAGAAGGATAAATTATGGGTCACAAAATAAAGACTGAGAAATTTCAATGGTGAAGATTGGTAAGATTGAATCATTCATGAATTATGATAGATAAAGAATGACATAAACTTAAAAGACAATGACCTAACACTATTAGATATAGCAATCCTTGGAATGAGTTGTGACCAGGCTTACTGGAAATTTAATAGAGAACTCTAATGATCTAATTTAATGTAGATACCAAGTAAAATGGCAATCTTGTTGTGGTTAAATGAATAAGGATAATCAAACTTGACTATCCATAATACGTCACTCATAGTATATGTTGACATGATTATCATGTTGAGGATAACCTGTAATCCTATGAATACATATGGTTCCATTACATTAGTGTTGATATATTGAGTAACTGCAACAATTCCCATGATCCTTGTTGACGATGATATAATGATGTGATATCCTTGAAATGACATGATGATAGCAGGCAATGATTTCTTTGATAATATTTCTTAATTTCATGATATGTGCTAACTACATGAGATTATTTATGATGACATTTCATGATGGCCTGACATGTGATTATTTGTGGAAAGATAGCTTATGATTGACATGTGTGAACATCTATGGGTATTACAATGATATGATGACAACGATTTTGTGATGATGTGTGCTATTTCATGATATGTTGATTCTTGCAATAATATCTAGCACATGGCATGTGGATATTCTCTAATTCATAAAGATTCGATGAGGTAAACGGCTATGATTGCATATGTTCTTTAAATGATGACATGTTATCATAATGTGTTTTTCCAAGATAATATGGTAGAATTGCTTGATATTCAGGATGATATTGTAATGCTTATGGTATGTGGACCATGTCATGTTATTTTATGTTATTTCATGAGGACCATATAGTCTATGTTGATTATTACCTTTTGATGATGCCAGGAGGTAACCTACAATTGTTTATTATTCATGTTATTATTATGGATAGGATGGATATGATAAAGTCATGTTCTCATGAAGGAATACAATTCCTTGAATTTCATAATGATGATATATAACTAATACATTGGTTGCATGGTGTGAAGTGGTGAATGGAAGGAAATGCACCCACAGGGCTTGGGCTGATTAATTAAAAGATTTCATGGGAACCCATAACCATGAATGAGAATGCTTACAAGTAACATCTTATGGGCTAGGAATATATCAACCAATAAACATGTGCCAATAGTTCTTTTAACTTTCAGGAATTTCGAAAGTCCGTGGCTAGAGTTATATGCGTCGGTTGGAGGTATATGGAAAGAGACTTTCGATGCCTAGGACTGGTTTCCTTTAGGGAGAATAGGGAAGAAGTTGGGCCAACCTTTCAAGATGCCTAGGGTACCCAGTAACCATATGCCTAGCCTAACCCAGATGAGGGAGGGTGCTCGAAGCCATGATAACTTCTCAACAAAACTAGAAGGGGAGAGTGGTCGATGCCGAAGTAACTTCCTAATAACTTTCGATGCCTATTGTGGGATCGCGCTACAGTTGTGCCATGGCGAGCGAGACCATCCGCACTATTGGTGTGGAGGTTTATGGTGGCTGCTCAAATCATATGACTCAAATAGTATGATTCTCAGGGTGAGGATGTATAAGGGAGGAAGTAAACCATATATAAAGATAATCATGATACCTAATAATTCGAATGGATTGGTACATAATTGAATGGTGCATAATGGTATGAATTGATTGCATCAAAACAATAATTAGGAGCATATAGTAATATAAATTACTATAATTGTTATTAGTACAGAATTGTCAATTACTCGTACTGACCACACAAGTAATTCTCACCTATGCAATATTACTAGTTACTTAGGTACATATTGTAACAACCCAAAATTAGTATTAAACTAATTCTAAATAAAAAATTAAAGAGAGTATGTAATAGGTATATTAAATATTAAAATAATAAAAGTAAAATAAAAGTTTGAGAAACTGTTAATTAAAATTAATTAAATATAAATGGTACAAGCACCAAAGAGAATGAAGAAAATCTTTAAAACGAGGAGGATTGGAGGGGAAGGGCATTGATTCTTCTTAGATTATGAAGGGAGATAGGAATGGTTATGGAAGGTAAGAGAACTAATCTAGCTACGATTTATTGGATGGTGGCTCGAGGACTCTCAGTGCTTCACTGAGGGGTTGGTTGAGTGAAGACTTGTCCCCCACACATTGTTTTCCCTTATGGCTTGTGGAGGTCTAGAAGTAAAATCTTTCAACAACTCATTGGATTACAAGTATGTTTTCTCCTTGATTCATATGATTGGTATTATGATATCTCTATAATGTTTTAGATATAGATCTATAATGTCTTTGCTTGTCATAAAACTTTAACAATTTGAAAACTATTATATCTTTGCTTCTTTTAGATCTACTTTAAACTTTTGCAAAGGAGAAGCATGCAATCCAGATCTAAATAAGTAATGAAACTATTAGATTCTTTAGATTGCTACTTGTTGGGATTTATTAATCAAATAAACTTTTGAAAAAGATTTAAAATTTAGATGGAACGGTAACCAAGAGAGAAGAGAGTAAGGTGGGTCTGGAAGTTTGAACCCATGGGGGTTGAATATTGAAGGGCTATGGAGTCTCCTTCCTGATGCATCGGTGGGATCGATCGCTTTGTTCAGATCTACTGAATGAAGAAAAAACAAGCATGCTCATCACTCCTCCAGCTTAGGCAACCTACAAAATCACTACAACACTAGCAAAGGGGATAAGAGCATATGTGTAAATAAATCAAACAAAACATAGAAGCAAATTAAGCATTACTTACAAATCTTTATGAAAGATAACTTCCCTTTAAAAGACATACAATCCCAACAATTACCAATATGCAATAACGACACAGATTACCTCATAATAGCAAAGCTTAGAACAACCACACCAAAGTCAACACCAGAGTAGGCCTCCAAAGCCTTCTTTATTAAATCTCAAAAAATATTACAGACTATGTAAGCAGAGGTTCGACCTTCGGATCTTTTACAATGGAAGAAGAGCCATCCTTAAATAGGAAAAATGTTGAAAAACTAGAAACTAAAGGACTGTAGCTTTGTCAAACACTTAGCATATAACATATTTCAGACGTATATAAGTACCCACATTAAATGCAAATAATTTGCATGCATTCCCAGGTAACTTGAAAGCTGAAATACTAACACTAGGTGTAAATTACAGCGGAAAAAACATTAGTAACAACAGTAAATAAACTCAAATAGACACCAAGATTTTGGTTATCCAGCCCGGAAAAACCCCAAAGGGGAAAACCCAACAAGAGAAATTTAATATTAATTGCAAAGAGTACAAACGCTACATCAGTAATCCATTTGGCATCAAAATTAACAGTCTGAAAAAGCTCACTTGCAGACACCCAAAATAGTCCCAAATTTATGCCTTGAAAAACGTACCCAAAAATTGATTGTACAGCCCAACAGGTACAGCAACCTCAAAATATGTGCCAAACCTCTGTTGTACAGAATTGCCTACAACAGAAAACCTTCACCTCAAAATTTGTGCCCTAGGACAACCTCGAAAATCATGTATGTACTTCTGTTGTACGGACTGTACAGATCCATACAATACGGCCTCCCTGCTGATGAAAAACATTCAGCCCTTTTCTCACAAAAAATTGTCTTGGGATTTGTGCCCCAACTCTCTTGGGAAAGATGCCAAATCTGCTGGAAAAAACCACTTTTCTCCTCTAAGCCCTTTTCACTTACATTTTAATAAAGTTATTTCACTTCAAGTCATTAGTGCACTTTATGAAATAAAGTCACTTTATAAAAATAACAAGGACACTTTATAATAGTCACTTAATACAACTTTATAAAATCAACATTACAAAGTAGCCGCCTAGATAGTGTAAATGCAAGGTCACTTCTAAATACAAGACAAAACTATGTGGAGTGCCTACTGAGCTAAAAAACTAACAAAAAACTCAAGCAAAAGGGGCTCTAATCCCAAGGAGGGTGCATGAGTGAGAGAGGGAGTTTAACTGAGCATGAAAGCTTGAGAGCCAAAGGATGGGGATTGCACCACCTCTCCATGAGGTAGGCAACCCCTCCTTGTTATCATCACAAACCAATAAGAATTTGCCGAGTGGAAAAGTCCCCCAAGCTTGGAGAGGGCGCATTCTTCCTTTGGTAGTTAACTGAATCTTCACTGAATTGATTGGATTTGTCTAATTCGGAGCTCAGGTCACCTTTAGTTGACCATACCATCACTTTAGTTCATCCTCAATTCAACTCCGAACCTTTTCCACTGTTTTAGGAATTTGTCTTTTCCTTTATTATGTCTTAATTTGACATTTATTTTGTCTTTTTTGAGTTTTTCGAGCAAATATCATTTTTTGACATAAATAATTGCTCGAAACTTAAGAAAAGTGGGTTTATGGGTTAAATGGGTCCTCTAGCTTAGAAAACAAGCACCCCACTGTCATATTTTGCCCACAAACCACTCAATTATTACAATTTCAATTTTTTTCAATTAAACCATTAAAAAATGGTCTAATTTACGGAAGAAAAAAATTCAAAACATTAAAAAAAATACCTAGGGACTTGTTATCACATCCATAGTAGCCGGGCTACCAAGATTGCAGAGCAGTTCATTTGTATATTTTTTTGAGCCAAGCCTTTACACAATTTTTATGAGATCAGCCTATGATGAGCAGTATTGTTGATGATCACTCACATATCAAAGCAGCCCCAGATCAGACAACAGTGAACCTTATGCCAAGACTGAGCCTCATGACCTCAAATTTGATGACCGAGTTGACCTTTTATCCCATACAGAGCAGTGCAATGCCCAGAGTTTCAGCAATAGTGTTTTCAGTGGTTACAGATGTTCCAGATAGCAGGTATATGGCCCAACAAGTATATGGTGTGCTTTGGTTTTGATTATCTTGCTCTTTCGGTCATTTTGGTAGCTTGACTTAGTATCTAGTGATCATGATCTGGCAGTATATATATGTATGATATGGATATCATTGTTATTGATTATCTAAGTGGTCTTATTACTCAGAATTAGAAGCTCTTGTTTTATACTCATTCTGTTTTACGCTCTTAGGAGTGTGGACATGATCATTCCCACCTGTTATGGCTTGCTAGCTTAGGCATCACCTTCACTTTCCCCATCCATCTGTTATCTTTCCCTTTTTGGTTTTCACCCTGACTTTACATCTCAGCTTGTGATATGGAGAACCTCCCTACTTTTGCCTCTATGTTGGATATCCATGTTAGTTTGTGTCTCGGCTCTGAGTTGGCAACAAAACTTACCAAAGCCTTAAACCTTTTGGGCCAAGAGTACCAACTGGTGTTGGTTCCTGAGCTTAGGTGAGTTGGATTTGATACCTTGATCACTCTAATCAGTTGCCCCGATGTTTGGTCTTGATTGTAGAGAATCCCCCTAGTTGCTTGAGTTGTGTTGGCTAAAACCTAAAGCAAATTGTACTACCATCATTGCATGCATATGGAAACTATTATATTATCTTTTGTGCAAGCCCATGGAAACAAATAAAACTGTGCTTCTTAGCACAATGAAAGAGCGCTATAGAAATTGAAATGAAAAGTACCCTAGATGTGAGATGCGATTAGTTGTGCTTCTAAGCACATGCAAAATCCAAAAAGGGTCAAAAAGGCCTAAAAAGCAATGGTTAAATATATGCTAAATCCAAAGACTGTTGGCCAGAAATTAAATGTGATGATTAATTCCTCACGGAGCCTACAAGTTGTGATGTGAGATGGAGTAAGTTACAGCTAATTCTAAGTGTCCCCTAGAACCTCAAGTTACGGTTAGCTGAGCACCCAGCCATGGCAGTTCTAGAAAAGATCCTCACGGAGTTGTTTCAGCTTGGATGTGAGTTGTAGACATTTGCCAAGGTTGAATAAGCACTTCTCTGAACAACTTATTCCATTTGTGAGACATTGCCATTCCCTGTGTGTTTATTATCCGACATATGCTTAAGTGTGTATTGCCTTTCCCTTATCCAAAGTATCACAGTGTTGAGTCAATCAAGTCATCCCCTTATCCTAGCCTTGCATTCGTCACCCTCACCCTTTGCTAGCAAAATGTTCATGTCTACAAAATGAGTATATTCCTGAGGTTCTATTTTGAGTAAATGATTATTTAAGCTTGTATTTGGTATAATTATCTATTAACTGCAAGTGAAATGATGCTTAATACTTTAAGTTTTGCTATCAGAATGATTAACAGAGCATGCTTTAACCATTTGCACTTGCAGCATCAGGCATTTCTATCCTGGGTCATATTTTGATCAGTCTTGACCTGGTCAAACCTAATTTGACCAAGTCAACCTTGGGATCCATGATGAGTTGGACCAATGATGTTATATGATAATGATTTATGGTTATGTGATACACCTTTGATGATTCCATACAATGGACACAGGTTGCATATGATGGCTGATGTATTTTTTATGGTTATTATTATTTCCAGACCATTATTTTTATATTGTCCGGGTATCGATGAGGCTACAGATGATCATGCAGGTTGCCACAGGGTGTATGGGTACTCATCTCTAGTAGAATTGGACCTTCTGAGTCCATTGAGACACGTAGTTATTAGTTATATGCACTCCCAGTGATGATATAGTCATATTTTCACATTTTTCAAGTTTTGCCATGCAGAAATGGCATGTCCGACATTTGTGTTGATCTAGCACGTTCTCCTAGGGCGTTATAGAGGAGATGGGGGGTCCAGCCACTTGTTATTGCCATATTACCCCATCTCCAGACATGGTGCATTCAGATTTTGTGTCTGGGACACCAAGTAGTGAGCTACGAGCATTTTGATGATTTTCTAGTGGAATAAAAATGGGATAAAAAGGTCATTGAGGAAATCGATTTGGGAAACTAAGGCAAGGTGTTGGCATGAGGTTTGTTCAGAGGCCATTTGTGATGTATCCCACTCCTTCCAGATCAACTTGCAGCATTCAGTGGGGCCACACACTCTTTGGGTTGTTATTTGATGTATTATTCTATCATTGAGGGGGGCCACGATTTGGTCATTTGGTCACTATGACATGTTATTGAGTGATATCTTATGTTATTGTGCCATAGGGTGATGCTAGTGAAGGGCATTAATACCTCCTGGCCCCATCATGTGCTCCTACACTTGTCCTAGTCATCTTTTATGTTATGCGACCCCCCCTAGGGCCTCCTTAGTGAGTGCGCACCCCCTCTTAGTGAGTTGATCCGTGTATTATTGTTCTAGCACATCATAGTCGTTGATTATATTGTATCTATCTTTTGATCTCCACCACTCGTTTGTAAAGTGGTTAGGGTTTTGGTCACTCTCATTCCTATTTAAGGAAGAGACCCCCTATTGTAAAGGCACCTTTGGGCTTTCCAACACTTGGAATAAAATACTATTTTGCAGGTCTACTTCTCTGGCTTTGATGGATGCTCTTGCAAGTTGAATATACAATCTTTTCTCTATATTATTATTGTGGATCTAACTTTTTGAAACGTTTTCTCTATAGGGAGGCCATGTGGTAGAAGAGGAGGACAACTTGAGGGGACGCTATTGTGGGGAAACCCCATATCTTACTCTTGGATCGATCTTTGTCTCAGGGAGTATCATTATTGTATCTTCGTGACATATTTGATGCTACTTATTTCATCTTTTCTTCCGTATAGTCATTTTCATGCTTGATCGATTCTAATATAGATCATATTTGGCAGGGAAGGGCGCACTTGTCACTCTGGAGGGATAACAATTTCACTTGGGGAAGCTGGATCTCACTCTTGATTGCCTCACTTAGGAAGGATTATCAATTTGCAAGGTGGTTACAAGCTTTTGAGGTAAGATCTACAAGGTAGATATCTATTTTCATGCATTTTACCCATTGGTCATTTCAAACCCTCATATCTTAAAACCCTAATTTTTAGATCTGAAAGATCTGGCGATTATCTGGGATTAATAATTAAAACCCACCTCATAAATAATTAATAAACCTTAGAGACCAATTTTGGTGGGAATCTGACTCGATTTACCCCTAGATCTAAGGCACTCGGCCTCTCCAAGGGAGGTCGCACTTGTGGGTGGGTGGGCTTTTTCCAGATCTATCATCTGGGTGTTGCTAGTTCCTCATCAAAACATCAGATCTATAGTTTAGACACCATTCTAAGTGCCATTCCAACTCTAACTTTACCTTGTGGGCTCCATATCACTCAGTTTCCATAATTTAAGGGTGGGCCCCACTTGGGTCTTCTTGATTGGCATTAGATCTATCTAGATCTATTCATCTAAACTCATAAGTGGCATATTCTTTCCTTGGTTGAGCATTTGTTCATTCTATAAGCCTCCTCAACCAAGCCCTAACTCCATTTGTCCACTTATATTCCCTAGATCTAGATCTAGTCACTCTTGATCTCTCTCTTTTCACTTTCACGTTTCCCTAGGAGGTCTTGAGTAGGTTCGCTAGCCTTCATTGGTTAGTTAGGGTCTCCCCCTTGGTCATGCTTTGTCTTGATCTAAAGTGAAAAGCACCTCAATTAACGTGACAACCAACAATCCCTGGGAATCGTGGCTCTCTTGGGTCACCTCTTTAGTTGTCCAACACCTCTACCATCCTGGATAGGATCACCTTTTGGGACAACTACAAGTTGTGTGATAACAATACCTAATACATGACCATATGAATTTATTTAAGTGTCTAGCATGTTTATATATGTTGACACATGAACTTTAATAACCCCCCAAGCCCTAACCACCAACGTGAGTATTCCAGCTTTGGAGGTGTAGGAGAAAAACTCGTTAATTATACTCGGCTAAAGGCAAAGCATAATTGACAAGGGAAAAAGCTCCTTCGAATACCCTCATTGGTTTCCAAGTCTTAGGAAGCCAAGTTACTTATAAGACCACCATGCTAGCACACTTTATTACAATCCCGTGGGGCATGGACATGCTTTTAAAAAAATAAAAAAGGGGCCCTGAAAAGGCCTGATCTGAACTTTTAAACACTGAAATGCACAAGTACTTGTGCAAACTTTGGCGACTCTCTGGAAGTCCAACTATGTGCAACTTAGTTGGTAACAGGTCTCAATCTCAAAAGGGTTTTCCTAGTTTCCCTGTGAAGGGCAGGATCCCTTCTTCTGACATTCTCAAGATCTGGTTAATGCCTCTTTTGAAGCAGTATGAGCCTTTGTCTGGCTACCCTGGTTTCCATTTTGGCAGGTCAGTCAGCAAAGCTCTAGTTTTGTAAAATTAATCTGTTCCAATTTCTCTAGCAATACATATTCTAGCTTAAAAAAAATCAAATGAAGACCAAAAAAATTGTCAAAAATCAAGCAATCCAAAAAGAAGCAAGTCTAAACTTGCATGTGCTTCAAAGAAAAATAAAGGCCAAAGTCTAAAAGAAGAAAAAGTACAACAAAGAAGACAAGTTCACGAAGGAGCTAAAAGCTAAAATCAAAGAAAAAGGGGTTGAATCTGATTGTCAAGGTCAAACGATTAGTACCTCCTTACACATCACCCATTTGTGAGACACATTCCCTAGTGTTTGCCTAAATGGTGAAGATCACAAAGTCTCCCCTCATCCTCCATCTTGGGTCAATTAGTCACCTTTGACTAATCTCTCATTTCACCAACCTTTTGAATTCTTTCCAACCACTTAACCCAAAGGAGAAATGGTCTTTGTAATGTTCTTGATATTGTTTAGATGATGACATGTTCAAAATCAGTCCAAAGTGATAAATCTCTCTACAATTATAGTTTCTAAACAATAATCCAAAAAAACAAGAATCATTCCCTTCACATCTTTGAGCATATGAACACATACCCCAACTGGCCCAGTCAGCAATAAAACATTTTTCAGTCCCCCTGCTTCTGTATCCTTGCTAAGAGTCTCTGAGTCATCCTGGAAGACACTCCAATCATCATCCTGAATTGTATTATTATTTTCTTTATCTGAACCAAAGACTCGGTCATGCCAGCTACGTAGCCAATCATTTAGAAACATAACCGATTTTGAGTTTCCACAGACCTGCGAAAGGCATGAAAAAACTCATCATTTTTTTTAAAAGTTAAAAGCGAGCTATCCAAAAATCCAGGAATGCCACACTACTCTATATTGAAATTGCCTTTCAAGCATTCTCTAGGACAGCACATGCTAAATAATGAATAAAGATCAACAACACCTCATGAGTAACAAAACACACCTCCTCAGAAGTTTCAGGTTGATATTTATCTGTCCACAATGAATTGTTCATGCCGATTGGTTTATTACAAGCTCCACTAGTAGTACGATGGAAATAAGACAAAAACCTACATGACTTGAACAATATCAAATATCAAATATTATAACAGAACAAAATGGGTATCCTAGTAAGAAATTTTGCTTCCAATATTGAATGCTTAAAAATAATCTATTTTGATCATATCTTAACATTAATTTATGTAATATTTTGTATAACTTTTTTGTTTTCAGAACCTCCGCTGGACTCGTTACAGAATTATTCAACAACTTTTAATAAGAAATACCACCAAATGATAGTGTTTATATTGAATAATTGCAATACAAGCAGTAAAAGTCCAAAATCCACAGTTACCAACCCGAAAAAAAAATTATGAAAATTTCACTGGACAAAACATAAGTGATCAAATATATTGACAATCTTAGTATTTATAGAGTAAATGCAATAAAGAGGAAAAAGAAAATGGCAAAAATATGAAATTGCCAACCCCAACATCTTTCGAAAAATACTTTGGACAAAAATAACTAATCAAATTTGTTGCGTAATAAAATGACTAATGAAGTATGTTTAATACAAAAATATAATAAACCATACAGCAGATGCAATTGGAAAAAACAGGGATCCACAGTCAAATAAAATAGATATATTTTAAGGGCCATAATAGAATAGAATTATTTCCCGACATTACAAATGTTAGATTTTGAATAAAAATAGAGATTTAAAATAATAGTCTTGCCTAGAAGCTAGCCAAAGGAGTTAGCTCAACTGATTGTCACCAATGTTGTTGGGTATTTGGCTAGTTCCATGCCAGAAGGTACCCAGTTTAAATCCCCATGGGTGAGGTGCACTAGTCTATGCTGAAAGGTTTACTAGGGATGCCATCCACAAATGTGGGGAAGGATCCCTTGGCATTCCCCGCAAGGTTTCCCTTGGAAAAAGTAGTCTTGCCTAGAACTATTACAAAATGTAAACAGATTCAAGAGCGCCCGTAATCAGTTATCAGGATAAGTATCTCACAATTTCTCCTTTAGAGATCTAGTTACTAATGTGAATGGAAGGTTTAAGGGATCATAGACAGATAAGATAAGATAATCTTATTAATGTCCACTGATGGCCAAAACCCAAAAAATCAAGGAATCTAGGTGAAATTTCAAACATTGATCATGACTGGCAGCTGTTTACAGTTGAATCTTTCAGAAAGTATAATGCGCTGAACAAAATACTAGCTAAAACTACAAGTTGTTGTCTTGAGATTCTATAAGCCAATCTCAAAAACTATAACTACCCCTTGAAGAGGAAAAACAAGTTTCCCTTTGGTTATTGTTGACCAAGAAAATTGTACGATCTGTCATTGCTACTAGGTTGTTGGCCATCCTGTCTGTTCAGTTACTAATCAATTCCTCTAAAGAAACCAAACGCAGGGATTTCCTCCACAAATTACTTTTTTACTCCTACCTTTGCATATTTGATTGCCAGTCAGCTCTTCTAATGAAATGGAAGGTAGGGCTGTCCTTCATAAAAATTAGCTTACTGAGTTAAAGCATTAATCCTAGATAATTCGATAAATAGCTCAACCTTAAGCAGCTTTGGCAGAAGATGTTTTCCACAAATGCTTGCGGATAGGGTCCAACATGTTAAATAGAATGATTATATGTTGAATTTGGAGATAAAACTGATGACATACGTCCAATTTATTTTCCAAATATAACATCTACTTGTCAACCCATTTTCTATTCATATGGTTGACATAAGGATGAAAACCACAGTATGTTTGCCATGTGCCAATCATTCTTCAATAAGCATTTGGCCAATTTGAATCTCCACTAAACTTTGATTAGCAAACAACTATCAATGCCTAAAAGCTGATCAATTGTTTAGATACAGTGAAAAAGTTCACGTATTAAATTTGTCTTGGTTTTAAATTTCATCAATGGATATCTTATAGCCTCTTGGTCCTTATTTGCTTCCACATTCCTTGACCATCAACAAAGTGAAAGAACAATCATTTAAAATTTAAATTGGGTACCTTCTGCATCAATTTAAAAGTCCCTTGCTTTCGAAGCACAAAGTACAAGTTCCTACAACTGAAGTCAATGGGTCCCATACACATTCACATAGAAAGTCCAACGTTATCCATTTGGACAGCCTTTGTTTTCATAACTCTGCCTTCTCAAAAATTACCACTGTAGATGGAATCTCCAAGATTACAAGACGATGTCTAGGAAAACATTGGCATAATCTTCAATCTCTATCAGAATTATGGATAATTTATACCAATCAGCACTTCCAAGTCATCCCATGATTTGGTCTTCGTATTATCACTTCCTCAACACACATCATTTTTATGACTAGCATGAGAACTAAATTTTCTTGCCTTGATAAAAATTAACTCACAATTGCCTTCTTGGAATGGAAAATAGCATGATAAGCTCATTAGCATGCCAAATAAGATTCCAGAATAGTATGACAAATCTTAAAACATAAAAACAAGGCCTAGAAGATAAAAACAGAAAGTGTCCAGCATCCCCTTGAGATAGTATGCAGCCAGTTGGAGCTTCTATACATATGTCACTCTTCATAAGCCTTCTGACAGCAGGTTAGTTCATGGATTAAACCCCATGATAACATGTCACAAAGTTTCTCCAGAAAATCATCTAGTTTAACACCAATGTTTCTGCTAGTTGTAACGGTTATCCTTTTAAGGTCCATATATATGCTGCACAAATATAGCATAATGCTACTAATCTAGTAGAACTCAAAACAGAAAACAAAAACTGTAAAATATTATATACTGGAGTTTCACACCGAAAGGTGTTGTAAAACATTAGACAGGAACACACCCTGACCAAAAGATACTCATTCTTACGTACCATAGTTACTAGTGGTAATCCAGATATTGCTCCCACACATCAATAACCTGCATTAACAAAACAACTTCCTAACTTTGTGGGTGGGCTTTGATAAATAGTGATAACTAGGCTAAACAACATTTGAAATATTCGATGACCATTCTGCAAGTACTCCTTTGCTAATATGTCAGTGCTGTCTGTTTCCCCTCACATAATATGAGAATCAAACATGTGATTTTCAACACATATTACAGGGATTTGCAGGATGATAGCTTCATGAGATTTGGCTTGACTTGGAGATGGTCATTTAGTGTTCCACGGGGACATGTCCCCTAGGGTGGGGAACACACCCCCTCGCTCCCCCACAATACTGGGACGGGGAAACTTCTGGGGAAACGTTTCCACACGTCCCCCTTTTGGGGGAAACGCAGGGAAACGCGTGGGGAAACATTTCCCTAGTGACAAAACATATTCCCACCCAAAGGGGGGCTTCCGGGCATCCCCCCCACATGGGAATGTGGTGGGATGCCCGGAAGCCCCCCCATGATTTTCATCTTTTCCAATAAAAATAATTGCAAATTAAAATTTTTTAAAAGTGTTATGGGGATGATGCTCCGCAACTCCTGAGATCAAACATCTTGCTACTCGCCTATTGTCACAAACCGCCAGTTCTTCTGCAGCTGAGAGGAATTGGTCCACATATAGCTTCAGTCACTCTATCAAGAGGACTAGACTTACCTCTAGGAGAACAGAGAAGAAAGTTGCAATGCACAGTGCCCTATGTCTTGCACATAGGAAGACACCAGAGTATCGGATGGGACCAACAACACAATGGGATGTGGATCCAGAGGAGGATGCACAGAGAGATGAGGAGGATAGACTGGATGAGATGCAGTCTGGTTTGATTGGTGTGCAATTGGTTACACATGAGAGTGACTCAGACTCAGATAGTGACACTCTCATTGATGGTTCTGATGACTTCATGCAGCAGATGGATGCAGAGGACCAGTGAATGGAGCACACTCCTTGATGCTTGTTTGATCATGATGTTGATTCATTTCAGCTACTTTTCATTGTTTCAGTTTTGACTCTAAATAGTAGATACTAGATACTGATACTAGATACTGATGATACTAATTTTTAAGAAATTTTAATTTACCAATAAACTTTTATCTATTTCACTGTTCTAAGTTTCTACTAACTTCTCTCTGTTCACAGTTCAATATCTATTTGACTGCTTCAGACTTCAGCATCTATTGCATTATCTTTTACAATTTGAAATTTGAATTTAGATATACATTGCATAATGATAATGATGATATTTATTGTTTAGTTTTTACATCGTATTAGTTCAGTATCATTTATAAATTTGAAATTTGATATGGTAATAGATGTACATTCCATAATGATGAATTTAGTTTTTAGTTTTAAATGGAAATAGTTATTGTTGGGATTTATCATTTTTATATTTTAAATTAATTGTTATAACTCCGACATCAACCCCGTTTCCCCGAAATTTCCCTAAAACTTGGGGTGGCTTCAACACGTCCCCCTTGTGCATTTCCCCGCTCCCGCGCTCCCCCGTCCCGGAAACTCCATGGAACATTGAGGTAATTCCATTCAGTTGCTCAGTTACTTTGGAATGGAGACTCATTTCTCAATTGTGATGGATTGTAATGGTTCCACTTATCTGTTCTTTCCTCATGGTTGCATATCATGGTTGATATATCAGCATGCTAGGCAACATTTTGTGATGCCTGCTATCTCATGCGATTCATCTCAATATCACAGGGTTGTTCTTGGTATATTGCTCATCATATCTAGAGTCCCATACCTTGTTTATGTTTGAGGTTCTAGTTTCCCCCTCCCCCTCGTCCCCTGCACCCCACACAAAGGGGTTGGAAGATGATGATGTGCAATGAGGCATGGCTTTATGAGTAGTTGATCACCAATTGGGACATGCTTAGACCTTGATGGGATGATATTTGAGGTTATTTGTTAAGCACACTAGCACTTATTGTCTATTGATGTATTTACTATGGTTTGGGTCACATGTGAGGAAAGTACTTGGTGCCTTACCCTTTGTTCACCTGTTTTATTATATCTTAGGGTTATATGGGCACATATGTTATTGTATGTGGATGGGACCATCTCCTTTTTCTCATGAAGCATGTCAACCTTTGATGGAGCACTACCTAAACCCATACTATGGCACACATGTGGAGGCAAATTATATTATTATATTGTGTGGTGGGCCAATTTATTGGTTGATCAAAATAACTTATTTGGTTGGCCTCCTATAGCTTGAGTTGACAGAGGTTGACAATTTTATAATTGTTTCACGTTGTTGGCACCATATATGATGGAAGGATGCATTTTAACAATGTGTTATTTGAGCTATTTTCTCCAATCCATGAGCCATGTTGGCAATTTTAACACTCCAAACAGAGCATGTCGATGACTTTGGTGGAATCATCCCCTAAATATATACAACTTAGCAATAAGTCGATTTCTTTGACCACATGTGCTCACACAGATTATTTATTGATGCCATCATGGGAATGAAATATTGAGAGAGCCATTTCAATTTATGGCATGTCTTGTTCGCTTCATACATTGAATGAGGAACTCATCCACCTTTGCATGTCCACTCATGGAGGTCATACATGACAATTGAGGAGGCATCTTTGCTTTGGGGATCGTTGATTATCAATTATGGAGATCCACTAGATTTTTGAGTGGGTTGATCAATGTATTGGGTGATTGTTGCACATGTATGTAGGTTGTTGGAGCTTATTGACATGGTCAACCATCTCGAGGAGTTATTTAGCATAATCAATTCAATATTTTATTCACCGTTGGCTTGTCGTAGGAGTTGGTTGTATTATTCTATGGTTCTCCTTCAAGATAAGGATGTATCTAGCATATTTTGTAGTTTCTTCTTGGAGAAGAAAGTGGGCTTGAACAACCCATTGCTATTTTTGTTGGGAGGTTGTTGGAAAGGTTTTTATTGTTGAGGAGATAGAGCTCAAACCTATATAAGGGTTTGCTATCTCCATTTGGTGTTTAGTGGATTTGGGGACAAATCCCTTGAAGTTTAGTTGAATATCTATTAGTTGCTCTTGGATGATTAATAAAACACTTTATGCATGATGATATCTTATAGATATTTAGGCTTTCTCTAATTGCTGAAATTATCTTGGCATATGTTTATGAAGCACTAAAATGGATAAGACTAGTCCTTATTCTTTTATTCTGGGATGTTGTTTATGGATGCATGCTTCTCTATGCTTAGTTAAATGCACATAGATTGCACTCTAGAACTATCATAATCTTCATGTGTTGGATTTCTTTTACATCTAAGATCTCGCTATTTAATTTTCTGCAATTTGGGACTATAAGGAAAGGGCCTTTGTGGCTTGTACATTTCCGTCAAAATTGACATCTTTTGAACAATAAGAATAGCCTTGCATGAACCTTGATTTGACCCCATATGCCCGATGGAGAGACACTAGTCTTTGGACCACTCATTCATCTAATTTCATAAAACACATCAAAGTGTTTTGCTCAAATTAACTCTTCATTTCACCTTGAACTTCATTACCTAAGTTCTAGCAATCCTATTGTAGGGATGCCCCCACCCCCTTGAGCCAAAGGATAGGCAACCTAAAGTATGATGAGGGTTTGTGAGGTGGCATTGTCAATCCCTCTTAGTTCCTCTCACTTGAGTTTTAGGACTCTATCTCTAGAAGTGAGGGTTCAATAGATAACAATGTCCAAACATTTCATGAGATGTGTAACTATAAATATTTTTTATCCCTCATGACATAGAATGCATCCAAGGTTAGGAAGGATCAATGTTAGCCTAAAGTTGTTTAACTAATATGCCAGCTCTTTCTTTTCTTTTATTAAAGCATTATGACAATTTAAATAATAAAAAGTTGATTTCTTCCCACCCCACAACCATGTTAGAAAGCACCTTGTTTCTCTACGAAAAATGATACATTCTATTCAATTAAAACAATAGACCAATGTGCAGTGTACAGTTAGGGTGCATTTCCCAAGTGCATGCATCAATCTTTGCATGCAGATCTAGGGTATTGGTATCCGTCGGGTTCGGTTGTTTCATCTAAAGTATTTGTATGTATTTATCTTCTACTTGCTTTGCTCTGGGCTCGAGATAGAAGATAGCCCCACAAATAGTTGGTTTTCAGCATTTGGGGTTTCCAGGGTACATCTTGAGTCATTGTGTGATTGTTGTGTATTTCATTGTGGCAGTGTTAAGAGATCTATAGCATTTGTATCTTAAGTCTTTATTGTATTTTTTATTTATAGAGACGCAAATCGGTTGATATCTCAGGGCATCCAGAGGGAGTAGTGATCTTTGGATAATATTAACATGGTATCAGAGCCTTGGTAAGGGTCAAGAGAAGCTTTCACACTCAGATTCAGGAGAAGCTTTCACACTCAGATTTGCATGTTACATACCAAATCTATGTGGTGACTCAATTTGGCATTCAGATCAGATTGATAGAGACCAGATCTGAAGAGCATAACTCAGATCTACGGTCGTAGAGGGCAGATCTATTAGATCTGTGCTTTTGGTGGATAGATCTAAGATAGATCTATAAGATCTGTGCGAGGAGAGGCCAGATCTATGACCTAGAAAGGGTCTTGGTTCTTTTGTTTCAGTTCTCAGTCAACTCAGGTGTTATGGCTATCAGTTTGAGAGTAGAGGATAGTTTGGATGGGGCTTCGAACTTCAGTGCATGGAAGGCACGGATTGTGTTGCTTCTGAAAGAGAGTGAACTGTGGGATGTAGTGGAGAGCACAGATACAAACCCAGTTACTATAACGACAGATGCAGCTGCCAAAGCAGCTTATGAAAAGAAGAACATAAAAGCCCAGAGGATCCTCCTTGATGCAGTCAAGGATCATGTGATCCCAGATATCTCAGCTAAAGACAAAGTACATGAGATGTGGGATGCCTTAACCAATTTGTACCAGAGTTCAAATGTAAACAGAAAGATAGTACTTAGAGAGAAACTGAGAAGTATAAAGATTGTCAAGGATGAGAGCATGTCCATATATCTTACCAAGATTACTCAGGTAAGAGATGAGCTGGGAGCAGTGGGTGAGAAGATTGAGGACAGTGAGTTGGTTCGACAAGTCGTGAATGGTGTGACTAATCCATGGGCAGTATTTGTCCAATCCATTATTGCCAGAGAGAACCTTCCCAAGTAGGATTGTGTGTGGGATGATTTCACCCAAGAAGAGATCCAGAGGGGTTATATTCAAGGATCAACTTCTACCATTCTTGAGGAGGAGGATGTGGCACTTGCAGCAAAGGGGAAGCAACGGTTTAAACAGAAGAAGGATCTGAGCAAGATCAAGTGTTTCACCTGCAATGAGTATGGACACTATGAGGGAGAATGCCTAAATAGAAAGAAGAACAAGCAGGTGAATGATGAGCACTTAGCTGTGGCAGAGGAGGTAGATGAGTTTGCCTCCAGGTTTGAGAGGGAGTTTTCACTTGCCTCGTTTGAATCGGGACATGACAGCAGTCAGCCAGAGATTCAAGCTAATGAGAGATAGATGGTTGACTGCAAGCAGTGCAGTCACATGACCGTGATGCGAGATGCATTCCTCGTTCTTGAGCACACACCTATGTGGATGATTCGAGATGTGCAGGGGACTGATCACTTGGTCATAGGAGTGGGTAGAGTTGATAAATATGGTTGTCATTGATGACAACACATTAATGACAAAGACTAAATTGGTACATGAAGACATGGCACAAGCATGGATACAAGTACAAATGTTGATATGGAAAACAATGGAGGACAGGCAAAGCAGTGATGACAACTGGCAAGACATGAAGGACATTTTGCACAAGGGCTGCGTGCATCTTTAGTGGTCATTTGTGCCTTGATGAGCATTGAAGTCCACATACTTGGTAATAAAGGTAATCAAATGAGTGGATGGCTTGAAAGGCATGGAGGACATGGCAAGTGACATGGCAAAGGCAATGGACAAGACAAAGGTTGAATTGATGACTAAGAACATGCATTGGCAAGCATGAAGTTGATATGGCAATCATAATGATCCCTTGCCGGCATATTCAAGGCCAGCTACGGGCATGTTGATGTGGAGCTTGCGGGCATACTGCGTGCATATGAACAAGTCCTTTGCGGGCATCTGTAGAGGCTACCTGCGGGCATCCTAAAGAGGCCCATACAGGCATCTTGTTGGAGGTATGCAGGCATCTCAATGTAACCATTGGCATTTTTAATGCCTCCTGCGGGCATTTGCTGGAGGAGTATGAGGCCTTGTGTGGGCATATTTATAGCCCTTGCGGGCATTTTAAAGAAGGTTGTGTGGGGCCCCTACGGGCATTTCAATTGGAGGCTGCGGGCATTTGTGTTGGATGATGTGGCAACAAAATTTGAGGGAGATAAAAATGGAAATAATTTGATGGGGTTGGCCATCCTTAAGAAAATCATTTAAGGATAAAATAAATCAAGTTGGTTTATTTAAATTCATGGAAAGGGAGCAAATGATGTGGCAAAATGATTATAAAATGAAAATGGCATGGCATGGTTGGGTTATCTCCTTGAATGAAGGATGGTTACATCAAATAAATCATTTTTGATTTATTTAATCTTATTAATAATAAAATAAGAATAAAGAGGACAAGTCAGCCTCCTGATTTTGGTGAAAAAGAAAAGTATAAATAGAGGACGAGCTCTTGCTTTGAAGTGTGAATTTGGGTGAAAGAATTCGGAGGGACAGTAGCTCTGATTTCGGGGTTTTGAGGAGATGGCCGAGGAAGGTTCAGTGAGGTAGTAGCAGCAACAGGAGGAGCATGACGAATTTATTTTTGTATCTTTGATTTTTAGTGCTTCACTGAATATGATGGTGGACAGAATTATATGCAGATGTGTTTGAACAAAGTGATAGGGCAATAGTGCTTGTGATGAACAGATTGATATGATGTATGTACAGCAGTAAGGAATGATGACAGTGGACATATGAAGACATGATGTTGACAGCAGATTGATAGACAGAATGATGTATTTGTGTATATGTTGGTTATGGTCAAAAGATGTTCTAAGGACAGAATGCTGATGATAAGTTCATTGACATAATGAAGATGAATGCTGATGATATGCTCCATGAAGACAGAATGATGTGCTGAAGACAGTGACAGCCCAGATATATGACAGCCAAATAACAGTGATTAATGTGGACAGTTTTGGACAAGGCAGAGACAAGTTGTTGATGATGTGGGATGACATGTGTGTGTAATGACATGAGTGTGTATATTGTATTGTAAATGCAAGCTAGTCTTACATCTGAGGTTTGGATACCTCAACCCTTCTTGGTTGGGTCTAAGAAAACCAGGTTGGGTCCTGGATGAGGAGTTGGTGCTCTTTGTTTCAGTTGGTGTTGATTTACCGTAATGGTTGTAGCCAATCCAATCAGATATAAAAATATTACAAATATTATACTGTGTTGTGTTCTCTTGTGTTGTGATACTTGTTGTGGTTCAATGATGCTTTTGATTCATAGATGATTAAATGATTAGTTGATGGAAGATTATGAAATAATGATGTTAATAGTAGCATGATACATTGATGAATCTTTGATTGAATAGTAGAAGTTGAAAAGGATTTTTAATTGCCTTCACACTGATTCACCCCCCTCTCAGTGTGAACATTGTGTCCAACAAGAGTACGATTTCTCCTAGACTTTGGAGAACTCCCGAAGGTATCTGGAGTACTGTTCATTCCAGGATTAAGAGGGAGTATACTCTCAATGGTAGCAATGGGTGTTGTCAGTTACTCAGCTGTGTTCCAGAGGGATCTGATATTTACTTATCCAGAGGGAGTTGATCCAGTCTTGATGGATCACAGGATCGACGATGAGTACTTGGTTCGAGGACAGCCCACATCTAGCACATCCGATTGGTTGAGTGCATCCTCATCAGAGCCAGAGGAGGATAGAGAACGAGATGCTCACAGCAGGGATGGTAGGATCATTCATTTTAATATATGAACTATTATTCCAAGTATCAAAATCAATTTTTATGTGAAACAACTACTAATGACTTTGTGAAATATAAGAATATGAGCCACCCAACAAAGTATGATTTTGACTAAGAAAGCAAGATACCAATCTTAAGTTGTCAACACCATTATCATCCTATGATTAAGTTACACAAGCAACAACTTATTTGGGAAACTAATGTTCAAAAATAATATAACACCAATCAACCGTTAGGGAAGCTACGACACTATTGAACAATATTACTAAATGCTTAATTTGTCCTTCTTGGTATTGAGTATAAATGAGGATTCCAACTTTCAAAGCATATAAGATCGAATGTAGAGTTGGATGAGCATCTTGCATTCTTGGCTTGCATATGATGTCATATTATGGTGCTACATAGGTTTAGAGACTTGGTTAATGGAGTGCTTGCCTTGTTGATGGATGGTTTCATACTTGGTTAAATTCCTACATGTCTTAGCACACATTTTTGGGGAGTGCCCAACTCTGTTGCAAATATTTCTAGAGCACCCTATTTTTAGCCCATGGTACTAAAGGTGATTTGATGGTCTTGGCATGTCAATTCAAGTTGTGGCACATAGTTTGAGGGTTTCACACTTGTTTAGTGGAGGGATCCCCTCTTATTGCACATACTCTAAGGGCATTCTACTTATGGCCTTAGTTTGAGGTGGTTTGATGATATTGCACGTGGATTCATGTCACTTGGCAAATGGTTTTGGGTCTACATGCCTATATTATGAGGATCATTCGACCTTCCATGCACTTTTCCCTAGAGAGATCTACTTGTTTGGAGAAGTTATGTTGGTTGTGCACATGGATCTAAGTTCTTTGCACATTTTATGAGGTCACCCACCTTATGAAGTTCGTTATAACAACCAATGAACCAATATTACATATTTGTCTACAAGATCCATCCTTTGGGGGAGTTGTTGCTTCGTTGGAGAGAGAGCCCTAACTCTCTCTACTATTTGGGTATCTTGTTCACGTTTGATGATGATTGACCCCCTCCCTTAGAGGCATTCTCCCTTCATAGTGGCTTATGGGCACATTTTTTGAAGGTTCTTGATCAGCACTATAGAGGAGGATGTGGCACATTATTCAAGGATGCATACGACATGGTCAAACAAGCCATTTCTAGGAAGATATCTTGCTTGAGAAGAGGACAAGTGGCACCCCCATTTATTTGTCCCTTTATTTTATTATGTGATTAGACTTTTCTTTTAGAGGTTGTTAGGAGATAAATTATTTGTTTTCATCATAGGAGAGATCATGGATCTAAATCTTATTTTTTATTATTTATTTTATTGATTGTTGAGGGTTTTGAGTTCAATCTCTATTTAAGAGAAGCTCCATCACTTTAATAGTTGTTGAAGGAATGAGAAAAGAATACATACAATGGCTATGTTTAGAAGATCATTTGGAGGCAAATGAATGTTCAAGGGTATTTGTTCATATGTGGCTCTTCATTTTACATCCATATTGTTGTTTTTCTTGGATGGAAATTACATTTAAATTCTGCTGCGAAGGGATTTGATTCAAGGGAAAAATCTGTCATTAAAGAAGGGCATTGGCTGAGGTGTTTCCTATCCTTTGCCCCTGCTGATTTTTGCTATTAAATTAGATAGTTTCCTACAGTCATTTCAGTGAAAGGTAGGGCAGATTTCTCATTTTTAGCAGGGTCACCACTTTGTTGTCATGCATATATATTTGAGGAGCACCTTTGGAAGGGACCTCTAGCTAATTTTCTGAAATCTGAAATAGAATTTATAAATAGATCCTAGAATGGTGTAACAGCATTATCTATCATCACCATTCACATATATTCAAACCCTCTAAATATCCTTTAACTCCAATTGCCCTAAGTTGATATTTGGCACTACTTTTCCTCTAAACCACCCAAAAGATATAAATTAAAACCATTTTATTTTTCTGTTAACTAAATCTGAAATAAACCTTAATTTTACATCATAAATCAGATTTAGTTGTCTAACAATTCCCACCTTCTACCAGAGGAGAGATGGCCTAAAGAAAGTGGAGTTACCATGGTGACATTGGGTATCCCTCCTTCATTTTCCCTAAGCTTTCACTTGTGCTTTAGGGCTTGTTATCACATCCATAGTAGACAGGGCTACCATGATTTCATACCAGTATTGAACATGTTTTTGAGCCAGTCCTTTTCTATGATATGCACGAGATCAGCAGTTTATTGATGATCACTCTTACTCTAAGCGGACCCAGAGCATACATATTGTTCTGAGCCTCATGACCCCAGATTTGATAACTGAGTTAGCCATTCTCTTCCATTCAGAGCAGATTTGATGATAATGCCCATGGTTTGTACAGTAGCAGTGTTCCAGTGCCATTCAGTAGTTCAGAGTGTGGATACAAGTATATGACCCAGCTTGTATATGGTTTGTGCACTTGGATATTTCATATTATGCTCGTTTACTTATCTTCGTAGCTTGACTAGGTATAGGGTATGCTTTGGCGGTATTTTGTGTGGCTCTTATTGACTGTTTAGAGTAGAGGTGATTCAGTTACTTTGAATTAGAGATTCTTGTGTATACTCATTGCTCATGCCCTCATAGTAGCATGGACTTGGTCATTCCCTTATAGAGCCTTTGCTAGTCATGGCATCATCTGTCACTTTCCCCATCCATCCGTTATCTTTCATTTTTAGTTTGATCTTGACTTACACCTTAGCTAGTGATATCGAGGATTTCCCCCACCTATGCCTCTATGTTGGATAGACTCCATGTTTACCTTGTGTCTCGGCTCTAGAGTGTGTGATTCTAGTCACAATGATTGTTCTCCTTTAGTCCTCGAAACCAAGAATGCCTAACAAAAGTGTTGCTAAACACTAAAGCATCAGAACTTAAATGTTATATCTAAAAGGATGCTAAGTCAGCAAAAGCAGTGTTGCTAAACACAATGCCAAATATCTATAATAGCTAGTCAGTGGCCAAGGGACGAGCACTCATCTTTTGTATGATGTAAGTTTGTTTGCCTCTACAGGGCAACAAGGTGGTCACTCCATCGCACCTATGGATGGTGGCGGGCAATGGAATTCATACCGAGTCATTATCTGAGGCCGCAAGGCTTTTCAAGGCACCTGCTCTTGTAGGTTGGCTAGTGAAAACCTATATAAAGTTGAAATCAATGGTAAATCTCAAAGTGTATAAAGTTGACAATAGTCAAATTGCTATAAAGGTTGCTTGTCTAGAGTCCACTGGAAGCAATCTCATCACTCTACAATTTCACTCGGATACACTATCAAATCGTCTCAAACTGATCGAGAAGGGATAGATCATCATTTGCAAGGCATCTAGGAGATTTTCCAGGTAAGATCTACTCATATTCTTTTGTTTTGAATTTCTAAACCATTGGCCATTTGAAATTACCTATGTTGCACGGGGACTCGTCCCCCCAAAAATTTGTTGTGTTTCTTGAGTTCCCACGTTCCGAGGACTTTGGAACTCCTAGGAAACTTCCCCGCGTCCCCAAGGCCAGTGCAACATAGGAAATTACTGCTCAAACCCTAACTACTAAAAATTCTATAGCTCAACTAATTTGGAATCTTGGCGAAAGATTTATGGATTTTCACCTTTATGCCTAGCCCAAAGTGGGTCTCCTAGGGCGTCACCCCTAAGGAACTCCATCTTACCCAAATCCCTAGGCACTGATTTCTACCCTTGTGCCCTCCTTGATTTTGCCTCTTTTTTGAGTTGTTTGAGTTTCCCTTTTGGGTTGTGAGCTAAGACATTGTCAAATCTATCACCAAGCTGTGCAAGAAAGCCCTAATTCACCCAGATCTATCATCTTGGACCATTTCCCAAAGAATTAATTCACGTTTCCCAAGGTGGTTAGATCTGATCATTTATCCTAGCACTAACATCCTAGATTCACCTTTAACTTATGAGTTACTGTAATCAAAACATCTCCAATTGATATCCCATCTTTCTCAAGCCTCTATAGTGACTCAATTCCTTAAATCTAGGGTTTTGTATCCATCACCTTACGTACTTTATTATTTAGTCTTAGCTGGTGATTGGGTTAGATCTCTCCTGTGGGGAGTAGATCAGGGTCTCCCCCTTTGCTATCTAGGCTCTGATAGCATAAAGTGAAGAGTGCCTCCATTGGCATGACAACCAATCTATCTTGGGATCGAGGCCCTCTTAGGTCACCTCTTTAGTTTCCTAGCTCCTCTACCATCCTTGATAGAATCATCTAATAGGGGCAACTACAAGCTGTGTGATAACAGGGCTTTACCACTTAAAGTTAACGTTTGACAGGGAAATGCAGGTATTAATTGTCACAGATGTTTTAAAATCACTACAGAGCTTCCTAATGCACCCGAGACCCCAATTTTTCCCCATTTATTGTTTTTTTCTAAAATACATTTCAATCTATATTTAGAATTTTAGACCACACTCTTGTGTGGTCTAATGGCAAGCAGCAAGATGATCCAGCTTGTATTAACATGGAAGGGTTCAAAACCCTTTGCGAGTCTGTCGGTAAGGCTGTAAATATGTGCTTGTAAAAATAAGAAGCATTCTACCAAAAATAATAAAAAAATATAGCTTATTGACAATTGTCTTTCTAACCTATTGTTTCCAACAAATTTCGGCACAACTTCTAGTCGTTTCTGACACCCATACTCACAATCCAAAAACTTGTGCAACATAAGTCAGACTACCCCTGTTTTATTTTAATATAATTATATAAGTTTTATGCATATTAATTAGTGTTGCCAACATCGCGATATTATCACCAATATCACGATATATCATGATGTAACCTTGTCAACAATGTTATTGCCTACAAAAACGGCTATCTTTAGCAACATTGAAAAAGTCGCCATTTTTTGAAAAAACCTTCGCAATGTTTCCAAATATTGTCACGAGTTGATCGAAAAAGTCATCGGCCCACAAACAGGCTAACATATAACCCAAAAATTTGGCTTGTTTTCCTCATTTTGAAAAGAAACTAAAGAGGTTTCAGAGCGAAGGAGGTTGCCACCATTTGTCATTTGAGCTAAGGACCAAAAATAGTGTGTTTCCATTGGCCATCACCAGTTTATTGTGGATTGGGGATTAACTCTCATCAACGTTTTCCATTGTTTAAACTTTAATCATTTCTACATGGTTTTTGCCTTTGTTTTTGTTTTGATAGGGTTAGGGTTTTCCATCAATTTCCCCATTTCTTGCTAATTTGTAAGGGGAGATTTACCATTTATTTCAAATATAGATCTGATTTTTTTATTTGCATCATTATTTTATTTTTTTTCCAACATCTTGATTTCTGTTTTTCTTTGCCCTAGGTTTAATAATTGCCATCTAAAAATGCCATAAGCTTTGTAACATATGTGGGAATATCGTGATCCCATAGATGGGCATAATTGACAAGTGTTAAATTGAAAGTTGTGTTGAAAAAAAACGATGAGGATGATCAACAGGTTGAAATACCACCTTGCACAAATTCCAAGGCATGAAGTGGGAATTTGTGAAAAGACAACCTTGGAAATCATTCACATTACCAATAAATCACTTGAAATATGGGTAAAAAGAAACATAGATGACAGCAATAAGAACTCAGCTTGCAGCAGCAGGAGTTGCAAGAAGTGAGAGCTTTTCCTCAGCCTCACCTTCGACAATGCCCTCAATGACCTCAACTTTCTTTGTTTCGAGAACCACAGCTAATCACAACCTTCTATTAGGTTAGTGACTAAAATAAGGGAGAAGCAAGAAGCACACAAGCATGTGGTTAGGTATTTTCTATGTAGCGACATTCCTTTCAACATTGTTAAGAACAACCCATTCTAGCAGTCTATATTTGATGATGTGGCTATTATTGGCCGAAGATACAAGGCCCCTACCTATGACGAGTTGAGAGGGTTTATCCTTCAAAATGAAAAGGTTGACTTCCATCTCAAATTGGAGGAGCTTAAGCGATCATCGCAACTCAATGGATGCACTATTATGCCAAATGGTTGGACTGGTCAAAAGAAGGGTTAGACCCTTCTTTGTGTCTTGGCTAATTGTCCTGGGGGACAATGTTTATTAGATTTGTTGATGCATCCGCACATATTAAATCTTTGACATTATTATGTGAGTTGTTGGATGGGTTCTTCCGAGAGATAGGTCCACAAAACATTATCCAAGTCATATGGATAACACTGCTAATTACGTGGTCGTTGGCAAGTTGCTTATGTTGACGTATCCAACCTTGTTTTGGACTTGTGCCAAGCGTTGCATTGATTTCATTTTAGAGGATAAGGGCAAAATTGCTTATATCAAAGATATATTGAATCGGCTAGGAGCATCACAAAATTTATATATAATCATATATATGTGCTTAGCGTGATGAGACAAATTGCAAATAATAGGGAGTTGGTGTGTCCAACAAACACACATTTTGCCACTAGCTTAATTTCAATTCAATCTCTTCTGACTTATATATGGGAGGTGAAGAGAATGCTCCTTTCAAATGAATGGCATGCATTATTGTTTATCCCTAAACCGGAGGGGCAAGCAATATGCAAGCCAAAGTCATACGAAGAGAGTTTTTGGGCAGCCACGTAGGAAGTGTGTGCCATTAGTGAACCTTTGGTAAAGGTTCTTCGATTGGTTGATGGAGACAAGCCTGGAGTGGGCTACTTGTAAGAAGCCATAAATAGGGCAAAAGAATCCATCTATGCCTATTATGAGGGCAAGGGAGATAAGGGATGTAAAAAACGATATTTGATATGGAGGATAGTTGATGAACGATGGAACAATACACCCCATTGCCGCACCCATGCTAGAGGGATCTACCTCAATCTCGCATTCTCTTACTCGTGTTGTTTTAGATTTGATGCGGAGGTTATGGATGGATTCCTGGTGTGTTCAAAGGATGGTGCCAATTCCGCAAGAATGTGTAGAGATTTCTAAAGAAATGGAATATTTGGATTTGACATGGTTGTTCATGACGGGAAAAACAAAATGCCAAGTAAGCTTCATTTTGTTTCAAAATTCAATGTCACTCCTTCCTTTGTTTCAAATTTCAATGTTATTTGAATTTCTTATGTTTCTCTTATTTGTTGTAAATGCTTGGTGGACAAGTTGTGGCTCAAGATTACCCAATTTACAAAAACTTGGCATTCAAGTGCTTAGCTAAACATGTAGCTCATCAAGATGCCAGCACAAATGGTGTGTTTGAGAAAATAACACCAAGAAGCAAAATAGGATAAAAAAAATTAAATTAAATTTCAAATTCATTTGAAATTATAATTTTTTTATTTTATGCCCCATCACCCTTTAAATTATGAATTAATTTATAATTTATGATCCTCATTTCTATCACCTTAATGGCATAGTGTACATCTACTACAATCTTCAATTGTGGGTGAGGCATATTCATAAAACACCTAACATGGAGGCCATTTAGTTGGATGGATTGACACCATTCTTGCATGGAGGGTGGAGACTAAGAGGCCTGTCATGGACTCAACCCTTGATTGGTTAGATGAGGAGGTGGCAAGGGAGAGTGTGGTAGAGGAGGAGAATGTTCCAAAGCAAACCCATTTACAATAGGTGGCTATTGACACTAGGACTGCACCACCACCTTGACAGATACAAACACAAACACAAACATCGCGAGTTGGACATGGACCTAGCAATAGCATTAGCAGAGGACATCAAACTCTAGCTTTCCCTTCTAGAGGACGCCAAACTCCAGCCTCTTCGTCTCCTAGAGAACATCAAAGTCCACTACCATCCCTCGAGCCTTCTTCATCTAGAGAAAGAGCCATTACCCTTGCCCATAAAAGGGGCAAAGGGAATTTCTAGTTTATTTATTTGATTCAATGTACTATGTAGTATGTATATCATAGATGGCTCATGATGATGGGATACATTAATTATATTTTTTGATGATATTTTAAGATTGAGGAATCAGTACTTAGGACATGATTTAGTATTAATGTGTGGTGTATCACTAGAGATCATATACATCTTATTTATCAATTTTCTTTTCATATTTATCTGGCAATGTGTTTATTTGATATTGTTATTGCTTTAGATGCTTAAAAATTTGAAAGGATTGATTATTTTTGTCTTTATTGAAGTTTGTCGATAGTTTCCAATATTTTCCCCAATGTTGTCGAAGTTGTTTTATAGATGCTCGATATTTTCACCAACACAATGTTTGCACCATTGATATTAATATTAGGCCCTTATTAATAATAGTAGGTATATTAATTTTACTATTTTAATAATAGTAAAAATGTTGGATGAAAGTCAATTCTCGCTAGCTCATTCGGTTAAGGTGTGGGTCTCGTCAGCACGGCGACCCAAGTTCAATTCCCCTTAGGGGTGAGCTAGTTGGGAGGAGACACCCAAAAATCCAGCCATCATAAGAGTTGGTGTGGCCCAGGCCGAGTGCGATCCCCGGGTGACTTTGACGGCTTAGATGCCACTAGGTTGCGATTCTTAACCAATGGTTCATTGCTACTGGCCCCGAGTGATGGGCAATCAAACAAACAAACAAAAAATGTTGGATGAAAACTTCACTTTATCTCATTTATACATATATATTGGCAACTCAATACGCATGCTGATGAGCTTTCCAGAAGAGGACAGGAGAAGGACATTTGATCAATGGAGTTAACAGGGGAAAATGCTGGGACTGTGGTGGCAACACTTCATTCCTTATTAGAATGACCTTGCTGCAAGTTTGTTCAATCTAAAAGATCAGAACCCAAATCTGAAGGTTTCTTTCAAGGCTGCTGAATGGTTTCGAGCAACAAGAAACAGTGCATTCCTCATTAGAATGACCTTGCTGCAAGTTTGCTCGATCTGAAAGACCAGAACCTGTTCTGAAATTTTCCTTTCTGGGCTGTTGATTGGTTTCCGTTTTGATAAATCTTTAATGCTACAGGATTTTAATATGATGACAACCTTTTCAAAAAGGAACTAGAGCTGAACACTGTGCTGATGGAACAGACATTAAGTGCTGGAACAGAGCTGCCAGCAACAGTACACTTCTTTTTGCATTATTTACCTTTTATCTGCGACAATATGAAGGAGTTGGACATGCTTCATTCCAAAATGAACTTGTATTTTCTTTAAAAGCTCATTTTCAGTCTCTTTGATAGTGCTGTGAAGATCTGAAAGTCTCAAAAGATACTTTTTCCTTTACTGCATTATGATTCTATGTAATCATAAATATTAAAAATGGCAGAAATCCATGGACTAATTCTTTTGGATGATAAGGCTGATACTCTCTTTTTCTTTTTCTATTTTGAAGAATCCTCCAACTTGATATTGCTGGCAGGGTGATGTTTGCTCATGCCTTTGAGCACTTTCAATATGTAACTAATTTTCTGCCTGAAATAATTTTTTTCTAAGGAAAAAGATCAGTAGGTATTAATGGTCAAGCATGTTTTAAGAGCATTAAAAGGACTTGTAAGTTGTAATAGACCAAACTCTACCATTTTTCCCTATTTAATGATTTTTTGTGGGTTAGGGTAATCAGTTATATTTTTTCATAGTTGGTTCAGGGTAATCCAATGCAAAATCCATGTTTCAGATTCAAAGTGAACAACAATTTCAGACTTTTATTGGAGTTCTTGATTGAAAAAGGGTATTGGAAGAGCAAACATCGAACTCCAATGTTATGACAACATCAATACATTATCTATTGAAATGACCACTTTTGTTATAAGTTATAACATGTTAGTGCCATACCATGACATTAGAGATAAATGTTAATAATTGTATTAGGTTTAGTTAGTTGGTAACTTTAACCATCTTAGGGTACTATATATGAAGTCAAGTAATATATGGTGAGATATGTGAGAGATCTGTAATGTATTTGATATACTTGGGTAGCCTTCCTTGGCTAACCCTGTGATCTATTGCTGCAGCATCATTAACAATATATGGCATTTATTATTCTCTCCAGAATAGTTGAATTTCATGTGCATATGCTGATATACAATCCTGTACACCTAAGAAAAATGCCCTTAAAATGCAATAGGCGAACAAAGTAGTTCTATGATCCAAGAAACAATTTGTAAACATTGTCAATGTTATGACAACATCAATACATTATCTATTGAAATGACCACTTTTGTTATAAGTTATAACATGTTAGTGCCATAACATGACATTAGAGATAAATGTTAATAATTGTATTAGGTTTAGTTAGTTGGCAACTTTACCCATCTTAGGGTACTATATATGAAGTCAAGTAATATATGGTGAGATATGTGAGAGATCTGTAATGTATTTGATATACTTGGGTAGCCTTCCTTGGCTAACCCTGTGATCTATTGCTGCAGCATCATTAACAATATATGGCATTTATTATTCTCTCCAGAATAGTTTAATTTCATGTGCATATGCTGATATACAATCCTGTACACCTAAGGAAAATGCCCTTAAAATGCAATAGGCCAACAAAGTAGTTCTATGATCCAAGAAACAATTTGTAAACATTGTTAAGGTAAGCTTTATCTATGACTGTTGTTCCAATCAGCTGGCAACACATGACACTAACAAAGCAGATTCTGCATGTGGAGGTCAGCCCAGTTTACTGCAACGTAGGTTGGCAAATGTTGGAACTAGACACACTTTCTTAATATAAGGCTAAGATATCTCTCTTCATTATTGCACTTCTTAAAATAGAAATTTTAATTACTGCACTTCTTAAAATAGAAATTTTGATTATTGGAGGAACTAAAACCTTCCTCACATGTACCTTGCTGCGGGTTTTCTGAGAAAACTTCAGATCTATTTCCATATATAATCCTCAGCATCCTTATGCACAATTTAGGATTTAAGGAGACCACGTAGTTCTGTAACCTTTATCAGGTATTTACTATTTAAATAACATGCAACAAATATTTCATTGTTTGCAGTCAAATGGACATTTTATCATTATGTACACAATGTAATATGTATCTATTATTATTATTATTCACATTTGTACCATGACAAGAGCCAAACTGCCAAACCCAAAATTCATTTCGACCAAACCGTAGGAGCAACCATCAGGTGAAGTTAATGAAATTACATGTAGAATACAGAGAAACTGGAGAACCTCTAAACTTGATCATCAATAGCCTAGGCTGTAATTTACCTTGGAGAAGGTGTTGATGCAAGGGAAATTCTACAGTTAGATGATATTGTACTCATTGTACTCATGAGAGCACCGATATTTGTGACCTTGCTCAACGGCGGAACCACTCAAGTGATTCCATAGATAAATACTTCAGAAATCCGGTAATGAGAGAGTTTAGTGCTAAAGCTCGAGGATGAAATGGTCTCTTGAACATGATAGTGTATACATATCATTACCCTGTGTACCACCTAACAAGCATTCAGGGAAGTTAAAGGGAGATGAGACTAATTTGACAATAAGATAGACAACCCTGGTGGCTAGAAGAAGGATGATGTTGTTTTACGCTTTTAACAGACCCAAACCCATGGTGTGTATATACTATTATATTAATACTACCAGCATAGATCCATCTTAAACCCGGATCGATCAAGCATCGAGAGGGATCCAATTTCTTGAGGTGTAAATTTTTTTTAATCTTAAACAAAAGAAATTTGATTTATCTCTTGCTCAATAGATCCATGTTTATGTTTTAATTTTTTATTTTGGACATGAATTTTTTTAATTACTTATCATAATATTTTTATTTTATGAGCCGACATGGATTTTTTTAATTACTTTTCATAATTTTTTATTTTATGAGCCAACATGAATTATTTTAATTATGGTAACGTTACATTACGTTACAACATCTCCCCCATACTGGGCCGTAGAGCACCTCACTCCTCTCGGTGCAATTACTGTATCATGTTGAACACTGGTAATGTAAAAGGAGCAGGCTGTGAATTGTCAGAATAGATTAGCAAATTGTTTTCATAGCATCGCCCTCAATATTATCTCTGCTGAGGCCCGATACTTACATTCCCAGGAAAATAACTAATGCAAGGTATTCTATTCAATGTTTCTTTCATCTTATTTATATTTAATAAGATGCCATAACTTCTTAGCAGTTCCTGTCTATAAAAAACAAAAACGATTGGCAGCAATGCAAGAATATATCACGCGTTTTAGACTCAAGCCAGTATACAAGAAAAGATAATTGCCAGGTACTCTATTGCAAGAAGTTGAAGAGTGGAAAGTATTCTACCTTTTTTCAAGATCCTTTAGAGAGAATTTATTGCCCAACTCTTTTAGTGAATCATCCAGCACAGTAGAATCTTTACTTTTCGTGTCGCTCTGTAAAATAATGCAACATATATAACAGCATATATGGGTATAACTTAAAATATGAAAAACATTTATCGTGAATCGTGATTCATTCCTCTCATATGTTTTCATTTCTTATCCATCTATGTATCCACATGCTAAATGATTCTTGTTTATTCAAAGCTGCAAGTATAGACTTCACAAAACACTTACCTCCAAGTATGCAAATAACATCTCAAGTAGCTTCTTAGTCCTGTCTAAGCCACCAGAATATTCAGGCAGACCATCCGAAGAGTGAGCCTTCTGAAAAGGCAGATTTCCTTCGGCGGAGGATGACAATTCACTTGAGTTGTTAAAAAAATTAAACCCTCCACCTTCCAAGAGCATCTTACTTGATTGTGGGATTAATTCACAAGTTTCTTTGAACCCATTTAAGTCATCCTGGTGCAAAAGGCTACTTTCTATAAACTCCCAACCTTTCCAGTCCAAAGGTGCAATATCCACCTACATTGATCATAGAGCAAACAAAAATAGAATTAGTATATTGAAAGACAATTGCAGCAAGAGCATGAAAGTTAAAGATGGTAAAACAATCCATATGTAAGATTGATGCAGCATATACTATAATCATTCTACCCTTCTATAAAGATAAACCTAGCAAGGTCACAGATAACAAAAGGTTGAAACGATTATTATGCCTGATCATTTTGAGTAATGTGGAAAGGTGGACAAGGTGCCAGCACTGCATCTGACAGTCTTGAAGCCTGCAGATTAATATCCATTTGAGCCCCAGACGCATGGGTAACTTTTGTCTGAAGTGATTTTTGCTGCATAAAGAATGGATGTGTTTCTCTACCAGCAGAAAGACGAGCATTTTCCTGAAACAGAAATGCAAACGATTAATTGATGAAGCATCTCAGAAAATTATCTTAGAAACTTCAAAAAATGAATCAAGACCAGTTAGGTCCATGAAAGTGACAAGACTGGACAACATTAAATAAGAAGAAAGCAAATTAGGGTTCCTTGGACCCCCATCTCATACTTAATAATCTATTTAAAATATACTAGATATGGTGATTCCCCTGATAATTTTCAGAATACATATATTTTGGGTTAATCAGACACGACAACTATCAGTTCGTGACCAAATAAGTACATATATATACAAAGATGTAATATAATATGCCAAGTCAAAGCTGTAAAAGAAAAGGTAATATATGTGAATTCTAAACAGGAGTATGCACACATATTTGTCTAATATGTGATATTGATCTAATATGTCATATGATAGAGAATAAGTCTACACGGCATGCATCATAATGGCAATATGAAATAATCACTGCAATGTCCAAAATGGGGGTGTTACAACCCTAGCAAAAGCCAACAAGATTCTAGTAATTGAAGTTCACATGGAGGACTAGGCCTCACATGGTAGCAGACGCATGACACACATTTGGCAGCCACAAACCAGCGCCTGATCAACACTTAGGGAGACTTCAAGGATGTCCTCTGCAAGAGATTCTATTGACTAACACTTAAGGAGGCATTAAGGATGTCGTCCATAAGAGATTCTAACCACTAGGATATAATAATTCTATGTTAGAAAAGTTATTATAGTATCAACAAACACAGGGGTAGTCCACCCAACAACTTATTGACATCTTCAACAAAATGCCCATGAAACTTGAGGTAAAAGCCTCAAAAGACATTATCCACATTAAATTAATTTCAGAGTTATTGTTGCATTTAAGGAAATACCTGGAACTATTCTCCATTAGATCGTTGGAGGATGCCTTCAAGCTTGCATCCAAAATAGAGGCTAAGCTACCTAAACCAATCCTGTAAGTGAGAAGATGTTAGTTTCCTCTTCTCAACTCCTACCACTCCAAAGGTTCAACCCAATAGCAATAGACAAAACTTGAGGTTTCCTAGCACATCACCTACTACTTGGACAAAAGAAAAGGAAGCGGTGCTCCTACCACAAAAGGTATGGCATTCTAACAATAAGAAGGCTCTCTAATCCCAAGGGGTAATCTCAACCGATTATCGCCAATGTTGTAAAGCATGT
The DNA here is from genome assembly GCA_027924585.1 of Larix kaempferi. NCBI lineage: Eukaryota > Viridiplantae > Streptophyta > Pinopsida > Pinales > Pinaceae > Larix > Larix kaempferi. The sequence goes on along the minus strand of BSBM01001483.1, from coordinate 4,019,101 downwards.
GTATTTCCACGCTAGCAGGGGCCTGATTATAATCCACTTGGGTGAGGTCTACTAGTCTTGCTGAGTGATGTCATCCGTAAATCTAGGGAAGGATCCCTTAGATTTCCCCATGAGGTTTTGTTCAAAAAAAAGTAGAAGACTTTCCAAGCCAAGATTGCTAATAAAGCACAAACCCTTCTCGTCAAACAACAATTAATCCTTTGAAGACACGAAGGCAAAAATCATCAAACCCACCTCTACAACTCCACATTTAGTGCTAATGACCACAAATTACAAAAACAATGATGAACAAGATTCGTTCACTCAAAACTACCAAATCAAAGATCAATTAGCTTCCATCATTATGCATAATGGCAAACAAAGGTATGTAGTATTCCAACAGTTGGAGGTGGACATAAAGTTGCTAACAACACCTCATTCTAAGCCATATCAGATTGGATGGGTCAAGTAGTTTGGGCAACCTACCTTCATCACTCAAAAGTGCTCCATCACCTTTGCCATTGGACATACTAACACCAAATTTGCCTACATAAGTCTGACGGCTACAGCCCTGAAGCATATCTTCAAGGATATAATTTAAGATGAGCTCAATGTTTTAAAGTCCATCATTTGACATCGATGGTTCATGAGAACCTTAGCCATATGGGTACTTTTTTGCAAAGTTTTGGCCCTGTTACCCCTCAATTTGCACAAGGGTAATGCAAGGATTGAAGACAATGATGTGCCAAAGATTTGTTCTTGCAAGGCTTCTGCAAACCAAATTTTTAAAGTCTTCTGTCATTGTTAAGTCTAGTCATCCATGGTTATAATGTAAACTGTTCTAAAAAGTGAGACACTTGTAATTGTTTATAAAGGGCCAAAATGTAATGTAAATAAGCCCAGCTATGACAGTTGTACTTGGCAAGTGTCTCATGAGTGTTCCTTTTACCTTGAAAGTGTTATCCTTAGCAGACTAGCCCTTTCAAGGTTTTTTCACTCGATTAAAATCCTCCAAAGCCGTGAGCTAGTCCTTGTACAACTAACTAGTCTTGGAGCTTCCTTAGCCCTTGATCTATTTCATCTCACTTTCGGTCACCATGGACATGTGCAAGTCAATCCTAGTTGGTCTAAACACTTGTAGGAGTCCCACTTTCACTTGGTCTTGAAAAGTAAGGTGAGATGGTGGTTAAAACACAAGTCGAATGGTTAGGCATTCCTTTCCCTAGCTTAAATCTTGGGTTTTATGTTCTAATTCTGAATTACCTTTTAAAACCCATTTCTGTTTTCTCATGTTAGACCCTCACCATATTTTTATGCAATCTCACCTATACCCATGCATACCACCTAGACACCCTCAGACCCTAGCACCCTCATGTTTGGTCAATTGAGATGACATCCGGTGCCCCCCTAAAGGCTTGCCTACCCTCAAAACCCAAAGCGCCCACCTCTAAAGGTAAGTCATACCCTCCTCTAGTCCTCCTAAGCCCACATATGTGTCATCCCATCACTCCAAGCAAATAGTTGAGCATTTGGTACATCGTTTGGCTTGGTTTGAGGAGATTGTTGCTTCTTCTAACCTACTTGGGCCTCACACGTGCCATCCCCCTACTAGAAGATTCATTTCTTAGCATGTTATCCCTCTTTTGGCCTCTTTTAACCAAATATTACCCTTCTTTTGAGCTATACATCCCTCCTTTTCCTGCGTTTATCCTAGGTGCCTCTCTCTTTTTGACTTGGCTAGTGTTTGTTACAACCACCTTCCATATTAATATATTATACTAATTTTTGACCTAGACAAGAGGAAGTCGAGTCATAAAAATATTTTTTAATGAAGAGTTACTTGAGTCTCAACTCCTATAAAAGGAGACTACCTCTCTCATTTTCATTGTTATTGATTGGTTTGGAGAGCTTTTGTTGAACATCAATCTCAAGGCTTTGGAAGAAAATTTCTCGGTATCCACTAGTGTGTGTGTGTGGATTATTTCTTGCTCCATGCTTCATGTTGGAGGTACTTCTCAGTTCTCACTTTTAGGATGAGTTTAGAACTATAGCATCACTTTAAAGTTTAACCTCCCTCAATGTAAAACATGATTGTACTTTCATTGTTGACAAGCTCTTCCACTGATCTACAAATGAGCTAAAGCTTCCCGAAAATCTCAAAACTCTTTCAAGCAAAAGTTCCTCCAATTTTATGATTTGATTCTCCTTTTAGAACTCATAATGTTTCTCCATCATATGCCCTAACACTCAATGATGAAGCAAGAATTTTGAATTCAGGTCTACATCTCTGCCTTACACACAGCAACAATTACCTTGCAAGTTTATAAGCTCAACTACAAGTCTGAATCTGCATTGTAAACAACAAAAACAAGTAGAAAGACACAAGAGGAAAGGCTCACATACTTCTCTAAAGAGTGAAAATTACAAATATGTTGCATTCTACACATATATAACTTCAAAGTTCTATCTGTGAGCTAGACTCAACAGATTGTATGCATAACAAAGCTGTACCATTTAGGACATAACTTCATCTACAGGCACTTTCATATACTACATGCAACTATCTTCCACATGAACAATTGCATGACTGGCACTTTCAACTTATAACAATATTATAATATTATTAAAAGCATAACATATTAGCAGATTTAGCAAATTTTTTCCCTATGTTAGATGCTAGCATGGTAATGATGATATGGCAATACTAACTGTTAATGTTGAAAGGGAAACCATCATACAAATAGGCATTAATTTCTAATACATATATCAATGAAAACCAACTTGATCAAGTCCACTAGGTTAGCCAGTTGCTTCCAATGTTCTTTGGCATTTGGCTAGTTGCATGTCGGCAAGTGCCCAGTTCAAATCCCCTTGGGCGAGGCACACTAATTTATGCCAACGGGTTTACTAGTTCTTACCCCCATATTGCATGGGTGTGCACATGAGGTTTTCTGGCCTATTCTGAGGACAGAGACAGCAGTTCTGGACACAATTTAGGGACTGTCCCACCTTCTCAACAGCAGCAAACAGTTATAAACCAGCAATTATGAGCAGACCTATGGACAGAAGCAGCAATGTCTGCATGTATTCTGAGCATTGCATGAAGTTCTCTTCCTGTAGCAGCAGCCCTGAAGGGGTTCTTCCTGTGGGTAAAAGACAGCTGACAAATTGAGGATCGTTCCACTGCTTGTCCACCATGAATTTGGTACTGTTTAGTGTAAAATCTTCAAAAGAATAGGTGCCATACTTTAGCCCTAGTTCAGAGTCTCCATAAGCAACACTGGGTAGATTTTGAAGACTGTTTTGACCAGCATTCTGGCCACTATTTTCACGGTAATTACCAACACATGCAAAATTATTTCCTGGTCTACCATCTTTTGGGCTGTTTTGATGCATTTCTGACAGCAGTAAAGCAGTGCTTACTTGCTATTACGGACACAAACCTACAGAAACCTCGTGATGAATGCATGGATAAGTTGCCTTGAAGATACATGGAAATCAGTCATTTCAAAGTGTTGTTGAGGAGGCTTTGAATAAAGTCAATTGGCAGAAACTCAGGAATCCTCTTGCTACCTCTCCATATTATCATAACAGGAAGCATTACTACCTGCCAATAAGTGAGACGTTTAGTGCTGTCGCATATTGATGTTCATGGGGACAGATAACAGAAATCAGGTCGTTGAATTATCATCTATGCCTGAGAAGACCCTGAACTCAATTGTGTAATATGGTGAATATCAGAACTGTGTGCAAGCATCGTGGTTTGGTAACTATGATATCCATTCTGCTCGGACATTCTAAGAGAGCTGATTACCTTGCACAAAAATATGTTCTTAGATGGAAAACCAGGCTTGTAAGGTGTCTGTTACCGATGAGTTCTCACATTTAACAGAGTTTTTAACATCTTGGGTGCCTCAGTTAGTTTTTAGTGTTAGTTTTTAGTGCATGTTCCCAGTCTATAAGAACAGAAATGTGTGGCTTAAATTAGTGAGCTGTGTGGTCAGACTTCGGCAAGGCAGTCCTCAACTCACTAATCAATTTGCTCCCTGCAGTACAATCTACAGGTGAAAGTGCTGACTTGCTTGAGTTACTCTTCAAGATGGCAGAGTCTGAAGATGCACGACTGTATTTGACAGTAAAGGTATTATACAATATCCCACAACAGAAATGACCATTTGTGGGGAACCTCCAGCAATTAAATGATGAAAATGCACGATATATCAGAAATAGCAGAACACAAAAGAGATTTATTGATCGCAGGCCACTTCGAGGGGGCAACCTCCTTTGAGCAAGCTCAATACAAATAACTTGTGGATGCCTTCATTGGCCTCAACACGTACTTATATACTAAGTCCAAGCTAAACAACTATTACTCCCCATGAATGTGGGATAATACAATATACCCACGTGACGACTTACAAAGCATATGCGTCCAACAACAATATACTAATAATGTGGGATAATACAATATACTCACGGGACGACTTACAAAGCATATGCGTCCAACAACAATATACTAACAAAGTAAAGAGAAGGGTTGACACGGGTTCCTAACATCCCCCCCCCCTTAGAAAAAGCTTTGTCCTCAAAGCTTTAGATGTGGAAATTGTTACTGAATCTGAAGGAGTGGTTCCCATGTAGCATCCTCTGGTTGCATTCTGTGCCAATGAATTAATACCTCTATGATGGATCAAGAGCGAAGCTGAAGAGTGCACCTATTGAGGATGGCCTCCGGCAGCAAAATGATGGATCCTTCATTATCCAGTTCTAGTAAAACAGTTTGTGCTCTGATGTTGGTGCCAAGAACTTTCTTTAGACAAGAGACATGAAATACTGGATGAATGCGAGAAGGAGGAGGAAGTTCCAATTTATAAGCAACAGACCCAATCTTCTGAAGAACCTTATATGGCCCATAGAACTTTGGAGCAAGGTTATGATGCCCTTTGAGTTTCACGGAGGATTGCCTGTAAGGTTGTAGACGAAGAAAAACCATATCACCTGCTTGAAAAGTGGACTCAGAACGGTGTTGATCGGCTTGTTGTTTCATTCAATTTCTTGCCATGTGAAGATTGTCCTCCAAAATGCGAAGAATTTGATCACAGGTTCGAAGAACCGTGTCACCTGCCTAAACTGGTGAACTGTTGGGGGTGTATGGAAGAAGCACTCTCGGTGCTTGACCATACACTGCTTCATATGGATTCATTTTAGATGCAGAGTGTGGTAGGAGGTATTGTACCACCATTCAGAGAGAGAGAGCCACTTTTCCCACTAATGTTGTTCGAAGATGATGCAATGAAGATAAGTTTCCAAACATTTGTTGATAACTTCAGTCTTGTTGAGTATGTGTTATATTCTTTGCATGTATGTGAAGGGGAGAGTGCGCCTGTCAGCGGCGCAGGTGATGATCCCTTTGGAGATCGCATGCAATTTTTGGGAATTTTTCTAAAAATATGTAATTTAATCCCGATTAAGGGATTGGGGTCTATTGACTAATCCGGGTTAACGGATTAGGGTTTTGGATGTTGTAGAATATCTATATTGTATTGTGAGTGATTCATAATGAGATGATGAGAAAAATAGGAGTGGTGGCTCCAAGGTTTGTTGGTTTTCCCGATTAAGGGTTTCCAGGGAAAATCTCTATGTACTATGTGTGAATGTTGTGGTGTAATCTCTGTTTTGCTTAAAAGAATATGTATGCTTTGCTTCTCTACACAGGTTTAAAACTTACAAGTCTGACCATCTGTTTGTGGGTGATACCCTGAACTCATCTTCAGTTTGGTGCCAGTGTAGCGAAATAGTTTTGTCCAAAAATGACTAGTGAAAGTTGCATCGCGATCTGAGACAATGGAAGAAGGGATTCCATGAAAACGGAAGATCTAGTCCAAAAATATTTGTGCGATTGAGGAGGCGGTATAGGGATGGTTGAGGGCACAAAAATGACTATATTTGGAGAGGCGATCAACCACAACCAAAATCATTGTCTTCCCTCCAGATTTAGTGATCCCTTCAATGAAATCCATCGATATATCTGTCCAAATCCAGGTAGGGATGGGCAAGGGTTTAAGCAATCCCGGAAGGAGTGTCGTTTCTCCCTTATTGCGCTAGCAGGTATCACATTCAACCACCATCTGTTGAATTGTCCTTTTCATTTCCTTCCAAAAGAAGTTACGTTGTGCCCGCTCATATGTTTTGAGGAACCCAGAGTGCCCTACCGATGGCGAAGCATAGAGTTTATAGAAGACAGCTTGTTGAAGATCTGTGCTCTGGGGAAGCAACAGACAACCCTTGTATCTCAAGGAAGGACCATTCCAAGAGTAATGCGGGATAACAAAAGGGTTGTTGGTCAGTCGTTGGATGATTTGAGATAATGAGGAGTCATTGACATAGCCCTGTTGAACAGATTGCAACAAATTTGGAACAAGCATAGAAATAGTTGAAAGAGAAACTTGGTCATTAAATGTGCAAGAAAGAGCATCCGCCACAAGATTGTCCTTACCCTTCTAGTAAGTGATCTCATAGTCATAACCCATGAATTTGCTAACCTATTTCTGTTGTGCTAGGGAGGAGACCCGTTGATCCAGGAAATATTTCAAACTCTGGTGATCAGTTTTGATGCAGAAATGATTCCCTAATAGGTATGGCCGCCACTTCTGTACTACATGCAAAATAGCCATCATTTCCTTCTCATATGTGGAGGCGACTAAATTCTTACCGGAAAGGGCTTTGCTGGTGAATGCAATGGGATGTTCATCTTGAAGGAGAACAACACCAAGTCCATCATCGCAAGCATCACTCTCAATAGTGAAGGGCTTGGAAAAATTGGGCATAACTAGAACAGGTGTAGTACACATAGCTTGTTTCAGTTTGTAGATCCAAAGGAGTAGTGGAGACTAGTGATGGTTGCATCTGAATGGAATGGAGCTAAGCGATGATGTCATGTGAATTCTTCTTAAGGAGTTTTTCCATACGATGTGAATTGATGATGTTGAGAGACCCCGGTTGTAAACCCTTCAATGTGTTTTTGTCCATTGACTGAAAACTACATCCAAAGTTCAGCAAAATCCCATAAGATGGGGCCAAATGTGCGTAACCATTGAGCGCCCAAAACCACATCACATCCGCTTAACGGAAAGGCAAACATGTCAAAGCGCAGGTTATAATCTCCAATAGAGATACGCACATTGCGACACTTTCCCTTGCAAGGTAAGGTGCCCCCATTGGCAATCATGACTTCAAAGCTGGAGCAAGGATGGAGAAAACAATCAGCTCGTTTGGCAATCTGAAGGTCAATGAAGTTACGAGTGCTACCAGAATCAATGAGTATTGTAAGAGGGAGCTTCTAGAAGTAACCCTTGACCCGCATTGTTTGTGTGGTGGTGACTCCGACTAAAGCATGGAGAAATATCTATGTGTAGTCGTCCTGAAAAGGAGGGCCAACAAACGACTGTTGAATGTCGACCTAATCATCTACTGTATCCTGAGCTTCTTCACCAATTTAAGTTGCAAGCGGAGAATCCACATCCAAGAGATAGAGCTTTTGCTCAACACATCTATGGCACTGAGTGAATTTCTCATCACAATTATAACAAAGACCTTGTTCTCTACATGCACGCATCTTTGCTTCAGACAAATGCTTGATAGGAGTTGCTCTAGGAGCTTGAGTGATGGGAGGTCGTTGGAAAACCATATTTCTAAATGGAACAAAAGTGGATTTGGAGCGTTGTTGGGTTGTGATCTTGTACTCCGCCAACTTAGCCAACCTTAGGGCTTCCATCATTGTGCTGGGACAGAACATTTTAACCTCAGGTTGGATTGCATCCTTCAGACCACTGACAAAACAACTCATGTAGAATTCATCAGGCAATCATTCTGTGTGATTGGTCAGTTTCTCAAATTCTGTCTGATACACTCTCGCAGTGCCAGTTTGGCGAAGTTTAGTGAGTGCTCTTGTGAAGTCATCAAAAGCACAAGGACTAAATTGTTGCAAAAGGAGTTGGCAAAAATCTATCCATTTTGGCTCTTCATGAGCCTTGATGTACCAACGGTACCATTGAAGGGCTTCATGTTCCAAATGAAAGGATGCAAGTGGAACTTTGTTGACATCAAAAGTATTATGCAGACTGAAATATTATTCTGCCCAGTATATCCATCCAGTCGAATGATCACCATTGAAGCGAGGAAAATCAAGCTTCAACCCACGAAAATTGCTGGAAGAAGAGAACCCAGTGTCTACAAAAGACTCTGGCTGTCGTCTGTTATTCATGGTTGAATGTTGAAGATGGAGGCCGAGAATTTTTTCATCCAGATCTTGGAGTTTGGCCTTGAGGGTTGCAAGTTCCTCCTCCATGTTTTTTGCTCCTGCGTGGGTGACAACCATAACCAGGATTTTTTATTTTTATTTTTTTAAGGGGAGGACAGGTAGAAAAACAAAAACAAAAACTTCTTTAGTAAAGGAAATTTTGGATTTGGGAAAAACTCTGATGGGTAATTGGGGTTTGACTAGGTTTTAGACACTTTCTAATGGACAGGGAAGCAGAAAATGGGGATTTCAAAAGCGGGATGAAAGAATGGAAAAATTTCTCCAAGAGGGACAAAACAGCAGAAATAGGAAATGAACACTGTGGCAAAATTTGAAGGCGATTGGGTCAAAATCGAAGAAGTTATAACAAACCCTAAAAATAGACAGATGTGGGATTTCTGGCTTCGGGAAGTGGAATTTGGGATAGGGTCCTCGGGAAGGAAATATGCAAAATGGAAGTGCAGGGGTTCCAGTGAATTTTCAAGGGAAACGGAGCTAAAGCAAAGAAGATATGGCAAAAAAACAGAAATTTGTACTCTCTTTTCGAAATTGATCTACAACAGCTCGGAATTGATCTGCAACGGCTCTGGACAGATGTAATCTACTATTTATCAACTGGCAATAGATATGGACCCCGGGTATGCTCGGCTTCGTAAAGGTTCAGGGGATTCACTCGACTACCAATGTTGTCCAACGGCTTGCGTATTGGGGCAGTACCCCTCACTCCACGGCTCAGGTAAAACTTATAACCGCCTTGCCACAAACGACAGCTCTTGGTTTACCTCACGGATGGGAACTAGTCAATCAAGTAGGGGTCGTTGCTCTTTTCGCTGGCAAGTCTTCTCAATGGGTCAGCTACTTCAGGGTTCTTGAGGTACTCCTCACAATGAGTTTTAGGGTTATGCCCAGGTACTTCCCATGGTTAAGCGGATAGGGATTATTCCCGAATCCGAACCTGCAATTGACAAAAACAATACAGATGCAAAGAAAAAGAACTACTGCAATAATCACAGTGCTTGGAAGCCACTGCGAAAAAAAGAAGAAAAAAATTGCAGAAATTCCACCCAGCGAGCCCAAGAAAGTGCTCTAATACCAAATGTGGGGAACCTCCAGCAATTAAATGATGAAAATGCACGATATATCAGAAATAGCAGAACACGGAAGGGATTTATTGATCACAGGCCACTTCAAGGGGGCAACCTCCTTTGAGCAAGCTCAATACAAATAGCTCGTGGATAATACATACTTATATACTAAGTCTAAGCTAAACAACTATTACTCCCCCATGAATGTGGGATAGTACAATATACTCACGGGACGACTTACAAAGCATATGCGTCCAACAACAATATACTAACAATGTGGGATAATGAAATATACTCACGCAACGACTTACAAAGTTACAAAGCATATGCGTCCAACAACAATATACTAACAAATTAAAGATAAGGGTTGACACAGGTTCCTAACACCATTTCATTTTTTTTTTGTTTTTTTCATGATCTACTACGAAGAAATGCAAGAAAGTTGACTATCTGGACTCATATAATTCATCAATCAAAGGGAACAAATTGGCATAGAGATTTCATTGTCAAGGCAAGTGCATATGCGACAGCAGCTCTTTGGACATCTGAGACGACGCAATATTCATGATGTAATGAATGGGAAAGAACACAAGTTACTCAAGCAGAGATATATGGACCCAATTTTAAAAAGTCCTTTCCAAGCAGGAAGCAGAACTCAATCAATTTTTTTGATTGGTTATTCCATGCAGCGATTGGTGAGTGTTGAGTATGTTATGAAAAGCAAACAACTGTTCAAGTGTAAGATCCGTTGCACGTGGCTCTATGCCCTATCTCATGAAAGCACTAGCCATGTAATGTTTATTTTGTGGGCTTTTCGTTTACTTTGGTTTTAGCATTTGGCATATGTGGCTCGTTGGCACATACATTAAGGAAATAAAGTGGATCTAACCACTTTTAAAACGTTAAAGGTTGGTTAAGTGTTTAATATTACTTATTCCAAGCCTAGATAAAATATTTCCTAATGATTTTTGGATTTATTTGCTCCTAGATTCTCTACCTATGTATTTCTCCACCCCCGTGTGGTCTCCCGTACTCGGAGTTGAGGGTTTTCCATGTCTCGACATAGATTTCCCCTCTCTTCTCTTCTTTGCTTTACTTTCTTTTCTGCAAATTTCCTTTTATAGGAGACCTTTTGGTAGTCCTGCTTTGTACAGCATAATTGTATTCAGCATTCCCATTGACCTACTTTTGTGGTCATTAGTTGGACATTAATAAAATTATCTCATCTTATCTTTCTGAAAATTACTTTTACAGCTCACTGAATAAAATATACTACTGAAAAAATTTTAACAGAAATCTAAATAGCAAAAGCGATTTCAATGAATATGGATCTACAAAAGAAAATAACACACACAGAATTTCTTCCCTTGAAATTAACGTTTCATTCACAATATATTCCAAGCTTACAAGGGCTCTCTTACTAGGAAAATGGCCAGAGAAAATACAACAATCAAACCTGGCAAAATGCGCTTCTTCCAACTTGCAAATCTGCCCAACAAAACCCCAGTGCTCTCTACTATGTCGTATGGCTTGTATGACGTTGCTATGTGACTCGTATGAACAATACGGTCGTATTTGCAACTACAAGTCTACCCGCAAAGACGCGCCAAAATAGTAGCGCACATCTCTGTCTACATTGCCATGCCCCGCAAACTGATATACCTGCATCTTTGTCGGTATGATCCTCTGTACGACTTCCATACGAACTATACAGACGACAATTTACTTGGACCTCTTCCTACTTGGTAGAGTCCCTTCTCTCCCTTGCAAATATGGAAAGTACAAAATCCTTCTTCTCTCCAACTCAATGCTTGAGTTTGTCTTTTCTTGGTGTAGTGTCTTCTACTCTCACCTTGGCTGCCTTTTATACTAATGGGATGAACCAAAACCCTAACTTCAATGGCTGAGATTAGATCTCACTCACTTGAGATCAATGGTTGAGATTCATTTAATTAACTCAATCACTAATGCCAAATGCTTAGGCATTTCTCCAAATTAACCCCAATTACTCTAAAAAGACATTCACTTTAATAATCAGTTTAATAAAGTGAATTTCCTAGGTTCTTAAAAGGTATTAATGACGATTTCCATAACTAAGACACTAACTCATGGAAATACTTGTTAGAGCTACAAACATGGACATTAAAGAGGTCATTTTACCTTCTGATAAGTTGTTTAGCGCTATTTTGAGAGCCTCGTGGGGAGATTCATTGGAGGCTTGGCATATTTTCTTCTTATACTAACCACTCTCATCATTTTTAGGAATTGGTAGGTTTATTATTTTCCTAAGTTTGTTAAGAGCACAAAAGGTGGTCATTTTACCTTCTGATAAGTTAGATAGCGTTATTTTGAGAACCTCATGGGGAGATCATTGGAGGCTTGGCATTTTTTCTTCTTATGCTAACCACTCTCATCATTTTTAGGAATTGGTAGGTTTATTATTTTCCTAAGTTTGTTAAGAGCACAAAAGGTGGTCCCTATGTATCTTTTAACATTGTATTTGTGGCACTGACCATTTTAATATAAAGTTTGCTAGAGTTAGTTAGAATGTAGTGCGGTTTTCGAATATTTTACCCCACCCTAGGCTAGATCTTATGGATTTAAGACTATTTATTGTAAGAGATTGAGGAGCTTAAAGCAATATAAGGCTTTGCTCTCTCCCTCATTCAGCATGGTTGGATTTTGTGAGTTCTTCTCTCTTTTGGAACCTAATTGACATATCTTTTCATGGAGCATTTTGATGTGTGAAAAGATTTTCTTCTCTTGGGTTTCTTGATGGCTGAATATTGAAGTAACATGCAACCTTTTATCATTGTAAGGTTTATGCTCCTAGTTCACTAAAAGTGTAAATTTGCTCAAGTGGAATAACTTTCTCGTTTTGGGGTTTAGCTTTGTTGTTTGTTTGTGGTTTCGCTATCGTAGGAACGGCTAGAAATCAAGTTGCACAAGTTAGAGTACAAGCTAAGACGTAGGTAGGAGGTGTGTGCCATAGAAGCCATCCTCCCTAGGTGAAACTTTGCATGAAGCTTGAATAGTTTTGGGATAGGAACTTGTCTTGCTTTATAAAGGTTCCAATCAAACATATACAAACGAGGCCTTTGAGCAGATTATACTCAGACTCCATTTAGCCCCCTTGGATTGGCATCTTCAGGGTCCTCCCATCACCTTTACTACAAAGAAAGACCTCAAGTTTTGCTATGGCTAACTCTACAAATCACCTTGTTGTTAAAATGAAACTTACTTTATTTAATGGTCCATTAGATATTCGACTTAGGCATTAATAAAGTCACTTTATGACTTTGGTTTTCTTTTATGTTTTTATGCTTAAGTTGTTTTATTTGGTTTTATCGATCTATCCCACATTCACAAAGTGGATTGACTAGACCTTATTGTAACCTATAGAAGAAAGCTTTCACTTTCTCATTATCACACAATATATTCGAATAGCTCTTTCAAGCTATTTCTTGGTTTCCTTATGTGCTCGATTTCCATTATATGGTATCGGAGCTCGATTAGAGCCTTGGAGATGTGGAGAACATGAAGACCTACGGACCGGTGCCGACAGTGACGGATCAAGGGATTGCTAGTGTTATCACTCAGATTTTCCTCCCGACTGTGAAAAGGAATCTCCAGGTAACTTCAAACCAACCTTTAGACTGAAAGCTGGCCCTTTCAGGCAAAGAAGGCTCTCTCTACAGAGTAACTGCTCAAGGTCACTACAGCAGCAATCTATCTTCTTTGGTACAATGGCCAGAATCTTCAGATATAAGGATAGGGTTTATAGTGTGGTTGGTAGGGTTGGAGAAGAGACAATTGGGCAAGGAGCTAGTTTCAGATATATCAATCACATAACCTCCAAGACTAGTTAATATGAAAATGTGCACTCAAAGGCAAGATATATCATATACGGCATCAGGCTAGACATTTAAAATGTTGTAGTATGGTGGTGGAATAAGAAAGGTAATATGATCAGAGCATAGCATTTAGCCAAAACTGAATTTTGCAACCACTTTCAAACTGAGAATGAAAATCAAATGAATGTAAGAATATAGAGCATCATATGATGCATTCCATACACATTCAAAATAGAAGAACAACATAGCATCAATGCTTGACTGCCAACAAAACAGAGCATTACTGAAAATGAATTCTGCACTCACATATTTTCCATTTAAACATGAAGAAAACATTTAAAGAAAGAGACTGAGTAAGAAAACAAAATACACAGAGAAAACAGACTGCAAGGCACCATAACATGAATCTTTGAGGAAAATGCTCAAGTACTTTGGATTGAAGTTTCTATTGATATCGAAAGGTTACATCTAAACAATGGTCCTTTCCTCCAAAACGTGAACCCTTTACAAGTCTTCCTTATCATCATATATAGAAAAAGGCTACATCATCAAGTTACATGAAATTAGGAGCTCGAAACCTCCTTATGCCAGAAATAGAATCAGTTTCAAAAAGAAATGACACTTGTAAAGTTGTTACTAATTTCTAGCAACAAAATGCAAACAGTAAATCAAAGTAACTTGAATCTGGGAATTGTTGCTTTGATGTCTTGAATAGTTGAAAGGTTGTTGAGACCATCTCCTTGAAAAGCTCGATCTGTTTTGTGCCTTGTCATCTGGTTGCCACATCTGTCCTTTGCTGCTAGGGGATGTTGGATTTGATCCTTGATGATAATCCTTCTTTTAACTGCTTGAAAATTCGAAAATGCCCTTGATGATTTCACTTATCCAATGGGCCACCTACCCATTAGGAATGCCAAAATTTGATGAATTAAATGAACTCGCGCAAGCTATGGACTTTCATAGCGACCTTAGTTCATTTTATTGACTTGGAGCTGCAAAACAGTCTCTTCAGCAAGACTGTAGCATTTTCTCCTGTTTTAACACTGGGGTCGCTGCAAAACTGCTGGGGACTATGTAAAAGCGTAAAAAATCTGCCCGAACTTCCTTTTTTTCAAAACTAATACCTGTTACTAGTGTTTAGGAGCCTTTCATTAGATTCTCATGGCAAACAAACAGCTCCATACCATGTAAATGTCTTGTAGAAGCCTAAGTGATGAAATGAGAAATTCCTCAGCCTTCACTTTTGCAAGGCATCTTAAAATGTAAACATCTTAACATGCCCAATCACTAGAGATATAGTGACTAAGGATTTCAGTAAATTATCCAGATTCAAGTACTTCACCAGATGCCTCTCCCTCTGAAGGTTGCAAATCGCCAACAAGAAGATTAAGTAAAGAAGACCTCCCTGCTCCGTGAAGCCCTTGCTCCAAATTGCCATTATCAACAGTACCCGAAGAGCTAAAATAATCGACATTTATATCTATATTCGCTAAAGGATCTGCGCCTGAAATGAATGTGGGTATTCTAACTAATCCATGTGAAATCAAATTGGCATCATGGTCGGCCACAGAAACTAAAGCATTCAAACCAAATTCTTCAATCGCATCTCCTGTGCAAGAAACTTGGAATTTCCTTTCAACATCTGGCGCTAAATAAACGCTCCTCGGTCACCTGAGCAACTGGGCACTTGGGCTTTTTAAGACAACGTTGCGTCTTTATTTGTTTTGCATATGGTTTACACCACATGCGTCCAGAGAGCTTGCAACTTGGCGTTTATATACATGAATGCCTCCAAAGGCCTTTGACGCGTAGTGTAAAGACAATGCCCCTCGTGGCCTCTTTCCTTGTGGTTTAGCACTTGATGACTTGAGTGTTGACTTTGTGATGTGACTTTTGTGTTATGATCGGTGCTTGGCTCGACAATTGACTTGAATACTTGATAGCTCGGGGCTCAACTTGGAGATTGGGCCTTTGGGACCAATATTTTTGCAAAATGAAACAATAACCCTGAATAAGCCTGAGAGCCAACATTGGCTTTTAAAGGCCAATTTTTTATTTTATTTGCACATTTTTTATGCCCATAGATTTTCTAATTTTTTGTCCATTTGTGAAAGAACCCAAACTCTAAACCTGATAATTAGCCTTGTACATCCTGAGAACACAATGATCTTTTGTCCAAATCTCGTCCAAATTAAAAAAAAATTACGAAAATTTGACATGTGATAACAACTAGCATAACACATTAAAGAGCAGAAAGGGTTTCGCCGAAAACCAAGTACTGTTTCATTTTCGAAGCAAGGTCATTTTTTTCCCGCAGCCCCACGACTTGAGATTCCATAAGGAGAAAAGGGAAATTTTGGGGGGGTTGTCGTACACTATTGTACGGATCCACCAAACATTCTTAGCGCAGTCGTACACACCTAAGATGTTATCGTACAGAATTAAAAAAAGAGAATTCATACAGCCACTCTGCAGCTGTCGATCGTACATCGTACAGATCGCTTTATTCCAAAAATCGTACGATTTAATTGCATGGAGTTTTAAATTGTGGTTGCACGAATCCCAACTGTAAACAGTAGTCGCCAATCTGTTGCAACCACCAATTTGTTGATTGCAGCCACCACATTTGTCCGTACAGCTTGTTCGTACAATCAATCTGCCTAGAACTATGTGTTTGTACGGTTGTTTGTGCATCGATCTGCCTAGATCTGTGTGTTTTGGAGCAGTTTAAGGGAAGATTTATCAAAAGTCTACGAGATGACCAGAGTTGACTAGCAATACATGGTTGCTACAGTAGCCTATAGCCAATATACAATGGTTTTCCAGGTATATTTCCACATTTTCTCTGCTTCAATATTTTTTAACACATTTTATGTATATCATTATGACCTCTTTACCCAACATAATGTTGGAAGCTAGCCAGAGGTTCACTTGCAAGAATTACAATACGTGGAATAATCGTATGATGGCCATCTTTTAGTATCCATGCTTGAATAACATTATACTCAATAAAGACACTCGCCCCACAGTTGCGGGTAAAGACAGAGACAAGTTTGATGAGAGAGACAAAGAAGCAATCATGCTTCTTAAATTATCCATGACAGATGCTATACTTCCTAAGATTCAGACCGGGAAGACTTCATCAACCATCTGGACACAGCTGAAAGATCTGTATGAGACCTCGGATAAGGGTCGAGCCTTCTTTCTGAAAAATACGTTGTTCTCAATCACAATGGTTCAGAGTGCCTCATTGTAGGAGCACTTACTCAAGATTAAGGTTATTTGAGAACAACTCGTCTCCAATGGACGCAAGATGGAAAAAGATTTAATGGTAATCACGCTAAAAGGCTTACCACATGCTTACGAGCACTTCATTTAGACTCAACATTACTTCTATGGATGTTGACCTGAAGTTCGATGAGCTTTGCAACAAGCTCTTACAACACGACAGATGGAAGATACAATTCGGGACCATTAGTACGTCAAAGAGTTCTGAACAAGCCTTTGCCGCCAATTTCAAGGGCAAAGGTAAATGGGGGAAGAAGAAAGGACAAGGCAGCAAAGAAAATTCACAAAGAGTTAGAAGACCATTACGTGTCACTACTATGGCAAGAATCGCCATATGAAGAAGTTTTGCAAAAAGAGGTTCTATGACGAGAAAGCCAACCAAGGGTGGCTTTAGCAAAAGGATCATGTCGCAGAACACACAGAGGAGAAGGAGCCAGCTTTCTATGCCTTCATGGCTATGAAGCCAACAACTAACCCCAAAGCAATTGCTTTGTACATCAACTCAAATGCATCTCGCCATTTCACTAGCAGGGAAGATTGGTTCACGGAGTACACTCCCAGTGTCTCCAAAGATTCAATGGTCTTCGATGGTGGTGAAGAGTACACGATCGTTGGGAAAGGAAATGTTCAAATTTCCTTTGGAGGAAACATTCTTGTTTTACTCAATGTGCACTATGCGTCGGAAATGGATCTTAACCTGCTTTCTGTCAGTCAGATTATGAGGCACTATCCACAGGTTTCTGTCAACTTTAAAGTTTGGCAATTACCAATGCTATATAGTTAACAAAGAGAACCAGTTGACCATTGCATATGGTGTGGAGGACCATGGACTATTTTGATTAGTCGACATCGAACAAGTCAAGGAGCACGCCGTAGCAGCTAAAAGTGGATCAAACATTAGCACACTCTAGCATCAGTGGTATGGGCATCTCAACCTTACCTACCTCTCTCAGTCAACTCGAGAGAATCTCGTACAGGGACTTCCATATATCCAGCAAAACATTCGAGTATGCAAGCCTTATCAAGAAGGGAAGCAACACAAGACGCCCTTTGACGAAGGAAAGGCTTGGAGAGCAAGCAAAGTCCTTCAGTTGGTTCATACAGACATTTGTGGACCAATGAAAACGACATCAATCACTGGTGTCAGGTATTTTCTATTATTTGTTGATGATTATCATAGAAATTGTGGGTGTCTTTTCGGAAGTTGAAATCTGAAGTATTTGTTGAGTTTCAAATTTCCAAAGCATTAGTAGAAAAAGAGTCTGGTTGTTCAATAACCACTCTTAGATCTGATAATGGACGAAAGTTTTGCTCCAAAGACTTCAAAAAAAATTGTGCTAAACATGGGATACAAAGACAATACACCACACCCTACACTATACAACAAAATGGAGTGGTTGAGAGACAAAATCACACAATAACTGAGTTGGCTAGATGCATCACGCAAAATAGGTCAATTCCAAGCAAGTTTTGCGCAGAAGTAGTATTCACAGCAATCTATCTAATGAATAGATCTCTCACATTGGCCGAGAAGAAGACCCCTGAGGAAGCATGATCTGAGAGGAAGCCTAGAGTCAACCACCTTAAGGTGTTTGGTTATGTTATCACCTAAACTGTAGCTACCCCTATGGATGTATCCACTCATGGATGGCAATAGGGAAGGGCAACTCAAAAGGTGCAACCACGATCACCTCGACCTCCAATAGATGGTTGTCACGCCAGTCGAGGCAACCTTCACTTTATGTTATCTAGCCCAGACAACAAAGGGGGAGACCCAATCTACTCCCGACAGGAGAGATCAAAACCAAGACACCAAATCAAGTTAATTCAAAGTGAAGTAAGGTGTATGGTTTATCCTAGACCTTAGGATGAAGTCACAAGACAAGTGAGGGGTTCAATGAGTATAGCTTTGGTTCATTATTGATGTGAAAGTGACTTATGATTTATGAAATAGGATCCAGGATTAAAGTACTAGTTCAATGTGAGAAAATCCACTGCCTTGGGAACCGTGTCCAATGCAGGGTAGTTTAGGTGTTGAATTGGGGCTAACTAGTACAAGTGACAAGCTTGATCATGAAGTATGATGGCATCAAAGGGTTTAGTTCACCATACAAGGGTCAAACCACAAGTTAATCCAACAATCTAGGAAAATCGAATTGACTTGGAGAGAGACCAGTGCCTTGGGAATTGGGATAATGGAGTCAAAGTAAAGTTAACTTGTGGTTAAGGACTCCTATTGCATGAGACAAGTGGGCAATTAAAGTCTTGATGGCTGAATAGGTCTAGATCTAGGTTTGACCTAAGTGGACCACAAACCCTTAAAACAAGGAATGCTATCCCCAAGGCAAGATTTGACAAGGTGACCTAATAGACCTAGGTTTTGAATTACTCTTGTTCCAAATCCACAAAAATCTCAAGTAACCATGTCCTAGAAGTGAGTCAACTCACTTCTCCAAGGTGGTGCGACTTTACCCAAGGAGGCTAAAAAGTGGGACAAGTGGGGTCAAGACAAGTTCAATGGCATCCAAACTTTAGATCCAAGTAGGTTAATCAAGTAGGAGTGTGGATCTACAATTTCAAGGCAATCCGATGGCTAGATCTTACTAGATCTGAGTTTAAAGATACCAAGTGGTCCAAAATGGGGATTAAATCCCTTAAAATGTGGAATAGGGCCCACAAGGTAGAAATTAGAAAAGTGACAATCTGGGGGTAGGTTATTGGATGTGTAGATCATGAATCAAGCGAGATCTCAACTAACCACATACTAGATCTAGGTCAACCCACCAAACTAGGAAGTGCGCCCTTGCTTGGAGAGGCTAAATGCCTTGGGAAGAGGGTAAAATGGAGGCCAATCCTCACCAAACTATAGATCCGAGATGCCGTGGATACTATAGAGGTGGGTTTTCAATATCTTACCTAAGAAGCCACTAGATCTTCGTAGATCTGAAAAAATGTAAAAATGAGGGTTTGAAGAAATAAGGGTTTTATCAATTTATGAATTATGTCAATGGATTGGATCAAGATAAGAGAAACAAACCTGTGGATCTTACCTGGGTAACCTTGTAGGTGCCTTGATGATGATGATCTATGCAAACCCGATCAATTTGAGAAGCTTTGAGGTAGTTTTCTATGCAATCGATTTAGTCCAAGAAGCCAATGCGCCCTCTCTCCTGCACAACAAACGTCAACAATATCAGATTTGATGTAATCAAGAGATAAGACTAATGCCACAAGAAAAATAACAGAAAGATAGCATAGATCACAATGATACTAATGATAACCCCTTGATACAAGCAAATGCCAAGAAAGTCGATTTGAAGAAACCTTGCAAAATCGCCCTTGTTGAAGTCGCCCTCCTGTAGACAAGACAATGATTTCCAAAATAGATAGATCTTACCACAAATTCCAAATGCTAGGTTGCAATAGACTTTCCAATCACCATCTAAGAACACCAGATGTAAAGGAGACCACAAGAATTTCCACAAGAAAGTTTTTCTATACCAATAATCCAAGAGCCAAAGACCCCTTACAATGAGAAGCTCTCTCCTTTAAATAGGAAGGAGAGGCATCAAAATCCTAACCACTTTTTGAATGAGTGGCTAAGATTAAAAGATACAAATGTCTAATCAATGGTTGAGATGAGCTCAACAATAAAATACATGGATCACTAATAAAATATAATATGAGTGGACAAAATCGCCCTAGAAGAGGGGAATCCCACCAAATCATGATGACAAAATATAATAGGAAGCTTATGGTGGGTCCAACGGGTAATTTTAGACACCCTTGGTCAATCCCCATAGCACAATAATAATAAAATAGTCATCAATATACCAAATCGTGCCTTTATGGTCAAATCGTAGGCCTCAAAAGACCTCAGAAATCATCAGAAAGTGCCATAAGTGATGGATGCGGGCCCTGATGAAGCTGAAACTGCTGGAGATGTGGAAGACATCAATCCATCATCACTGATCATCCCATGCCATAACATTGCCTCAGTAGCCCAAATCGATTTCCTCAATAGCCATTTCTACCAATCCTGAAATGCCTCGGGAAGCGTGAAACTGCCCCAAACTGCCTCCTGGAGTGCCTGCGCTGTCAAGGTGAGGGCACCAGTGTGTCCGGGAGGGGGGTAATATGGTAAAAACAAGTGGCTGGACCACCCCCTCCAAGCACAGCGCCCTAGGTCAACCGGATAAAAATCACATCTGCTTTGACAGGGCCTCCGACAGACCAAAACTGCACTGGGATAGCCTACTGAGGCTCAATCATCACTGTAAGTGCCCGGAACTGAAAACAAACTGTCTCATTGGACTCAGAAGGTCCAAATCCATCCAAGATGTGTACTCATACACCATATGAGTCTCTGCATGATCAATATATATATCCAATATACTGGAACAGTGCAAATAATAATAATCTGTAAATGATCAAATATTGCTGTAAACCATGAATCATCATCATAACCCTGTAGCTGCTGCATAGAATCATCATATACATGTACATAGACCATATATCATCTATCCATATCATCACAAGGTCCAACCATCTCATGTCCTATGGTTGACCTTGGTCAAACTAGGTTTGACCAAGTCAACATGACCAAATATAACTCAGACCATCATCGGAAGCTGCTGCAAAGTGTCAAAGGTTCATGCATGCTCTACAACTTATTCATATAACAATTATAACACAAAGAAATCATTACTGGCAATCTAAATCCAAACATATAATGTCATTAATTATTATTATTACTCAGACTAGACTTTCAAGATCATACTCACTTCATAGCTGTGATCAATTTGCTAGTGAAGGGTGAAGGCTAAAATAACTGGCTAGGCTAAGGGATGACTTGACTGACTTAACTTTGTGACACTTTGGCAAAGGGAAAGGGAATACACACCATAGTATATACTGAATGAGCAACAACACAGTGAATGGCGGTGTCTCACAAATGGATGAGTTGTTCAAAGAGGGTTTATTCACCTTTAACAGATGCGCACAATCCATAATACAAATAAGGCCAGCAATTGTTTTGATATAGCATTTAAAGTTCCATTGTTTTTTGGGCCTGAAGTTTCCATAGCCTTGGTCTATGTGTGTTTATAAACACATTGCATGGATTTTCATTTATTTTAGGCTTTCTGTTGCAGGTGTGTTTTTAAGGCACTTGTTTACCTAAGCACTTCTAGGTGTGTCATGGACAGCTTGTTTACCTAGGTATTTATATTTCCAAAAGATATAACATTTTATTTTCATGGCCATTTCATTTGGCATGCCTTTCATTCATGTGTGTTTAGAAACACATTGCATGAATGGGCTTTTCATACAAGATATAGCATTTCATTTTCCATATTTTGTATTCATAGCAGCACTAAAAGTTTTAGGTTTAGCCAACACAACTTTAGTGACTAGGGGGAATTCCAAGGAACTCCAACTCACCACAGGTAAGTTTTGTCACCAACTCAGAGCCGAGACACAATAAACAGGGAAGCTCATCCAATACAGAGGCTATAATGGGGAAAAGTCCTCCATGCCACTAGTCAAGTAGTAAGTCAGGGTGATAAACTAAAAGGTAGGCAATGGATGGATGAAGACAATGAATAATGGAGCCAACACTAGCAAGCCAAGGTATGGTGGAATGATCACCTCTATTCTCCCTAAGGAGGGTAAACCCAATGAGTATGAATAGTGAACTTCTAAGTCTGAGTAGGGATAATATAATATATATAATAAGCTTCAACCAGGTCCATATCATAGTGGAAAACATCGGCATCGGCAAAAAATCGGCGAGGGTCCCGAATACAACTTCTCGGCAACATCGGCGAAAAAATCGGCAAAAATCGGCAAACCGCGGCAAACATTAAAAAACACAAAATATATTCATTTTTTCATAATTTTAAACATATAAAGCAACATCAACATCAGATAAATACATTGGCACATAAATATGGAGAAAACACTAATATATATCATGTAGTCATGCCAAATATAAAATGGTACATCTAAGCCGATAGTGAAAGTCTGAATCCTGACAGTGAAAGCTGCCCAATAGTTACATAGTACTCAAAAGTGGGCAACCAATGGTCCAATACAAAACAAGGTCACAAAAATCACAAGTGACAAAACTAGCAGCTAGCTATCTGTCTCTGATATCAATGTCCTCTTCCCCTTTTACGGGAAAAGATCATGGGCTGCTTGCCAGGCCTGCCCCTAGCAGTAGAAGGTCCTGGCCCTGCACTAGATGTCGGAGGGTGAGTAATGGCCATGGGTGTCAATGAGGGACTAGATGCATCAACCACTGTAGAAGGTGGTGCTGATGAAGCACCCTCCATGAAGTCCTCAGGGTCAAACTGGTCGTCCTGCTCCTCCTCCCCCTCCTGCTCCTCTTCCTCTTGCCCCTGTCGCTGTTGCTCCTCCTCTAACCATGCAGGTGCCTCCTCCATGATAGGCAACTCAATCTCCACCCTCCACTTGGACAATACATCAATATTGTCCAAGGAAACAACACCCACCTCGGGTGTTCTCTCTACCTGCTTCATCCACAGTCGGAGATTGTAATGGACATACACCAAGTCATTCAGGCGTGGGAAATCCAACCTGTAAGAGGGCGATACAAAAAATTTAATGAATATTGACTCTTGAGGCCCGAGGGAAACAATATGATAGAGGATAATAAATTACAATGAATTTAATTGCTTTGTTCAAGTTCTTACCTGGTGCGTTTCTTTGAGTGTATTTTATCAAATACACTCCAATTACGCTCACATCCAGAAGAGCTACAGGTTTGGCTGAGGACTCGGATGGCAAATTTTTTTAAATTTGGTGCCCTTCCACCATATGTTCTCCACCAAACAGCTACAACAAATAAGAAAGAAAGAGAATTTGATTACATAATTCAAATTTCAAATGTCAAATGAAATGATAAAGCACAAATAAAATTTAAAAATTTAAATTTCTAAATAAATTCTAATTTCTAATCACTTACTTGGATTCAAAATGTTCCTTGCATGGATAGCATCGGCAAAGCCAAATAGCCCAATAGAATCCCGATACATCTCCATCTCGTGGTTAATATTCATGCGAGTCTCAACATCAGGTACCATCCTGTTAATACATTCGATGAGCCCTTCCATCACCTCGCCATCAAAATCAAATTTACTCTGGTAGGAAAAGGCGGGATTGAGGTAAAGTGCAGCTGCATGAATAGGTCGATGGAGCATCCCGGTCCAACGGGTATCAATCAAATCCCATAGCATCATGTGTCTATTGAATCCAGGGGTACCCTTCCCCACATAATAAGACCGAATAGCCTCTTTGGCCCTATCCATGGCCTCATACAAATAGCCCATAATGGGCTTATCACTGTCAACTAACCTCAGAACCTTTACCAAAGGTTCACTAACTGAGCACACTTCCTCCACTCCTTCCCAAAAGGAGTCGGTGTACACCAATCTGGCAATGGCCTTCCCATCCTCTCTCCTGCTATATCTGCAATCACGCCACTCATCACAAACAAACATTTGCTTCAGCTCAAACTGAACTCGAAGCAAAGACTGAAGAGAAATGAAGTTGGTGGCAAACCGTGTGATTCCAGGACGCAGCAACTCCCTGTCTCTTGTGTATCTCCTCATGAGGCTAAGAACAAAAGCATGGTTATATATGAATTTGGTGATACTCCTAGCCTGATCAATGACCTCCTTGACGAAGGTAATTTTCCCCACATCCTCCAGCATCAAATCAATACAATGTGCTGCGCATGGAGTCCAAAATAGTGAGGGATGCCTCTCCATAAGCAATCTACCAGCAGCCACATAATTAGCTGCATTATCTGTTATGATCTGCACCACATTGTGCACACCGATCTCCTGGAGGACCCCATCCAACAATTCACATAACAATGCTGCTTCTTTTATCTGTGCCGATGCATCAACAGATTTGATAAACATGGTACCTTTAGGGCAATGTACCAAGAAATTGATAAGGGTCCTACCCTTCTTATCTGTCCAACCATCGGACATCAATGTGCATCCTGAGATCTCCCATGACTCTTTGAATTCCTCCAATCTAGTGTTGATGTCCTTCTTCTCTGCTTGAAGAATAGGCCCCCGAATCTCTTCATATGTAGGGCACTTGTACCCTGGGCCAACAATAGCAATGGCATCACACATTGGCTGAAAAAAGGGATTGTTTCTTGTGATGGT
This sequence comes from Larix kaempferi, assembly GCA_027924585.1. Taxonomy (NCBI): domain Eukaryota; kingdom Viridiplantae; phylum Streptophyta; class Pinopsida; order Pinales; family Pinaceae; genus Larix; species Larix kaempferi. The sequence goes on along the minus strand of BSBM01001483.1, from coordinate 3,994,392 downwards.
AAGAGGCAAGTCGCTCCAGAAAAGCATCCTCCCCATAAGCTTATCTGCTTCTTCCTTCTCCTTTTTTTTAATCATAGACTTGATGGAAGGTTGAGCACCACTTCCAGTCCGTGGAACAAAGAAAGATGAGGCAGCCCTCATGCTAGGTGAATCCATGGCAGTGGAGCCCCCAACACTACCCTCCGTGTTATGATCATGTGTCCCTGAACTCCTAGCCACTCCACCAGCTGCAAGTTCAGCTCTATTAGCAGCTGACTCTTCCCTTTTTCTATCCTTTGCGTGAATTGAATCATGGGCACTTCTCATAATCTCGGGAGTAACTACACTACAAAGCCCCACATCATTGCCCGGGAGTTTTTCCAAATGGTACTTCAACCTGCTAATGCCTCCTGTCATAAATTGCCCACACAATTTGCAATTCAGTCGCTGCCGGTTTGTTCCATCTTGAGCCTCCCCATATTGCCAAAATGGGTCCAATGGCTTTGGCATTTTTGCAATGGAAATTGACAGCCTCACAAATCAAACCTGAGGCACAAAAAAACAAAAAAAAGACATTAGGAAAAGAAATGAACATTCTGTCATAAACTTAAAAATTTTAAAACTTTAAAAGTTAAAATTTTAAAAAATCAGTCCTACTGTCCTGCTTAGCTCTCATTTAATTTCTAATTTTTAAAAAATTTAAAATTTTAAACAATTCACTATTCAATGTTTTCTTAAATTTTAAACTTAAATTTTGTTTAAGTTTTGAAATTTTTATTATTTAAAATTTTAACAGTCCCAAAACTAGGGCTGGTGTCCCATTAAAATTGTCAAATGTTAACATTTAATTTTTAAAACCCTACGTTCTAAGTTTCTAACAGTAAAAATTTAAAAAATAATTTAATAAACTAAGTTTTTTTTTCCTGGGAAAAATGTCCGTAATTTTATTTCAAAAAGATGATTAAAATTACATATTGCAGATGTAGTGAGATCAACAAGGATCCCTACATTTTCACATATTGTCTCATATATGCAGAAAAACAGCTTATTGAGCTGAACCAAAAGAAAGAGAATACTAGACAAATAGAACAGATATATCATGAACAGTGGTGAAATTTGGGCCACCGGTTTCAGGTTTGGTCCCTGATACCGCCGCCGCCGCCACTGGATCGTGAAGACCCAATGGGTCGCCGCGCAAAGGCGCCGTCCTCTCTCCATACTCAGAAATATCCATCACGCTCCTGAAAGCAAAACGCAGGCCAGCCATAGAGAGATGGCGAGATTTCGGACTCATTCTTTCCAGAGAAACAATCAGGGTTTCCGTCGACCTTCGTCTTGGACTTCTTGGAACCCTCGAGAACCCTCTCACTAGCCGCTTCAGGTCTGCCTGCAGAGCCGTAGCTGGTGAGAAGGCAGGACCGTTCTGCAGGTCGTATGAGGGCCGAAGATCCATGGCCCAAGATCGCTACCCTTGTGCAATCGACCTGGTCGCCGCCACAAATCCGCCAAAACCAGAATTGACCGCTGAAAGTCCGTTTCTGCAGGTCGGCAGAAGAGAAGGACCGTTCTGCAGATCGATGAGGGAACAGAACAGATGGCAAGATATTCTGCCTTGTAGGTTCATTCAAAACAGCATTAGGATGCCGATCCCCTTCTTCAGGTTTTATGGTACCCGGTTGTGTGCGACCTCCAATGAAAACCACCTCAAAGAAGGTATCACCGTATCTTGAGAAGTCAAGATCTGCGGAAGCAGGAATCGCAACCCTGGTATCGACCTGGTCGCCGCCTCATCCGCCAAATTTCTGTTACATTTGACCGCCAATGGATCTTGAACTCCGATTCTGCAGGTCGGAAGCAGAAAAAGCTCGCAACCCTTCAACGCGTCGACCTGGTAACCGCCGAATGCAATCCGTCGCAGGAGTGCCGCCGCCGTTGAGCCACCGTTGGATGGAAACCGCTCCTCCCTTCATCGCGTCGACCTGGTTCCGCCGAAAGCTCGCAGGAGTGCCGCCGCCGTTGAGCCACCGTTGGATGGAAACCGCTCCTCGCCGCCACTGGAATGCTCCTCGCCGTCCTCAACCGTGAGCTCAGAAGGAGTCTGTGACCAGGGATAGAGCCCTGGCCGCCGAGATCAACTCGGATCGGCTCAAAACCCTAGGTTGCAATAAACTAAGTTACAAACATTACAATCATTAAAAAATAAAAATTATACACTAACATTACGTTTTAATTTTTAAAACCCTACGTTCTAACAGTAAAAATTTAAAAAATAAACTAAGTTACTAACAGTAACATTACAATCATTAAAAAATAAAAATTATACACTAACCTGGAATCCGCGACCTCCTCGGGCTCGAGTCTTTGCTGCCGGCCCTGTATGCTATTATGCCCAGTTCGGAGTCGGACCACGATTTTCGTGGATGAGTTCTTTGCTGCCGGCGGAGTCGTGGATGAGTTCAATGTCTGCGGAGTTGTGGTCCTCGTGGATGAATTCTTTGCTGCGTGCGTCGTGGATGAAGGGTGAGCCGTGAGCCGTGAGCATGAGTCGTGACAGTGGTCACGTCTGCGCGCCCTCAAATCCGCAGATTTCAACCTTAAATCGTGCCCTCTGCTCGTTCTCGAACTGAAATCGTGCCCTATGCTCGTTCTCGAACTGAAATCGTGCCCTCCCTGCTTGTTTTCGAAGTGAAAAATGAACTCGAAAAACCCCATTTTGCCTTTAACAAACCCGACAGGCACCTCCGCGATTTTTTCCAATGTCGCGCGATTTTTTCGAAAAACTCGCCGATTTTTTCTAAATTTCGCGCTGTACGATTTTTTCAAAAACTCGCGCAAATTTCGCCTGAAAAAATCGCCGGTCCGAAAATCTCGCGATTTTTCGGGACATCGGCGAAAAATCGGCGATTCTTTCTTCTATGGTCCATATATCTATATGATCGCCAGATCATGACACTAGGTGCTAAGACATGTTATGAGAATAAGTATAAAAGCAATATAACCATAACACAATGATATACCTGTTGAGTCATATACCGGAATGCTCATCAACCTGTACCATCGTCTGTCCTCTGAAACTGCTGCTGTAACTCTGGGCACTACTGACTACTCTGTACCAATGGTATAATGGCTACATCGATCATCTCTCTGAGTGTCCTGAGACTCAGTCATGGCATGGGGAATATATACTGTTGTCCACAATCTGATAGTGATCCAATATAGATGCTCATCTCAGCATCTCAAATGTAAAGGAAATGGTTGAATAGTGTACTGGCATCAAAAAAATAATGTATGGTAGCCCGGCTACTATATATGTGATAACAGGTTCTACTGCCTGTGCCTAGATTCCAGATGAGAAAAGAACCAAACTAGAACCTAAGAGTCGAAAACTCATGCTTGCAGGGTATAGTGACAATCACAAAGCCTACAAGTTGATTGATGTAGAAACCAATCAGGTGACCTATAGTAGAGATGTTGCAGTTGATGAGGAATTTGGACCATTCCATTCTTCATCATCAGAGTTCAAAATTACCATGGAGTCGTCCATCATGGATCAGGATTTAGGTGTTTCCTTGCAAATAACTCCACCTAAAAGGGAGGAAGATTCTGATCATTCCAAGAAATCTCCAAGACTTAGTCCAATAATTTTGAGCCACATAGCCCGAATCAACATTCGAAAGACACAAGAGCAAGTTCCAGTTCGAGGGTTCCCAACCAGGGAAACAACAAGCAACCACCCAAGTGGTGGCTCAACACCATCAAAGATCTTCGAGCAACAAAAATGATCGAGGGGCAATCATCGCAAGGAAAGGCAAACAAAAACCCAGCACAATCAACTTTGCTCTTATGGCCAATGTTCAGAAAGTATTCAAGCCTCATGTGTTCGATGAATCTCAAGGGAGACCTGAATAGGAGAAGGGCATGACTGTTGAACATGAAAGTTTATGAAAAATCAGACTGGGGAACTCACAGCACTTCCACCAAGGAAAAATGCCATTGGCTACAAATGGGTGTACAAGGTCAAGTACAAGGCAGATGGATCACTTGGCAAGTACAAAGCACGATTGGTAGCAAAACAGTTCCTCAATAAGAGGGCATTGATTATGAGGAGACCTTTGCCCCTACAACAAATATGAGCACCATTCATCTTCTTCTATGTAGAAATTTAACTTCTCTAACAGGCTTTCAAGTTAACTCAGATTAACAATGTTTAATAAACCATCTCATTCAACCATAGATAGCTGAAAATGAAATTTCACTCATAAACACATATGAAATGGAAGCACAAAAGAAGTACTACCAAAATACTGAGAACAAAGAAGAACATAACAGCCATGCACAAAAAATTCCAGACTCAAATATTTTAGCCAAAATGGCCTAGGAAAAATCCCAAAGGGAAAACCTGTGAGAGAGATATTTAATTAATTTCTTCTTCAATAAAATGTACAGCAGAATTTTAATAATATCAAGCACAACTTATCTCAACCAGTAGACTAACAGGCTGCCTCGAATTCTGTGCATAAATTTCTGGGAAATCGTGCCCTTCTCAAGCAACACAGAGTTGTACAGACAGCTCCTCGATTTCAGTGCCAAACTCAATCTTCTGCCTAGAAATTTGTGCCCAATAAAATAGCACAGAAATTAATTTTCTGCCTCAAAAAAAGTGCCTATCTCAAACCTCAATTTTTATGCCACTATAAAGAATTGTGCGGACTGTACAAAATTAATTTTCTACACGTCTCAAAATTCGTGCCTCTGCTTGGAAATGCGTGCCACTATTTTCTTCTCAAAAATCGTGCTCAGAACGGTTGTACGATCTTGGAATCTATGATGTACCTAGCTACTATCTCAGACAACCACTTTCTCTCTCTCAAACTCCAACTGGAACTTGCTTTTCAACTCTCTTGGAATATCTCCACTTCTCCAACTCTCTTGGGATGTGTGCAAATGAAGGAATGGGGTGCCTTATTTATTGTTTTTCCCTTGTCTTTTCACTTCACCTTCTTGGGGTAGCTGAAATGACGCTAGATCAAGGGCCCACATTTAATCTAGTGTTTTCTCATCAATGGATGAGAAAAGTCACTTTTCTCTCCATTAAATATTTTCTCTCAACCACAACTTAAATAAATTGAAAAGTCACTTTATAACTCTAAAGTGACATTAATTACTTTGCTCAAGCAATTAATGCAAGGGTTATGTACTTTGTCCCCTTTTTAGTGACTTAGGAAAAAGTCACTAGGGGAGCACTTCCTTGGTACAAATTTCAACACTCCCTCTTACCAAGGAAGGTGTTCTCCCTCTCTCCCAACTTCTCCCTGAAGAAGATAAACTGCTTCCCCACCAAAGCTGGTAAACTGCTCATGTGCTTCTCGCACAATATCAAAGTCTGCTCATGTGCTTCTCGCACAATGTCGAAGATGCCCACCCTTTCTAAACTCTGCTCTAGAAAGGTCAAATCAAGTGTCCCTTCATGTTAAACATCATCACATGAAGGACATCATCCTGAGCTACAAAGCTTAGTGCTTCCGCTTCACGCAGGAAGACCTTCTGGCATATCCTCTCCCAGAACCTCTCTCCAGTCTCATACAATCAGCAGTAGAAGCTCCCCCTGTCTCTGGAATCGGTCCTGCATCTTGCACTGATGCCTCATGTCGGGACATCTCATCTCGCTCATCCATCAGTGACAAGTCATACCAGCTAACCCTCTTTCCTTCACTGGAGGAAGTAGCCTCTCGCTGACTCCTCTGAATAGAAGATGAACTACTCGGTACCACAATAATATCTAGAGCATCTCGCTCTCTCCTCTGAACTGCGGACTGATTACTCGGCTCCCCATCAATCCTCGAAGCATCTCACTCACTGTCTGTCTCAAACTTAGGATCTGTTATCCACCCAGATCCTCCAACTATAGGCTGACCACGCACTACATACTCTCCATCTCTCCGATGACCTATAAGCACAAGGTCAACCGGATCCACTCCCAATACATAAATGAGGATGTGTTCACTCTTGAACAATACTGCATATCATGCTCCCTCCAAGGCTAGAATTGAAAGTCTGTTGTCCTGCAACCCTGCACTATAACGTACTCCTATAATCTCCAAAACCTCTCCAAACTCAAGCTGGAACCATACTCGTCCCAAACCTCTGACTGCATGCACTGTCCCATCTCTATCATGTACAAGTTGCTCTGGAATAGTCTCAAAAGTGAGGAAGGCATCTCGCCTCCCAATCATGTGACTGCAATAGGAACTATCCACAATCCACTTCCCAGTATCAACTGGTCCGCTACTGTCACAACTCGAAATAGTAGTGACAAGAGAGAACTCTTTCTCGAACTGTGTAGCAAAACACTCAATCTTTGTTGTAGCTACAACCTGCTCCTCTTTCTCCTGCTTGCCCTTCTTCTTCTTAGGACATTGGCCTGCATAATGGCCAAAATCAGTGCATGCATAGCACCTGACTTTGCTCAGGTTCCTCTTTTGCTCACCCCTCTACTACTTAGCCCCTCCCAGGCCCTTCTTGGACTTCTTTCCTTTAGCTGATAAGGCAACATTCTGCTAATCAGTATCATGCTTAGTCTTCTCTTAAGACCTAAGTTGCACTAAAACGGATACAGAAACGGATACGGATACGGATACGAGGGGGGGGGGGGACACGGATACGGCAAATTTTTCAAAAATATGGATACGATACGACAGGGAAACGGCATATATATATATATTTAAAAAAACTAAAATTTAACATTCAATATAATAACTTATATAATATAATTTATTTATAATTAATAATTAAAGTATAATACATTAAAAAATCATTAACTATACTAATACACTACAACCTATTCATTTGATATATATACATTTATATACATTTTAACTTTACACAAATTATTAAATGATGAATAATTAACTTTACACTATAAATAATGAATATAAATATTAACTTTACACTAAAAATGATGAATATAAATATTAATTATTAAATATTAACTTTACACTATATACATTTTATTGAAAAGAACCATAAGATGTTAGCCACAGCCCGACTTACCGCTGATTCCACCCCCTCGACCGACTGCTGGAAATCGACCAGAAAACCCCATGACCACGTCCTTCTAGGAATCGACCTGCTGGAAATCGAACTGCCGAAAATTGACCACGACATGCCAGGAATCGACCAGAAACACCCATAGTAAACCTTCAAGGAGGCCGCGAGCTCTCACTACAGAAAAATAGTCCAAAAAAGATGAAAACTTGAGCAACGAATTCATGGGCGACGAAAAGTTGAAAACTCAAGTAACGAATTCATGGGCGGCAGGGTAGTGTTTACACACAGGAAAATCGACGAACCCCAACCCGAACTTCAACCACGAACACCAACTCGAACTTCAACGAATTTGGGTATTTTTAGGGTGATTCTTATCCCTCAAACCAATTTGTATCCACTTCCACCGGATCCGTATCAATGGTTCTAGATCCATTTCCAAGCCGAATCCAACCCGTATCCGTTTCTGAAGCGGCAAACGACGTTTCAGGGAGATAGGAGGGTTGTTTCCAGTAACTTAGCTTGAGACCCTTCTCAGATCTCCTCCTGAGTAAAATCATCCCACAGTCTTTCCCAAGAGGGAAAATTCTCTCTGCCAACTACACACTTCATGAACGCATTCCACTCCTTAGTGAATCCTTTCAAGGCTACCTACACTAGCTCGGGATCGAGAATCACCTCACCAACTGCACTCAGTTCATCTTTTACCTGTATGAGTCTAGTGAGGTAAGAGGCTACATTTTGACCTTTCGCCATCATTGTGCCATGAAGCTTATCCTTTAAAGCCATTTTACGATTTCCATTCTTGTTCTCATAGAAATTTTTCAAAGTATCCCACATCTCCTTGGCAGTATGTTTCTTTGCAAATGAGGAATGCGATGATCTCGAACACCATCTAGAAGCAATCTCTGCGTTCTAGCCTCCTCCACCTCATGTATGTCAAGGGCTATAGGATCAGCTGATAGAGGTACCACTGTGGTACTGACGAAGGTCCATAACTTGTTCTCCTTGAGAACCGCTATCATATGGGCTTTCCACTGCAAGTAGTTGGAAATCCCTTCCAACCGATCTTCATACCGAATACAAGCCATCATTTACTGAGAATAACAGTCCAATAAATCTGCTAGGTGAACAAAGACTAAATCTCCCACAAGTCTGAAAATTTTTGGCTGTCAATCTACCCTTAATAGGGCTCTGATACCATGTAGAAATTTCACTTCTCTAACATAGTAACAAACTTTCAAGTTAACTCAGATTAACAATGTTTAATAAACCATCTCATTCAACCAGAGATAGCTGAAAATGAAATTTCACTCATAAACACATCTGAACTGGAAGCACAAAAGAAGTACTACCAAAATACTGAGAACATAGAAGAACATAACAGCCATGCACATAAAATTTCAGACTCAGATATTTTAGCCAAAATGGCCCAAGAAAAACCCCGAAGGGAAAACTTGTGAGAGATATTTTATTAATTTCTTCAATAAAATGTATAGCAGAATTTTAATGATATCAAGCACAACTAATCTCAACCAGTAGACTAACAGGCTGCCTCAAATTCTATGCATAAATTTCTGGGAAATCGTGTGCCCTTCTCAAGCAACACAGAGCTGTACGGACAGCTCCTCGATTTCAGTGCTAAACTCAATCTTCTACCTGGAAATTCGTGCCCAACAAAACAACACATAAATTAATTTTCTACCTTTAAAACGTGACTATCTCAGACCTCGATTTATGTGCCACTATACGGACTATATGAAATTGTACGGACTGTACAAAATTAATTTTGTGTACCTATCTCGAAATTTGTGCCTCTTCCTGGAAATTCATGCCACTATTTTCTTCTCGAAAATTGTGCCCAAAACTATTGTACGGTCTTGGAATCCGTGTTGTACCTAGTTGTTATCTCAGACAACCACTTTCTCTCTCTCAAACTCCAACTGGAACTTGCTTTCCAACTCTCTTGGAATATCTCCACTTCTCCAACTCTCTTGGGATGTGTGCAAATGAAAGAATGGGGTGCCTTATTTATTGTTTTTCCCTTGTCTTTTCACTTCACCTTCTTGGGGTAGCTGAAAGGACACTAGATCAAGGGCCCACATTTAATCTAGTGTTTTCTCATCAATGGATGAGAAAAGTCACTTTTCTCTCCATTAAATATTTTATCTCTCAACCACAACTTAAATAAAAATAAAAGTCACTTTATAACTCCAAAGTGACATTAATTACTTTTCTCAAGCAATTAATGCAAGGGTTATGTACTTTGTCCCCTTTTTTGTGACTTAAGCAGAAGTCACTAGGGGAACACTTCCTTGGTACAAATTTCAACATTCTAGCCATGTCAACATAGTGTAGCTGGAAGGTCCATCAAGTGGACGTGAAGCGCACCTTCCTCGGCGGAGATTTGGAGGAAGAGTTCTATATGTATCAGCCACAGGGATTTAAGGTTTTGGGGTAAGAGCACCTTGTTTGTAGGTTAAACAAACCATTATATGGCCTAAAGCAGGCACCCACGGCATGTTACACCAAGATTGGCAAGTACTTAGTTGAGCAACGGTTCCAACAAAGTCCTTCATATGCAAACTTATCTGTCAAAAGTAGTGATAATGATATCATCCTACAAGTGATCTATGTAGATGGCATCATCATCACAAGTAGCAAGGCAAACATGATTGAATAGATAAAATCAAACATGAGTAAATCTTTTGATATGACTGATCTAGGCCTCCTACATTACTGTTTGGGTGTAGAAGTTTGGCAAACAAGTAGCAACATTTGTCTCACAAACAAAATAAGCCAAGAGTTTGCTTGACAAATTTAGAATGACAGATTGCAAAATCTCATCTACACCTATGGATAAAGCGCTAAAACTTTCAGCCAAGACCAACTCTAAAGCAGTGAATGAGTCAGTGTACAGGAAACTAGTGGGTAGCTTGATATATCTTACATACACTAGACCTAATTTGGGTTATGATGTGAGCTTCATTTCTAGATGCATGACAACACCAAAAGCAAAACATTGGACTGCATCAAAGAGGGTGTTGAGATATGTGAAAGGGACACTTTACTTTGGCATTTTGTACAACAGAAGCAAAGATCCTAGGCTGTGGATATATAGATTCAAATTGGGTAGGTTGCATGGATGACAACAAATCAACCTCTAGATATATATTCAACCTTGGCAAAGGAGCAATCACATGGACCAGCAAGAAGCAGCATGTAGTAGCACTTCCATCGACAAAAGAAAAATACCAAGGAGCAGTGAAAGGAGCATGTGAGGCAGTTTAGCTCAGGCGGATGCTTTTAGATATGAAGATGCAACAGATAGAGCCAACACCCCTACTATACGACAATCAAGGGGTGTTAAAGCTAGCCAAGAATCCAATCTTCCACTAGCACACCAAGCATGTTGACATGCATTTCCACTTCATCCAATAGCTTGTAGAAGATGGAACTGTTGAGCTGCAGTATTGTCCCACAAAGGACCAAACTACAGACATTTTCACCAAGTCATTGGGTCCTGAAAAACATGTAAATTTTCGAGAGAAACTTGGTGTAGTCAGTAGATTGACCATTAAGAGAGGGTGTTAAAGTGAAACTTACTTTATGTAATGGTCAATTAGATATTAGACTTAGGCAATAATAAAGTCACTTTATGACTTTAATTTACTTTTAGGTTGTTATGCTTAAGTTGTTTTATTTGCTTTTATCTATTTATCCCACATTCATAAAGTGGATTGACTCGACCTTATTCTGACATATATAAGAAAGCTTTCGCTTTCTCATTGTCACACAATATATTTGGATAGCTCTTTAAAGCTATTTCTTGGTTTCCTTGTGTGCTCAATTTTCATGATACTATTTCTTGGTTTCCTTATGTGCTCAATTTTCATGATACTTGTGCCCTCATTGCCACAGCCTAGCAATCTTAAGGAAGCAACCCTCGAGTTGGATAGGAGCCAACCAAAAGTGCAAAGAGGTGGTTATCAAGGTGAAAATGGGTAAAACCTCTAGGTTATAGTTGAACTAGCTTTGTTCTTTGGGGCTTTAACTATACATGCCAGTTCAAGCTATAACACTAGATGCCATCCACGAATGTAGGAAAGCATCCCTTGGGTTTCCTTGCAAAAAGAAAAAAGAAAAACCAATTTGATCTTCAGAAAAAGGAAGCAATTGAAATCTCTCCTCTTAAACATAAAAATGCAACAAAATCCCAAACTAAAATTTACACTAAAAAGGTTGCATACAGAAGATATAGATTATGACACACATGATGGGCAATCAATATGTAAGAATAATTTATGGTCTTTATCTTTCATCAAAACCTCAAAGAGACTTACACAAAAAAGGGAAGGTAACAAAATCCCAAACTAAAATTTACAGTCATAAGGTTATATATAGAAAACGTATATTATGGCAAGCAAGATGGACAATCAACATCTTGTTAATAATTTATGGTCTTTATCATTTCACCAAGAACTCAAAGAGACTTCAAACAGCGCTTTCCAACTAAGCTAAAGTCTTGCATTCTTTATCAAGGTAATCAATTTACTCTTATTCTACATTGAATTCTTGTCCACCTTATTGATTAGTATCAATCTAATATATTTATTGAACAGTCCAGGTGTTCCATTCACTGGAACATTCAATTCATGTCTTCAGGTATTGTTGTCGTATGACAAGCATAACCATAGCAATTAGTTGCAATCATTTACTCGGGGAGTCTAGGCAAAGCAAACTACCCAAAGTGACTTGGACAAAGGAAAGGATGGCATATTGTCAGCAAGGCCCTTATACATTGGGTGACAAGATAAAATGATTAGGACAAAGGAAAACATCAACTTTCTCTACCTGGTAAGAAAACACAAAAGATATAGTTGACATACATTTATATAGGAAATTTGAAGTTTGAACATGATGTCTTATTTTCCTGCTGAAAAAATAAATTGTAAAAGTCACGACTCACGGGTACACATTACATTTTTGTCAGCTATGCAGAAGCAATCATCACGTCCAATGACACTGTAGAACTTATGTTTGATACATGAAAAGATATTTAAAACAATGCATAGTTTTTAATAAATTTCTTTTGTCAACAGTTGAAATATGGTAAAAGCATATTTCATATACCAGTCAAACAAGGAGATTGTGTCAGTAAATTGAACTTAAAAATGTAGGAAGTAATGATAAATTGTTAAGTTTGCTGTTTAGAAAAAAAGTTACATATCATAAAAATGATCAGGTAATAATTTTTTTGCACAAAGCAATCGACAATAAAATCAAGCATACCATCAAGACAGTTAGTAGACAATTGGTAGAAGCATTCAGTTCATGGTATCTCATGTTTACAATTCAAGTAGGCTTCAACAATTGCCAAGGGCTATATTTAAAAACCAGGGACTATCATAAAACGAGGAATTTAAGAATGAGAAAAGGGAAATTTGCTAAATTTGCAAGGATTGCAAACAACTTGTTAGGAACAGCTCTTTCTATTTGTGAAAAAGAATAAAAGAGACTTGCCACAGAAAAGTTTCCGACCATTATCAAAATATTATCGTTTAATTTAAGCAGTTAAGATTTTTTGTAATATACAAAAGATCAATTGAATATATTACTAATAATGGAAGGCCCAGAATTTACACCAAACAATAATGGCTGCAAATATCGAATTGATCTAAAGGCAATAATATCAACACCAGTAGACCCCAAACTGCAGTGCTTTCTATTTATTAAAGTATATCACTTATATAAAAGAAAAATACAGCCTCAAAATTCATGAATACCTCTGCTGCTTGCTTGGCTTCCAATCGCAAGTTAAAAGTAATATTTGATATTTTAGCTTCATCTCCATCAGTAGAAGCATCTACTCGACTTGAATTTTTCGTCAATGACACTTTACCCTTGAGAGGACTTTTTTTAGAAGATAACCTTTGAGGAGACTTTCTTTCATCAACTTTTGCTTCCTTTGCACGTTTACGTCTTTTTGGAGCTGACAAAAAACAAGTCAATCATAATGCAGAAAATATAATCGTTATTAAAAGCATAAATTATCATGAAAATAGATATGGTTCCTTGAGATTATAGGCAAAACTCAAGTTATACACAATCTTAGTTGTACATATAAAACATAAAAAATATTACTAGAATTTTGAACTGGGGATTCCACTAAACCAGCATAGATCCATCTTAAACCCGGATCTATCAAGCACCGAGAGGGATCCAATTTCTTGAGGTCTAATTTTTTTTAATCTTAAACCTTTTACACATCCGAAAAATATTTACGCCTTAAAAAATTTGATCACTCTCGGTGCTTGACAGATCTGGGTTTAGAATGGATTTTTATTTTGTTATTTTATGAACCAACATGATTTATTTTTTTTGTAACTTTTTAATTGGTTTTAAATTTTTATTTTATGAGCCAACATGAACTTTTTTAATTACTTTTTATTTGGTTTTAATTTTTTATTTTATGAGCCGACATGAATTTTTTAAATTACTCTTTATTTTTGGTAACGTAATGTTACGTTACGTTACCTGACAACATCCCCACGTACTGGGCTGTAGAGCACCTCGCTACTCTCGATGCAAACATGGAGCAAATTCTAACGTTACAATCAGGTAATATCAATAGAACATCGTCAACTGACCAGAAAATTTAGCATTGTCATTTGCATCAGGGTGAAAATATTCCCTTAATTAGGAAATGCTGAAGATTCAAACTTAAGAATAATAATTATTCTTGTAGTAATGTAGTTCGTTTCTACAAGGAAAGAAAAACATGGTAGCAAAAGTTCCCAAATTAAGGTGGAATCTAAATTACTAGGATACAGATACAAAGGCAGATATGGATATACCAGATTTTTTATACCTTTGGAAGTTTGGATGCAATGCAGCTAGATATGCCACATATGAAAATCATACAAGAATATAAACAGATAAATATAAATATAGAGACACACACAAATACAAAGAGAAAACAAAGGCTAGTCCATTGGTTGTAGCATGAGTGGTTGGGAGGAATGATTGTTGCCCTATGCACCCAGGTTCAATTCTTGTAAGCGACCTGATGCTCTTGTTGAGACCCTATTGTATTGATTGTATTTCTGGGCATACCTTGATTCTCTAGTTGGAATAGCAGGTGTTGGCATTCCTTCCGGAGGACTAGCCCTCTAACAAGCGGTGAACCACCATTTAACAAAGAGAAAACAAAGGCCATTAAGAAAATGTCATTCTTGTTTTCTGAAATACAACTTATAGAAAAAATGGATAAAGGATTTAAAACAAAATAAATAAACATCTGGCTCTATCAAATTCTGCTCAATCTCTATCAAAGGTCTACAAATGTTTCTATAATTATATCAAAACTGTATATCAGTGTTAAATTTTAAGTGCAATAACAATAAGGATCACTGGAAGATAAACAAGCATAGCATAGACAATAGTACACAACAAATTTATCTGGGGAAAACCCTCTCGGGGCAGAAAAACTCAGCAAACTTCTTCTATATAGATTCGTCAGAATGTAAAATAGAAACCCTCGTGCAAAGACCCAAAAACAAGAACACTCCAAAAGCAGCTATTCACTTGACTCTATCTCTCCTATTCATGCGAGCTCAATGAGTGAATGAGGTGACCAAATGAGGAGGTTGGACTCCACATTTATACTAATCAACTCACTTTACCTTTTTACCAAACAGGGCCAACTTGACTCTCCTAACTGGGTCAACTTGTACAATTTACAATAAAATATTCTTTTTTAGATCTTTCCAAGCCGACCTAATAGTTAGCGTTTACATTGAATCGTTCAATGACTATTACATGATCAATTACATCAATAATAATCCCCGTAGGGTGTACAATACAAATGATACAAATAATACAAATAAGAATACCTTCCGAAGTTACATTCTTCGACACTCCCTCTTATGTAATATCCCAAACTGATATTTTTCTTTTCTTATTATGTTCTGTTGTTTGCTAGTAGTCTTATACCTCAGTATAGGAAAGGAGTATGAAAGTATGCATTGATCTAAGCATGCATGCGCTTTCATGCAGATCTATTACCCAGATAATCAGAAATGCTATAAAATAGGAGGAAAGTTATGCATGTGCGTACCATCAGATAGATCGGAAGATGTATGTCAATATAAGCTCGGCATGCAAGAATTGTGCCAGTGGACGAATGAGATATGGAAGATTGCTCCTCCAATAATGCAGGAATAATGCACCCTCTCCAAACCTTGATATGCTCGTGTGGATGCAATACTCAGCAGAAGCAGCTCCAGAAAGTGTGCAATGGGGTTATAATCCCCCTCTGATCACAATAGAAGTAGCATGCAGATGATATAATGGCTCAGATGCCTAAAACGTGTGTCCCTCCCCATGCAGAGAAGACGTCTTGTTGGAAGAAGGATGTGCTGATAACTAGCTCGGGAGTCAAGATAAGAAGCCCCTCTTCCAAGGGTAACGTAATAATACTGCTCTCGGAAGACTGGAGCCAGCATGCAGAAGATCCAACCACTGTAGCCTGAGATACGAGTATAACTCTCCTTGAGCAATTCACTCATGCAAGGAGGGCGAATTCCCCCAATCCAATGTGTAACTCGAATCCTACAATAAACTGAAGACTAATAACTGATGATGAAGCAATGTTGAATCTAGATGATCCAACCTGATAATGACTAGGGCAAATAGATTTTGCTACCGAATTACACTAGAAAGTTGAGTGTGTGCACTGAACCCCAAATTAGCTCACTAAGCTCTCCAATTCGAATCCACAAATCAATAATCATATAAGCAGGTCTTTCTTACTTGCTTTACCTTTCTTTTATAACATTCACCTGTCAGACCTAACTTTTGACCTAAATAGGTCACTTTATCTTCTAATTTCCAGTGTATTTGCATGTAGTGCTTCCAAAGTGTTTGGAAACCCAATGACGAAGTATTAGTGCATGCAACATGAAATATAGCTCGGATGTTATGCATGCAAGTGGCCTTAAGTTCCTATAGCCCCTATTTACCTACTGATGATATAATAACCATGCTAAAGATCTTCTTAGGGTGGCATATGGCATCAATCCTCAGTTAATTCCCTGAATGTCAGTGCCCGCTCGAACCTATGGGAATCAGATAGGTTAGCGGGATGGTCCTCTGTGCTTAAGCAGAAGAGGACATTACAGTCCTCCCCACTCGAATTTGCTTGTCCTCAAGCAACGATAATGTTGGGTGTTGTAATACCTGTTCTCATTCCCAAGTGGCCTCTTCTATAGGCAGATCCCTCCATTGAACCAAGTAGTCTCTAATGATTTTGTTCCTTAGTTTTCACTCTCGAACCTCTAGGATGCATTCTGGAACTAGAATCAATTGCCCCTCATCATCAAGGGGGGAAGCTTGGGTGATGTCACAATCTGTTGACCTACTGCCTTCTTGAGGTTAGATACATGAAATACGTTGTGAATCTTGCTCTCTGGGGGTAATTCGAGCTCATACGCTACCTCTCCGACCTTCCAAATTATCTTGTAGGGACCTTAGAAGCGAGGCTTGAGTTTCTCTGCTCTTTTTTTCTTAAGAGATGACTGCCGATAAGGTTGTAGACGTAGATATACTAAGTCTCCTACCTCAAAACTGCGCTCAATCCTTTGTCTATCTGCATATACCTTTTGTTGATTCTGAGCAACCTGTATGTTTTCTTTGAGTATTTTGAGAATATCTTGACTCTCTTGAATCAACTCTTTGGCCTTGGGGGCCCTGCTATCACCAAATATCATATCTGCAAAATTTAAGGCATCATACCCATACAAAGCTCTGAATGGAGTCATACCAATGGTCATATGGTGGGTGGTATTGTAGCAGTGTTCTCCTAAGTGTAGCCATGTAATCCATGTTTTCTGATGACCTGCTACGTAATTCCTCAAGTATCCCTCAATCCACTTGTTAACTATCTCTGTCTGTCTATCGCTCTGTGGATGATAACTTGTGCTCATAGCTAACTCGGTTCCCACCAACCTGAAAAGTTCTTGCCAAAAGGCTCCAGTTAACTTGTTGTCCCTATCATTGATGATGGTCTTAGGTAACCCATGTAGTCTAAATACCTCTTTGAAAAATAGTTCTGCCACCTGTGTTGCTAAATAATCTGATGGAATGGCAAAGAAGTGAGCGAACTTGGTCAACCTATCCACCACTATGTACAAGCAGTCTCTTCCCTGAACCTTGGGCAACCCTATAATGAAATCCAAGGAAATGCTTTCCCACTTCTGCTCGGGAATCGACAATGGTCGTAGTAAACCGGCTGGGTGAGTGTGCTCTATCTTGTTTTGTTGGTACAAACTGCACTCTTTTACATTTTGCATCACATCATCTTGAGGCCCTTCCATGAGAACCTCTCTCTAATCTGCTTGTAAGTCTTAAGAAACCCCTGATGTCCTACTAAAGGTGAGTCATGAGAAGCTTGCAGAATCTTTTTCTTAAGGGAAGACTCGAGAACCAAGTAGATTTTGTTTTTGTAGTATATGATGTCATCAATTACTCTGTACCTGTCGTCTTGAATCTATCCATCCAATATTTCACAGGCAAATTTATCTTTGGAATACTCAACCAAAAGATGAGATCTCCAATCTAACGAAATGCTGATAAGGGATAAAGTGGTTGGTCATCTAGAAAGTGCATCTGCTACCACATTGTTCTTTCCCTTTATGTATTCGATCTCAAAGTCATAGGCCCGAATCTTACTCACCCATTTTTGTTGCCTCTCATTCAGTTCTTTCTGCTCCAGGAAGTATTTCAAGTTGTTGTGATCTGTCTTAATCTTGAATCTGCCTAAACTTGGTTAGCGCATGGAGAATGGCTATCATTTCCTTGTCATATATTGAATAGTGGCGCTCATAGTCCTTGAGTTTCCTGCTCTCAAATGCAATGGGGTGATTGTTCTGCATCAATACTGCCTCTATTCCCTCTCCCGAGGCATCACATTCTAACACGAATGGCTGAGAAAAATCTGGTAGAGCTAGTACTGGGCATGAACTCATAACCTTCTTCATTTTTTCGAACGTTTGTCGTGTTGTCTCTAACCAATTGAATGCCCCCTTCTTGGTAAGATCGATGAGAGGTACGATCATCTGTGAAAACCCACTAACATATCTCCTGTAGTAAGTGCAAAGGCCCAAAAAGCCCTTCAATTCTGTCACATTTTTGGGTGTAGACCAATCCAGTATGGCTCGAATCTTCTCTAATTATACCTGTACCCCATTGGCCCCTATCACATGTCCCAAATATAACATTTATTGCATACCGAACTACACTTGGACATCTTGGCATAAAGTGATTGTTCCTGTAAAATCCCAAGTACTTCATCTAAGTGTCTCAAATGTTCTTCCCAAGTCCTATTGTATATCAATATGTCGTCTAAGAATACCAAAAGATACTTGCGTAACTTAGCCTTGAAGATGTTGTTCATGCATGACTGGAAAGTGGTTGGTGCATTAGTGAGCCCAAATGGCATCTCACTAGAAACTCATAGTGTTTGCAGTTACAACGGAAAGCGGTCTTTGAACATCCTATTCCCTAACCCGAATTTGATGGTAACCTAATCTGAGGTCAATCTTGGAAAAGTACTTTGCCCCCTATAGTTCATCCATCAACTCATCAATCCTGGGGATTGGATACCTGTTTTTTATGGTCTTCTTGTTAAGTGCCCTATAATTGATGCACATGCGTAAGGTTCCATCCTTCTTCTTTACTAGCACCATTGAGGATGCAAATGGACTGGAGCTAGGTTTAATGTACCCTAGTTTGAGCAATTCCTTGATTGTACTTTCAATTTCATCTTTATATCTTTTGGGGTGTCTGTAAGGGGTAGTGATGACTGCTTGAGTCCCCTCCCTTAACTCGATAATGTGCTCAAATCCTCGATCTGGAGGTCGACCTGCTGGAAGGTCTCTGAATACTGCTTTTTGCTTCTGCAGTAAGGCCTGTATATCTGCTGGATGTTGTGTGGCCTTATCCGGTGGTTTCCTTAAGGTAACCAAGCACGCTACCGCCCACTCTATGTCTCCCTGTCGGAGCACTGCCTCCATCCTGTGTGATGATACTGTTGTGGGAGGGTAGGTATTCATCCCTCTCAACACTACTTTTTGTCCTCGGTTCCCATGAACTCCATCTCCATGGTTTGGTAGTTCGTAGAAAACTTCCCTATGGAATAGAGCCACTGAACTCCCAATACCACATTTATGTCTGGTATGTCTACCACATAGAATGTTTCTATCACTGTATAGTTCTTGAGTGTTACTTTCAACTTCGATATCCTCTGACTATACTCCATCGTGTGGTGACCTACTGCAACTACTGAAAATCCATCAAAACTCTCAGTCTGAATGCCTTTCCTTTTTACCCAAGCAGCATCAATAAAGTTGTGGGATGCCCCACCATCTATCAATACTCCCACTCTGTTGCCCTGTATGACACCTCTGATCCGGAGAGTGTAGAATCTAGGAACCCAGACAATGTAGCAATGGCACCTCCTGGTGACTGCACCTCATTTGTTATCTTGTGTGCCTCTCCCTGTTCCCGATCCTGATAATCCTCATCCTCTCCACTGTTGGAATAGACCTCTATGTAGTGGGCCTTTCCCTTTCCTGAACATCTATGACCTGGTACCCATGGTTCTTGACAGCTGAAACATAATTTCTTTCTTCTAAGGTCCTGGTGGGTATCATTATCCATCCTTTCTTTCTTGGGATATTCTTTTTGCAAGGGTCTCTTCTCCTTATCTTTAATAGGAAAATTGGATTTGGGAGGAAATCTATTCTTTGGGACTGAATCCTGTAAATCTCTAGTCTGATTGATGGCATCTGCTAGGGTGGTGGGTCTATAAGCCTTAACCCATCCACGTAAGGACTCAGTGAAGGCCTCAGTAAACAACATAATCAATCTGCTCTCTGAAATGTCTGTCACCATGACTGCTACCCTCTGAAACTCTGATATGAATGCATCTGGACTGCCTGTCTGTTTGAGCTGTGCTAGCTCTTTGAAATGCACCTCGGGGTCTTTCTTGTCAAAACGCTCAATGAGCCTCTGTGTAAAATCTGAGTATGAGGTGATGGCATTGTGACCCAAGGTCACTAATCCATGGTACCACCACTCATGGGCCTCGTCGTCCAAATGCAAGGTAGCCAACTTAATGGCATTTGTCTCTATCATGGGGTTGAGTTGGAAATAAGTGTCCAACTTCTGTACCCAATCTCGCGTTGGGCCACCCCGGGTCCCCTCAAAGGTAGGAATAGTCAGTTTCCCTACCATGCGTTGTAACTCAAAGTTATGGTTGAAAGGCCTATTGTAAGATCTTGGCATGTTCTTACTCTTAAAGTGGCAAAAATCACTGAAGGTCATGGTTGATTGGAAGTCATCTCCCAGTGCTCTATACTCTCTCAAATATGCCCCCATGGGTTCTTCTGGCTCTACCTATACTATGGGCATTGCGACTGGGCTATCTAAGAACTATGGTAGGGTAGGTCGGGAGGACCTATTGTAGATATGGGGGTGGCTCTACATATTGGTATGTAATTGTTCCCCACTACTACTTGTGGATACCCTATCACTGTTGGGAAACATAGGACTGTGTGGGGTGGGCCCTGATTTATCTGTCAGTTGTTTGATGGCACTCACCATTTCTTTTTGTCTTGAAGTCGGATCCTTTATAGCGAAAATGAGACTATTGAAAGCTACCTTATCATCTTCTGCCATTGTTTCTTTGCCTTTACTCTTTTCAAACTGAAACTCTGTATCCCCCAATTCTATATCCTCCCTAATGCTTCTTCTTCTCTTCTCCCACTGTTCCTCTGAATTCATTTACTGTTCACAATTGCATGCTCCCACAACTGGCGAGGAACATGAGCTGATACCACTGTAATATCCCAAACTGATATTTTTCTTTTTTTATGATGTTCTGGTGTTTGCTAGTTGTCTTATACCTCAATATAGGAAAGGAGTATGAAAGTATGCACTGATCTAAGCATGCATGCGCTTGCATGCAGATCTATTACCCAGATAATTAGAAATGCTATAAAATAGGAGGAAAGCTATGCATGTACGTACCATCAGATAGATCGGAAGATGTATGTCAATATAAGCTCGACATGCAAGAATTGTGTCGGTGGATGAATGAGATATGGAAGATTCCTCCTCCAATAATGCGCCCTTGGGAATAATGCACCCTCTCCAAACCTTGATATGCTCATGTGGATGCAATACTCAGCAGAAGCAGCTCCAGAAAGTGTGCAATGGGGTTATAATCCCCCTCTGATCACAATAGAAGTAGCATGCAGATGATATAATGGCTCAGATGCCTAAAACGTGTGTCCCTCTCTAAGAAAGTCGCCCATGCAGAGAAGACCTCTTGTTGGAAGAAGGATGTGCTAATAACTAGCTCAAGTCAAGATAAGAAGCCCCTCTTCCAGGGGTAAGGTAATAATGCTGCTCTCAGAAGACTGGAGCCAGCGTGCAGAAGATCCAACCACTGTAACCTGAGATACAAGTATAACTCTCCTTGAGCAATTCACTCATGCAAGGAGGGCGAATTCCCCCAATCCAATGTGTAACTCGAATCTTGCAATAAACTGAAGACTAATAACTGACGATGAAGCAATGTTGAATCTAGATGATCCAACTTGATAGTGACTAGGGCAGATAGATTTTGCCACAGAAATACACTAGATAGTTGAGTGTGTGCACTCAACCCCAAATTAGCTCACTGAGCTCTCCAATTCGAATCCACAAATCAATAATCATTTAAGCATGTCTTTCTTACTTGCTTTACCTTTCTTTTATAACATTCACCTGTCAAACCTAACTTTTGACCTAAATAGGTCACTTTATCTTCTAATTTCCAGTAGACTTGCATGTAGTGCTTCCAAAGTGTTTGGAGACCCAATGAAGAAGTATTAGTGCATGCAACATGAAATATAGCTCGGATGTTATGCATGTAGGTGGCCTTAAGTTCCTGTGGCCCCTATTTACCTATTGATGATATAATAACCATGCTAAAGATCTTCTTAGGGTGCATATGGCATCAATCCTCAGTTAATTCCCTGAATGTCAATGCCCGCTCGAACCTATGGGAATCAGATAGGTTAGTGGGATGGTCCTCTGTGCTTAAGCAGATGAGGACATTACATCTTAACAAGGAAGGTATTCTTCTGACATCGTCACCATCGTCTTCCAGCTGCTGCACTTCTTGTACACGGACTATTGACATCCGACATCTCTCGAATCTATATATCATAAGAAGTTTCACAGAGCCAGCCCTTTTTCATGTTGGATGTGCCTTACAATGCCAACCATTTTTTCTTGCTGGATGCAACTCTCCACAGAGCCAGCCCTTTTTCATGCTGAATGTGGCCTAGATCCAATCTAGGACTTTCACATTCGGATCTCCCCTTGGTGATACGACTAGTCATACTAGGATCCACCCCTGGAGATACAACCAACCACATGCACCCACTCAATATTGTCCATCGAAGAGCCTACATGCACCAGTTCAACCCAATCATCGAGGAAACTACACTAGGATCTCCCCTCGTGATACCACTAACCACATTGGGATCTACCCGTCGAGATACAACCAGCCGAGCTGGGATCATCCCGTACAGTAACCAGTCCTTTTTCATACTGGGTGTACACCACTACAGAGCCAGTCCTTTTTCATACTAGATGTAGATATCCTGCAAAGCCAATCTTGTTTCATACTGGATGCACACCACTACAAAGCCAGTCATGTTTCATACTAACTGTAGATATCTTGTAAAGCCAATCTCGTTTCATACTGGATGCACACCACTACAGAGCCAATATTTTTCATAATGGATGTAGATATCGTGCAGAGCTGATCTTTTTTCATACCAAATGCAACTATCATCTTTCACGAACCAAGCAAGCCATCTGGTGGGTCCAGCCCAAGAGCGTCCATTACGTTGCACACCGCAACCACCTACGTTACCTCACCGCTCGTCCAGATCCTCTTGTAACCTATGAGATTCAATTATGTCACATGACCTGTGACTACCTGCTACATCATCCGAGCTCATCACTCCCTCTTAATCTGGACCACTCCAAGCTTGTCCTTGAAGTACTCGAACTTCACTCTTGACAGAGGCTTGGTCAACACATCGACTATCTACTCCTCTGTTACTATATATTGGAGTCTCACTGCACCATATCCCAAATATAGTGATACTTGATCTCGATGTGCTTCGACTTGTCATGGAACACTGGGTTCTCCAAAAACTTCACACAACTCTGGTTGTCACAAAAGACATAAGTCGCCTCTAACTCGAGATCAAACAATCCTAATAGCAACTTCCAAAGCCACACTACCTGACAGTTTGTCAAACAAGCTACCATATACTCAGCTTCGACTGTACTGAGTGCCACACTCGTCTACTTCTTACTGAACCATGATCCCAAACTGGAGCAGCACCATGATCATACCCGATCCCAAACTGGAGCAGCACCTCGATGTGCTCTTTCTTTCCGTGACACTGTCGACCCAATCCGCATCAACATAACCTTATAGGTTAATCTTCTAATCCGATGCATTCCTGAGGCCATAATCAACCGTACCCTTCAGGTACATCAACACATGCTTTGTCGCAACCAGGTGAACATGTCTCGACTCTACCATATACTGACTCAGAGTGTTCACCACAAAGCATAAATCCATCCTCATGTTCGTCAAGTACATCAACAAACCAATCATCTGCCTATACACTTTGGCATCCACTAGTTCTGAAGAAGTATCACTCAGCAACTTCAGATTCGATGCCATAGGTGTGGCCATGGCCTTACAATCCGTCATCTCGAATCTCTTCAGGATCTCTACCACATACTTTCCTTGACTCAGGAAAAGTTCCTTTGGATTCTGCCATACCTCAAGACCTAAGAAGTAATGCATCATACCCAGGTCTTTCATCTCAAACTCTGCGGCAAGTTTCGTCTTCGTTTTTGCCATGAGCTTCTCATCACCTATCAAGAACAGGTCATCTACATACAACAGTAGACTCACGGGATTTCCTTCTTCAACCTTGTAGTAAAGCTTGGAATCTACTTTATTCTTGGTAAAGCCCAAGCTCGTCAAAAACCCATCAATCATGTCGTACCATGTCCTAGGTGCAAGATTCAATCCATACAAGGCCTTCTTTAATCTGCACACATGAGTCTACCTATCATGTGTCTTGAAGCCTAGTGGCTGCTCCACATACACTTCCTCTTCTACTATGTCATTCAGGAAGGCAGTCTTCACATCCATCTGATGTACCTTCTGTTATCCACTAAATTGCACTTAGTGGATTTCAAGTGAGTCGGCAAAGCTTGAACATGTCAAAGTGTTCATTATCAGAGTTCAGAAGTCAATCGAGCCTTCTAGGCCCTTTTTATTTTTTTGTACCACATGTTCATACCCCCTCGGGGAAATTGTAATAAAATGTGCTAGCATGGTATCTTTATGTAAAAGACTCGGCTTCCTAATACTTGAACATTAATCCGACTAGCCCAGAGTGTTTTTTTCCTTGGAAATTATTTGTTGTTGAACAAACGACTAATAATTTTCTAGTTTTTCACTCAATTCTCCTAAGTGTTTGGACACTTTATTTTTCATCTATTTTGCAAATAGCCAAAAAAGTCAAAAATGAGAGAAAAAATGCAAAAAAAAGTGAAAAATCCCAAAAATCAAAATCCTAAATTTTGGGGATGTGTAAGAGTTTTTGGACCAGCTATGTTTGGGGGGTTGTAAGAGGAGTTTTATGACGATTTTTGGGCAGCTAACATTAAGGGATCCCTTCCCCATGAGCTAGGGCACATTTCTCCATGACATGGGCGCATTTCCCAAGAGAGAGTGCCAACAAGTTAAGGAATTGTTGCAGCAGATTTATAGGCCCTATTTGGGCTGATTTGTGGGCAGCCCAAAAGGTGGAGGCAGCCCTTCAAGCCTCAATCCAAGGCTCAAGTTCCTCCACAATTTCGCCCTCCTCTCCTACACAAGTGCGCCCTCCCCTCCCTTGTCATTTCTATAAATTGAGAGCTCCTCTCTCATTCCAGACTAGTTAGAGTTGGAATGAGAGAAGGATTGCTATTGTAATCTGTTATATTTTTTGCATTGAGAATAAAGAAGCTTTGGAGACTGAAATGTGTAGTGCCTTGCTGTGTGGATCAACATTGTGATGCTATTCATGAGGTAACTTGTTTCTTTTTGCAATTTCTTGTTTACTTTTGATATAGATCTTGCCTTAAGGATTCTTCCAAATCAAATAGGAATAGGAATTGTAAACCATCTTAGTTCTTTACTTTAGTTAACTGGTTTTAACTTCGAATTTTTTCTAGTATTTTATATTTTGCCCAAGTCACTTTTAAAGTGATTTTGGGCAATTTTTCTACTAATATCGTTTGCTGGTTTTTGTTTTATGACAGCAGATAGAAGGTTTTGAAGCACTCACTTTGACCATATTGGATGTTCCAAAACTTTCTTTGAACCTTGCCTTTCCTTCTCTACTTTGCCTCCATCATTTGTAACCTCTTTTCTCCAAGATCTATAAGGAGAAAGAGGAGTTCTTTCTTTTCCAGTTTGGAATTGTAACTTGTAATAAAAAGTGTTCTCATCCCCCCAGGGGGGGATTGGTGTCGGTAATTTTTGTGACTGTTGTCAATTTTTCAAACCTAATAATTTTCACATTATATTAGATTAACTAAAATCAACCAAGTTAAATTAAAATCTAATGTCGTGGTCCAATCGAAAATATTGGGCCATTGACTCTCTCAGGACTTAGGAACTTTTTATTTCGTTTTTGCAGACCCTATACTTTTTTATTACAAATTGCTTCATCTTTAACAAAAAGTAAATCGGATAACACTACCTCGGTAGTGTAGTAATTAGAAAACATTTCATTTTTTTGTCATTTACTTCACTTTGCAAATTAACCCTCCTTGCTTTCCCAAAGTACAATTTCAGGATAAGGGCTTTCCCGAGTACTGAACAGAAAAGAGACTCTTGGGGTTCTTAATAAACAAGAAAACCTGTTCAAAAAATTTTAAAATTAACAAGGCCTTGTCCCAAGTATGCTCTAGATCTTGACTGAACATGTTAATCAAACCAAAAAGGGACTTAGTGACTAGTAATTAATTTAACACTTCCCAATAAACCTCCCACATACGAAAATCCGACGTATCGATTCTTGGCATAGTGTGGGGAAATTTCTCAAAGGAAGTAGGAACAACTGGGTAGCGACCTCGGGATACCGTTAGACTACACCCTCGATTGGTGTAGTGTTGAACACCTCCCAGAGACTCCGATCCAACCCACATTTCTAAGTGGGGAGCCACCTTGCCATAATCCGGACATATTTCCAATACCTTATGGTATATTAGAAATCCCCTTTCCCCTAATAATCCACTCATTTTCACATTAATTTCAAATTGACCTAGAACATTTGCACAACTTTTCGTTTCTAGCATTACAAACAACATTTTATTTGACTCCATTTTTCAGCACTGGTCTCTCTTGATTTATAATTACAATTTATGTTTAATTGCTATCATGTGTTGAATGAATTAATAAACATGTTTAATTTCCATGTTGTTTAATCTTTATGTTGTTATGCTTTCAAATTATATTGCAAATTTCTTGTGTCCATTTCATCGTTAAAAACTCCTAAAAAGCTAACTCATCCACCATAACCAACTAGCTTAATCAACCTTAGCAGTCTTTAGGGTCCACCCACCTTGGCTTGATTAGGAGTTTTCCTAAATGGAGTCAAGAATCAAGTGACAGTACTTGACTCGAGGCTTGCCCCCAAGGACACACTTAGTGGCTTGAAGATTTCTGCCACATTAACCCAAGGTGTGTTTCCGACGGCAACACCTTCCACTTCATCACTTTGGCTATAGCAAGTATAGATCTAATCGAAGTGTATCTTGTAGATCCATTTGGAAGACACCACTAACTTCCCTTATGGTCAAGAAACCACCTCCCAAACATCATTCTTCATGATCGACTGATACTCCTCGATCATAGCATCCTTCCAGACTTTCTTTTCAAATACCTCTTCATAACTGGAAGGTTCAGCATCAATGATGCCACACAACAATGCTACATAGTTGGAATATGGTCAAGGTCTCTTGCTTCCTTCAGGGGCACCATACCTTTCTGCATCCTGAATAAGTTCCTAAATAAGCTCATGTGCCCAGGCTGGTTTTCTCTTGTATGTTCACTTCTTTCGGTGGATCTACCGATCTCTATGGCTCAGTCATATCATGATTCTCAGGTTCTTCTGGAATCTGTTCTTCCGTCATTGTATCTCGAACTCTGGGATCTCGGGTTTGTCTTCATGTACTTCATCGAAGAGAATCTGCCTTGATTTGTTGAAGGTTGTATCTTCATCAAAGGTTACATCTCTGCTAGTCTCGATCTTCTTGAATCTTGGAATATATATCCTGTATGCCTTTGATGAATAACTATAACTGACGAAGATGCCTTTCTTTCCTGGAGGCTCCAACTTGGTCCTCTACTCCTTCGGAACATGTATGTATACAGGGCAGCCAAATATTATGAGATAGATGACTTCTGGCTTCTCTCCTATAAACATCTCCTCTGGTGTCTTGCTCTCAAGAACTCTGTGGGGAGACTTATTTTCAACATATACTATGGTTCTTGCAGCTTTTGCCCATAAGTGCATTGGAAGGTCCTGATCATGGATCATGGCCTTCACTGCTTCCATTATTGTTCTATTCTTCCTTTCTGCAGTTCCATTCTGTTGTGGATTATAGGGAGTGCTCATATCCCTCTTCAAGTAAATTCACCTCCATTATCTGATCTTAATGTTTTTATTTTCTTTTCAATCTGATTTTCTACAAGGGCTATAAACTCCTTGAACTTGCTAAATACTTCATCTTTGGATTTTAAGAAATAGATCCATGTTTTACGAGAATAATCATCTATAAAAGAAACATAGTAGGCATACCCACTTAATGAGTTGGAAGACATAGGCCCGCAAATATGTATATGGCTTCTTCACATTATTTCCTTTCGCACATCCTTTACATATGCCTTCATGCTTAGTCTGAATCTCGGGTAGCCCATTCACCATCTTGGTCACAATTGGTAATGCCCTGTAGTTGATGTGAGCAAATCTTCTATGCCACAATTCACTTGGTTCCATAGTTTCATGAACCAAGGCTTGTTTTTGTTGTCCCTTGAGCTTGTATAGGCCTCCCTCTTGCACTCCAATTACAACTGCATCATCAAAGGTTTTACCTTTAGGCCACATGAGTACTTGGCCATCAACAAATGCTACTCTGAATCCTTTCTCATCTAGAGCTGAGATGGAAAGGAAGTTCTTCAATCCAGGTACATATAGAACATCCTTCATTTTGATAGGCTTCCCAGATTCAAGCTTGTAGGAAGCTTCTCCTACCCCTTTGATGGGACATTGAGGTGAGTCCTTCTCTGTGAGGTTGTTGAGAGCAACCTTGAAACCTGACATGTGCTTAGAAGCACCGCTATCAACAAGCCAATCATTATTACCAAGTGAAACTGTACCTATGAGTGTTGAAATTAGAACATATTCTTTGTCACTTGAAGAATCCTCTCTTAATATCTTCTTAAATGGTTCATCATCCTCTGCAGCACGAGCATGATGTTTTTTCTTGTTTCCTTTCTTCTTGGAACAATTCTTAGCAATGTGTCCCATCTCATCACAATGGAAACATCTGAAACTTGAATAATCTTTTGAATGTCTTTTACCCTTGCGAGATCTCTTGTGTTGATGATCTTTCTTGCCTCTCTTGGCATGAGCTGCCAAAGCTTGATTGTCTTCATCTCCTAGCTTCTCTTCTATGGCTACAATCCTAGCTTCCTCCCAGGTGCATGATTCCAAAAATGCATTGAACAAGATGAGTTTCTTTCTTGAACATATTCCTTGAATACATGACTCCCATGATCTTGGAAGAAGACCATCTAGGGTAGTCATCACTAGTTCTGCATTTTAAACTTCATCTCCAATTGCATTTAATTGATCTCTGATGTTGGAGACCCATGGGATGTAGGATTGGATACTTTCATTGCTTTGCATCTTCACAGCCTTGAGTTGAGTCCTCAAGGTCATCCTCCTATTGATGTTGGTTCCTTCAAATAGTCCTTTTAGAGCATCAAACATCTCTTTCGTAGTTTTCAGAGATGAGATGTGTGGGATCAAGTGATCTTTGATGGAATCAGCTATGATCCTCTTGGCTTTGATTAGGTTCTTCTTGTGCTTTGCTTTCTCCTCATCTCCCTCTGGCTCCGCAACTACTTTTGTGACATACTTATCCAATTCATGCTCTTCTAGGATGAGCATCACCCTATACATCCATGCTTGGAAGTTCTCACCCCTTCAAGCCTATCCTCAAGCTTGGTATCATTTGTCATCTTGATAAACTTGATAAATGAGAACCTCAAATGGAAATAGAGAGAGTATAACTTACCAAATGAAATGCTCCAATCAAAAGTTTATTTCTGTGATATGGCTTCAATAGGTCCTAGGGTTTGTCAAAGAAACCCTAATTTCTCAACTTCTGGATCTTGAAATTCTGAGAGGAGGAAAAGATGCACCTCCCTAAAGCAAGCTGAGCAAAGGTACTTTTCTTTCGATTCTGTGGACAGATCCTCCAAAAACTTGATGCCCTAGTTCTCTTGAGTTGTAGTGGTGGACCCAAAAATGAAACTTCTCAAAATTGAATTCTACTTAGACGAAAAGATGCACCCTATCGAGGTGAGTTGTTTGCACCCTCTTTTTCAATTGATCTGTGGAGAGAGCTCCCGAAAATAGAAACCCTAGTTTCTGCAATTGCAGCAACTGCACAATGTTTTCTTCCAAGCCTGCTCTAACCCCATGTAAAATTTTAAGTGCAATAACAATAAGGATCATTGAAAGATAAACAAGCACATCATAAACAATAGTACACAACTAATTTATCCTGGGAAAACCCGCTTGGGGCAGAAAAACCCAACAAACTTCTTCTATATAGATTTGTTAGAATGTACAATAGTATCCCTCGTGCAAAGACCTAAAAACAAGAAGAATCCAAAAGCAGCTATTCACTTGGCTCTATCTCTCTTACTCATGCGAGCTCAATGAGTGAATGAGGTGACCAAATGAGGAGGTCGAACTCCTCATTTATACTAATCAACTCACTTGACCTTTTTACCAAATAGGGCCGACTGGACTCTCCTAACTAGGCTGATTTGTACAATTTACAATAAAATATTCTTTTCTAGATCTTTCCAAGCCGACCTAACAATTAGGGTTTACATTGACTCTTTCAATGACTTTTAAATGATCAATTACATCAATAATAATCCTCGTAGGGTGTACAATACAAATGATACAAATAATACAAATAAGAATATCTTCCGAAGTTACATTCTTCAACAATCAGTCCTCCAAAAACCTTGTTGGTTGGTTTTTCAGAGAACCGTGCAAAAAATGGTGAAAATGCCCAAGTCTTCAGAGTCCTCGAAAATCTACTCAATTGTCAAGAGGTCACTGCTCAATTTTCGTCAGATGTCTTGGAAACCCTGACTTCTTGCTAATCGTCCTCTATTTTTCTTCCATGTGTCATAGATCAGCGTTCTAGATGTATCCAAAACTTAAAGCAGATTCCTTGCAGTACCATACTGATTTTATATATGGACCCATGATACAGTGGATTTGGACCCAATACTGATCCATGTGATAAACTGGGGACAAGTATAGTAACATAAAGAGTAGAATTTGTATCTTACATAACAGAACATAAAGTGCCTTTATATAACATGGGAGTAGTTAACAGATCATAAAGTGTCTTTCTATCACATGGGAGTAGTTATGGCAAGTCGCATTTATAAGATAAGATAAGATAAGATCATTTTATTAATGTCCAATGAATGACCACAAACATAGGTCAATGGGACTAAAGGATACATCCAATATGAGTACAATGTGGAAGTGCAAACACAGCTCCTATAAAATGCCAAAACTGAGATAAAGTAAAATAAAGAAAGATACAAGCAATAGTATAGCCTTATAATCATGTACATATCCGTGTCAAAGGTATGGAATGCAAAATACAATGTGAGTTTGTAAATGACTCGACAACTAAAACAACTCAAGATCCTATCAAGAGGGGAAGATCACGTGAGAGAGCTGAAGGTGAATCCAATGATGTCAAGATCTCCTTAGGTTTGATGGTCGAGGGCAAGGGGGCGAATGAGGCACCTGCTCACTGTGAAGACTCTCCAGAGCTGTCGGGTTGTCCAACCGTATGACCCTAGGGGGGTGTAGAAACGATGAATACTCCTAGCATCCGAGGTCGAAAGAAAAAAACTCTGGATATATTATTGGCTATTCCACGGGACTATGAGGGAATCCGACGGGCAAGAGGCACCCTACTCTGGATTTGTCTAGACCCGATCCCTCTAACGTTCTAAGAATGATTGGATTGATGTATAGTTCGACAACTCTGAACCGGTCTCGATAAAATCAATCAATCTCCCAGAGGGGGAGGCTAAGTAGAGACCCAAGGTCACACTACTCAACTGTCGGAGGTACTCTAGGGCTCACCCTGTCGATTATTGCTCTAATCTGGAAAATCAACACTAAAGTAGGAGGTGATCATCCTTGTCCTCACAAGGCAGGGTGGGATGTGTAGGATCTATGACCTATGGTTGAATATCTCCCTGATGAAGAGGGCAAGGCATCTCTAGTCTTGATATCAAAAGAAGTTGGAGAGGGATCCCCCCTGATTCCCTATAGAGGCAATGATATCATCCCCTGATCTCATAGTATAAAGGGCACCTAAAAATAAGGTGCATCTCTATCTCCAGCTCTTGTAGGTGGCACACCTAGAAGATCCTATCAGATCGTGGTAGATGGTGGTCAGGCTCCACTCGGAGTCAATGAGAACCTACCCGAAGTTGTCCCAAGGGGAGCCTGAGTGAGTGCATCCAATGCTTACACGTGTTTGGGGGGTAGACAATAATGCCATCCTACATCTCCAAGAAGTGCTCAAGGTAGAAGGACATCTTCAAGCCCAAGCTTGTCAGAGGTGAAGTTCAAGTGACCTGAATGTATAATCTGTAGATATCCTCTCCGATGGACTGATTCAATAACCATCTAGGCAACAAGAGATGGCTCAACGTATCTAGGGAGAATTTGAACGAGGGAAGGCGCTCTAAGGAGATGGTCACCAATTGGAGAAGCTAAGATGTCTTTGAAAACCAACCACATGCACAGCTTGTGGGGTGGTATGAAGCGAGGGCCTCCAAGGAGCAGAGTGCAAGGTAGGGGTACCTCTCTCTCCCAATATATATAAAATAAACAATTTGTCGTTGCGTCAATCATTCTATGTTTCCGAATCTAAGTTGTCGACAAAAGTGGGTGCGGGTACGAGTGCGGTGGCAGGGACGCCACTTTTTGAAATAGGGTACTTGGGTTCGTCGGGGTACTATATATATATATATAAAGTAGTTGTAACAAAACAATAAAATTAAAAGTTAAAAACATGTCACACGCATATTTCCTCATAATTCAATGATTCATCATTCATTCAACATTCACATTGGAACATAAAATTTGATATCAAGTGGAAGTTATATTATGATTCCATTGTCATACTACATTGAAAATTTGCCTAATGGGCCAATGGCATTTCCAAACATGAAATACAAAATACAAAATTCAAAAAACAATGAACAATGATTTCCTTCAATGATTCTCCTTGTAGCAGTGTAACCTTGTTAATGTATTCAACGTGGAAAGCCCTTCACCATTTCACCAAACGATGTCGTTTGGAAAGCCCTTCACCAAACATTGTCATTGTTGAATGAAATGATTATGAGATTTCTGAATGGAAAATTATGATGTTTGAAGAGTTTGGGGGTCATAATTTTAGGTTTGGGAGGGGGGAACCTTTCCCCCCTTCCTTTTATTTAGTTCATTGCTTAAGAAATCAGGGTACGTCGTCCCCTCTTAGCCAAACAAACCCATGTTTTAAAGCCGACGTCTCGGGTTCTTCAGTCGAGAACCCGATTTGTATGGGTTCGCCAACCAAGAACCCACACTTGTATCGAAGACATGGGTTCATGAACCCGGTGTGGGGACATGAAACCTACCCCCGGGTACGCAAACCCATGCAACTAAGCCGAAGATAAATATAGCTTATATTATGCATGAACACATCTGCTTTTTACCCGACATCTATACACCATATGCACAGGTGTCGATCCACTTCATATACACCACATGGAACTTGTTTGTACACCTCTACCAACATTTTTTCGCCGTGACTTGGGATGGTCACACATGTAGTGACATCACACTGTTGGCATTATTGCTCAAAACACGCACATCTTCATCCCAGTTAAACAATATTTACCCTTCTACATTCTATGTAAATGCTTTGAAATAACATAAGCTTGAAAATTTATAGCTCAAAGAATGGTCCCTTGATGTCAAAGTTTGAATCCAAGTGTGCCAAAGATGGAGAAGTCACATGCAAACATTTCCCTCAGAATGAGGGTTCTATGGGAGTTTCATAGATGACACAGATGGATATAAATCATTCTGTGCCATATGCATATGCATTGATGATCGCATAAATTTCAAAAATTTATCTCCTAAATTCTTATTTGATGTCATTTTGAATCCAAGTGTGCCAAAGGTGGATTTATTTGATGTCATTTTGAATCCAAGTGTGCCAAAGGTGGATGGGCAGTGTGTAAACATTTTTCTTATCCTGAGAATCATAAGGGAGTGTCATCAATGTCTCCCATGAAAACAATTCCTTGTGTGAAATCAAGACACCGGTCTAATACAACTAGAGTGTACTTTTGAGACCCATTGACCTACTTTTTCAATCATTCATGGACATCAATAAAATTATACATTTTATCTTATATCTTGTTTCAGGATTTTATTAGTAGAGCTTGCACAGAGGGTCAGTGATCAAGCTTTGATTCACACACATAAATATATGGCAATGCTATAATTATTTATACCTCTATATTATGCATATACATTCGTCATAAATACTCACAAGTTATAATTTTGAGTTTCAATGTGGGAAAGCCTTAAAAGAAAACACATCTTGAAAAGCTAAACTTCACCCTACATGTCGACAAAAACCCTAATGCTTGCGGCAAGATAAAGTGAAACATAAATGAGCAAAGGTCCATTATAGAATTAAGATATGAATATGCATTTGCTATTGAATAAATATAGCTATAATGGATGAAAACTTAACCATAAATATCTCCTATCCATAGGACATTTAGGGTGAAATGATGTGGATAACCAAAAGGCCATTAGGAAATTAAAATATGAATTGACATTTGATATTCATTAAATATATATTAGATATTGATGGATTAAAAATCCTGAAAGCAATAAAGCCTTGGCATATGCAACTAGAATACTTCAAAAGGCATGTTTGGTGAAGTATTCCCACATAATAGATTTGGCTTCAAGAGATCTTCAACTTTAATTAGCTTCTTATGACTTCATTTTTAGTTGGAGAACAAATGGAAAGCCTCTTCTAAACTTCTTAAATTGTCTTAACTTTTGCATAGGGACTGTATTCACCAAAAGCTCATACCCATAAGAAGCACCACTATAAGTAGGAGCCCCATCAAGCTTGTCAAGGCAATGCAAAGACAAGTTTTGCCTTCTTGCATTTGTTTTATAGCAAACAGAAAGCTTCCATCCCCCCTATAACCTTTTTATTCTTCAAGCTGCACAAACATTCTAGGTCCAGATATTTTTGGAATGCTAAATACCTCTACAGTCATGCCTTTATAATTAATTGTTAGTTTCTTTGTCCTAGAGACAGAGCAAGCCAAGAGGAAAATAACATAGTACAAAAGACAGACATACATACTCAAGTTATAAACATGATAGAATCAAATACAACTTGATCTTCCACAATCATCTGTGCATCAATTTGGAGAGTACACATAATGTTCTAGCATTCCAAAAAAAAGACGCCATCCATGCATCTTTACTTCCTTTTCTATCACCAGCATAGATCCATCTTAAACCCAGATCTATCAAGCACCAAGAGGGATCTAATTTCTAGAGGTTTAATTTTTTTTATCCTAAATTTTTACACGTTAAGAAACAATTTACACTAAGGTATTTGATCCCTCTCCGTGCTTAATATATCTAGCTTTAAAATGAAATTAATATATTTTCTTTGTTTAAGCCGACATAATTTGCATTTTTATTTTTACTTTTATTTTTTTAATTAGAATGTCATGTTACATAACTTTTTACACAGCATTACGCGTTACAACATCTCCCCAGTACTGGGCTGTAGAGCACCTCGCTACTCTCAGTGCAATGACTGCCCTAATTTCCTTTTAAAGATTCTTTATACAAGATATAACTAGGAACTATGTAACTAAGATCTGCAATAGCTAGACTTTGATTGCACATCAATTTGTCTTTTTCCAAGGAAACATTCGCACCCCACCCTCACACACTTGAGCAAAGAATGGGGGTGCTGGTACCAGGCCAGCAAGGGTACCAGTGTCACGGAGCTCTCCCCCTTCTTCCCTCAAATTTCCAGATGGAAGGCAATTGCACAACAATTTGTTAATACTTGATGCATTATCTTACATTTGTGTTACTTCAACTAAGAAAAATATTTTAAGTAGAAAAGCCTAACATCTCTCACATATTGGAGCAGTTAATTGCCTATCATAAGCCTACATTATCAAATTGGAAAAACTTGTTTGCAATAACTCTTATTGACTAACTTCAGAGTATTAAGACTTGAATGATTGTCACACGTCTAAGTGAAACCACCAAAAAGGAAATATATAGCTGGTGCATATGAAAGTACATTAGCACCTGCAACTACAAGATGTCTGGGGGACTTTTTCACCCAATGTCGATTATGGTATTTGATCAGGCATGAACTATCGGTAAGAATATTGGGAAGGTAACTAATAATAAAATTTAACTCACACAGGAAAAGGCTGCAAATGGCTAATATGTTAGCAAACATTGATTTTGACACCAATTATGCTTTAAAACTGCATAGTGTATTCAAGGTAATTATGCTAGTTACTGAAGTTGGAGACGACAATTAATAAGGTTATCTAAATTTACATGTAGAATTTATCACGGAACAAATTTTTAACATGAGTATCATTACAAAGGGGGTGGTTTGTTTGTCCTAGAGGATGTTTTGCATGGGCATGACTAGTTTAGTAGTGTCGTATTAAACTGTGTTAATGAGTTTTTCAATAACTTAAATAGCTTTGCCAATACGACTACCAGCATTCTTATTTCTTGGGGACATTGCTCCAATTCAGAACTGCCAAAAAATCCGTGGCTAAAAGGAAGAAATGAAAATTCAAACTTACAAATTTCAGTAGCAACTTCAGAATTAGCATGTTTTTCAATTCTTACACCAATATCAGGTGTTTCACTTTTCAACTTCAGCTGCTTCAGCTGATCGCGTTTTTTTGAAGCAGGTAAGAAGAAATCTGATCCTGCAAAAAATTATATAAGTCAAAGGGAGAGCAGGTGAGAAATCAGAATACTTATCCATGTTTTGCAGATAAAATAGCTTACTCTTAATTGGAAAGTAAGGAACTAACAAAGGCCTCTGATGTATAAGAAGCCTGAAAAAGTCAAGGATCCATATATACAAGTACCAGCTTTCCCCAAAGTCTTGGTAGAGTGTTCAACTGTTGACATTCGTGGTGCTTCACCTCCACACTGAACTGCTACCCCAACTGCATCCTGCAACTGTTGCCAGGGCAAAATAAAAGTTAAGAAAATAACAACAGATTAGAAGTTTCTGTAAGGATAAATATAAATTCCCATTAAATATAAGAAAAGGATATCAACATTGCCAGTAATTGATTTGTATGGAATAGAGAAAGTTAAAAAGAGACATTAAACTGTAAACATGAGATAAAAGACAGCCCGGGTGTCAAAAATTACATCGTGCACAAACAGTTGCTTTCCAATCAATTTGTAGAACCAGATAATAATCATAATATAATTAGTGAGAATAGATGAAGTGCACCATGAACAAACTGCCAAAAAGAAACAGCAAAGGCAGAACCCATCTTGAAATATAGTTGCAGATATCTATAATATATTGCAGTATATAATTACACTGTGATAAATACAAATATATCACACTACAATAATATACAGTGATTATCATTATATAGCCTGTTTTTTAGCATATAAATGCACAGGATTGAATATCTCACGTTATATTTAGCCTGGTGGGCTAGATTGAGTGGCTGATTGCTTTCAGCTTCATGCAGGCAATCTCAAGGTCAATTCCCTGTGCTGGTTACCTCTGTTGTGTGCCTCAATTGATGTTCCTGCAAGATTAGGCACCATAATCAGTGCCAACAGGTTTGCAACGGGCACTGTTACCCTTAGCCTGGTGGGCTAGATTGAGTGGCTGATTGCTTTCAGCTTCATGCAGGCGATCTCAAGGTCAATTCCCTGTGCTGGTTACCTCTGTTGTGTGCCTCAATTGATGTTCCTGACAGATTAGGCACCATAATCAGTGCCGACAGGTTTGCAATGGGCACTGTTACCACCCATTTTGCATGGGTGTCCACATGTGATTTTTATCACATTTTGAGCAGGTGATTACATCTTGATGGTGATTTGGATGGCCTAGTATTGATGGTTGTGGAGGCCTTTTCTTATGGAATGTTTTTGATCCTTGGCCCATAGATGGCATCATAGCACTTTTGGGAATCATCTCTCCGTTGTTTCTCTTCTGGCATGTGTGATGGCATTCTAGTGGCTTGTAGAAGGGGCCATCCCCTTCCTCGTCGGTTGGTTATCTATTGTGGACACTTGATCTTGAGTTGGATGCTCCTATTTTTTATTGATGGTCTCCTTGGTTCATGGATTGATGAGTTGGCATAAAATTTGGGGTTTCGTTGTTATGTGGACATTCATTGCACACATGTCAAGGCTCTTCCCCACTTGATGGAGTATTGCAAATATAGTTTTTGGTAGCTCGATA
This sequence comes from Larix kaempferi, assembly GCA_027924585.1. NCBI lineage: Eukaryota > Viridiplantae > Streptophyta > Pinopsida > Pinales > Pinaceae > Larix > Larix kaempferi. The sequence goes on along the minus strand of BSBM01001483.1, from coordinate 3,956,301 downwards.
GGTACTTCTACATTGGGGGTGTCTAGCAACATAGAAGGGGCCGAGATAGTCTATCTAGACAGTCTTGTAATAGCGTCTTTTGTAATTCTTTATAGTCAATGGTATTGTAATTCTTTATAGTCAATGGTATTAGAGGGACCATGGTATTATGTGTCCCTGGGTACTAGATGACATTGTATTGACCATGGTATTGACATAAAGTGATGTTATAAAAGAGTCTATAACATAAAGTGAGAGTTGTAATGTGCCATAGTGGCGGGAGTGACATAAAGTGATGGTATTGACATAAAGTGAGAGTTGTAATGTACCACAGTGGAGGGAGTGAGTCATATATCTTGCAGTGGTCATATCACCGTTGCAAGAGACAGGTTTCCTCTTGTAGTGGGCAATCCAGATCTAAGTTTGAGATCACAGTTTTTCCAGGGGAGAGTTACTTCTTTGTTGTCTAATGGATCCAAGGTGGATCAAGAGTTTGTCTATCCAATTTGTAGAGTGGATTTGGGGCATCTTCAGTGTGGTTTGGTCTCAGAAAGCCATAGGTTGTGGCTAGAGGTCTTTACGTGGAGTTTCAGTCCAGATCCAGAGGGTTTATCCAGAGGACTGTTGTAGTGTTGTTATAAACAAATACTGCAATAAGAAGAAGACAAACATTTGTTGGTTTTCCATGAAAGACTGGGGTTTCCAAGGTAAATCCCTATGTATCTTGTGTGGTTGCTATTTTGTTCCATTCTGCATTTATAAGGTTGTTTAGACAGTGTATTTTCAGTTTTAATGTTTAGTTCTACAATATGGATATCTGCTAATTGTAACTGAAGTAAACATTAAAGAAGTTGTTAATCAAGGTTTTAAACATAAAATTTCACATGGTATCAAAGCAACTCTGAGGAAACCACAGCACAAGATCGAGAAACCAAAAAAAAATGAGAGGAGTACCATACGGGCCGTACGCCACATAATTAGGTTGGTTGAGTGTCGAACCAGTGGTCGTTGGTATTGCAGGCACTAGAATGGTGTGAGAACAACGAGATCGTGTTGTGTGTGTCGTTGATGGGCAACAATGGATTGTTGCAGTGAGTTGGAGCACTGAGTGTTGAGGCGTCGAGCAAGTTGTTGTGGTGGTGAGCCGACAGGACCAAGAGCAAGATCAATGGATTGAGCCCGACAGAAAGCGTTGTTTCAGTGTGGAAGCCCGGGGGCTGCGAGTGGTTGAAGGCCGAGAGCTGGGACATAGACCACAGGCTGGAGTGACGACGTGAAGAATGCAAAGCTTGGGAAAAAATCTGTCAACCGCAAGCTAGTTGTGCTGTTAGCTAACGGAACGAGGTCACATGGATCGGGCCACAAGCAAGGATCCATCACGTGAGCAGTCCGATCGACGGGACTTAGCTGTATTGGTAACAGGTTGTCGATCGTGGGTTGCTACATGATGCAGCAACAAGGAACCATAGACAAAAGGAAGTAGCGGTCAGTAAGTGAGTTTGGTCAACAACGTTGAGGTTGATCGCAGGAATAGCATAACAAAACAATACTGGGCGGGTCCGACAAGCTTGAAGGCAGAGTGCTGGCGACAAACGATGTGGATTTGACGATGATCGAGCGGTGACAGCAATGTACACATAGCACGGGTCAACAAAGATCGAGCTCTAGGTAGCTCGAGAGCACCAACGTAAGGAACAAGGCATGAGGCAGGAGCATAAAGTGCCACAAACGAAGGCAAAGCGAGGGCTGATAGCCGAAAAAAGGAAGTTCCAACAACCATCATGTGGAGTTGCCGTCGACTGAGGGGACGCTGCAACAACAAACAAGGAAACTCTCGCCGTCAATTGTGAAGTGAAGCAACGAATGACTCGAGCGGTAGAGAGTGGTGCCGCTGGGTGAGAAAGTGCACAAGGGGTGCAGCTAAAACACTAGTAGATGTGGGCACATGCATGCCAGATCAATGTTACAAAAACCGAACCGGTGGTCGAACCGGCCGACCCTGTGAACCGGAACCGGACCAAAACCGGAAAAAAAACCAGACCATAAAACCGGCCCACCAAAAATACATAAAATATTCAAATTTTGAAAAATTATATATATATTCATGTGCATCCATGTGAATTCAAACCATTATACACAAATTTGCAAAAAGGGCTTCTGTATGTATTTTGCTAGGTGCCACACTGATCATATTTCACTTGAATCAAATGTAACATGCTGAGGAAACTGTTGTTGTTGAAAAGGTTGTTTGAAGGCTGTTGTAATAGATTGTCACCTTGGAATATGCCCACAAAAGTTTCTTTGAACTACATAGTTAGCTCAGAGTTGTTGTTAGGGCTACTCAAAGCCTCTTTACCACTGTAGGTAACTACTATTAGGTGTATTTTATTTATGATGATATAACCAGGACTGTTGTAGGTACTTATCATACTCTTTCAAGGATGCTACACTTCCCCGGAATGTCAAGAATGATTCTTAACTCAAAATACTCAAGTGAATAGTGTGAGAGAAATAGAGTGGTCAGGGTTGCTTTTATAGCTTTCTTAGGGGTTTAGGGTTATCTAGAACCTTTCCCACTCAACCAACCTTTTTATCTTTAAAAAAAAAAAAATTAAAATGGCCTCTTAAGTGTCATTGTATAGTTTTCTACTGAACCGGTCAAAACCGGAACCCAAACCAGAAAACCGGCCGGAACCGGTCAGAACCGACCGATTCTGTACGAAATTGGTCATTTCCGGTTTGAGACACCGATATGGACCGGTGAGGCCTCTGAACCGGTCGAACCGGTTCAGTCTTTGTAACATTGTGCCAGATAGTCATTGAAAGCAACAAACCAACAAACGAATACCAGTAGGGCAGCTAGCTTAGCAAAATTGCCAACCACAGCTAGCAGCTGCTAGGCAAAGTTCAAGCAACCAAGCAAGGGCAAAAAGCCCTAGGCGCAACCCAAATTATTTCGGGTAGCTTCCCAAAGAAGACAATTTCACTAGTTTTCTGCAAGGAGTGCACAAAAGGACGTGATAATACTATAGCTATGTTGCAGGGATTTGCAGTGAGAAACAAGATGGCAAGGTCGACAGCAGTGATGGAAAGCAACCAACGCGAGAAACTTCCACCTATTATGGACACGTCAATGTTGGCAGAGGTGTTGAGTGTAGTAGCAATGCTGACGGCTACAGCAGTACAAGCATGTGATTGGTTGAGTTACGTGGTTCTTTTTGCAGGGTTTGAAGTGATGGCATCCAGTATCTTGTTTGAGATGACACCAATGGATGAGGAGCACAGATCTTCATATCACAGTGCAACAGATGCAACCGAGAAGTCTTCTAGTTCAGAAGGAGCAACTACAGCAGCAAAGGATGTGTTTGATCCTGGTGGATGCTTCTCTGGAAGTAACTTCCTCGCTAAGAGGCAATGTTAGTTTTTGGTAGCTCGACAAGTAGTTCTACGTTGGGGGTGACTAGCAATGTAGAGGGGGCCAAGATAGTCTCTCTAGACAATCTTGTAATAGTGTCTTTTGTAATTCTTTATAGTCAATGGTATTAGAGGGACCATGGTATTATGTGTCCTGTGGTACTGGGTGTACTATGGTATTGACATAAAGTGATGTTATAAAAGAGTATTGAGAGTTGTAAGGTACCACAGTGGCAGGAGTGACTCATATCTCTTGTGGTAGTCATATCACAGTTGCAAGAGACGGGTTTCCTCTTGTAGTGAGCAATCCAAATCTAAGTTTGAGATCATAGTTTTTCCAAGGGAGAGTTACTTCTCAGTTGTCTATTGGATGCAGGGTGGATCTAGAGTTTGTCTATCCAATTTGCAGAGAGGATTTGGAGAATCTTCAGTGTGGTTTGGTCTCAAAATGCCATAGGTTTTGGCTAGAGGTCTTTCCAAGGAGTTTTGGTCTAGATCCGGAGGGTTTATCCGGAGGACTGTTGTAGTGTTGTTGTAAATAAATCCTGCAATAAGAAGAAGACAAACATTTGTTGGTTTTCCTCGAAGGACTGGGGTTTCCAAGGTAAATCTTTATGTATCTTGTGTGGTTGCTATTTTGTTCCGTTGTGCATTTATATGGTTGTTTAGTCAATGTATTTTCAGTTTTAATGTTCAATTTTGCAATATGGTTACCTGCTAGTTATAACTGAAGTAAACATTAAAAAAGCTGTTAATCAAGGGTTTAAACATAAAATTTCACATAGTTGGATGCACCTAGTTTTGATTGATGATCTCCTTGGTTCATGGATTGATGAGTTGGCATAAAGGTTGGGGTTTCATTGTTATGTGGGCATTCATTGCACACGTGTCAAGGCTCTTCCCCACTTGATGGAGTATTGCAAATAGATCTATTTGTTGGTTGAGAATTTAACCCCTTGATGTATGGAAAACAAAGGCAAAGAGTGGTAAAACCCTCCTTTCCCTTGGGCAGATTTGAACATATGATGGCAGCCTTATAACCAAACTATTGGGTAATATTTTTGGGTGGACAGAAAACATATTTTGGTTCCAGTATGAGGCCTGTAGTAGCAGACATGGCAGTCCTGTAGCATTACATTATAACAGCATTTTTCAGATTAAACTCAGACAGATAAAGTGCATTTTAGGGTTTATTAAGGCTGTCCTGAAGGTTAAATTCCAAAACAAATTAAAACCAGCAGCACACGCATAAGTTGGAACAGCAGTTTAAAGACAATCCTTGGAGAATCACACCAGCAAAATGTGGATTATTGGCAGCAATTTTAATCAGCAGCAGTTTATGGCAGCCCTGGGAGTGAACATAGAAACATTCTATGGCAGCCTTGCTCTTCCACACGGATTGTACCCCAGTAAAAAAGATTGTATGGACAGATTACATAAAATTTCACAGAGTTGGATGCTCCTAATTTCGATTGATGATCTCCTTGGTTCATGGATTGATGAGTTGGCATAAAGGTTGGGGTTTCGTTGTTATGTGGGCATTCATTGCACACATGTCAAGGCTCTTCCCCACTTGAAGGAGTCGTGGAAATAGATCTATTTGTTGGTTGAGGGTTTGACCCCTTGATGTATGGAACAACCTCTTGGACTTACTCACTTGTTCTACATTCATTAAATGAGCACCCACCCTTTGGAGGGTTATTTACACACTCATCTAGGCCATTTTTATGGGACGTTTTTGGAGGGGCGTACTAGCTTCAAGAACAGTTATCATTTGACAGATTGCCTAGGATTGTGCCATCTCAATGCCATTAGATTGCAAAGTGGCCACAAGATCTCCAAAAAGGGGTTATAATAGAAAATACGATAAATATTGAGGAAGTTAGCATTTTTAGAACTTTTGTTTAAAGACCCACACCATATTGTTGTCGCACATGCCTTTTGGAGACTTTTCATGGAGAGCATTCACCTTATTGAGGAAGCACTCCACCTTTCTAAGCCTTTTCCTTGGAGGGCTACCTTTTGGAGAGCCTTTGGAGGCTATGTTTGGGACATTTACTTGTTATTTTTCCTTGTTTGATGGAGGTGGCCTCCTTCTTGGGCCTCATGTATCTTGGATGTTGTAATTGTTGCTTTGACCTCCCCATTTTGTGGATCTTATTAGAGTTTGTTATGGTTTAGGGGAGTATTTTGATTTGTTTACTCCACCCTAGAATAGATATAGAATTTTATCATTATTTTATTGTAAACAAAGTTAAGTTCATCTCCTATATCAAAGACCCTCTTCCTCATTCATTTCTCATGTTTGGATTGGGGGAGAAATCCCACTAAGGATTAATGAAAAATCTCTTAGTGCTTATGGACGGTTGATGCTACGACTATGAAGAGGAAATCTTGCAAATTCTATGGTGCTTTTTTTTATCAACAATTGTTTTCTTCTTGGGATGATTTGCAAGAAAGCTCTTTACTTTGTAATCTTAAGTTTGTTTGGGTTAATGGTTGAATAGGAGATATATTTTCAACTATTGATTGTATCCTAGGATTCCATCCTTTATGAATATTGTTACGCCCAGATTCTTTGCAACACACTCACACACTCTACCAGATGTTAGCCTAAAAAATTACTTTAAACTCAAAATTAGATAGGTTAGCCAAGAGGAGAGAAAAGTTAGCACTTTCCCTATAAATATAGGGTCCTCCTCTCATTTGTTATCATTAAGAAAGATCTTGGGATCAAATATGACTAAAATTTTCTCTCTCTTAAGATATATGAGTTCTTGATGTGGTGCGCACCTCTCTTCTTGGCTCTTCTAGGATTTCTAAGGATATTTCTTGATATTGAGGCCTTTTGGCATATCTTTCAAGGCTATTTCTAGGAGGAAGGATTCTTGGGTCTCTTTCTCTTCTCCTTTTCTCCAATAATTGTGGTAAGATCTTGAACCTCTTGTCTTGCATTGCCAGAGGTATCCAAGGTAAGAGCAATTTAGGATTCCATCCGTTGTTAATTTGGGCCTTGGCATCTTGTTTGTCCTAATTAGGTCAAGGGCTAACATAACCTAGGGTTTCTTAGCCTTGCCCTAATTTATTTATTTTTTTACAACAACGGGTAACGAGCTTTGTATTAAAAAAGAGAGAGTATTACAAAAAAGGGTGGGAAGATTGATCCCAAAATTGGAGAGCTAGCATGTCTAGCTCATCACAATCCAGTCTACGCAGGTCATACAAATACCCTGTTCCGAGGCAGCTGAAAATTTTAACAAACTTTCCTAGGAGAAGACTACAGAAGAAATACATAGTGTGAAGATAAAAACTAGACAAGCTTCTACAAGCTTTAGCAGGTTAAAGGCCATAACAAAAAAGTCCTGTGAGTACATGAACGTGCAGACAAAAGGATCAACAATTGCCATGATGTTGGTGGGCATTCTTCTCTTTGTTCCCAGCAACAGCTCCGACATTATCCTCAGCGATGCCGTGGAAAACAGTGTAGTTATTCCTGTAGTCAGTCCTGATGTCGTCAACCTTTGCTTCAACGATTCTGAGATTGTTGTGCGGGGATTTAATTTGGTTGTTCATATCCACCGAGCAGGGACAACCATTCTCGAATTTTCCAACCAGCATGTCAAAATACTCCTTCATCTTACTGCTATTGCTGCAAACTTCAGAGTTCGAGATCTAAACGAATGTGGAAAGGTGAGAAATGGCTTTTTTGAGATCGGAGTTCTCACCTCTGAGCCAACGGATTTGAGTTTCTAGTTCCTGCAAGTGCAAATTGACCTCAGAGGGCGGACTGTCCAGCCCTTGAGGAGACCCCAAGTTGATGAAACCGTTGCTGTCACCTACAGGATGCAACCAATTCCTGCCACTGCCCGACTCGTTGGAGTGATCACGAGCAGCATGCTGCTGCACCGAACCACCGATGCTCTGTCCCTGGACCATGTCGAGAGGAGCCCAAATTCTGTCGCTTTCTAGCTCTTCATTTCTATGATGACCACGGGAAACGTGCTGCGTAGAAACACCACGAGTATGCTGCACAGAGCCACCATTGCTCTGCCCCTGCACCACGTCAACAGCAGAAAGATACCTCTTCATTCCAACCCCTCCCGAATGAACCTGAAGATGTTTCCTACAACGACGACACTACAACGCCGGGAGATTCAACCCGGGGTTATCATCCTCCAAAGAAAGCCTGAAAACACAAACACGGCTCACAGCGCGGAGGGAGAAGTACAGAATGCCATCCATACCACCTTCGTGCGAGTTAAATGATGAGGGATCCTCGGGGGCAGGTCGAAGTGAATGCACGCATGCGAGACAGGTGGAATTCGCTAGAGAAGGCCGCCATGTGTACCAAAAGGATGCGGGTAGGGATCGAGGAGGAGAGGGGGATCCCGAGAAGATCTGTGGTTGATTTAAATTTGAAAATTGGTTGGGGCTATAGTTTTTAAGATAATGGAAATAGAGATCCCAAGCCGAGGGGGAGTGCTTAACTGTAGCAACCATGGGAAATAGGCAAACAGGGGGGGATTAAGGAACCCAATTATTGTCAAGGTTTTGCCCATTACTTGTCAAAAAAACACAATCCAAGCGAGCACTTACATTGGCCATGACGTCTGCAATCTGGTTGTCGTTCCTCGGGATGTGAAGAAAGGTGATAGAGTTGAATTCCTTGGCAACGTAGAAGAAGAGATGATGAAACTTGGAGACAGGATCTCTACGATTTTTGGCCAGAGACCTGGCTTCCTTGATTACCAGCATTGAGTCTCCAAGGGCCACGAGATCCTTGACATCTTCGCTCCTTGCGATTTCCATCCCTTTGATCAGTGCGAGCCATTCCGCATCATTATTTGTCCTTTTGCTGAGTCCCCAGGCGAAGTCTTTCATCTTGTTTCCCTCAGAGTCAAGAAGAACTCCTCCCACACCTGCCAACCCAGTTTAGCCTTGCCCTAATTCATCAAGCATTGAATTGTCAATTCTTGGGAAACGCTACCTCGGATTTTTGTCATTGCCCTAGGGATAAGACCTAGGCTTATTTTCCTCATCTTCTCTTTTTCAAATTTACAAATTCTATATTTTCTATATTTTAAAATACAAAAAAATCAAATATATTAAAAACCCTAAGAAATTAAATATAGAAAAACTCCAAAAATATAAAAATATAAAAAATCAAAAAATATAACACAGTATTGAAAAAACTAATCCATCAAACTGATGCACCCTACTTGATTTTGTGGTAGATCCTCAAGAGTGTCCTCTTCTTGTGGCTAGTTTGAGATATTAACAATTATATGAAAGTGCTATGTATGTTTTTTGAATTTTCAGATATGATTTGTGAGATAGCCATCCAAATTCATCCTTGAAGAGTATTACAAGCTAATGACAAGGTCTATTATCAACCCTATTCACTTGGGTATCCATCTAGTAGTTCAAGTTGATCTTCTTGTGATTTTTGGAAGCTGGTTAGGGCACAAACCAGATCTAGTGAGTCAATTCTAGATTTGTCTCACTCATTCATTGGCTACCCCAAAGGTGTGATTCCTATCCCTCTCCATTAGGGTTACCTTCCTTGGTAAATTGGCATTGTTCTAAGTGATTTCCATCTATTTTTTAGCATATTTTGGTGGTTGTCCTCTTATAACAACAACAAGGTTTTAAATCATTTTCCCTAGTTGTGAACATTTATTACTTCTAACTCCTATCCTCTTGAAGTATTTGATAAGCATGTTGGTATCCATTGCTTTCACTCCATAAAGCACTGATCTTTATTAAGAGGATGCTCATGAGGTATTCTTGTTTTGTAGGACTATTTCACCTATATTAGAGACTCCCCCTTGGCCTCTAGGAGTTGGCCTAAAGCATACGGAGAGTACATTGTGGTGATAGTGGATGCATCTCCAGATTAGTTGTCAATCTTAGCATCGACATTCATGACCTATCGAAAGGGTGTTAATTTGTGCAGTAAGAAATATTATGCCCAAGTTGATGTGAAGATACGACATGCTTGTAAATCCCAGGATAAAACTGCCCTTTCTTGAATATGATAGAAATTTACTCTCAAACCCTAGCTATCCTTAGATGTTAGTTAGCTCTTCATTACTATCCTTGATTGTCTCGATTCACCTATTTGATGACATTGGTCTCCAATCCCTTCATCACCCTTATCTTTAACTTTCATTAAAAATCCTTGGTTTTCTAGGGTTACTCTTTAAATTCATCTTGTTCTTCATTACTAAACCCCAGTAATCCTATTTAGGGACTCCTCCCTTGAGCTAGAGAAGAGAAAGTGTAATATCCCAACTGATATTTGTTGCCTTTTTATAGTGTTTCTGATGTAGATTTTAGATGAATGCATGTGTCGTACTATGATTGCATGAGAATGCATGCAAGTGCATGGGGTTGTGTAAACCCTAAATAACCCAAATATTCAGATATGCTATAAAAAAAGGATAGAAATGATGCATGTACGTACCAATAATATGTGCCAGGTATGTAGGTCAATATGAGCTAAGCATGCAAGCCATGCATGAAGGAGCAGCTGAGACGTGAGATGATCTCTATCCAATAATGAGCCCTTGTGATAAATGCGCCCTCTTCAATCTGGGGATGGATGTAGAACCGCTCAAATGATGTCAGATAGCTCTCGAATGAAGGTACTAGGGATATAATGCCCTCCTGATCAGTATGGAAGCCACATGCAAGACATGCATGAACTCTAGGTCATAGGGCGAGATTCTCCTCAAGGAAAGTCACCCATGCAAGGAAAGGCGCCCTTCTGAATGATGAAGTGGTGAGATCTCTCTCCTGAAACCAAATAAGAAGCCTGTATTTAGCAACTAGGCTAATAGTGGTACTCTCGAAAGGATGGCAGCTGCATGCACACCAAATAGCAGTTGTATGTCAAGATATGATGATGCCCTAGTTTGCCCAAGTTGCTCATGCAAAAGGGCGAGTCCTCTTGGTCCAATTTGTGGCTTCAATCTTGAAGAATGCTAAAGACTGATGTGTAGTATGGAAGTAATGTTGAACCTGTATGATCCAACCCTGGAAGTGACTAGGGTAGATACATTCCGCTGTCGAAATACACTTGAAGGTTGAGTAGTGTGCCCTCAACCCCAAATTGGCTCTCTGAGCTCTCCAAGTCGAATTCTCAAATAAATAATCAATAAGCAGACCTAATCATTCATTTTATCCTTCTTTTATAACTTTGACATTGCATGCCCTAACTTTTGCATGCCTAGGTCGCTTTTATCTTCTATTTTTTAGTTGACTTGCATGCATTGCTTTCTGTGTGCATGAAGGCTTAATTAAGGTATTTTTGTGCATGCATCATGAAATATGGCCCGTATGTAATGCATGCAGGTGGCCCCTAGTTCCTGTGGCCCTCTTTTATCTACTGATGATCTAATAACCATGATTAAGATCTTCTTTTGGTCTTAATGGTATCAATCCTCAATCAATTCCACTGTATGTTAAAAAGGGAACATTACAAAAAGCCTAAAGAGCAAAAGAGAGTTGGTGAGTTAACAATGGCCCCTTCTTAGTTATCCATAAGCCATCATTAGTTTTACGGATTTCAATCTAAAGATGTCAATTGGTATGGTAACATGCACCATTCATGAAATGCAAGGAAGTGAATTGAAGTTTCCCTACGATATTTTTCATGGGAAAAAATGTATCTCGTTATATTTGTAATTATGATATAAATATATAGTATATGTTATTATAATAATATTATTGGATAAGGAGTGACCTACAAAGGACAGTGCCTAGAAGGCTATTATGATATCTAATTACAAGGTTTTCCTTGGGAAAAAAATGTATCTCATAATATTTGTAAATTATGATATAACATATATGGTATATACTATTATAAAAATATTATAGAATGAGGGAGGGGCCCACGAAGGCCAATACCGAGATATCTATTAAAACAAACTTCCTCATAAAGATTCGCCCAACTTGGCTTGGAGTATCCATCAGTTTTTTATGAAGCTTCAAGGGAAACATACAAAATGTCGCAAGTTAGAACTAGGAATCTATACTGGCTCCAAAGGTGCAAAATGGGTATATGTTTGCATTAGACAAGGTGGTCCCTTATGAGGAGTGTGCTCAAGTACGAAGTGAATTGAGTGAATACATTAGTGAGCATGGAGTCTTTGGTACCCTACATGCAACCAAAGATCAAGACATCAATTTTTGATGAAGCTTCAAGGGAAACATACAAAATGCCGCGAGTTAGAAGTAGGAATCTATACTGGCTCCAGAGGTGCAACATGGGTATATGCTTGCATTAGACAAGTTGGTCCCTTATGAGGAGTGTGCTCAAGTACGAAGTGAATTGAGTGAATACATCAGTGAGCATGGAGTCTTTGGTACCCTGCATGCAACCAAAGATCGAGATAGATTGGATCCTATCCGTTGGTGGAACATGTATGGCTCTGGAACCTCATATTTCCATAAATTGGCGGCGAGGGTGCTTTCACGGATTTGTTAATAGTTCTTCTGCAGAGAGGTGTTGGAGGACCTACAGCTTCATCCACAGTGTCAAGAGAAACAGTTTGAATGTAGAACACACATGAAGCTTGGTTTATGTGCACTACAACTTGAGGTTGTTGTCCCACCAGCATAGATCCATCTTAAACCCGTATCTATCAAGCACCGAGAGGGATCCAATTTCTTGAGGTGTATTTCTTTTTTTAAATTTAAACTCAAAAATTTAATCTCTCTTGATTGATAGATCCAGGCTTAAGTTTTAATATTTTTATTTTATAAACGAACATCTAGTTTTTAATTACTTTTCATAATATTTTATTTTATGAGCTGACATGGATTTTTTTTAAATACTTTCCATAATTTTACTTTTTTTACATTTTAATTAATGGCCGACAATACATTTTAATTTTTTACTTTTTATTACATTTTACTTTTTTACTTTTCATTAAATACATTCCATTACATTTTACTTTTTTTAACTTTAATTAATGGCCGACAATAATAAAGACAAACGTTTATAGCCTAGGATTTAATTCAAACCAAAATACACGTCTATGTATTATATAGCCTAGGATTTAATTCAAACCAAAATACACGTCTATGTATTATATAGCCTAGGATTTAATTCAAATGAAAATACACGTCATTTTATTAATCGCCGACATAATATTAATTTTTTTTATTATTATGTTAAAGACAAACTTTATGTATTATGGCCGACTATAAGGACAAACATGGACAAACGTTATAAGATCTCCCCCATACTGGGCTGTAGAGCACCTCGTTTCACTCGGTGCAATTATTGTGAGGCAACCAAGAATGATAGAACATTTTTTACTTGGGACAACAATCCAGAGGAGGCTAATGTGGAGGATGGAGCCATAGCATTAGAGCGCTTGGAGGCTGAACTATTGGGTGATCATGATGGTGATCCAATTCATACTACAGAGATGCCACCCTCAACCAACAGCAGGTTTCCAGATGCAAGAGTTTTGCCTTTAGCTTCACAACGTCCAGCAATCCATGGGGAGCATTCATTTTCTTCTCATGTTCCACGATCACTTCCAGCAGCTCCTATTCCACCTAGACCACGAGAAAAGAAATTAGAAGTTTCTCGTGCCAAGCGAAAAGCTTAGTAGATACTAGATAGTATCATAGTACTTTGTATTTCATGTTTATTATGGCCTATTTTGTAAACATTAGGGCCTACTTTGAACTTTAGTCTTTGCCCTTTGAATCTTGAAAGGTTGAACCTACCTTTGAAGTTTAAACTTTAAATTTTTTATTGCATCCTATAACTCTTTGGTATTGAATATGATATTATGATGCTTTGTTTCATTTCATGGTTGATGTTATATGTTAGAGTTTGTTGATGGCAATATTATATATTGAAATTTGAAGGTTGATGTTGTTGATAATTGATCATTGATCATTTAATGACAATGTTATAAGTTATAGCTCCTAGATGATTGATGTTATATCAATATGTGTACTAAATGGTTATATGAATATCTATGTTTTCATGTTTTCTATAGCTAATTTGGCATAATACATGTTTTTTTAATATATATGCATCAAAATATATTAAAATATATATTATATTATATTATATATTATAGATGATTGATGTTATATCAATATGTGTACTAAATGGTTATATGAATATCTATGTTTTCATGTTTTCTATAGCTAATTTGGCATAATACATGTTTTTTTAATATATATGCATCAAAATATATTAAAATATATATTATATAAAAAATACTCACAAAACAGAAGCCTCCCACTCCCCTCCGGGCTCCCAACAATGTAGCTCCTAAACCAAGAATTTCAAGTTTTCGGTGTACTTTGACTCAGCCAAGACGTAGCTCAGTATCTTGATTTTCAAGCCATGTTGATATATTCTATGTAGCTATAAAATTCTCAGGTACACAGTTTAATTATCTAAACCAAGTGTCACCGAGACTCTTTCCCGAGTCCCAACATCTGCCCTTTTTCTGTTAGTAGCACTTTTCATGTTATGGATAATAAGTGTAACTATCTTCCCGTGTCTCCCTGTTTGTTATTTTGAGCGTTAAGTCATGATATGTTAAGCAACTTCATAATGTCGTCAAAATGCTACTATGTTGAAAGATGCAAGCCCTCTAGTGGATGTCTTCTCGACTGTGCATCCCACCTTTTTCCGTTGCTAGCACTTTTGATGTTATGGGCAATAAGTGTAACTATCTTGCCATGTGATCATGTTTAAATAGTTCGAGGATAAGTCATGGTATGTTTACTTCAGAAAGTAGGAAAAATGCTACTAAGTTGAATACTACTCTAATCAAATTTGACTTTGCCACTGGTATTTTCAAGCTGTGCTGATAATTCTCTGTATCTAAAAAAGCCTTGGGTTCAGAATCTCAGATAAAGTTCGAGGAAAACACTAGTGAAAAAACATCCTGCGAAGCATCCAATAGTAAAGAGCAATGGCTACTACCCTAGTGTGCCTCCGATTTGACCGATCCGTGGGATTACGAACATCCCCACCTACCCCTACAATGAGCTATTGTTCAATGCATTATAAAATAAAGTAATATTATTTCACATACCTAATGTTTAGCACTGGGATGCGGCAAGCAGTTCATTAAATAAGTTTGGCCAAAATTCCGTGTTATTTTCTCCTTTCGTATAGTAGCTTGTCATAAGCTTCTAATTTACAATTCATTGGTTACAGTTTAATCTTTGAAAATATTTATTAATGAAATATTTTCAGAGACATAACATTTATACAAAAAGGCACCAAGTCCAGGAAAAATAGGTAGCAAAATCCCGCAGACTTGCTAAAAATATAAACACGCTTAACGGGGCATTCATGGAGAAATTTGACTGAACCTCTGATATTTTCCTCTTTCTTGCAGTAACTAATCATTCCCTTTAACATTTTCAGTGCATTCCTTTCATTTGAATAAAGCTCTGCATATTTCCTTCTTTCTTACAGCAGCTGATCATTCCGTTTGTGATTTACAGCCCATTGCTTTTATTTAATGAAATGCTCTCGGAGACATCAAATATATGCAAGAAATCACTATATGCCGGGAAATTAAGCCGCGAAACAAAGACTTCATATTAAAAATAAAAAATAAAATAAAAAAACATATACGAACCTCTTTAGAAAAAGAAGCCGCAGTCTGTTTGGGCTTGCGCTTAGCTCCTGTTTTACTCTCGTTTTCTTCGAAGACTGTGTCCTCCTCGCAGGTTTTGGTCTTAACACGCCTAGATTCGACACATTGACGCACTGGCCTTTTCCTTTTGCCGGAATTCTCTTCAATTGACTCGGTAATCTCGCGCTTAACTTCTTCGCAGCCTTTTCTTGCAGTCGTGACCTCCAAGACCAGGCTCCCGTCCTTATTGACCACTCCAAAGCTCGACTGTTTCATGCACACTCTCTTCCCCGGCGGCTTCCCAACGGATTCGACCCCAGAGCCAGGAGGAAGCTCTGGGCGGCGGTCGGAATTACTCATACCGCCGGTTTCGAAAGCGTTTGGCTGGACCTTTATCTTTGCCGCTGGCTTCTTCTCCATAAATCCAGTGAGGGTTTTGAAGCCCGCCATGGGAAGAAGTTCGGTTAAGCGGATCTGCAACTAACCCTCCATTTCACTCGGTCGTGATTAGTAACAATAACGAACTAAATGGCAATTAGTTAAGACCCGGAGTCTCCACCGTTCGATGTCGATCCGATCGAACTGTGGGGGCCGTGATCGTGTACTGATAAAATGCAGTTGGAATTTCCCCTCGAAGGATTTTGCCCGCCAAAATTTCCAGAAACAAATTACATGGTGATTTGATATGCTTGGGTGCCTCAAATTGGTCTCAGGTTCGACCCCTACTGAAGAAGCAAAATGTTGGGGAATTATGCACCACTGTACTGTTTTCTCGATATTTATGGCTCGTGGAAAAAGTATAATAAATTAAGCATGAAAATTTAGAAGCGCTTGCAATAATGGCGTCTCCTTTTTCAAGTCCTTCGCCTTTTGGCGGGTGATTTTGGGTGATTATATGAAGTCTCCCTTTGCGTAACAGTTTGCCTTGACTTGTGTCGATAGAGAGAACTTTCAGGATTTCGACAATGTTTTTTATTATGGTTTAACTTAATTGATCTATGTTTTTTATTATTTTTATTAATTAAATTTAATAACTCTATTTTGTTATTGGCAGAGCATGCCAGAATTATGGAGGGTTTCACCTTATATTTCAAAAAACAAAAAGATTACGTTAAGTTTTGCAAGTCATTGAGGGTTAGAAATATCATTAAAGTTTGGATTTAAGAATACTGTTATGTATTTTAAAGGCATAAAAACATGTTGTGTATGAGAATATTGTGATATTTAAGAGGTATAAATAAATTAATAATACATAGTTAGTAATAAAGCAATTAATGTTATACTATATCATTTAACTTGAATTACTATAAATTGAATAGTATATGTTTTATTGTAGAATGTATAATATTTATCATTTAGATATGTTGAAATATAATGGTATTGAATTTATTGTGAATGTTTAAGTTTGAAACTATTTGGAGTATTTTGTGGAGACATCATATCTTGGTATGTTACAAAGTTTGATACTTCATTGTGTGGGTTTTGACAAATCCTCACATTAAGACAAGTGAAATTAGCAACAAAGCTACTTATTTTTTAAGTAGTATAAACATAATATGATTTGGATTTTTTTTATTTATCATCATCAAAATTTGACTATAGAATATTTAGTCAAATTGTAATTTTTCATTGTTGAATACATAAATGGATTCAAACCCTAAATACCCCTATTACACCCAGATTGTGCAATCTCAACAACTATTTTTTTCCTCAAAAAATAAATCGCATTCTATTAAAGAAAATAGAACACATTGTTCAGAGAACTATTGGCCTTACAGCGAATGCATAAGCACCAAATAACACTGCTCAAAGAGCAAGCAGAAACCTAAAGCTTCATCATTTAAATGCCCTATTACAGGGTAACAGAAATGTGCATTGAGCATTAACACACAAAAAACTACTCGATAGAGCATAAAACCATAAATAAGCTTAAGGAATAAGCCAACTGAGTGGAATCAGTTATAGGCCAGTATCCATGCCACTGGAACAGTGATTATCCCACTAATGAGACTGTGTCGCGAGAAACCCCAAACAAAGCCACATGAACTTGACAGCAGGAACCAACACTGAGAAAACCATCGCCCTCATCGTTAGGTGGGAAAGGACCATCGACCATAAGAGACAGCACCACAGTCATAGAAGCCACCAGCTGCAAAGGATGGCCACTTTGGCCTCAAGCAGATCGTCATCATAGGAGCTACCACTCCACAGATGATTCGTTGCCTTGTCATTCACATGCCAAGCCAAAAATTCGTCATCCCATCTCTGAAATCGTCACCATCGCCGTAGATGAACCAGAGGAAACTTCGTCTCTTTATGGGTCACTGTGTAAGGCTTCACCCCCACTCCATAGAAAACCGTCATCAAATAAAACGCCCACGGTCGTCCATTACTAGTAGCCTCAGGGGAGAAAGGGGAAGGCAGTTAGGGAAGGAACCCTAGCCACCTAGTTCAATAGTAAATACAACTCTCAAAGCTCACTCTTAATTGCTAGGATGGTTGATCTCAACAACTCATATCTACAAAAATGATTGAAAAAATGTGACCAACAAAAATTCATAATCGTAGCATGTTTAGACGTGGTTTAGACTGCTACCTTATCTCCTACCTCTTATGAATGTTTTAATGTAACAATTGTGCACACTCAAACACTTTAAAAGGCCATTAGTATTTATTGCGTGTATTGAAAATATGAATTAAGGCAAAAGAAAAGCCATAAGCAGCTACTCCATATAATCAAAAAGAAACTTCATAAGACCCACGAGCCCCATGAGACCCCCAAGCCCCATAACTAGTAGTCAAGTGACACCCTATGAAGCAATATATGGCCAAAAACCCTTGTCCATGGTTTCATATTTACCAGGCACTTCCAAGATCTAAGTAGTGGATAGCACACTTAACACTAAATACATTATTCTCTACACACTCAAGGATAATTTGGCTATGGCTCAAAATAGAATGAAACAAACGGATCAGCATCGCTCTAAGCGATCATTTGCAAAAGGGGATCAAGTTTTTCTTCGACTTCAACCTTATAAACAAAAACCACTCAAAAATTACCCTCGCTAGAAGCAACTATCTCTAAAGTTCTTTGGGCCTTACTAGATCATACGATGCATTAGACGGGTGGTCTACAAGCTCACTCTACCAACTCACTCTAAGATTCACTCGGTCCTTCATGTATCATGCCTCAAAATGGTGGTGGGATCCAATTGTAAAGTGTAAACTAAGATACTAAAACTTGATGAGGAAGATTTCATTTGGCTCCAAACAGAAGCAATATTGGATACCAAGGAATGTCAATAACGCAGGTGTATAGTCAAAGAAGTGTTGATCAAGTGGAAAGATATGCAAGTCGAAGATGCCACCTAGGAACCTGTGGGGATTCTGCAACAATTTCCTCCTCTTCATCCTTGAGGACAATTTTGCTTTTGAAGGGAGAGGGCACGTTAGGGTCCCACCCTAGCTCCCTTACTTTAGTAGTTGGTCATGTTATGTATGTGGCCATAACCTTTGAATAAGGTCGAGTAATTAGTATTAGACTATTAATGTAAAGGTGCTATCTTTATTTATTAAGGCCGACAAAGTAGTTGGTACTCTTTATATTGACTAAGTCAAGTTTTTAGGGATATTGAAAGCCTATTTAAAGAGCTAAGTCAATAATTATTGTATTAGAGCTCTGCTCAAGTGACAGGTTACCCAAACTTAAAGAGGCATGTGAACATTGCTTCCAAAATTGTTTCTCGTAATACCAAGTCTTATTCTCTACTACATTCATCTTTTCTACTATCCAATGTTTCTTGTCTTGCACTATAGATTGTGGTTTATTGCATCTTAAATATATATATATCCTATGTTATTTTAAGATTCAAGGTTAAAGAACACCACATATTCCCAATATTGTTGACATTACCATCAACGTTTGTGCATAAGTTGGAATGAATACATAGAATGTCACTACCAATATGATTAGAAGATCCATCTTAACTCCAAATCTATCATGCGTCAAGAGGGATCAAATCCCTTGAGGTGCAAACCTTTTTTTAAATGCAAAACTTGAGGAGAGGTTTGCACCTCAAGGGATTTGATCCCTCTTGGTGGATGATAGTTTTGGTGGAATTATAAAAAACTACAATGAGCAATTCCATCTTAAATTAAACTACAAATAGTAGATAATCATGATTATGTATTTTTAGATGAATGCGATCTTAAAAAATGCATCATGTATAAAAACAAAACAACATTATTAAATTTACATAAATGCGAAGTTGAATAAAAGCAATTTAACAATGTAGATCCATCTTAACTCTGGAATTTAACAACAAAGTGAATCTTCCCTTGAGGCTTATAATATATGTGAAGTTGAATAAAAACAATTTAACAATGTAGATCCATCTTAACTCCGGAATTTAACAACAAAGTGAATCTTCCCTAGTGGCTTATCATCAT
Source organism: Larix kaempferi (assembly GCA_027924585.1). Classification (NCBI taxonomy): domain Eukaryota; kingdom Viridiplantae; phylum Streptophyta; class Pinopsida; order Pinales; family Pinaceae; genus Larix; species Larix kaempferi. Next base: position 3,936,826 of record BSBM01001483.1, on the reverse strand, counting down.
ATATTACATATATTTCAATTAATTCATTGGAATATATATATATACCTTTGGTTTTAAAGTTTAGGTGAGGGTTGACATTGTAAAAATTTTACTTAATATTTTATTATGTTATTAAGGCGCCCCACATCAACTCCACGTTGAGAATGGAATTACTCTTCTCTCTCACACTGGCAATGCAATAATCCTAACAACATAATAAGCAATGCATGTTAAAGTGTCATGTTCAAAATTCCAAACTTAAATAAAAAAATACCAAAGATTACACAACATGAGTGAAAAGTTTAAGCATTCGGATATCTTACCATGAGTAAGAATCAAGATGATGAGGAGATCACATCCATGCATTTGGAGGCCAAACAGATTGAAACAACAATATTCAAGTCCAAAATAGTATATGTTTTCAAAGAAAAACAAAACAAAAGCCCCTATGGTTTGGAAGCACTAGATACCTTTAAATTTAAAAAGAAAGGTGTTGATAGAAATTCAAGTGGAGAATAGCAAACATAAAGCCTTTTAATTTTTCAATATTGGGATATATAGAGAGCATCTGGCATGAAATTCAAACACAATTTAAAAGAATCCCATGTTAAAAAAAACTTATAAAATAAGAATCTATTGGTGGTAGAAACAAAATTACAACGGGGGATTTTGCTTAGCGGCGCTTTTTCAATGATTCTTAATGGACCACACACAAACCCAAGAGAAAATTTCTGCGTAGCTCAGTGCACAAGCTCGAAGTGACTCGACTACTCAAGCTTATCGTCCTTTGGGCACGACTTATGGAATTTGAACATGGGACTCATCTGCCTTGAAAGACCAATCATGGCAGGGGCATTTAAGCATCGCTATTTAGCTTTAAAGAACAAAAAATTGCAAGTTCCCTTATATTTACAATGGTTACCAATTCTAAGCACAAACATGTTGCATCTAATAGAAGTTCCATAGATTAATTCGTTCATTGTGAGCGTGAAATTCTAAATCATAGCATATCTAAGAGCTGAGTATACCTCACTGAGAAAGAATGATTAGAGTGAAAATTGCAATAAAAATGAGCAAATAATTAATCATGCATGAGAACTCATATAGGAGCAGAATAATGTCACATGATCCAATAATCAGTACATTCAACAATGATGTTACAATGGAGAGAATTCGAATCACACATGAGAATTCGAACCTCAGTTGATCTAGCATAGGAATTGTCACCACTAGAGTGCTATGGAAAACTCAAACTCAACCAAACTGATCCTAAACTCAGTTAACTAAAGACACGATTAGTTAAATGACCAAGGAGGGCGCATTAGTGAGTTTGTCATGCAAAACAGTCAGAAAAGGGCGCATGAGGCCACAATCAGTGGCATTCAGAGCTTTAACCCCCCACAAGAGTCAACTAACTCAAGTGGACTGAACTGGAAAACTGAGTTAGCTCCTAAACAATAGGGAATTGACTTAAGTGGTCCTAAAATGATGCATGCAGGGCTCAGAAGGTGGTAGATGGATCCTGGATGACATCTGCACACCACTAGGGGGCAAATGACATCATTAACTACTAGGTAAATGAAATAATGCTAGATAGGACAAGGATGGAGTATTAAAATATCCTAACACCCCCCCTTAATCCATACTTTTGCATCTTGGGCCCTAGTTACTAAGACCAAAGGTCACCCATACAATCAAATAAATGATAAAAGATAAAGAACTATCCATGAACCAAGGAAATGGGGGAAAACCTCATGGGAAAAATACCCCCCCTAAAAAAGGAACAACAGTAGGGAACTCAAAGAACCTTCATACTAAGCATAGAATGAAAAAACTTTCCTGACTAAAAGCCTTTGTAAAAATATTGGCAATCTGCTCCTATGAAGGATAGCAATGCAGGTGCTAGATCTGGATCTGGATTTGGATCTGCTCCTCTAATGTACCTCCCACAGTGTCAAAGTTGTATTTGCCAAAACAAGTCTTTCAGGAACCCTTCTTGCTATTGGAGTGAATGGCTCATTGCAGTCCAAATCATGAACCTTTGAGTACCCATTGTCAATCAACCGAGATTTGTACTTGGTTGTAAATCCCCCATGGCAAGTCTCGTAAGGGGATTGTGGATCAAACCCCACCATCATGTAGCACCTCTCTGAGAGAAGTGGATCTGCATGACATAGTGCAAGGTTTGCATGATACTGAGATCTGGTGGTTCTATGGTCAGATGGATCCCCAATTGTGTTCCCAGGAGCTACAAGGACTTTGTGAGCACATATTGGCCTTGGGAATGGATTGGGAGCGTGTGTTGGATCTGGATCTAAATCTCCTTGAACTTTATTCTCAACAACAAGATCTTGATCCTCATCTTCATTAGAAGAGATATCACTCTGAACTTCATCAGATGCCAATGGGATAGGCAGAGAGTATGGCAAAAAATGGGAGAATTCATATGCCTTGGAGGCATGGTTTGCAAACCCTTTTGCTATAATCTTCCCAGTAGAGATCTCTGTAATCTCAACTCTGTCAGGACCAAAGACCACTTTCTTCGGTCAACCTGTGTGAGTCATCTGATATACAGCCAACAAATTTGCTGACAAAGAAGGAACAAATAGAACATTTTTTAACTTTCCATGCTCCATATGTATTGTGCCCTTCCCTTCAACAGAGATCTGAGAGTTATCTCCCATGTGAATATTCGGACCATCTTTGAGATCTAGGGAAGAAAATGATTATTTGGAGGCAACCATGTGGTTGGAGGCTCTTGAATATATGAGGAAGGCTTGTGATTTTGAAAATCCAGCCTTCGGTGCATGGCATCTCTCATGACCATCAGACTCACTTCCAAAATCAGCCTCTCTTGCGCCTTCTGGGAGGGCAATGTTATGTTGTTCAAGGAGTTTGGTCATCTGATTTATCTTCTTCTGCATGCAAGATCTCTCTGGGTGGTTTCCTTTCTTGCAATAGGAACACTTGGATTTCTCAAATCCTTTTTGCTTGTCCTTCTTGGACCTGGAGGCTCCTTCCGATGGACTTGACTTCACATTCTTCTTGGGTTCATATTACCTCTTCTCCTTGCACTTATGCTTCCCCTTTCCATTCACACTTTTTGCTTCTCCAACCACAAGAGCTTGATCTTTGGAGGCCTTCAAGGTGCCCATCTGGATCAATTTGTCTTGTTCTTGGATGGGAGATTCAGTGAAAACATCTAAGGATGGCATCTTCCAACCAAGAATTGACATTCGCCTTGAATGGAAGGTAGAGACAAAGATGGAGAACCCAGGACCTAGCTTGCTCATAATGGACAACACCAACTGCTCATACTTCTTTTCAATGCCACACCGCTTGCATTGCATGACCAAAGATTTGAATTTGGAAAAGAATTACTGGATGGTCTTGAAAATGCTCGGTTGAAGGGCAATTAACTCATTCTCCAGAATATGGCCCCTTATCTCATATTGTTTTCCAAAGAGGGTCTCCCTCTTCAACCATACCTCTCTTGGAGTCTTCAATCCTTTGAGGTGGAAGAGTAGATCTCTGGAAATATGAATAAACATGAAACCAAATGCTTCATCTAATCTATTCAGATACTTGGCCTTCTCAACAGTTGCTTGAGGTTCGACCTCCTTTCCCATAGTTACCTTGTACATTGACTTGTTGCGCAAGACCATATGCATATCAACCCTCCAATCAAGTTAATTGAAGGGTGTCAGGATCCTGGGAGAGAGAGGAGAGTTCGAATTGTCCATGAGAACTGTTGGAGCGAATACAAGGTGAAACTGCTGCTGCTACAACTACTGCACTGAAAAAACTTTGAATAACCTGCAAAAAAATCTCAATTTCGTAGATAGACTACTACTGAGCACTGCTTTAGGACAATAGGCACATTTTTCCAGATCCTTCACACTTGGCTAGACCTCAAAGGATTTCTCCAATGAATTCAATGTAATGGCACCAAGATTTGTTGTGGAAATCCAGAGGCTTCTGGTGCACTTCTGAAAGCAGTTGCTCAACCTACGCTCGATGGCTCTGATACCATGTGAAATTCTAAATCACAACAGATCTAAGAGCTAAGTATACCTCACTGAGAAAGAATGAGCATAAAAGATTAATTGGAGTGAAAACTGCAGTAAAAATGAGCAGACAATTAATCATGCATGAGAACTCGTATAGGAGAAAAATAATGTCACATGATCCAATAATCAGTATAGTCAACAATGATGTTACAATGGAGATAATTCAAATCACACAGGAGAATTCGAACCTCGGTTGGTCTAGCATAGGAATTGTCAACAGTTGAGTGCTCCGAAATACTCAAACTCAACTAAACTGATACTAAACTCATTTAACTGAAGACACAATCAGTTAACTAACCAAGGAGGGTGCATAAGTGATTTTGTCATGCAAATTAGTCAGAAAAGGGCGCATGAGGCCACAATCAGTGGCATTCGTAGCTCTACCCTCCCACAAGAGTCAGCTAACTCAGGTGGACTGAACTGGAACACTGAGTTAGATCCTAAAAAATAGGGAACTGACTTAAGTGGTCCTAAAATTATGCATGCAGGGCTCATAAGGTGGTAGCTGGATCCTGGATGGCATCTGCACACCACTAGGGGGCAATTGACATCATTAGCTACTAAGTAAATGAAATAATGCTAGGTAGGACAAGGATGGAGTATTAAAATATCCTAACAGTGAGTTCACAAAAAAAACATGGAGTGTGGCCAAAGCACCACCAAAAATTACTATTAGTTTCGACGCCTAAAGAAAATTGAATGAACAATGGCTAAATTGCATATGTGTTTTCTAAGGATTGCAAAAGGGAAAACTATCAGGAAATTCCTAAAAACTAGTATGGGTTTCATAGATTTCCAAAATGGTGTCCATATGTTATTGGTAATTGTGAAAACATGGATGTCTTATAAGGACAAAGTTATGCTATGCTTGATCCATAAGCTTAATGGCATGAAATAAAATCAAAATCAAAATCAACGTTGACATGAAAATTGCACAAATATAAACTAAAGTTCCAAATTATCAATACTAACACGCTCAACTCATATTGGTATTAATTTCAACTACTACTAAGCAAGCAAAATCACAATGAATTAGGCACCACTGTACTGGTACATTTATTTATTTTCATTGAAGAATGCCAACACCTGATATTCCAAAGAATCAAGGTATGACTAGAAATACATCCACTCAAGCAATACATAATCAAAGTCATCTCCCAAAGAGCAAGTGTCACGAAAGAATTTTTGAACCCAAGTGGCAAGGATAACAACATTCCTCCCAACCACTTAATCTACACTCAATTGACAACTGGTACATTATTTATAGATTGTTGAAATAGTGTGATCAATTATGCATGAAAATTACAAAGCACTTGCAACAATGACTTGTCTCCATTTAAGTCCTTTGCATTTTGGCATGCGATTACAAGTAGTCCTCCCTTTGCATAATATTTTGCTTTGACCGGTGCCTATAGATAAAACTTTCAGTATTTCAATAATGTCTTTCACTACTTCAAATGCAATGAATCTATGTTTTATATTGTTTTTCAACTTTTTTTTTTAATAAGAATGATTAAATTTTGTATCGAAAAGTTGTTTTTTTTCATATTGTCTAGCACAATAATACAAAAAGATTAAGAGTTGTCACTCGATTTAGCGTCCGGCATATGTCCAAAACCTTGAGGAATTTCTATGTAAAAAGATAATACTATCCTTCACAAAGGATATCCAAGTGTTTATGCTAGTAATATATCCTATAAAAGACATCTAGAACCATACCTACCTTGTAAAACATAAAGAAAATGAATTTAATGAAAAACATGTTTTTTGTGTGTTTCTTACTAAGCAATTGATGAAGGTCGAGATTCTTGATTTTCAATATCCACATCTTTAGGAAATTGGTGGATAGTTTGTTCTTCTTTAAGCTCCCCAGTAATTGAACCCATTGACCTTTTGAAATTAGATGCATCAAACTGGAAGCCGCTGTTTAGATTTGTGACTTGGTGGCAAAGCAAATTGCACTCAATTTATAGGGCTTGGGTTTGTCTCTTTTGTCATAATAGAGTTTTCATTATCAATGCATGACCATTGTTGTCAATTTCATCTTGTGCATGCATCAAGGCAATTAAACCCCACAAATGCCCACTTAAAACTCCACAACAACCTACGGTCAAAGGTGACAACGAGAACACTGAAACCTTAGCTCCCTTCTTTAATGCGCGCAAGCCTCACTATTGCACATGCAAGGCTCTTCATTGAATTAAGATCACAACCAATTCCCCACCAAACCTACAATGCATAGTATTTCCACCCAAGAGAAAATCCAACATTATTTCCCTAGTAAACTTCAAGTGTTAGGCTAGATTCATAGGTCACAACAAATTCATTAAAACCATCCAAGTTAGCACCACAAATACACCTAGAGGCATCAAGGCTTACCAAATCTGATGCTTGAAACGAGGGGGACTAAAGCCTATATGCCAAAGTGAGTGAAATCACCTACAAAATGGAGAAGACTCCAAATCCAAGGAGGCCTCTCTCTAATCAAAGCAACCAGCAACAAGGAACCTCATTATCCCACCTACATAAACTTCATAATTAAAACCAATCGAAATTTCCAACTCTTCATAAAGATTGAAGTGTGAAATGGTGCGAGGGGAATGATATCCATTAATATTTATTCTCTATTGATAATTATACTAAACCATTTACATTGATACATGGAGGGCATGCAATGCTTTGGGTTATTCATAACAAATATATTATGGAATAGGGAAGAAGGATAATCCCCCTTTTATTTTTAAAACTCTACCACCCACCTGAGAGGCCACATTAGCTAAATCATCATACTGACGATTGTGCTCTCTCAAAATGTGGATACTATGTGGTTTCAAAGCAATTAACTCCCTTTTGTATTCTCAAGATGAGCCTAGCGAGTTTTCCATCATATGGGGTAAACAATTTGCTCATATGTATTATAACTATAGTAGAGATGTATAATGAAAATATATAGAATAATAAGAGAAAAACCACATAGTGTCTACTCCACATAGTTAACAATAAACATCATAATACCCCACGTCCAATAAAATTACATTCTTTTTTGAAGGCTAAAGAATATCATATCGTGTCATAATTATTGTATTTGGTTAGTCATGAGACACAAGCCAAGGAAAATATATGAAAATAACACAATTTCTAAAGATAGATTTCGATAAAACCAAGTTTCAAGGAATAGACTTTCTTGAAATCCAAAGTGATGCACCTAATAACACAACACCAAATTCATGGGAGAAAATATAGCTTAAAATGCTCCACTCTTCCACTCTTAATCTCAAAGCTAGAAATGCTCTGCAACAATTTATTTATATGTTATGCTAGCATGTTTAGATCAAAAGATATAGTAAACAACATATGTTATGTTACCATGTTAGATTGAACGATATAACCAACAACAAAATGACAAGATAATGAACATGTATACATGCACATAAGACAAGTAAAAGATAACATGACCAAATAAATGCACGAGAACAAATTCAATGGAATAACAATTACATTAAACTAGCAATTGCCCCAAAAGGTGCAAAAGAACGTCGAAGGAGAAAAAGGGAAGTAAGGTAGGTTTGATGAATAAAAATAGAAAATTAAAAATGATATATGTATCTTGTTAAACACTTCAAGTAGTTACCAATTCCAACTAGTAGAAATAACGATGTAAGCAACAGAGTTTTAGATACCTCTCTACTTTCTTAGGCATCTTGATCATTTACCTCGGACTTGGAATTCCATGACTCTTCGATGTTATCATCCACAATGTTGATTTGCAAACCAAAAAAAGGATGTGTATACACTCTAAGGATTAAATGAAAGCATTTGAATTAAAACTGGAGCAAAAGATTGAAGACTGTTTTTTTTTTTTTTTGCTAGAATGTATTATAAGAACTTAGTAAACCATAATGAAGACCACATTTAACCTAAACCTAAATGAGGTACTGAAGTCTACCGGTGTGTATAAGCCAAATGAAACCAATTTACACATGATGGGATTACATGATATGAAAGCACCTCATTCATCAAATGCTAGAATTTATTTTTGTCATGGTAAATAACTTAATCAAGTTAGGTCATTGCTAATTTAAATACACTAGCAATAATGTGAGTGACAGAGGAGCACTTTACCACAATAATCTCAGTGCCATGTCCAATCCATGTTGTTTTATTCTCAATGACATAATTTCATTGTCCAAGGCACAAACTTGAGCAAGTATATACACAACATGTGGTCAAATAAGAACATGAAAGTAAAGTTTTTTTGAATAATCATGATAGTCTTTTAGGTAAAAACAACTAATTGGATTTTAAGTAACACTGTGCAAGACTTTTTTTATCTAGAAGGTGGGGATGCTTTTTAAATGGATATAATGGTAAATATTTACAATTTCATTGTTAAGAAGAAAATATAAATTAAAGGAAATGTTCAAAATAACATCAAACAATGGAGAAATGACCTCATAAAATGTATATTGCAATAACAAAAGAATTATGTACCTTTCTTCCAATGTCTCGCATTCCTAAAACATCTGCTTGGACAAAATAACCATAAGGTGAATAATCACAACATTAAAAATCATACAAATCATTGCTAGAAATGTTTCTAAAGTTGATGGATTAGGTGCTTTAGGTGCCTGAAGAATCTCGAAGAAAATTTCAAAAAGAGGTATTCACACTCAGTACAAATGGAAGAACATGTTAACTTCAATTAATGCTCAAAGGATTCCTACAATATAACTCTTTTTGTTGTTGTGATATCTTGGATAGGAAAAATAACATATTTGTCATAGACAAAGTCTTGTAAATTTCTTGTGTTCAAACCTTGTGTAGGGTACATTATTGAGGAACTTTTTAAGATGTTCCACTGTCTTTATCAAGACTAAGCCTTCAATAGCAATTGTTGCAAGTTAAATTGACACACATTATAGTTGGAATTTCACAAGGTCAAGTGTCCTAACATTATAATGTCACTTTAAACATGTGAAATGACAATACTTACATACAAACATACATATATATTCTCAATATGAATCAAGTGAAGATGAACCTATTCAACAACTCAACCCTAGCAAAATAGGCATAAGAACATAGTATTAAAAACTTACATAATTCAAATATGTGGACTATTATATTCCAAGGAAAAATGTGGACTATTATATTAGTAATACCTTAAATAGACATTGGATCCTGAGCAACAAGGTTCACATTAAGTGCATATAAGAGTTACTACATTTTAAAATTTTCACTTCATGTACAAAATAGTTATCCTTTCAACTACATAAAATTATGTCATGGTTAAGATGGCTCACAATGCATGCACACGAATCTCTTCATAGTCCATATCTTTACAGATCCCTTGGTTGATGCCTAATTGTACAGATATCCTCAGTCAAATTTTCTAGTTATTTAAGTCTTTGCACCGAGTGTAGATGAGGTGCTTACAACCCAGTATGGGGGAGATCCTGTAACGGATGTCACATGTAACATTTTCAAAAGTAATAAAATGTAAAAAGTAATAGTATGAGGGAGATCCTATAACAGATGTCACATGTCACATGTCACATTTGTCACGTTTGTAGTATGGGGGAGATCATGTAACGGATGTCACATGTCACATTTGTCACGTTTGTAGTATGGGGGAGATCCTGTAACGGATGTCACATGTCACATGTCACATTTGTCACGTTTGTCATGTTGCGTTACAACCTAGTATGGGGGAGATGTTGTAACGTTTGTCACATTTGTCACGTTTGTTACATTTGTCACGTTTGTCATGTTACGTTACAACCGAGTATGGGGGAGATGTTGTAACGTTTGTCACATTTGTCATGTTACGTTTCCATGTCGGCTCATAACTTATAAAAAATCAAAAGTAATTAAAAATTTCATGTTCGCTCATAACTTATCAAAAATAATAAATAAAAAAATTAAAGAATTAAAAGAGAGGGATCCAATTTCTTGAGGGGTAATTTTTTTCTTAATGTGTAAAAAATTTAAGATAAAACAAAAAAATTACACCTCAAGAAATTGGATACCTCCCGGTGCTTGATAGATCCGGGTTTGAGATGGATCTAGGCTGGTTTAATTCAAGTTCTCCATCCCTCAAGATAGTTGGAAAAATAGCCTAAAGAATATTAAAAATAGACAAAAATCTTGGCCAATGAAGCTTTTCGTTGCGCTATCATCCAAACAAGCCTTTCCAAATGTCTAAACTCATAACTACAAGTATAATTTCATCACTACCTTACAAATCCAAATCACATTTACGTTATTTAGAAAAATAAGATCTTAGAAAGAAAAAAAATCTGCGTACTATTATTATGACTTTTTATGCAAGGTATGACAGCCTTAAAAAGAGATTTGAATAAAAACTGAAATCATACTATGTCCATAAAAACATATTTTAGTTGAAAATTCTTGGCAATTACAAGGAATGTTGGGTCACCAAGCCTAATGAAATTTAGGATAAAGCAAACTAACACTTTATTGCAAATAGAAGAAGAAAAACTAATCAAAGCTATTATTTGCATGTGTTTGCATACATATATGATCATGTGTCAATTTGGAGTTATGTAAATGGTTAGATATAAATTATAATCTTTCCAAGAGTTTGGTAGATAATTTTTTTGTAATTTGAACAATATTTGTGAGTATCAAAAACTTTTAATATAATGAAATTACAATTTTATTATAATGAAGTCACAAAAAATCATCTGCCACTTCATTGTGAATGGTTAACTTTAGTGCTTAGTTTTTAAAAGTAATTTGTGCTTATTATCATATTAATGCTTAAAACAACATAAAAAAATTAGAGTCATTTCACTATAGATCACATGAAACAACCTTATATCAAAAAATAAATATAAGATTAAATTCTACTTATTAAATGAAACCTAATAATAACAGCTAAAAATATATTATTCTCATTATTGGGTTAACTTACTCTCACCAATAATCACCACAAGAACACAATCAATCTTTACAATGATGAATTCTAGTGCTATCCCTTAATATAATTTGAGGTCCAATAATTTTGGAAATAAATTTGGAGGAAGTATGACAATCATGATGAATTCTAGTGCTATCCCTTAGTATAATTTGAGGTCCAATAATTTTGGTGGAAGTATGACAATCATCACAAATATTGAGGTTCTTAAGCATATAGATAATTGTCTAAAAGGATGTGTTGATAAGTGCAAAAAAAATGATCATCTTCTCATTGTTGTGGACATATCGGATCCTAATTCTATAAAAAATCATCCATAAAGCACCTTTTACAAATATAATCACATGTTATAACATATTTATGTGTCCTTGACTCAAATATATAACCATATTACAAAGTTTTTTTGTTTTTTGTTTTGCTTATTATTAGATATATTTGTTTCCAATTTGAGTTTATGATGTTGTAAATATGTGTTTACATTTATACTATATTTTATTGTAGTGCACATAATATATTTGGTCGAATTGCAATTTATTATTATTGAAATTGCATTTTTGAATGCATAAATAGATGGCAATAGTTCTCTCAAATTGTAATCAAATTTCAAGAAAAATAAAATCCAAATGATAACATGTTTAAAATACTATCATTTTATTTATATAATCTTCTTATATTTTGAGTATAATGATCGTTAATGTTCCATCAATCCTAATTATTAATATTCTATTATCTTCATTATATCTTATTTATCACAATCTTCCATTAAATTCAAATAGATAATTACTTTTAAATTCAAAATATCAAAAAATATATATATCAATTAAAATTATAATATATATTTTGTAGATAAACATAAAACTATATATACTATGATATAGTATAATTTAACATATCTTTATATTATATAGTCTTAAATTTATAATATTGAGTATATTATAATATTTGGCATATCTTGGATCAAATAGATAATTACTTTTAAATTCACAATATCAATATATATATATATATATATATATATATATATAAATTAAAATTATAATATATATTTTGTAGATAAACATAAAACTATATACACCATGATATAGTATAATTTAACCTATCTTTATATTATATAGTCTTAAATTTATAATACTGAATATATTATAATATTTGGCATATCTTCGAACGGGATGCCATGCTAATTCCCAAGGAACTAAAACGGGCCTGCTTCCTGACCACTACTTCTCTAAAAACATATTCTTTGACATATTCAGATCCTTGCTTTTAAAAAATACTAGCAAATCAGTGTCCTAGTAACTTAGGTCTCATCCAAGACGGATCAGTCGAAGACCACGTAGGTGATGGATTTATATCATTTCTTTGTTTATTTATGATGATTCCCAATGAACCTAGCACAAATCAACAAAGAATGCTTTATTTAAGTTCCAAACATAAAAAGGAAATGGGTTGTTTACAACACATTTGGATAAAAGAAAATAGAAATTCTACTTCAACATCCTCAAATGAATGCTTTACAGGCTCTTAGGTCTTCCACATAAATCATAGTAAGAAAAAATTTCCTTCTTCAGAGCTTCATCCAACTTTTTGGATTGCAGACATGATAGTGGCTTCCCTGTAGCCATGACAGTGGCTTGCCTGCACACATGATAGTGGTTTGCCTATCAGAAATCTCTTTATGCGCCCTTGGCTTCAAGCACCTCAAGTACAGATCTTCTAATTCAACTTTGCAACTCCAAATTCCAAGTCGGTTGGCTAAAGGAGCAAAAATCTATAGCATCTCTTTTGCAAATAGTTGTTGGTTTGAATAAGGTAGAACTCCCAGGGTCCTCACATTATGCAATCATCAGTCATTTTGACCAAGACTACCCTTACATCCATCATTGCAAGAGACGTTGTGTGAAGATGGTCTGCTGCAACAGTCTGTCTTGTTGTGTTTATAAGAGGAGAGAGAGGAGAAATAGGAGATCTATGATCAATCATATTTGGGGTTCCAACAATACACTCACCACTCGTAGATGTGTGAATAGGATAGCAAAGTTGCTATCCTATTTTAGACTTAAATCTGTGAATGAGATGTGAAAAAATTCTCCAACCACATTGGAGACTCATACTGATTCCTCTAGTCATGTACTCCACACTCATGTTCTTAGAGATTTTGGGAACAATTAGGAGGCTTCCATGGTACCAAGAGCTAGTCCCATAACTCATCTTCCTTCATTGATTCTTGGTATGCATATGCCAATTGATTTCTGACAATATTAAATCACATACTCACCTAATATTTCTACTTGCTTGGTTACTACCCATTGTATTTCTTTGAAATGTTGGTAAGGGCTGCTTGCAAGCATCCAGTTCATAAGTTGTGTGTTAATCCATTTTAAGTATAATCTGCAAAAAGTGAGAAATGAGTCACCAATCAGAAGTTCTTTATGTTGCACTGTTTGACGCATGAACATTCACAACAAATCCATTTTTAGAAATTAAACTTGTCATAAACTGGAATTCAATCCTTGTCAAAAACATCAATCAATTAAATTATATACAGATTCATAAATTATTGATGTGTCTTGCAAAAGGAGGAAAAAAAAAAATCTTGATGCATTGAGCTGATAAGGGCTACTTGCAAGCATCCAGTTTATAAGTTGTGCGTTAATCCATTTTAAGTATAATCTGCAAAAAGTGAGAAATGAATCACCGATCAGAAGTTCTTTATGTTGCACTGTTTGACGCGTGAACATTCACAACAAATCCACTTTTCGAAATCAAACTTGTCATAAACTGGAATTCAATCCTCGTCAGAAACATCAATCAATTAAATTATATACAAATTCATAAATTATTGACGTGTCTTGCAAAAAGAGGAAAATAAAATCTTGATGCATTGAGCAACCCTTAGCTGATATTAATTAAATAATGCATGTTTTCCCTATAAATGACAAAATGCCTTTTATTCATTGAACGTTCTTAAAAAATAATAATCAAATGCACTACCGTTCCTATCAATATCAGAAACATGGATGGGAGTGAATCTCTCTTATTATATAGGCATTGTTCTGTCATGAGAAAATGACATGAGTCTCAAACTTTGTAACTACATGCAAATCAAGAGATTGACAGTAACTGGGGATTCATTGCTAGCAATAAAAATATGAAAGGGAAACAATCCCCCATGAATTCATAGTGGCATGATCTAGTTGATCAAGATAGGAGTTTGACTGTCTCCCTTGGGAACATTTATTTTATTCATCCAGAAGAAGATTCCTTACTTTTTTCTCTCGGGGTTAATGGTGTCTAAGGTTTGGATAGGACCAAATTTAGCAAGCTCTTTGTGCTATTCAAATGAGTGTTTGCAAAAGTCAAAAGTTCAAAACAAAGGGGCCAACATTCACAAGAAGTACCCCATGATGGCATGAACCCATCTACCAAGCAGACCTTAAAGCAACAACTCCCTCCCAATTGCTTATTTCAACGTGCTTATCAAAACTATGAAACTACAACTGTTCTGATGTTGTCATTGTGAAAACTTGAAAGTTGTCATTGTGAAAACTTGAAAGCCATGGCATAAATATGCCAAACAGATCTACCAGTAACAACATCCTAATTTGTACTTGATTCTAGATGCAGTCAGCTGGGAAATCGAAAGCCCGTTTCCAACAATTTAGATAGTATCCTGTATGCGGCCTGATATTTTCCTCCTTTCTGAAGTCCACTAATAATGGCATTGTAAGTAATTGCATTAGGCAAAATACCTTTCCCTACCATTAAATATAGTAATTGAGACACCTCCTAACTATTTCCTTCCCTGCAATAGGCCTCAATAAGTATATTATAGGTGATTGCATTAGGGGTCAATCCACTTCCTGACATTTCGCTAAACATTTATTTTGTCTCATGCATCCTGCCTGATTCGAAAATACCATTCAGAAGTGCACTGCAGGTCACAACATCAAGCATCAATCCTTCTTGCCACATCTTACTACACAATTCAAGAGCATGTTGCAACCTTCCTTGCCTGCAATAGCACTCAACCATCATTGCAAAAGTAAAATCATCAGACCAACACCCACAACTCAACAATTCATTTCACAATTGTATAACCTCATGCATATGGCCCCTCCGACATGAACCATGAATAAGTGCATTGTAAGTAACAATATCATTCCTAATATTACTATTCTTCATCCCACCAAAATACTTGAACACCTTTTCACGGTCTCCGTTTCTGTAGTAACCATCAACCATTGTTTTGCAAGTAACATCAGGCACTATGCCTTTTGCCAGCATCCGATAACTAACTTTCTCAGCTTCCATCATGTATCGAGCCTTGCAGAATCCATCATGTATGTGACAACCGTCAGCAATATACCCTTTTCCAACATTTCATGAAAAAGCGAGAGAGCCTCATCCATAGACCCCAGCTTACAGTACCCATTCATCAACGTCGTATAGATGACACAATCAGGCAACAAGCCCAACTCACATATCTGCGCAAACATTCTCTTCGCCTCATCCAACCTACATTCTCTGCACATCCCACTCATAAATATGGTATAAGTCTCGATAGTCGACAAATAGCCCCTGCCCTCGATCTCAACACAGAGTCTCGTTGCCTCCCCCAAATGGCCTCCCTTGCATAACCGTCTATTCGAGGAGCTGCCAGACATAAGGAGTGTAGAAGTGGAGCTACCAGAGAGAAGATGTGTAGCGTAGCTGCCGGAACATCCAGGATCCCGACCGAACATGCAGCAAGGTAACGTGGCGTTAACTCATTGGGTGCATAGACGAGGAATCCCAAACAGTTGCATGCGACATGATCTCATAGAATGAACGCCTACGGCGTAATTAAAGTGTTGCACATATATTTTCAATTTGTACTCTCTTGAAATTAAACGATGGGTTTCCTTGGGAGAAGGAATATCAATACTATGATAATGGGGTAGAGTAATTATTAGGGTTTCCACATAATACCTAAGGATATTTAGTTGGTTTATTATTTGAATGATCCAACTTAAGGGATGGAGATTTGGTCTTATCACAAGAATGGATCATTGGGTCATGACTATCTAGGATTAAAAGGTGGATCATTAGGTCATGACTATCTAGGATTAAAAGGGGGAGGCTTAGGTGAGGACTTCAAAACCTTAGAGCCTGAGGTACAGGTGAATGGTTTTAAAGACCTGTAGTTTGCAACAACTATGTGAGGGATAACAACAAGTTGTGTGGTTTAGGCTCACTTTCAATGCACAAAGTTGTGGCCTCAAACTTCAAAAGAAGGTCCGATGTCAAAAGCATTACGCTTGCAAATTGTTTTAGCCAACACCATAAGAGGTTTGTTTCACAAGTCCAAGGCTAAACAAATCCTTGTATTCTTTTGGACTAGATGGAAAGTGGTTATTTTTATCTTCAAAGTCCTGCAATCTTCTAGTCAAGCCTCTAACCCAACGAGACAAGGTGTCACAAAATATTAATTCAAATTCAAGCTAAAAATAAATAAAGAAAAAAAAATATTAGTGAGGATCTAGGCA
Source organism: Larix kaempferi (assembly GCA_027924585.1). NCBI lineage: Eukaryota > Viridiplantae > Streptophyta > Pinopsida > Pinales > Pinaceae > Larix > Larix kaempferi. The sequence goes on along the minus strand of BSBM01001483.1, from coordinate 3,920,312 downwards.
ATGATCAAGTGAAAATAGTAGGTTTCAAAGTTGCAGATTTGGATTTGGAGGTGTTATGAAAAGGTCTAAGAGGGAAGGAGTTAGGCTCAAATCCTAATGAGAAAACAAGTAGTAAAAGAGAAGAAAGGTCATCATGAGAAAACAAGAGAAGGTCGGCTTGGTGGTAGGGGAAGATCTTGGGGTTTCCTGCATTATGGGATTTATGGGTGAGGCATTGATTGGAAAATTCATTGAGAAACACATAGAAGCAGTGCCTTTAAATTCCTGTATGCAACAATGTTGGAAACAGATAATAATTTATGGTCATTTCTACTATATCATGACAAGAGGTTGGCTTGGTTTTCTATTCATATTTGAAGAGGATGCTTATAGAGTTTTGAATGGTAGTTGGTTATGGAATTTGTCATTTATATCTTATGAAGTTGAAAAAATGAAACTAAATGAGTTGGAATGCAAAGTGAGGAGAGTGTTGGAAAATAGAGAAGTTGAATGGAGACCAAAGAGTGGGGAAATCTAGATTGAAAATGGTGACGAGAATACCATTTTCCCCTCATTATGCTAACCATAGGAAAAAAATTTAATAGAATTGGGGAAATGAAAGATGAGAAAGGGGAATGGGAAAGAAGTCATGGGGAGATCAATGGAGTACAAGTAAGGCACTTTTAAAATATTTATAAGGAGTTTTATTGAGTGAATATTGTAGAAATTCTCATACTTACATCTTTCATTTCTAGATTTGTGATAAATGAACACAATGACAATCTTTAGAGGAATTACCCAAGAAGGAGTTAAGGGTGGTGTTATCCTCTTTGAAAAAAGACGAATCCCTAGCCTTTATGGGTGGACTATTGAATTTTTTTCGTGGCTTCTATGATATGGTTAAAGAGGATTTTTTTTTTTTTGTAAAGTAAGAAATTATATTACTATAACAGAGTTACATTTCTTCAAAACAAGTGATCTGGAAAGTGTGAAAACTCACAGGCCACCCAATATTCTCTGATCCTTCTACCCAGACATGACTATGATTACAAAGCTTCAGCACATAAAAGCAAAATGCCCATAAAACCCAGACTATCACCTGACTTCTACCTATTGCTAAAACAAAAGACACATATGCAAAGCTTTAGTACTTGTACATTTGTTGTGGCATATAGAGCCAGAATAAAGAAGAAAACTAGAAGAAAGGGTTGACTTTACTTTGCAGATAACAAGGCTACCGAAACATTATATAGCAAGAGGCACCCAATGGAGGCCTTACACACCCGAAGTCGCCTTCGGTCCCGAGTGGTGGAGGGGGGTAGCGTACACGGGTTGAGCTGGGAGCCGCATCATCGTCCAGAACTTGAACGCGCAGCTCGCCACCTCCCATGGATGACATAGAAGCAGGCTGGAGTGGAATACCCACTTTGGCAGCGATGAGGTCAATCTTGTGATGCATGAGTTTGCAGTCTTGATAATGGGCTTTCCAGGCGCGGGTTGATTCTTCATACCCAGGAGCCTTATTTTCTCGTTCCATGAGAACGTGCTCCAAGAGCCCTTTCGTGACCCAGAAAGAGGCCATCATCCTATCGTAAGTTGAGAGGCGGCCCGCCATAGTACCAGGATCCATGACCCATTTTCCAACTTCCTCCCTCAAATCGCCCGCAGTCATGGTTTTAACCCGTTCCCAAAGTTCTTTCTCAACTCTTTCGATTTACTCCTTGATTACTGCAGGGATACGGTCCGAGAAGAAACGTGCAACTTCGAGTGCCTTCCTTTTTTCCCTCTTCGCTGGGGCTTTGCTCTTTTTTGGGTCGCAATGGTCATTTTTCTCCTTTTGCTTCCTAGGAGCCATCCTAGTGCAAGACAAGTATTTACATAACCTTTGCTTGCTGCCACTACTATTGCTGCCTAAACCTATTGTAATAGACAGGAGGAAACCAGGATAGATGCAAAAAAACACGCACTTCTCCCTACTTCTTATAGAAATAGTTGTCATATATTCCGTAAATGTCTCTATAATGGTGTCATTAGGAGCATTCACCCGCATGATTTCTTCCTGCAGCCGACCTGATGCGAACCGTGGAGTTTCCAAGGTCAACCTCTGTACCTGGGAGCTGTTGTATGCTTCGATTGTAATGGTTTGCAGAGGACCTTACAGATTTATTACTTCAGGGGTTAAATTGCCTCGTACTCTCATCTTCCGCGCAAGGGAGATTATTCTCCTGCCATCTTCCATCTAGTTGCTTCGTATGTGGCATGCTGTGAGAATTGATGGGAAGCCTCATGTCATTCCTTCTGTCGAGCCTCACCTGTGTGTCTTCCACCGCCGGATGGGCGCAATTGGGGGTCCACTCCAAATCCGCGAAGTCGCCCAAGTTGACAGCATGGAGGCGAAGTTCCTCAGTCACTCCGATATTTTCCATCAAGTCCGCCACCTTATTTCCATTCCTACGTACATGACTAAAGGACCACGCGTGGGAGTTTTTAGTTAACATAGCCAAATTTTCCACTCTGTGAGCGAGCCTCCAACTGTTCGTCACTGTGGCAGGTTTTTTTCCATTCTAGAGGTTTCGTGCCATCTTGATAATTAATTGGGAGTCTCCTTCGATGGTGGTTGGCACAAGCCCATGTTGGATGACCAAGTTGAGGTGAGCAAGGAGACCATCCATTTTAGCCGCATTGTTGGTGTCCTCTCCTATACCTCCCATATACACTTGCAGGATTTCTCCTATCGAATTGGGAATAACACCTCTGAATCCTGCGGGGCCTGGATAGCCTTTTGAGGCTCCATCAAAGTTTAATTTGAATGACCCTGGTTGGGGGGGCGTCCAATGGTCTTTGATTTTCAGAGTGATATTTTTTGCCTGCTTGAGTAGTTTTGCTGACACCCCATTTTGTTAGAATTCTACGCTCCATCTCATTGACGTCCCAATCTTTGTCACTCCAGAGAGTGACTCCAGTGGTTTCCTAAATGGATCTCTCGATATTTGCCCAAATTTGGTCTGGAGGAGAGCTTAGGTCCTGGAAAATATTTCTGTTGCGTTCTTTCCAGATTTCCCACATCATGAATCCCGAGAAGGAGGTCCAGATGGAGTTAACAATGGGGTTTGTAAAGGCTAAAGGGTCCGAGTCCTTGATAGTCAGGGTAGGAATTCCTCTATGTTGATTGGATCTTCTGAATATTGCCACTCCTTTGTCCCAAAAGGAGGAAGCACAGGGGCAGGAGTCGATAAGGTGGTCTAGGGATTCTTCATTTTGAAAGCACATGGTGCATTGTGAGGGGCTTATTACTCCACGTTTTCTGAGATTTTCGCCTGTCAAAATTTTATATGAGTGACCAGCCATATGAAGGTGGCAACCTTTGGCCAAGGATTAATTTTCCATAACTTTGTCCATGTTTCATCCATTTGGGCTCCGGGGATATTGGTCCAAAGTTCATAGGATTCTTTAGTATTGAAGATTCCTCGGGTGGAGTAGCCCCATCGAAGTTTGTCCAGGCCATTATGAGATTTTATGCACCTTCCCTGGAGATTATCGTGAATCCGCATCCATTATGCTTTTGAAACTCTTTGTGCCCACCATTTCGGGGGTTGCCATTCCTTATAATCACTATTGCTGAAATCAAGTTTCCAGTATTGGTTGACCTTTGTCAAACCTGTTGCCCTACAATTGGCTTGACAGATCGCCATGTTGTCCAGGCTAGCTAATTTTGGCATTTGTTTCCAAGAATCCTCCCAAAATTTGGCGGAGTCTCCATCCCTAACCTCCCAAAAGCTATGATCTTGAACAATACTTCTAGTTTGGTGGGCAGTCTTCCAAATAAAGGACCCTGATTTTTCTTCATTGAATCGATCTAGGTCTTTCTTTGGGCTGTGGGGAGCATATTTCACATGCCACAACTTTGTCCAGGGCTCTGAGGTGTAAGAGACCCAATTCCACCAAATTTTTGCACCCAGAACACTGCTATTTTTTTCTGGGTCTCTCAGCCCAAGGACACCATTAGATTTAGATTGGAAAATATTGTCCCAGCTGACCAAGGCCCACTTGAGCTTGTCAGCCTTCCCTCCCCAAAGAAAGTTTCTCTGAATAGTTCTGAGTTCTTTAAGAACAGACTTTGGTGAGGCCATAGTCGATAAGAGGTATATAGGCATTGCTTGCACCACTGATTTAATTAAAATGACTCTACTAGCCAGATTAAGAGGTCTCAAAGTCCACGTGGAGAGTCTTCGTTTAATGCGATCCAAAATGTCCTCCCATGCCACTTTTCTGATAACTCCAGTAGCAAGAGGCGCTCCAAGATATTTGGAAGGAAGGGAGCTCCCTTGGAAGCCCATGATGCGATTAATGTTTCTTTGAGTAATCTTTAGGGTATTGAAGAAAAATATTTGGGATTTCTCTCTGTTGACCTCCAATCCTGAAGCTTTCGCAAAGGTAGTTAGAATTTTCTTCAGAGCTCTTGCTTCTTGGACCGAGGGTGTAACATCTCGAAATTTCATAAAAATTTAAAATTTTTATAACGACATTAATTAAGATAATAATAATTGTGGAAATAAATATTGTGATTATGACAGCATTAGTTGTGCGGTTGTTAGTACTAAACATGCTTTAATTTATGTCTTAACAGCAGTAAGATAATGACAGTTGTTATCACATAACTAGTAACATGATTATGACGACAATGAAATAAAAAGGTTGGAAAAATGATGCGACACTTTCTCTTTTGCAAAGATACTGACATTTTGACTTTGCTACATAAGGGTGTCCTACGAGGTACCCTGGAGCTTACTTAGCTGCAACGCTAAAGCTTATTGAATGTCCTATGTGCAGACGACAGGTAAGAATGAAGTACGTGTAGTTCAATTTCAGCGTCATAAATAAATAGAATATTATAATTTCTGTTGCGACTCTTCAAAAGTGAGCAGGTATGGGTTTCAATGCTACACTTACTGTTTTAAACTATAGTCTGACAACTTCATGATGTTTAATTAATGTCACCTATATACGTCATTCTGCTGATGGTTTTGTTACTGTACTAGCTAGTTATAATGTCATCATTATCTTTCCGTCATTGATATAATAAATGTATCGCAAGGTCATTTAATGTTTGCATGAAAGAATATGGTAAGAACTCATATCATTTTAGTCAATCTTCCCATTATATATATATATATATATATATATATATATTTGGGTCCATCAATAACCTACTATCCAAACTGATTATTTTTGTATCTTCGATAACAAAGTTTGTATGATCCCTAACCAAAGTTACAAGGGTGATATTAAATTTCCTAAGTATGAGCTATTTTAACCGTAACCTTACTATGTTGATCTAATGATACATATAACCCTTACAAGGGTTTGTATCTATTAGTAAGACTGGCATAAAGCGAAACCATATCAATAATATGACTATAGTACCATATTAACTAATATCTAAGTCCTAACATTAATATTTAATTATACAAAAAAAGAACCTTAGGACTAAATAACAATTGGAAAGTTGATCTAAAGGATTTGTGTATCGTAGTGGGTCAAACGATACCATACCTATGATATTAAACATAACTTAGAACCATGCGAAACTTGTGATTCGTCTTATCATAGCATAATGTTTTAATGTCATGTTATCAGGGTTGAAATGTAAGGTTGAAATTATAACACTGACATGCAATAACTATTGGCAGGTTGACGGTGTTGGCTCATTAATGTGATACGATCTTTGAACCACCAGGATATGGTCCTTCGATCTGCATTTAAGACTTGGCATGATAACTCTTGGTGAAGAGGATCAAAGCCACTGCACGTAGTGTAATATCGTTGTAAAGGTGAACGTCGAGACCACCATGTCATTGTTTTTGAGTTAGCCTCACTCCGAGTTGGATGTTCAGAACGATCCCGCGTGATCCACTGTGGCAATACCATAAGTGTGAAGTGATAGTGTATTGAATGCATGAGTTGCTCGACCCAATGCAAAGTGTGTTGGCATAAGCCTGATTGTTGATCAACATTGATATGGATCGTCAAATCAAACCCTATCAAATGGATCAAAGTTTGGTTTAAGAGTTTGGTGAATGAGGGTTATTGTCTCCATTGTTTTCGGTTGGTGGCCGACAGGCTGCCAAATTTTTAGCCTAGACTTGTAAGAGGTTCGACCTCGAGACCTCTGGCTTGAGAGGGTTACAGTCGCTCTTCCTTCTGCAATAGCGTCGTTTCAAAGACTGTAAAATTTTAGTTTGTATTGTTGATGGTTGGTAGATCTGGAAACTCGTCATTATAGTTTGAGTCCATGTTTTGCTTGGTGTAAAAGGACCGAGGGTTCTTGTCTCGTTTTAGTGTGGGATCATCCTGTAGCTGGTGAAAGTGGAAAGCTTTCGTACTTACAACAAATGTAAGTTCTTCTGTAACGAATATTAATTCATTCGAAGTGTTTTCATCTTTTAGTTTTCGAAAAGGTATTAGTCTTTTAACCTTCGTTCTCATGTCAGTTTCAGGTTATGCAGTCGAGGAATGGGCCAGGGTTTTACAAGGTTGTAAGGACTGGTTTCGAATGTTGATCTTGGGAAAGATAACCCTGTACAAAATATGTTTTTGATAAACCTTCTGTAACTAACGTTTCTGGGCATAACGTCTTCGTTTTTCTCGAAGTCAGGATTTGAAATGATTTTGGCCATTGAGCCAGACCTGTTTGTTTAAGTTATAAGGGAAGGTTCAAGAGCCAAGGCTCGTTTTTGGTGAATATGATGATTCCCTTTTTGCAATGAACAATTATGTTAATCGTTTCTGTGTACAAATTCGTTTGTGTTATAAAACGTATTCCTATAGGATGTCATTATAAAAATTCAGTTGATGCTAGGGTTGAAGAATGATAACTCTGTAATGTAAGTTGTTTGAAAGGTAGTTACAAACGTTGTAAAGAATACGATAGGCTACACCCTAGTTCGTAAATGGTCTTCGTTGATCAACATTTAAGATATAATTGTTTTTATAAAAGCCTGTACGTAAGGTAGGGTTTATACTGTTGAGTAATCTACATTTTTATGATACTATATGGAATAATAGGAATTTCACACTAAAACAACCTTAGGTTTATATAGTAATACAATAACTGTCAGCAATAGAATATTTATATGATCTCCATTATCTGTTTGAACTAGATAAATTTATAAAAATGATAGAATAAGGAATGAAAACAGTGTGTGTGTATGTGTAATGTGAAAACTTGGAAATATAGAATGACTGTGTAATGCTTATGTTTACAGCATGTAAATAAAGATGATAATACTGTTTTAATTTGAAGCTATGGTATAAACATGGTTTGTCGATTTTCATTTGAATACTACACAAACTAAAAGAATGAACAAACTATAATATATATATATATACACGCAGAAGAAAACGATACTTTTAATTTGTGAAAACAATACAGTAATATATGACAATTTTAAATTAAACAGTAAGATTTATTACTGTTAAATATAGAACATAACCATAAACCATAAATCAATCACTGTCCTATCTATTCGAATCTATGGCATTTGCCTATCCTCTAATCTATTTTTAATTTGCGTATCTCTACTAGAGTACGATGCTTCAAAACAACATGTGGAAAAATAGAGATATTGGTTTATCAAGTCAACTTCAACATTAAACTTAAACATTCAGACTTAAAACAATTCTAGCATTAGATTCTTTTTCGAAAATAGAAAAACAGAAAATACTTGTTAAACATAATAGAATTATTTACTGAGAATAAGTAGAAAATCTGTAGAACCTGAGAAAATCTGTAGGGCAACAAACAGCCCAAGAAGACTGTTCCACCCAACCAACTCCTGAAAATAGTCAAGTACTGTCTTAGGACCCCCGAGCCTGTTCACTGAACCACCAGGAGGAAGAAACTCGGGAAATGGGACTTCTTCTTGCTGTAGCAAATAACTTCAGAATCCTCAATAGTTAGCAGTCCAATAGATCTGCACTAGCATCTTTGGTTCTTATCAGCAATGATGCAGACTTAAGATTACAGTCACCACTAACCTCCCTATTCGAATCTCTCTTGTGATCACCCGATTCACATGAGGAAAATATTCTGCAGAAATATTGATTAAAAGCTGCCTGCTCAATTCGAATTTGCCTTTATAGGCTTCCTAGGCCTTTTCAGTTGTTACTGGGTCATTAAATGAGCTGCTTGCTCACTCCCTCCACCTGGGGGATAATGCCCTATTTTTAGGGGTTGTTGTCCCATAACCAACAACTAGTGGTGAAGTGAATTTGCTGCCATCTGTCCCATACCTTCCAACAGCTTCCATTCCTCCTAGTGGGTTAGTGAACACTCATTCAACAGTGCTCTTGGGTGTTTGTCTCCTAATTAATTTATTTAAATAATAATATTCAGTAATTACATTCATCCATGATCAAAACTGATCATAATTACAAAACTTTGTAATTTAAATTAACATAAAGTATTTTGCAAATAAAATAATAATTCTCAGAAATTTGGGTAGGTGATAGAGGGATGACCCATTAACATTGTGTCATCGACAAATTGCTGGTGGGTTTACGTATCAGCCTCTGGATGGAGAATTATCCCTTTGATCTCCCTCTGCTCAGTGCTCAGTCGTGGCTTTGATTGTTCTCCCCAGCCCTTCTGCCATTAGGATAAAATGGAAAGGAGATAGAGGATACCCTTGTCAAATACCCATATAAGGGCTGAAAGTGTTTGTTGGGGTCCCATTTAGGAGAATAGAGAAGAATGAGGTCAAAGTGAGGTTCATTATCCACTCTATCCAGTCTTGGAAAATCCTAAAGGCTTTCAACATTTCTTGCATGAATTGCCAGCTTAATTTGTCATGAGATTTTGATACATCTAACTTCAGAAGCATGCATTGAACGCCTTGAACGCCTTAAGAACCCTTCTGGTTCGTCTCGAATCTTCCACAATCAGCCAAACATCATTCTTTATAAGGTCCCAAAAGTGGTGAAAGAAGTTGGTAGTAAAACCATCAGGGTCGGGAGCTTTTCCACCCGCCATTTGATTTACCACCTCCTCTACTTCTATCATCTCAATAGGTTTTGTTAAAAGTGTGTTCTTATCATAGGTGACTAGAGAGGGGATGTTTTGGGTGATCTTAGCAATATCCAAAGATCTGTTAGCCTTGTCCTCCGTCATGATGGTCCAAAAATAGCCCACAAGTTCTTCTTCCATATCTGCCCTATCTTCGATGTAGGAACCTTCTTTTAACTTCAGGCGGTGGATTCTATTCTTTTGTCTATTTTGGGTAACCGATTGGTGGACGAATTTGGTATTGCTCTCACCTTCCTTGAGCCATTGATTTCTATACTTTTGCTGCCAGTAGATTTCCTCCTGACGCTCACGAGCATGGAGGCGTAGAAGGGTGGAATCCTATAACTCTCTTAGCTCAACATCATAGCCCACATTCATACCTTTGCGTTGGATTTCCTCCAGTTGTTCCATCATAATCTTTTTGTCCTCGAATATGTTGCCAAATTCTTCTTTGTTCCAAATACAGATCTTAGCTTTAAGACTTTTTAATTTATGTTGGAATTGGTACATCCTTGTTCCCTCTGAGGGTGGGGAGTCCTACCACCATTGGGTGACCAAATATTTGAAGTCCTTATGCTCCATCTATAATTTTTCAAAGCGAAAAGATCTCTTGATTGGCGGTCCCACTCCGTCCCATTGTAGGTTGACAGGCCAATGATCAGATCCAACAGTGGGGAGAACTAATAAGGTTAGTTCTCCACCATTGTTGACAGTCCCTTCCGTGACCAGGAATCTGTCCAGACGAGAGGTGACATGGTAGTCGCCCCCTCATTTGTTGTTCCAAGTGAACCATCCATTCGCGGTTTCTACATCGATTAGATTATTAGTCTCCATGAAATTTTTGAAAGCTTCATTTACAGTTCCTAAGCTTTGTATTCCACTTTTTTTTTCTTTGAGTGAGGTGATTAGGTTAAAGTCACCCCCAATGATCCATGGCTTTTCACCAACCCATCGCGCTGCCTAGGAGAGGGAGTCTAAGAAGGCATGTTTGTGGGGGTAAATGTTGGGTCCATAAACATTGGTAATGGTCCCTCTTATGTGGGTGTTATGAATATGGAAATCCGTTGTGAGTAACCCTTTCACAGCCTAGAAGTTTGAAAGAGTCACTTCTTCCAGGTTCCACAGGAAGGCTATACCTTCTGCCAATCCATGCACATCAATATTCATCATCTCACATCCCTTCCACACTTTTTTCCTGATTTCCTTCATAGTTTCAGATCCGCACTTGGTTTCCTGCAAACACATTATCCAGGGCTTCTATTTTCTCAACTTATTATGCAAGGTCTTGATTTTACGGGGGTGGTTCACCCCACGGATATTCCAGGATATTACCTTCATTAGGTAATCCTATTCACTTCAGAGAAGGCCGCCCGAATTGTCGGATATTGACCCGATTCTATCAGCTTACTACCAACCTTTGCGATTCTTTGTTTGTTTGTTTTTCTTCCTCTCTTTTCCCCTTCTTTCTGCTGCTTCCTTTTGCTACCTTTTTGGGGTTCCTTAGCTATTCCCAACTGGGGGGTGGCTCCTGTTTTCAGGATCGCTTCCTTCAGGAGCTCGAGTTGTCTTCTTGACACATAGCCCTTCCCTTTTTTGCTACATTCTTTTTCGATTTCACCCAGATCTAATTCCCCAAGGTCCATATCTTCAACTTCATCCAATTGCTCTTCCTCCATGATGCCAGTCTATTCAATTTGGTCTTTTGGGATTTGAGGCTTATCCAAGGATGAGATTTCCTTTGGATGTGTCTCTTTCTTGAGGCTTTTCTCCAGAATTTCCTGGTCCTCTTCCGCTGATTCTAGGGTTTTGAAATTTTTATAGGTTGCAACAGATTGACGGATGGGTGGTTCAGAGGGGATGCTACGGCCCTGCTTTCTTCTTCCTTTGACTTGGGTGAAACAGTCGCTATTGCGACCACCATCAGATGGAGCTTTGTGGGTAGGAGCTGCAACGTTTTGGGGGTAGTTTCTACTGAAGTGGCCATGTTCATGGCATTTTCGGCACCGAAAGAGAACGTTCTCATAGTCTAGCGGCTGGATCCATTCCTTGTCTTCCCAGGAGAGATTGATAGCGTCTGGTATCTCGCGAGATAGGTTCATATAGACATAGATCCAGGCAAAATAAGTATATGCTTGTTGTTTGGTTTGTTCTTCAACCTTCACAAATCCCCCAAGAGTATTGCATATATTTCTCGGTATTTTCGGATCCTAGTATTCGCAGGGTAGTGAGTAAAGCCAGATCGAGATTGGTGCTATACTCATGTCCTCTTTCTCTGGGTTAAATCTTTCTTTCCAAGGTATGAGATGCAACCCGACAAAGTACGGACCTCCTTCCAAAACCCGATCCCTATCTTCTTGATTAAAGAAGATGATTGTGAAGAAACCCTTAGATCCCAGCTGCAGATCATAATGGCCTTTAGGGTTCCAGGTGGATTTGATCCATTTGAGGAGGTCTTTCTCTTTTGGCCAGATCCCAATAAAATTACTGATTAGGGCTTTTTCCTTCCACAGTTCTACTCGTTCTCACAGTTTCTCAGATCTGACATGGAGGGATGGGATCTTTGCAGATCTGGGAATGCATTCTCCAGGTCTGCGTTTATGTCTGGGTAGATCTTTGGAACCAGATCCCTCGCAAACCTCTTCCCTACGTTCATCCAATTTTGTCCTCGGTGATTCACCGTTTTGGCCTAGAAGGTGCTACGAAGGGGGGGGAGGGGGGGGCTCCACATGTGCCCATGACTGCCGGCAGCCATCAAGCATAGAAGTTCGGCCCTAGTGCTATAGAAAAAAACCGGGTTAGGCGACCCTAGTGTGCGATACCCTCTTCGATCTCAGCTTCTCTGTCCTCAACAAAAAACCTCCTAGATTGAATCGATTAAAGATGATTTATTAAGTGTGATAGAAGAAGGCAATAATTATAGGAGGATGCCTAGGAGTTTGAATTCAACATTTATTGCTCTTATTCCAAAGAAAGAAAATATTGAATCCTTTTATGACTCCAGTCCCATATCCCTATGTAATTGTAACTATAAATCACAAAAAAGGTGATAGTAGTTAAGATCAAAGTAGTACTCTCGAGTGATTTCATGATAACAGTTTGGCTTCTTGGAGTGCAGGGACATACATTAAGCTATTGGAACAACATAACAAGGCATTTGTTTCATAAAGGGTAAGAAGAAGTCAGCCATTGTCATTAAGTTGGACCTATAAAAGGAATACAATAGAATAAATTGGTTTGATTTGAGGTTAAAATTGATTCACGCAAGGTTTAATATCTTTGTTATAAATTGCACCATGGGGATATATGTCTAGGGGTATTGTTATGGGGGTGTAGTCAAAATGTGTCTCCCACAAATTCTTTTTCAATTGTAACAAGTCTATGCACGTCTTTTGAGGTTAGGATTTTGGATATTTCTTTTGCGTTCTCAATATTTATGGCCATACGATGACAAGCAAAGATATTGGAATGTTTATTTTATTGTTAATGTCTTAAAGCAATTTTCTGTGGTTATTGGTGGACATTTAAACTTCACACGGAACAAGTGAGAGCTATGGGACCCATGGACTATAATTAATAATTTAGGAGATTATTTCAAGTTTAATTTCAAGTGAGCAAGTTTCATTGATTTCAAACCAATCGAGATTCTTCCAAGCTAGAGGAATAACATGTTGGGGAATTATGTTGTCCTGAAGGGGCTGGATATATTATATGTATATGAAAATCTCACGGGGAAGATCTATAGATACAAATCATGGGTTGATAGTGTTGGAGGTTCAAATCATGATCCTAGTTTTCTTTAGTTAGAGTTAAGTAATTATAAAGTCCCCTATCCTTTCAAATTCAACCCAAACTAGTTGGGGGAGGAGGAGTTCTAGGACTTACTTACATGTGAGTGGAAAAGGTATGATGACAACATAGATAAGTAAGATTGATATGAATATTAAATGAGTGGATTTTAATGAAGATGAATAAAATAAATTGTATGAGCTATAATGCAAAGTGAGGAGGATGTTGGCAAATAGAGAAGTTGAATAGAGACTGAAGTGCAAAGCAATATGGAAAGAAAATAGTAGTAATGACACCAAATTTTTTCGTCATTATGCTAATCATAGGCAAAAGGGGAATACAATCTAGGAAATGAAGTATGAGAGGGGGAAAAGGGAAAAAATTCATGGGGAGATAGTTGGGGTAGGGGTTAAGCATTTTTCAAATATTTATAAGGATATTTATTGAGTATTTATTGAGTGAATATTGTATATATTGTCAAACTTGCATCTTTTTTCGCCATATTTATGACAGATGGACAAAATGAGAATCTTTTAGTGCATTTCTCAAAAGAGTATTATACAATTTTTTTACACCCTTAGTTTAGGACACGTGAATATGTGATACTCCTAGTTAGAATCAATTGAGCACATGAAGATTGCATGTCTTAATATGAAGTTTGCAAGCACTTTTATCACTTGGCCATGCTTTTCCGTCAGGAACAACATGAGGCTCGCAAGTTTTCTTCAGGAAAATTGTTCTTAGGCTACGCTTTCTCATTAGAATAAATGAGATAACATCTCAAACCTAAAGAAAAGGAAACAAATATCAGACATAAAAAAACTACGAGTGAAAAACACACATGGAATGCAATTGTATGACATTCCTACACTCTAAACTCCGAGTCGATCACCTTCTTGGCCTACGAGTAGAGGATCCAATGCCAAGAGAAAAAAAGGGGAGATAGATAAAGTGATTGAAAGTGTCAAAACTCCAAAGGAATTTAGAGTGATAAGGTGGAAATATTTCTTGGATCACGTTTCCATTATTGAGGAGAGGCTAGTGATTAGTTTCTTCAACAATGCAGTGATCTCAAGTGGAGGTCAAAGACCTATCGGTTAGTTCATCTACCATAATAAGATCAAAGATCACCCTTAGAAAAGTATTAGTACATGTGGCTAAGGACAAGAGGATCCATACTCTGGTGAAGGGAATGTTGCATTAGGACTTATGTATTTGAGTTGTTGTGATGTTACCTTTACATTTTACATAGATCAATCTTTCCCCTCTCTTGCGCCCCCCAAATATATGTTATTATTAGTTAGTGTGAGGACGCATGAATGTCCATGTGGTATATGGTTTCTTTACTTGAAAGTAACTAAAATTTTATCAGGTGCTTTGTTAATATGATTTTGTTTGATTTGTGTGCAAGAACATGAAATATATTGCAACACTAGATGGATTGGATAAACAATATAGTCAAAAACTTTGGACAAACAAAGAAAAAAGTTTTCTTCTCGTACCTCGTTTCACTTGTTTTTATTAATTTGCATGTAAGTCCAAGGAGAGACATATTAGAATCTAGATTAACGATTGTTGGAGAGCTTGACTTACTTTTCATGAGGATTAACTTAGTGAACAAGATTAATCCCTCAACCATAAAATTGGCAACCATACAAGGGATGGTTGTGAATAGTCATCTCCATGTATAGGGTTTGATTTTTGCTTTGTTTACTATTATAAAGACCACAGTGCCTTTTGCATGCTGATAAAAACATAGGGAACGAACCAAGAGTTTGATTTTTTTGAAATCTAGAATATTTAATTTGTTTTGCTCCTAGAAACTAATCATTGCTCACACTAGTGTTACATATAGTCATAGTCGTTTGCGCGTTCTTTGTAGGGAAAACATGAGCACGTGTGGTTCTTCCCTATAACATCTGGATTTTGCAAGTGCATTATAAAAATAGATAAAATCTATATTTCCCTATTTGAAAATCACTTGCATGTGCTGCATGGATGCTTAGATATGAAATTGACGTAATCCTAGGTTTGAATTTCTTGAGTTGCATTTTATTATTATATTAATTATAAGTGAAAAAGGTTTTTCTGAATGACCGCATGATCAATCTTTATATTCGTTATTGCAAGATTTAAGATTTAAGAAGAATTTGAAAAGTGTGTACATGTGCATTAAATTTATTGTTATTTTAACATTGAAAAAGTATATCGAGATTTATTGAACATTGCTTTTGTATTGCATATAGAAAAATAAACATGAGATCGCTTTCCTTTTTATTGAGCTATTGAAATTTTGCCTCACTTCATCGAATAATGAAATGCACAATGCATTTTAATTGTCTTTATTATTTCACCAAAATTGGAAGTCCTCTCAAACACCATACAAGTTGCGATTTGTGCCTTGACCGATAACATGCATTAAAAACAACAATGAAATAAAAAATAACAAGACTTGTTTGTTTTTATAGCAAACACAAATAAAAAATAACAAGACTTGTTTTTATAGCAAACACACATAGCTTAGGTTGTAGAGTCTTGGTGAAGGGTGGACAGTTATTTCTCCAAGGCTATTGAAACTAAAGTAGCTATTGTTAAAGAGAGGTGAAATACACTGGTAGCAAATTGCATTTGTCAAGAAGGCCCACCTAACACTTGCAACGAGCACTAGGTCAAGGTAGGAAAGTATATAGATAATACCATCTTACTTGTTTAGTGGGCCATGTGTGTATGGGAGCTTTAGTGGAATTGGCAAGTCCTCAGGGTGATGCCAATTATTTAGAATTTCAGGCTAGGACTTAGTAATTCATTCCATGCTTGTATACATACACTTGACTAATGACAATTCACCATGTCTTTTTTTTCTTCCAAAGTGGTAACCTCAATAGATTTTCCTAGGTCTCAAAGAGGTGATTGCAAGAGGGAAGTGCTTGTGATACCTAAGACAAACATATAACATCCGCCTTATCTCCCTTTGGGGATACTTGTCTTCATGAGAGCACTTCTATCTTCGGTGCTCGTTGCATGAGAGTTACTGTAACTATCTCTTTCTCACATTCGTCAGTTGGTCCCGAGCCTTGATAATCCCAAGATAATTGTCTGAAGGATCCCTGTCTAATTTGCTTGTTGTGTCTTTTAGATTATTAATCAAGGAATTTCTTTTTGGTGGTGTGTGTCTAGTATGAGCTTAGGTTTGTGTGTTCTTCCAAAAGGTAAAATTGGTTGACCGCCTGACTTGGCAACCTCGATGGTCAAGAGGGGCTATGTAACATCCCAATATTTTCATAAAATTTAATTTGTTCTAAATCGCAAAAAAAGGCTAATATTGTAAAATGCGGAAATATTAATAATCAATATTTAGTAATTAATAAAAGTGTCGCTTGGTAGGAACAATTTAATGGTTGTTTCTTTTGTCTTTTAATGACGTCATGAAAATCAATTAATGATTATGTAATTTATTCGTATGCTGGAATGATTGAAAATTTATGATGCATTGGAGAACATAATTCTTTTGACAAGTGTTGACAGTTTAACTTTTCTGGATGATGATGAAAGGGGTCCCACGAGGTGCCCCGAGGCTTACTTAGCTATTATGCTAAAGCACTGCACTCGTCCTCCATGAGCAGGTTCGCAGGCAAGAGATAGCAATAAAATCTAGAGTGTTTAATAATCGCGATATAAATTGAAACTGCTTATGAATTTCAATGCTACAGGTATGGTCTCCTTCCAATTCTGTAAGATGAACCTGTCGATCACAAGACTGCAGATAACGTCTACTTCAGGGTGTGTTTGTTGTTTATGTTTCCAATAAGGGTGGATGACTTTACGTATGGTCAATCCATAAATGTTTTGCGGCTGTTAAGTAATTCACTTTAAAAATATTGACGGTGACAGGTTCAGGACAAGGGCTCATGGTCTTAAGTCATGCTATGGAAAGAGTGATAAGTTGGTTTTAAGTCTCTATTATCTGGGCAATTAAAATGGTGATGCCTTAAGTATTAATACCCAACCATGCAATGAATGCGATGGTTCCTTGGGTGGCACCATACCCTAACGATGTGTTTAAATAACTTAAGATATGGACGAGCTTCATGAGCTCTACAACTATCCCTATAGTGAGCTATACAAAAGACTTTATGTGAAGGGCGGAGTCAAACCATGGCCTATGATTGCTCGCGACCTTAGTGGATATTCATATGCTATGAATGTGTTTCGAATTTGATTATATAGATCGTATGAGACCTTGGTTATATGCTATCGGTTGATCGTTATACAATGCTAATATTTACATGTTGAAACTTTTAACGTTGAATCGTATGGGTTGGAAGGTGGAATGATGGCACTGCAAAAGCTTGTGTACGAATCGAGGGTGTATTAAATGATTTGGTTTGCAATTATTGTGCCTGGCCACCGTGTTAGGGATAGTGTTACGTGCACGCCTATGTGGATGTTTCAGCGTGATAAGGTTTGGCAATTGCTGAGTTGTAACGTCCTCCTGCCTTGCTATCAACCGATATGGAAACTTCGTGGCATGGGAGGTAGATGAGCCATTTAATGCTGCACCTGCCACCTTCCAACGTGGCTTGATGAGGGTGAATCTCCACCGTTGATCGTTGTGTATTGGGATAAGCCGAACCCTCGCGTAACTTATGGATTCTCTATAACGTTTCTTGGTCATTTGTTCGGTGGTAGGGTTTGGGAGGTGAGGCCAACCGACCGAGAGGCACTTAGGGTTTGCTAGTTTTTCTAGCCTCCCTCGGGCTCGATCCTGAGACTGGTAGCAACCCCGGGTCTGCGAGTAAAAGTTATCTGTGGAAGCCAAGTCTTGAACGATGGTGTGGTAATCTACAGGTGGGATGAGTGCATTGTGCCGGTGTTGCCGTAGCTTGTAAGTCTGGGTTTTTTTAATTGAGTTGGAAGTTTTGGGAGGTATCCCTCATCGTGGTCTTCGAACTGGGTGCATCTCCTTCATAGTGGATGGATGCTAGCTACGTCAAAAACTCTGTCATAACTTAGGTAATGTAACGTTGCTAGGGTTTTCCTACTGTTCTTTGTTGCCAGCGTTTCTTCCTCATAATTTGATGCTTAACTTGTTGCATGGCTGTTGGCAGGTGACCCTCGGTGAATCCACAGGGTGTCAGAATAGTTGAAGAGGAAGAGAACTTAAGCGAACCCACCGGTAAGCTTCGGTGGTATCCCTCCTTAGTGGTTCTCCTGGAATCAGACTTGATGAGCAAGTGCTGGTAGCATGCCTTCGTGGTAATGGCATTGTCTCGTCTGCAACATTTAGGCAACCTTCAGTTTTGAGTTTTGTTGATAGAATAGGTGATGTAAATGTTTAAAATATGTGGCCGGCCATTCCTGGCATCGGCAAGTTTAGCAGGGTTGAACCCTTGTGTTTGCAAATCATCTTGCATCCTTCCGTTTTATGTCTTATCGTTTGAGAACTTCAGGGTTGATGCATGAGGAGATACGTTGACAGTAACTTTGTTTTCAGTATTTGCTGTGTGTATAAATGGCGTGGGATTTTGAAAGGAACCTCTAGCAAAAGATAGTGGCGACCGTAGGGTGTAACTACTGTTATTTTAAATGGAAACGATAATATTCAGGGTTTAATGGCCATGTTCGGTAAATTGGTCTTCTCGTTTTTGTATCTGTATCTAATAGCCGGTTAAGATATTTTGGGTTTTATGTCTGCGTATAGTGTTGTTCGATCTTCTCATTCTTGAACTTAGATCCAAGGATCGAAAGGCATGTTTTCAGTTGTTTAATTAAAAAAATGTGGCTATACGTCGAGAAATAGAAAGGAAGTGGTTTTGTTTTGAAAGCATAAGTGATAACGTTAAACCCTAGCTTTCGATGTGAATGAAAATCTACATGTCTAAATTGATGTTTTAAAGGAATGAGAATAACAACTCTCGATTCTGCAATTAAATTGTCTATGGAAATGAAACCTTCGATTTGGCAGCTGTTTAAATGTTTCTAAATAATAATGTAATGAAAACCTCTTTGTCAAAACCCAAAAATTTCGAGAAATTTAATTTTTTTAAAATAGCAATTAATGATATTAAATGCAGCCACGTGACTGTTTGTTTAGCTTACATGGTCGTAAATGTGTCTAAATGATCTTTTGTTATACTTAGATTGTTGTTATGGGTTTCTCTTTTATGCTACTGATTGTTTTACTGTTTTGTAACCACAAGGGGGAGTTTGTATGTCGAACTGGGCTTACTTAGCTTACGAGCTAATGCAATCGATTTTCTTTCTCTTACAGATATACAGGTAAAAGCGGTCGCTACTTTTAAATCTTTCAAGTATTAAATATCAATTAGCAGTACCAAATTCATTCAGTAAAAAGTGTAACATGCTAACCAGTTTTTATCAAGCCATCTTAAAGGTAGAAAATCTTCCTGCATCTTGCCAAGTTCAACTTCTGAATATGTTTGGATTTATACTTTTAATTGCAAGGATTTGGAGTTAAAATTATCACTATAATTATATTTCTCTTACCTTCAGCAATTGCAGGGTTTACCTGTCAGTACATGTTTCTATTATTAAATTTAAGGGTTTGCCTTGCTTGGTGTCTACTTCTTGTTTCCATAAATGATACTTTGATCAAAATCCATAAACATTTATGGGATTAGTCTTTCATTTTCATAATTGATTGAACTCGTTGTGTAATAAGGATAGCAAAGGTCCTTTTCCCTCAAGACAATTATTATGATTTGCATAACTTAATTTTTATTAGTTAAAGTTCCATAAGGAAGAATTGTCAAGTATTAACTCTGCTGTGCAACGCTATCTCCATATAGAATTGTCATTCATTTAAGCCCTACATCTCTACTATAACTTAGAAAATTGAAAGAGATATAATATCTCTGGTTCTTTCACATTAGACTAGGGTATACAAATTGGAGATAGGTTTTTCAATTAGCCTTTATTTCACTTGAAAACTACCTCCTTGGTGATTTTTATAATAGATTAACATATGCTCTATGTTTGAAACATACTCCACGTCTTAATCTCGAATGCTATTGACCCAACAAGTTTGTATTGAATACAAGGCCAGATATTTAAGACTTCATTCTAACGTTTTGATTATTAAAGGGTGACAAGTGAACTATCAATACGAAGAATCATACAATGATTTTATGTACACATGTTATGAGTTTTTGTCTAGCAAAAAAAAAATGATAAAAATCTCATTGAGATTTTGAACTTTATTATCATTAGCATGATTGTAATATAAAGGACCAAGTGTGATTGTTCTCCAATGTGAAAATCTAAAGCATGTGTTATCATGGAATAATTGACAAGATTGAACTATGGTTCGTAACCATAATTGGGCATCCCTGCTATGATTTTTAATCGATTAACAATAATTGGTAGGTCATCGTGGAACTATGGAGTAGTGACCCACTGCATAAAAAAAATTAAACTGCTACGTGGTTAAACCGGAGCCAAGTGTTGGGTGATATAAAACGGCTGATCTAACCCTACCCTAACATTTTTCCTTCGCCTTCGGACTTGGTCCCTCGGCGAACCCTCCTGGTCCGGGCTCTGTTGTTACAGAGTGCTAGTAGCTTGCATGCTGCCTCAAGCCTTCGTATTGTTCATGGCTTCGTCTGAGAGTCATTTGTCTTTGCTGTTTGGCAACTGTAGCTGGTCAAGAATCTAGGGTTGTATTTTTTTTGTTCACCAAAGAATCCCTGTCACAGCGTGATCATAACTCTCTGGTGATTTTCTTAAGTCTTCCATTCGGGGAAAAACGACCAATGCTTTTGCTAGCTTAGTTACTCGGTGGCAAGGATGGGGTTTTTACACATCTTGTGTTCGTGGTTAGCAGGATATTTACTGTAATGGCAGCCTCCTTCAAAACCAGTAAGTTACTGTATTTCTCATTCTCGTTTGTAGTTATAAGAAGAATTGTTTCAAAAAGAAAAAAGGTTTTAAATGATACTATCCTGTCTTTGCAGGTCCTGGCTCTACTTACGACATGGGTGGCACGAGCTTCGGCAAGTGGCGTTTCCGGGTAAGCCTGGTTCTTACCATGGCATTTTCCTCCTTGTTGGTGGTCTGTACGGTTGGGGTTTTAGTTTGACAGAAAGACACAGTGGTTACAGCAGCCATGCTAAATCGTTTAACTATATGTTTGAATGAAAATAGTAAGGGTTTAACCCTGTGTTGTACCCGGATGTTACGACTTTGGTCGGTTTGGTAGCTATTCATTCTCTTTTGGCAATTAAGTTTTTCTGCAGAAGAATTGTATTGTAAATTTGTAGAGAACAAAGGCTGTGAGCCTGTTCTGTAGGTGAGGTTACAGCCTCGGGTGTTTATGTTTTGTTACAACACTTCTTCAAAAGATTCTTGGGTTAACGCCCAGGGTTTTGAAAATTAACTTAATATAACTTGTTGTGTGTATATGACTTGTTTAATGTCTGCGTCTTACTTTAAATTTAGTGCTATGTACAGTAGTAGGAATGTTTAAGTTTTTTTAAAACGCATGTTGAGTGAAATGGTGACACGGCTGTAGGTGAAGGCGTGATCTTAAATCTCAGCGTTCAGTTTTGTGTGTTAAGTTGTAACGATAGGGTTTCAAACTGAACCTTACATTTGTGAAATGTTTTTTTTTGTTTGTTTAAAAGCTTATTCTATTATTATGATGATAACTCTGTCAGTAAAATTGGAAGCCAAGAGAAACATATTATCACGATACTGAAGCTTGTCAAGAAGCTATAATATCGTTCTGTTTGTTTCTTTTTATTGTAAAATTATGAACTAGGTTATTCTACTGCTGATAACCCTGGTTGATAAAATAGTGTGGTTTTTGTACCTAGGTTTCGTTGTTAAACTCTTAATTTATTCGGGTTTTTCACCCAGGTTTGGATAGTATGACTTGTTAACAGTCTCCTGTATGTTTTAAGCTGGTGTGTGGCATGTATTTTTAACTCCAGGTTTTAAAATTACCATCATTGTAAATTCTGGGCTGCGGCCGTGGTGGAATCGTGGCTTGAGATCTTAGTATTTAAATTACTGGATAAACTAGGAGGATAGAATTCTATTCTAAAATTACAGTGATGATTTTGTTAGATGATTATTATGTCATTAGGATAGGACTCTATCGATACTGTGAAATCATGTGAAGGATATAACTAAAAGATTTGAGCTCGATAATGAGCTAAATATACTGTTCTGATATATTGATTATGACTCTAAGATAATAATGGAAGTTTAAGAAAATAATACTAACTTGTTTAAGCTCGGCCTCGAGCTAGATACTGTTTTGTTTTTATTTTCTTATGTTTAAAAGTTAATAGCTAGATCAAAGCTCTGTCGATGGTTTTCTTGTTGTAGAAACTGGAGAGATAGGGTTTGGATTGAACTCCACGGTCACGATTTTTGTTTAGTTAACTATTCGGTTTGTTTTAACTAAGACTCTGTCAAAATAGTTACTTCAGGTGAAAGTTATTACTATATTGTGGTTTTAGTTCAAAGTTGAGTCAAATAGGGTTCTGCTAGCCCTTTCGTATGTTCAAACAAAAACTAAGTAAATTCTCTGTTGTAGATTGGCACATTCATTTGTGTGACAGATAATGATTGTATCTTTGTTAACTGAGGTTTGTATCTTTATAAAGCTATTCTAATTATAGCTACAACTTCTTCTGCAATATTATCTATGATAATATCATTACTGTAGTTTAAGTGGTTATATTTATTTCTGTGCCTGTGATTGTTTTGACGAGTTTATGTTTCCAGAAAAAAATATTTACTGTATACTTAAACTCTACTTATCTATTTAACTATTATATTTAACCAGGTTTAAGAATTACAATAACATACTATTAATTACAATAATAACAATGTATAGCAGGCATTAAAAATACCTTGACCATAAGATAATAATGATAATAGGGAATTGCTGAAACACAATAACTCTACAGAATCTATCTATTGCTACTCTGATATACTATTTGACTAACTACCTACTCTTCAGACATATATAAATCAACTCATCATACATTTATTCTAAATTGACAACATAAGGAAATAAATGGCAGAACCTGTTTCTGGGACAACAATAGCAATGGGAGGCTGTTCCTCCCTACCAACTCCTGGAGAGTGCCCAGACAACACTTCTCAGGACCCCCGAGCTTGCTCTGGTCTCCCTGGCTGGAACTAGGTGCAGCAAATAATTCTCTCAGCCCAAACAGCTACAGTGGAACCAAGTTACTGCAGCATTCCTCTCAAACAACTTCTTTACTGTATATTTCCCTCTTCCTCAATGGGACTCCTGAATAACATTCACCTGAATGTATTCTCCCTCCAAAACCATTGAACCCCTAGCTCAATTCATTGAGTACTATTTAAAAGATTGCCGAGGTCTTTGTTGGGTTAACTGCCAATTAATGAGCCACTTGCTCAGATTCCACTTTCTTGGGGAATCATGACCCCAAATATAGGGAAGTTGCCACCTGCAACTTAGGAAGTGTTTGAGGATGCTGCCACTTGTCATTTGCCTTTCCACCTAGTTCCATCCACCAGTTTGACCAGTAACCTCTTTTTAACAGCTCTCCCATGCTGTTGTCTCCATAATTTATTTATTAATAATAAAATATTCAGAATTACATTCCATTTCTAGTGATTCTGCTGAGTCATCAATTCCTACTTAGTATTAAATTTAACATAATGTCTCAGGAATATAATGAAATAATTACATAATTTTTACAAAAATTGGGGTATGTGACATACACACCCCCTTAAGATGTAACATCGTCCTCGATGTTACTTATTCCTCATCCTCAACCACCTTCTGGAATAGATTTGGGTATGCTTCCCGCATCTTACTTTCCAACTCCCAGGTGGCTTCTTCAGGACTAAGGTGCTTCCATTGCACCTTCAGCTGTCCAATTGTGCGGTTCCGCAGAGTAATTTCCCTCCTCCCGAGGATACAATCCGGTTCCACCAGAACTTCCCCTTCTGGTTCTACCTGTACAATGTTCCAATCAATAACATGAGTAGCATCATGAACGTACTTTTTCAGAACAGAAATATGAAAAACATTGCGTACTTTTAAATTAGGTGGTAATGCTAGCTGATAAGAAACTTGACCAATTCTAGATAAAATTTCAAACGGACCACAGTAACGTGGTGCTAATTTTGCACAACTCCCCAATCTTAGGGAGCTCTTCTTTGGTCTTACCTTTATGAACACATGTTCACCCACCTGGAACTCTTTAGGAGTCCTTTTCAAATCTGCTTGGCTCTTTTGCCGATCCTTGGCAATCTTCAAATTTTCCTGCACTTGTTTCACAATCTGTTCCATTTCTTTTAATAATTCTGGACCTAACACTAATCTATCTACTGGATTATTCCAAGAGATAGGAGTGTTACATTTACGCCCATAAAGAATTTCAAAAGGACTGAACTTAGCTGACGATTGATAGTGGTTATTGTATGCGAATTCTGCTAAATATAAATAATATTCCCACTTACCTGGTTGATCCTTAACATACATTCTTAGCAGATCTTCCAAAACCTGATTAACTCTTTCAGTCCGTCCGTCCGTCTGAGGATGGAAAGAAGTGTTGAAATTTAATGTTGTGTTTAATCCTTTAAACAAAGATTTTCAGAAATTTCCAGTGAATTTAGGATCCCTGTCTGAAATAATGACCTTTGGGAGACCATGTAACCTAAAAATCTGCTTCAGAAAAATATCAGCTATGTTTGCAGCCTTGTAAGTGGTTTTAACAGGAATAAAGTGTGCTGATTTACTTAATTTATCTACTAACACCATAATTGAATCATTCTGACTTTGATTTCTGGGTAATCCAGTAATGAAATCTAAGCTGATTATTTCCCACTTCCAACTAGGAATAGGCAAAGGTTGCAATAACCCAGCTGGATGCTGATGTTCTGTTTTTACCTGTTGACAGTTTAAACATCTAGCTATATACTCAGCTGTTTCAGATTTCATATTAGGCCAAAAATAATCTTTTCTCAACATGGTGACAGTTTTCTGGTAGCCTGGATGCCCTGAGTAAGGGGTTTTATGAACTTCGTCCAGAATTAACAGTTTAACTTTAGGTACATTTGGAACATACAGCCTGTCTTTGAACAATAAAAATCCATCTTTATTTAAACTATAACCCTTTATCAAACTTTCTGTAGGTTTTTCTTTGGCTGTAGCTTGCAAATTTTGATAAACTTCATCCAATTTTGTCCCTTCAGCCAACTGTTCATTTAAATCAGAGGTATAAGTGCTGATAGCTGATATAAAATTCAGCCTTGCATTTCTGCTCAAAGCATCAGCCACCTTATTTTCCTTTCCTTTTATATGCTGAATTTCAAAATCGTATTCACTTAAGAAGGCCAACCATCTTGCTTGCCTTGCATTTAAGTTAGGCTGATCTAGAAGGTATTTCAGACCCTTATTATCAGTCATTAAAGTAAACTTTCTGCCTATTAAGTGATGTCGCCACATCTTTAAGGCATGAATAACAGCAGCTAATTCTAAGTCATAAGTGGCATAATTCTTTTCATGTATTTTCAGCTTCCTGGACTCATAGGCAATGACATGTCCATCCTAAGTCAACACTCCGCCTAGACCGTCAGTACAAGCGTCGGTGCAAACCACGAAATCCTTATTAGGGTCCGCTATTCTTAGAATAGGCGCAGTTGTTAATAAAGTTTTTAGTTTCTTAAAGCTTTCTTCACACTTCAAGTTCCAATCAAATTTCTTGACTTTCTTTTGCAAGGAAGTGATTGGGTTGGCTATTTTTGAAAAGCCTTCAATGAATCTCCGGTAATAACCGGTAATTCCCATGAAGGACCTAACATCTGTTACATCTTTTGGTATTGGCCATTCTTCAATTGCCCGGATCTTTTCAGGATCAACTGAAATCCCTTCCTTAGTCACTACGTGACCTAAGTACTGGATTTCATCCTTGAAGAAATCACACTTACTGAACTTTGCAAAGAGCTGCTGTTCTCGCAGTTCTTGTAAGACTATCCGTAAATGTTCTTTATGTTCCGCTTCATTTTTAGAATAAATTAAAATGTCATCAATGAATACGACAACAAATTTGTCCAAGTATTTATGCATTATGTTATTCATTAGACACATAAAGACATCTGGGGCATTAGTAAGCCCAAATGGCATTACGACAAATTCGTAATGTCCATACCTCGTTCTGAAAGCTGTTTTGAATATGTCTTCTTCTTTAATTCTCACCTGATGATAGGCCGATCTCAGGGATATCTTAGAGAATACCGTAGCTCCACGTAGCTGATCAAATAGATCATCTATGCGAGGCAACGGGTATCTGTTTTTAATTGTCATCTTGTTTAGTTGACGGTAATCTATGCAAAGTCGCATAGTTCCGTCCTTCTTTTTAACAAAGATTACTGGTGCTCCCCAAGAGGACACATTGGGTCGAATGTAATTCTTATCTATTAATTCCTTTAATTGTGTTTTTAATTCGTTAAGTTCCAGAATATTCATACGATACGGAGCCTTTGAATTGGGCACAACACCGGGTACTAGTTCAATTGTGAAATCTAGTTCTCTCTTGGGAGGTAATCCTGGGATTTCCTTCGAAAAAACATCCATAAATTCATTTACTACTGGAATATCCTCTACTGTTTTCTTGCTAATTTCAGACTTAACTGTCTCATCTGTAATAGTTACACCATAGGCTTTGCACCCTTTTCTGACTGCTCTTTTAAGTTGTAAAGCAGAAATCTGCCTGATTACTGTTTTCCTAGGAATACCCTTAACAGTTACAGGCTGTTCATTGTTATTTACACACGTAAAAGTTTTATCAAAACAGTTTAAAACTACCTTATGTTGTTCTAACCAGTCCATACCAATAAGGATATCATACGAGCCAAGTGGCAGAATATTTAATTTAACAGTAGTTCTAAAATCCTTCATATCTAAAGCACATTCCTTAACATAACAATTCACCTTCCTTTTTGCCCCAGTAGCTAGTTGTACTGCCCAAGAATTATCGAATCTTTCAACAGTCAGATTACATTTTTCCACTATCTGCGGTGAAATATAACTAAGGCTAGCACCTGGATCTATTAAAATAGTTACAGGGGTTTTGTTAATCATACCTCCTACTTCCACCATGGAAGTTTGATAGTCAGCTTGGCGATTCTCCAACGCTGCATTGATTCGGTGCATAGTCCCTGCAAAGTCCCCAACAGTCATTTCATCTTGTATGGTGTGAATATTGCCATTTGGTTTCTTCCGATTTGGGCAAACTGAAGCATAGTGTGGGCCATTGCATTCCCAGCACTTAACAGGCTCCTTTCGTTCAAAATTTTTGGTGTAATTTCCATGATTGTTAGAAGCCTCCTTGCTGCCCTTGAAATTGTTGGAGTTATTAGCAGCTCCATTTTTGCTCCCCTAGAAGTTTTTACCATTAAACTGGTTTCTGTTCCTGTTATTTTTGAAATTTTTCTGGGGTACAAACTCCTTTTTCCTGTACTCAAACTTATTACTATTCTTTTTAGCCTTCCAGCTGGCTATCCCTTCTTTCTTTTTATTCTGTTCAAAACAGAAATTAGCCTTTCGCATAGCCTCTTCCAGAGTTTTGGGGTTATCGTATTCGATTCTGTCCTTGATATGATATGGCAGGTAGCTAAGAAACCGCTGTATTTTAGGTTTCTCCTCAACAAAATATGGCACATATCTTAATAGACTTAAGAACTTACTGTTTAAGTCCTTCATCGTCATAGATCCTAGTTTTAACTCATAAAATTCCTTGGCCCTTTCTTCATAGTATTGTTCTGACAGGAATTTCTTTTTGAAGTACCTTTTAAAAGTACTCCAATTGACCTCTTTTTTCTTGATTCCCTTGACCCTTTTCAAATCTTGCCACCATATATCTGCCTTTCCAGAAAGATTATAGATGGCCATTCTCGCCTTCAGCTGATTTGAATAGTTGTATATCTGGAAATATTTTCTCATCCCGAATAACCAGGATTCTACCTCTTCTCCTGTTTCAGATTCTCCATTGAAAGTTGGGGGTTTTATTTTCTTGAATTCCCCAGATATCTCTTCATAAGGCCTGTACTTTTTCCTTCTGTTATACAACTCAGCCTCACTGCTGTCACTAGTAGTGTGATAGCTGTGTTGTTCCCTTCTTTCTTCAGATGATGAACTGCTATCTGATTTAGCTAGTTTCACCCTTTTCGACCCTTTTTGATGACTGGATTCTTCAGATTCAACTCTTTTGCTTCTTCCTTCAGTCTGAAATTTTTCTATTAAAATTTGATTTAACTACTCTTGAGTTTTCAGAATTCTTTCATTATCTTTCTTGACGGTTTCTATCTCAGTCTTTAAACCTTTTATGGTCTGCATCAGTTCCGAGGAGTGAGCAATTACCTCTTATATCACAGGTTCTCTAGACATCTGTCTTGTCGCAGTGTTTGGAGATTCCTCCTCAGCATATTCTCCTAGCTCTTTTCCATACCTGCCTGTTAGATTCAGAAAAAGGAAATTTTTCTGCTCTGTTTTTATGAAACAGAACTACAAGTTAGTACATTATATATATATATAATTTTTTTCTTTTTTCTTTTCATTGTCACTGTCTTGCGGAAACTTAGTTGAGTCACATCAAGGCCTAGTGTATGAACCATGCATTGATACCACAAGTCAAAACCCAAAAATTTCGAGAAATTTAAATTTTTTTTAAATAGCAATTAATGATATTAAATGCAGCCACATGACTGTTTGTTTAGCTTACGTGGTCGTAAATGTGTCTAAATGATCTTTTGTTATACTTAGATTGTTGTTATGGGTTTCTCTTTTCTGCTACTGATTGTTTTACTGTTTTGTAACCACAAGAGGGAGTTTGTATGTCGAACTGGGCTTACTTAGCTTACGAGCTAATGCAATCGATTTTCTTTCTCTTACAGATATACAGGTAAAAGTGGTCGCTACTTTTAAATCTTTCAAGTATTAAATATCAATTAGCAGTACCAAATTCATTCAGTAAAAAGTGTAACATGATAACCAGTTTTTATCAAGCCATCTTAAAGGTAGAAAATCTTCCTGCATCTTGCCAAGTTCAACTTCTGAATATGTTTGGATTTATACTTTTAATTGCAAGGATTTGGAGTTAAAATTATCACTATAATTATATTTCTCTTACCTTCAGCAATTGCAGGGTTTACCTGTCAGTACATGTTTCTATTGTTAAATTTAAGGGTTTTCCTTGCTTGGTGTCTACTTCTTGTTTCCATAAATGATACTTTGATCAAAATCCATAAACATTTATGGGATTAGTCTTTCATTTTCATAATTGATTGACCTCGTTGTGTAATAAGGATAGCAAAGGTCCTTTTCCCTTAAGACAATTATTATGATTTGCATAACTTAATTTTTATTAGTTAAAGTTCCATAAGGAAGAATTGTCAAGTATTAACTCCGCTGTGCAACGCTATCTCCATATAGAATTGTCATTCATTTAAGCCCTACATCTCTACTATAACTTAGAAAATTGAAAGAGATATAATATCTCTGGTTCTTTCACATTAGACTAGGGTATACAAATTGGAGATAGGTTTTTCAATTAGCCTTTATTTCACTTGAAAACTACCTCCTTGGTGATTTTTATAATAAATTAACATATGCTCTATGTTTGAAACATACTCCACGTCTTAATCTCGAATGCTATTGACCCAACAAGTTTGTATTGAATACAAGGCCAGATATTTAAGACTTCATTCTAATGTTTTGATTATTAAAGGGTGACAAGTGAACTATCAATATGAAGAATCATACAATGATTTTATGTACACATGTTATGAGTTTTTGTCTAGCAAAAAAGATGATAAAAATCTCATTGAGATTTTGAACTTTATTATCATTAGCATGATTGTAATAATTAAAGGACCAAGTGTGATTGTTCTCCAACGTGAAAATCTAAAGCATGTGTTATCATGGAATAATTGACAAGATTGAACTATGGTTCGTAACCATAATTGGGCATCCTTGCTATGATTTTTAATCGATTAACAATAATTGGTAGGTCATCGTGGAACTATGGAGTAGTGGCCCACTGCATAAAAAAAATTAAACTGCTACGTGGTTAAACCGGAGCCAAGTGTTGGGTGATATAAAACGGTTGATCTAACCCTACCCTAACATTTTTCCTTCGCCTTCGGGCTTGGTCCCTCGGCGAACCCTCCTGGTCCGGGCTCTATTGTTACAGTGTGCTAGCAGCTTGCATGCTGCCTCAAACCTTCGTATTGTTCATGGCTTCGTCTGAGAGTCATTTGTCTTTGTTGTTTGGCAACTGTAGCTGGTCAAGAATCTAGGGTTGTATTTTTTTTGTTCACCAAAGAATCCCTGTCACAGCATGATCATAACTCTCGGGTGATTTTCTTAAGTCTTCCATTCGGGGAAAAACGACCAATGCTTTTGCTAGCTTAGTTACTCGGTGGCAAGGATGGGGTTTTTACACATCTTGTGTTCGTGGTTAGCAGGATATTTACTGTAATGGCAGCCTCCTTCAAAACCAGTAAGTTACTGTATTTCTCATTCTCGTTTGTAGTTATAAGAAGAATTGTTTTCAAAAAGAAAAAAGGTTTTAAATGATACTATCCTGTCTTTGCAGGTCCTGGCTCTACTTACGACATGGGTGGCACGAGCTTCAGCAGGTGGCGTTTCCGGGTAAGCCTGGTTCTTACCATGGCATTTTCCTCCTTGTTGGTGGTCTGTACGGTTGGGGTTTTAGTTTGACAGAAAGACACAGTGGTTACGACAGCCATGCTAAATCGTTAACTGTATGTTTGAATGAAAATAGTAAGGGTTTAACCCTGTGTTGTACCTGGATGTTACGACTTTGGTCGGTTTGGTAGCTATTCATTCTCTTTTGGCACTTAAGTTTTTCTGCAGAAGAATTGTATTGTAAATTTGTAGAGAACAAAGGCTGTGAGCCTGTTCTGTAGGTGAGGTTACAGCCTCGGGTGTTTATGTTTTGTTACAACACTTCTTCAAAAGATTCTTGGGTTAACGCCCAGGGTTTTGAAAATTAACTTAATATAACTTGTTGTCTGTATATGACTTGTTTAATGTCTGCGTCTTACTTTAAATTTAGTGCTATGTACAGTAGTAGGAATGTTTAAGTTTTTTTTAAAACGCATGATGAGTGAAATGGTGACACGGCTGTAGGTGAAGGCGTGATCTTAAATCTCAACGTTCAGTTTTGTGTGTTAAGTTCTAACGATAGGGTTTCAAACTGAACCTTACAGTTGTGAAATGTTTTTTGTTTTGTTTAAAAGCTTATTCTATTATTATGATGATAACTTTGTCAGAAAAATTGGAAGCCAAGAGAAACATATTATCACGATACTGAAGCTTGTCAAGAAGCTATAATATCATTCTGTTTGTTTCTTTTTATTGTAAAATTATGAACTAGGTTATTCTACTGCTGATAACCCTGGTTGATAAAATAGTGTGGTTTTTGTACCTAGGTTTCGTTGTTAAACTCTTAATTTATTCAGGTTTTTCACCCAGGTTTGGATAGTATGACTTGTTAACAGTCTCCTGTATGTTTTAAGCTGGTGAGTGGCATGTAATTTTAACTCCAGGTTTTAAAATTACCATCATTGTAAATTCTGGGCTGCGGCCGTGGTGGAATCGTGGCTTGAGATCTTAGTATTTAAATTACTGGATAAACTAGGATGATAGAATTCTATTCTAAAATTACAGTGATGATTTTGTTAGATGATTATTATTTCATTAGGATAGGACTCTATCGATACTGTGAAATCATGTGAAGGATATAACTAAAAGATTTGAGCTCGATAATGAGCTAAATATACTGTTCTGATATATTGATTATGACTCTAAGATAATAATGGAAGTTTAAGAAAATAATACTAACTTGTTTAAGCTCGGCCTCGAGCTAGATACTGTTTTGTTTTTATTTTCTTATGTTTAAAAGTTAATAGCTAGATCAAAGCTCTGTCGATGGTTTTCTTGTTGTAGAAACTGGAGAGATAGGGTTTGGATTGAACTCCACGGTCACGATTTTTGTTTTGTTAACTATTCAGTTTGTTTTAACTAAGAATCTGTCAAAATAGTTATTTCAGGTGAAAGTTATTACTATACTGTGGTTTTAGTTCAAAGTTGAGTCAAATAGGGTTCTGCTAGCCCTTTCGTATGTTCAAACAAAAACTAAGTAAATTCTCTGTTGTAGATTGGCACATTCATTTGTGTTACAGATAATGATTGTATCTTTGTTAACTGAGGTTTGTATCTTTATAAAGCTATTCTAATTATAGCTACAACTTCTTCTGCAATATTATCTATGATAATATCATTACTGTAGTTTAAGTGGTTATATTTATTTCTGTGCCTGTGATTGTTTTGACGAGTTTATGTTTCCAGAAAAATATTTACTGTATACTTAAACTCTACTTATCTATTTAACTATTATATTAAACCAGGTTTAAGAATTACAATAACATACTATTACTTACAATAATAACAATGTATAGCAGGCATTAAAAATACCTTGACCATAAGATAATAATGATAATAGGGAATTGCTGAAACACAATAACTCTACAGAATCTATCTATTGCTACTCTGATATACTATTTGACTAACTACCTACTCTTCAGACATATATAAATCAACTCATCATACATTTATTTTGAACTGACAACATAAGGAAATAAATGGCAGAACCTGTTTCTGGGACAACAACAGCAATGGGAGGCTGTTCCTCCCTTCCAACTCCTGGAGAGTGCCCAGACAGCACTTCTTAGGACCCCCGAGCTTGCTCTGGTCTCCCTGGCTGGAACTAGGTGCAGCAAATAATTCTCTCAGCCCAAACAGCTACATTGGAACCAAGTTACTGCAGCATTCCTATCAAACAACTTCTTTACTGTATATTTCCCTCTTCCTCAATGGGACTCCTGAATAACATTCACCTGAATGTATTCTCCCTCCAGAACCACTGAACCCCCAGCTCAGTTCATTGAGTACTATTTAAAAGATTGCCTAGGTCTTTGTTGGGTTAACTGTCAATTAATGAGCCACCTGCTCAGATTCCACTTTCTTGGGGAATCATGACCCCAAATATACGGAAGTTGTCACCTGCAACTTAGGAAGTGTTGGAGGATGCTGCCACTTGTCATTTGCCTTTCCACCTAGTTCCATCCACCAGTTTGACCAGTAACCTCTTTTTAACAGCTCTCCCATGCTGTTGTCTCCATAATTTATTTATTAATAATAAAATATTCAGAATTACATTCCATTTCTAGTGACTCTGTTGAGTCATCAATTCCTACTTAGTATTAAATTTAACATAATGTCTAAGGAATATAATGAAATAATTACATAATTTTTACAAAAATTGGGGTATGTGACACTGTTGATCCCAGCTAGGGTGTAGAGATACTACAATTTAATCTATTAATTTAATAAAGCTATGTTTTCCCTAGCTGTTAATAACTTGGTATTCTGTGATGTAAGTTTTATCACATGCAATTGATAGTTTAGGAAAACAAGGATAATAACAGTGCAGTTGTCAGATAATTTGATTGCTTATGAATGTTAAATTTTCAGAATTTACTTCAATATGATCTAGGATCTTAACTGAGAGAACAACATGTACAACATATCTACAGCATATCAATCATGGAGACAATAATGCAAGCACACAAGAGACACAAAGATTTACTTGGGGAAAACCATAAAGGTGAAAAACCCCAATAACTTCCTCAGAGATAGATAGAGAAATGATACAACCCAACCATAAGAGATAGACATAACCTAGCAGCAGATCCTCCTCCTCCATAAGTGCGCCACTCCTCCTTGAGTGCATGAGTGAGAAGTGAGTGAACAAATAGAGTGCCTCCCGCCTCTATTTATACTTGACTTGACTTGCCTTTTACATAAATCATGTAGGCTCGAACTTAACCACATAACATAATGCTGACTGGGCCGACCCCCAATAGGGTGGTCTAATAACCCTTTGACCCACATGGCCAACCCCCAATAGTGTCGTCTAATAACCCTTTGACCCACATGGCCGACCCCCAATAGGGTGGTCTAATAACCCTTTGACCCACATGACTTATATAGGGCTGACCCCAACAAGGTGGTCTAATAACCCATCAAGTATAAGTTACAACATTTACATTATAAATGATGACACTTCCATATAGAGGAATATACCATCTCTATAGGAGTACAATATACATATATGTGAAATACATTCCGAAGTTACATATACATCAACAATGAATATGCAGTTTTTCTATTCTAGCTATTTATTCCTGTATTCGTCCATTTTGGACCTCTCATGAAAGGATAAATTAACACAATAGCTTTCTTTCTGTCTGTACAGTATAATACAGTGAAGACAATATTCATATAAGATCAATCAGATTCTAAAACAATAAGAGATAGGAAAATGGGAATATGGTTAAACAGAATGCATGCTATTGTTTTCTTTGAAATAATTAATAAAGATCAGTGACTCTAGTTGTTAACATAATGATCACCTTCAAGAACAAGAAAAGAACCTACTGCTACAATTAGTTTCTGTTAAGTTTTTTCAGCATACAGAATTGGATAGTAAAACAATACATGCATAGATCTAATCTACAGTTGCTAAAATACAAGATGCATGATAACACAGTCTGTGCATGGGTGGTCTTTGGTTTAGATATTTAGATGCATGTTAGGTTTCACTTTTAGCTGGGCAGATTTAATGCTACCTCTCTATACTGGAGTACGATGCAGCTCCACGCATGGGGAAAAATGCAGAGGAGTCATTTTATCAGTTCAAAAAATCTAAATTAATTAGGATCTGACATTTTCTACTATTGATAATTAAATAACAATATTAAGCCATTTTCTGAGAGCATTCATGTGATTTAAAAAAAGAAAACACAGCATAATAGAACCCGAGGGTAATGGGAGGAACAAATCACTCAAGAAACCTGTTCCACCCAACCTGCTCCCAAACAACCAAGATGTCTGCTTTAGGACCCCCGAGCCTATCCACTGATCCACCAGGAGGAAGAAGGTTCTGCAGCTTACGACTTCAACTTGCAGCAGCAGAAAATTTATATATCCAGCCTTACAGGCTTAGTAATTCCATGGGATCAGCACCAGCACCTCTGGTCTGTCCTTCTCATAGCATTTGCAGACTTATACTTGCAATCTCCACAACCTCCCCTATTCGAATCTCTCAGCCATCACCTGATGAGCATGAGGAATGTTTCTGCAGAAAACATTATAAGAGCTGCCTGCTCAATTCGAATTGCCTTTTATAGGCTACCTAGGTCTTTTGAAATTAGTTGGTCATTAGTGAGCTGCCTGCTCACCTCTCTCTACCCAGAGAGGGAAATTCCACAAAATTAGTGGGAGTTGTCCCATACCAACAGCTAATGGTAGAGTGTAAATGCTTCCATCTGTCCCAATCCTTCCAGCAACTTCCATTCCTCCTAGTGGGCCAATGGATACTCTTGTAACAGCTTTCTTGAGTGTTTGTCTCCCATTTTCATTTATTAAATAATAATAATGAGTCATTACATTCAATTTTGACCTACTTGGTCATTATTACAAACTTGTAATTATAATTTAACACAAAGTATTTTTTTGCAAAAAGAATAATAGTAGAAAATAATTATTCTAAAAAATTGGGTAGGTGACAGGCTACTGGAGAAAGTGTGGAACGGCCACTATCTTGAAGACAATTAAATAACCCTAACTCTATTCATACCAAGACAAACACACACATAGCTTGGGACATTCCTAGAAGGGAAGTATTTATGTATTCAAGAATTGAAGAGAACTTGTCGAAATATTTTGGCCCACATGAGATCAAAACTCTTGATTATGAACAACCAACTAATTTTGATCCTCCTTTGACACAACTTAATGTTCCTATTTCAATATAGTTGGGTGTACATTTATGTATAGATCCATTTAAATTTATGTTCAATAGACAAAACAATATGTCTATAACAAATGGTTCATCACATAATGGGGGACTTAACTCTTATATGCCTAACATATATGGAGGAGGCACAAATGCCCCTTTCATACCATCAACCAATGGAGCAAGTCCTTCCACCGATATCCCACATGTTTTTAGTGTCTCTTCCTTCAGGATGCCATTTGTTAGCACACAGATTCCAACCTATGGTCATCCTAGTGTCGAAATAGCCACATAGGTACTCTGGTCTGAGTTCGAGCTTCTCTTTTGGAGGAAACACTCATGGTTTTAATGTAGGAAGTGGGTTCCCCCTCACATCCAATATACTAAGTGGTGGATCGACAATTCCAAACTTAGTTTTCCCTTATGGTTGAAGTGTTCGTCTTAATGTTATTCCCCCACTTAACACTAGGAATGTCGTTGGCAGTTGTAATACACTCAGTGGTAATAATCTCCTAATAAACCAAAGTATTTATGGGGTAGTCATTTCCAAAGGGATGATCCAACCCCGTTGGGAAATAATGTCAAAGACAATGTCACACATGGAGGTTGGCAAGGACTTTACTTTAACAAACTCATTGCATGTGCTTACCCATGTTTTCCATTTTTTGAAACTTTAAACCTACCAAATCTATCTTGTTTAAAAAATGGTCCTATTCGCCATCAACCCACATGGCCCATCATCCCAACCAAGTTGCCATAAGACGTTCCCAAGTTTGATGGTCAATCTAGAGAAGATTCATCAACACGTGTCATGACCTTCCATATTTGGTGCTCGTTTAACTCATTACTAGAAGATAACATTTGGTTTCACATATTCTAGTGGACCTTGATTACTAATGCTTCTAAGTGGTATATTGAATTACCTTGCACTTATTTTGTTGACTTCTCATCCTTAGCAATGTCCTTTTTGACACATTTCTGGTTATGTATTCATTAAAAAACATGGACTAAATTGTTAATTTCGCTTCGATAATCCACTTCCACACACATATTTGATCATATACATGAGTGGTGATGCCAATGAAATCTTATTAGAGTTCATATCCTTGTATCAATTCTTAGTGGATTGGATTGTGAATTCTTTGTTGCCAAACATTGTGAAGGATGTAATGATGTCAGGGGCTCTTACAAAAGAGAAAATTGTATTATGCATGTAGCAACTAGATTTGATTTATTCTCAATGTGACACACTATATGAGTTGATCCCCTGTGTGCCTCAATCTTCATTTGATATTTCAAAACCTACACCGTGAACACATGTTGACATGATGATCAGTTCTATGAGTCATGCCATGGTTGATCAATTGTCTTAGACAGGTGTTCATTCACCACAATATGCCTACAATTGTTCAATCTACATATAATGTTGCCGCCCTAGTTTAAACATTTAATGTTCATTATGTTTAATCCATTATTCAAAAAGACAACTAGCAACTCATAGGTAAAAGAAAGATTAAAAATATCAATTCTAATGTTGGGGATGGAGAAACACAAATCCCCAATACTTCTACTGGTGGCAAAAAAGTAAAAATAAAATATCAATTTTCCATGTAAAATTTGATTAAAGACCATCCCACCCATGCATATATCAAATGAATGAAATTCGTCAGTATTTGGGTGAACAAGGGGCTCCAAAACAACCCATGGTCCTCAAAAATCCTTTCCTGGCACTAATCCTAACACCCATATAAGGGGGCAAAGGGGGAAATACCTCAACTACTAGTGTCTTCATGCAAGAATATTCCAACCTACAAACTCAAACCAAGAATTAAGAATTATGATAATTCCACAGTCATACCTTATGAGAATGATTATTGTCCATTATAGCCTAGTGGTTCTCTACAAATAGACAATCCATCTAATGACACAATGCATAAACTTCCTAATGGTTCCTTTCATAGGTTGGCGCGCTACCTTAATGCATAAGTAGTTCAAAACCACATTATAGTTGCAAATCTTGCTCAAAACCCTTGTATTATGCCGACCGTGGAAGTTTTGCAAAGTTGCCCAATGCAATGGAAATGATTGTTGAGAGTTATTGGTGGGATTGATCCTTTAGATTCACATTTGTTGACTTTTTAACTTGACCAAACCTATTGCATTTGTTGACTTTTTAACTTGACCAAACCTATCGCATTTGTTGACTTTTTAACTTGACCAAACCTATCTTATGGTCGCTCACATTATTGCATTCCATATTCAAGTATATTTGCAAGGGACAAACATCTTTGATGTGTTGTCAATGAAGGAGGCTCCACCTGTGTCCTATATACTAACTTGATAGAGATATTTTGGACCCACAAAGCTTACTACATCATCCACATTATTGGAATCTTTTGATAATTATTCTTTCAAACCAAACGAAATCAAATCCAGGTTCGACCTAAAGACCAACACAAAACAAGCTTTATTTGTCTTTGGGGTACTTTTACTTGTCATAAGACGACATTTGGTCTTAAAAATGTTGGAGCCGCATTTCAATAGGCCATGTCTTATGCTTTTCACGATATTAAGGACATAGTCAAGGATTTTTTAGATGGCTTATACGCTTGCTCCATACACTAAATTGATCATCCAGCTTATCTTTGTGCTATTTTTGAATGATGTAGACATTATAACATTCGATTGAACCCTCACAAATGCATATTTTGTGTCATCTCTGGGAGATTACTTGGGTTTATTGTGTCCAAGAATGGGAAAATGGTGGATCCCTTTAAGGTGGAAGCAATAGTTCAGTTGCCTCCTCTGCATACAATTGGAGAAATTTAAAGTTTACAAGGGAACACAAACTTCTTGTGAAGTTTTATTGCAAACAGTGCCAAGATTGTGAAAGGTTTTATGCACATGTTTAAGGAGAGAGTCACATTTATTTTTTTATGGTGAAGCCCAACAATTGCTTGATGCCTTGAAAACTAATACTCTGTTTATTCCTTTGTCGAGTCCTCTGGATTATAATGAGGACTTTTTACTACACCTCGTAGCATTTGATTTAACCATTGGCATGGTATTGATTCAAGAATATCAATCACAATAAGAGCATTTGATTTATTACCCATGCAAGGGACTTATTGGTCCTGAGTTGAAATATTTTCATGTCAAGAAATCGACATTGGTAGCAGTTCATGCTATCCAAAGACATAGACATTATATACTTCTTTGACAAATGATTATTTTGGTAGATTCTAATCCTATGCAACATATTTAACCTGGCACATAATCGAGATCAAGTATTCTAAATGGATCATCATCCTATAAGATCTTGATTTAGTGTTTTCCATGTCTAAATGTAGGGAGTCCTCATATTTTGCTAATATGATTTATGACCTCCCTAGAGAAATTGAGGATCTTGTTCTTGATGAGTCCTTCACAAGTGAAGGTTTATTCCTCATTGCCTCTTTTGACCCATGGTATGGAAATGTTTTAGTGTATCTTCAAACTCAATAGTGTCCACCTCACTTATCTTATGATGAGCATAGGTATATTTTCCATTAAGTAAAAAAATATCTTATTATTAGTGACACTTTCTATCACTGTGGAATATATTCAATTTTGCGTTGTTGCTTTGTCCATAATGAAGTTGGAGTGTTTTAAATGACTACCATGTGGAAGCATGTTGCATTCATCTTTCTTGGATGAAAACAACCCATAAATTTTTATGTGCAAGATACATCTAGTCTTCCATCTAAAAAATTGCATTCATGTTATCTAGAAGTGCCATCCTTGTCAATTTTTTACCAAGAAAATGTGCCCCCTCTTGCTCCGATGAACCTTGTAGTTATTGTTGGTCCCTTTGCTAAGTCTGTAGTTTATTTGATGATGTGTAAGCTAACCTCAATGAATGGTCACCATTATATTATAGTGGTCATCAACTACTCTATCAAGTGGAGTGAAGCTGTGTTGATCTCGACAAATCATGGAGTTATAATGATGATTTTTGAATTCAGTCATATTATTAGTTTCGTATCCCTTGTGAAATAGTCACATATCATGGGCCTCATTTCCAAAATTGTATGATGACAAATTTAACAACCAAATTAGGTTTTTAGCAATAAAATTATTTCCCTTACTATCCTTAGTCCAATGGTAAAAGTAGAGGTTGTAAACAATGTTAGGGTCCTACCCTAACCTCTCTATTTTAGGCTACTTAGAAGTTAGTTAAGTATTGAATGCAACCATTTTGCTAGAATAAAGACCCATTCGATTGTTATGGATATTTATTCAATGTAAAAGGTTCATCTTTACTAAATAAATCCCACTAGTTAGTTGGTATTCATCAATAAAGGGACCACAAGTAGTTATAGATGTGCTGGTGAAAATTAAATATCCCCAATTACCAAACAATTGTTTTTTTGTTATTCGTCTCAAGTTTATGAGTTGTTGTCCTCCTTGATATCATGGTTATCTTTATACAACACTGGTCATGGATTGTAACTTGAAGGATCCATGCCTTTTATTTATTAAACATAGAAATTATTTGATAGAATCCTTCAACTCGTTAAACTATGAGGGGTTTCAAACCTGGCACAGAGACCATTGCTTACTTAGCTCATTGGATAAATCTTCTTCCCACTTCACTCATTCAGGTTATACTTGTTGAAAGGACTTGCCCCTCGTGCAAGTACCCAACATTTATGTTAAGGGTAAGTAATAATTACTCATATAATTATTTTAATATCGACTTCACTAAAGTACTATTTATTATTTAATCCTTCCCTTGAGCATAGGATGTGATATGTTCTAATCTTCTCCTTCCCTAATGTTTTATTTATAGGCTTAGGGAGCTACATTATTTACCCCAAAAAAGAGAACCATTGGGAAAACTTGTTTCATACCACAAGCACCTTCATATTCTCATGATTTACATGTCTTGTGGTTTATAACCTTACCTTTATTAGGTTTAAGGGGATAGTCTCGACACCACTATAATTTGTTATAGTATGACCATATAATACTCAGACTCCATACTTTAAACTGTCTTATTTCTAATTTGATGTGAAAACTTGATTAATGTGAATCATTATGTGTACCTGGTGTTGGAGAAAGTCATCATCCTAACGCTGCCACATTGAATTTCACTTTCAATACATTTAAGTTTCACTTGGAAAGGGCCCGAGAGCTATGTCAATGGTTTTCTTGGGGTTTTTACATTCATTATAACTCCTCTTTCGAGCTAAGAGGGCCCTGCTCATCTCATCTCTCTCTTATGAACAGACCCTAGCTATGGCCGAGCTATTCGAGCGGTCTTTTCCTCGAATATGGAACAAACATACCGTGTTTGTGTTTTTATTTGGTTTCTATCATTTGGAGAGCTCGATCATTGCTTAATTTGGTACAAGGTTCACCCCAACAAGTACATAGGTAAGCTGTGTTAGTTTTTCGAGCTCCCTTCTTATTATTTTTACCTCATTCTTTGCTCTACTTATCAACGCTTCCTTGTTATCTAACTTATGGTCATAATGGTATATAGGTGTTGAAGCAACTTAAAACCTTGGGCTCGAGCATTGGTGTTTCCATTAGGGCTTCTCACGGTAAGCGATGTTCCTCTACCTGGTTTGGGATTTCTTTTAGTTTAATGAGTTGATGCTCGACGTTTGGTGAGGAGGTCACGTGTCTTGTCTTATACTACTGTTTCTTGTTTTCCATGGCGATATTTATTTCTCTTGGTTATTTTTCCTATTTAAGAGGATTTTGTAATAAGTATCCCTCAACATGTATTCAAACCATTATTTTAAGGTCCCAAATGTTATAGCGGCCCTTAGGGTTATATGCTAACTTTGAAGTTTGTAATTATGTAGTGTATAATAATGGATACTTGACTGTACAATGACCGTTTTGGAGCTCTTTTGAGCAATGGTTGTACTTTTAAACGAAAAGATTTTGTTTTCTATGAGGACTATATTTATAAATTTCGATTTCCTTTATTTAATTTGCCCAGGCATTTGATGTTCTAGCTCTGTTGATATTATTAGTCAAGCCCTTACGAGACTTGTTTTGTTTATTTCTCTGTGTATTTAATTCTACTGTGGCTAATTAAAGTTTGACTATCAGTAGGGAAAAATATTGGTTTGACTTCCAATTGAAGAGAGTCCTTGTTTTGGTTGTCGCTCTTAGTGTTTATTTTGGCATGGAACGAGACTTTGCTTGTTCCAACCTTATTTACTTTTGTTTTAACCCTAGCACAAATGTTGTGTCTCGGCTATGATAAATTCCTGGAATTTAGTTCACGATACTGTAATTTTTTATTATTCGCTAGCAATTGAAAGACTGGATACACTTCCTTTGGGGGCTCAATCTCGTTATTTATAGTTTAAGTAATGGTTGTATTTTTACAGACAGACTGAATTTTTCAATTAAAGCATTAATTATCACAAATGCTCGATCTTTTGTTTTCTTTTATATAAAGGGAATAACATTTGACTTAATTATGTCTTAGTTGAATCCAATGTGTCCTTTCATGTTTACCCGTATGCTTGTTATACTCATACGAAAGGGGTTATTTGCAGCGACGTCCTCCACAATGATGTTAAAGAATCAGTTATGTCCTAAATGTTTTGTTCTTATATTCACGAGGTAGTCACAGTTGTAACGATCGAATGGTTTATAGATTGTGGAAAGTATAAAAATATCGATTTACTATTTCCTGAAACATATTGTTGATTTGTGTTTGTGGAAGGCCTCGAGCCTTAGTGTTTGATATTAATTCACTCCCATTTTTTGCATTATTTTGATTTGATAGTATGCTTGTATTTTTACTTGGCATAATAATTTGAATAACAATTTCTATGCGCTTCTTGTTGCAGGGTAATGACAATGTCAAACTATGGACTAAGAATCCTCGCATTCGAGGAACTTACAAGTTCATTCCTCCATAGTTGGTTTAAATGGAAGTTTTCTTCCTAATGTATATTAACCCTAATAATTATATTAAAATAACTTATTTGGAATTGGATAATGAATAGCTTCTTATTCATTAAGATATATTATACAAAGTAATCAAATTTAAAAGGAAAAATAATAAAGTAAAAAGAAACTTCAACTGTTATTTCTCTTTTCCTGTAATATTGCATATTTATATGAATTCAAAACAAAAACCGCTTGCACAGAAGAATATAGGTAATTATAACATAATATTAACAAGACTATAATATTTTTGTTGCTTATCAGGAAAAATACAAAGAAAGAAACTAATATGATTCCATAACTTTTCTCTGTAATCTAAATTATCAATCCTATTACAAAGAAGAATTAAACAAAAGAGTCTTCAAATAAATCTTATAAAAATTTAGAAAAACTTTCCCAAGATAATAAAAATGAATTTAACATAAAGTAGAGGCAAGAATAACTTATCAGGCTTAGCAGACCAACTGAATTAGGAACCCCCACATTCCTCCCATCCTTAGATTCCTGAGCAATTTAAATTCTTTAACTCAGCCAATCACCCCGAGCCAGACCAAGCACACTAATAGAGAATAACCAGGGAATTTTTTTTACTATCTCTTGATTAATCTACTACAGAGTACCCACAAGGTTTTTTACTAGCTTTGCGTAAAACATTTTTTTTATTCCCTTCCTTAAAAACATAGTCCTTCCAGGATTACCATGTTTCTTTCATGGATCATGAGCGCTCCAAGATGTACAACTGAACCTTCCAGTGGTGTACAGACCAATACCCCCCTGTATTGTTTATCTCTGCAATTTTCCTTTATGGAGATGGATTTTTGTTCGTAATTTAGGCTGTTGCCTCTCTTAGGAAAAAAGTACCTCTTTTTAGTTTCATTATCTCCTTTTATATCTTTTCATTATTTAAGAAGTAGTTAGGGTTATTTTTTCATTTTTTTTTATTAATTAACTTTCCTTTAACTTTTCTTTATTATTTTCACTTATTAAAATTTGAGTGGATCATTCCCCATCTAGTGTGCTTGGTCCCTCTTTAAGTGGTTAGTCCTAATTCAGTTGGTATTATTAAGTAGATAAGATAACATAACATTTATTAATCCTTGATGCTCCAGAGTCTTTCCGACTCAACATCAAGTCCAAATAAAAATACTTTAAGTTCACATGCTTGATGCTCCAGAGCCTTCAAGCTCAACATCAAGTGAGTCAATGTATTTGATGCTCCATAGCCTTGTAGCTCAGCATCACACTTAAGATAACATAAAAATTTAAGTCTTTACATACTTTCAAGGGGTGTCAAAACCTGGGATATTACATCCCACCCCCTTTAAAATAACACCGTCTCATTGTTAGCATTTGTTAATGTGAGTTATGAAATAGAAAGGGGCATGTCCGTTTCATGACTTCCTCCCTTTTTCATGTAGTCTCCTCGGGGATGTAATGTTGCCACTGTATTTTCAACTGGGTTATAGTCTTCTTCCAGAGTTGTGTTTCCCTCCGGTCCAAAATTCGAATGGATTCTTCTAGGAATTCCCCTTCTGGTTCCACCTGCATCAGATTCCAATCCACAACATGTTTAGGATCGTAAACATAATTTTTAAGTAAAGATACATGAAAAACATTATGTATTTTAACATGAGATGGTAGAGCAAGTTCGTAGGCCACAAAGCCTCTTCTTTCCAAAATTTCAAAAGGACCGCAATATATGGGAGCCAACTTCTTGCATGTTCCCAAACTTAGAGAAATTTTCTTTGCTTTCACTTTTAAATAAACATGCTCCCCAACCTAATACTCTTTATCCCGTCTGTTTCTATCTGCATAACTCTTTTACCTGTCATGTGCCTCTCTCAAAGTCTGCTATAATTTATTCACAATCTGCTCAAGATCTTTCAATAGCTACGGTCCCAACATCAACCTATCCACTGGACTATCCCAAGTCACACGTGTTTGGTATTTTATGCCGTATAATACTTCAAAAGGTGCCATTTTAGCTGATTTTTGACAACCATTATTGTAAGCAAATTCAACTAACTGCATGTAATCTCCCCAATGTGTTGCGTTATGC
The DNA here is from genome assembly GCA_027924585.1 of Larix kaempferi. Taxonomy (NCBI): domain Eukaryota; kingdom Viridiplantae; phylum Streptophyta; class Pinopsida; order Pinales; family Pinaceae; genus Larix; species Larix kaempferi. The sequence continues at coordinate 3,875,548 of BSBM01001483.1, read as the reverse complement.
ATGACATACATCCTAAGCATGTCTTCCACAATTTGATTTGTGCGCTCAGTTTGCCCATCTGTTTGTGGGTGGTATGATGTACTGAAATTCAACTGTGTGTCCAGCCCTATAAATAGATCCTTTCAAAAATTTTCTATGAACTTTGTGTCCCCGTAAGATATAATAACTTTCGGTATACCATGTAACCTAAAGATTTCTTTTAAGAATATGTTTTCTATATGTATTGCTTTGTAGGTTGACTTTACAGGAATAAAATGTGTTGCTTTAGAGAGTTTTTCTATAACCATTAGTATAACATCATTCTGCTTCTTACTCCTAGGGAAATCAACGATAAAGTCCATGCTTATCACCTCCCATTTCCATTCTGGAATGTGTAGTGGCTGCAATAAACCAGTTGGATGTTGGTGTTCAGTCTTGACCAATTGACATTCTTGACATTTTGCAATAAAAAGGGCTACATTTGGTTTTAAGTTAGGCCAAAAATAATATTTTTTTTACCGCAGATACTATCTTTTGATAGCCCGGGTGTCCTGAGTATGGGGGTTTGTGAAATTCTTCTAAAATTTCAGTTCTGAGTTTTGTTGTTTCAGGTACATATAGTTTATTTTTGTACCACATTAAGCCAATTTTATCAATCTTATAATTTTCTTGTTGTTGTCCCAATTTATTTTTTCTTGAATCTTTTTACTGAATTCAGTATAAACCCATCATTTTCATTGTTGTCTTAATTTTGTCATGCAAATCAGATTGTACTTGACTGGCTATTACTTCATAAAGTACATGTATTTTTTGACTTAATGCATCAACAACCTTGTTTTCTTTTCCTTTAATATGTATAACTTCAAAATTGTGCTCTCTCGGGAAGGCCAACCATCTAGCTTGTCTAGCATTTGGATTCAATTGTTCAAAGATGCATTTCAATCCTAGGTTATCAATTTTATGTATAAAATTTCTCCCCATTAAGTAATGTCGCCACATTTTTAGTGCATGAATTATGGCAGCTAGTTCTATGTCATGTACAACATAAATTTCTTTCATGATCCTTAAGCTTCCTAGATTCATAGGAGATAACATGTCCTTCCTGCATAAGGACCCCACCAAGTCCTTCCTTACATGCATTAGTACAAGCTATAAATTCTGTGTCTGGATCTGCTATTCTTAAAATAGGGGCTGTTGTCAATAATCGCTTTAATTGATGAAAACTATTTTCACATTTTTCTGTCCAAATAAATTTTGAATTCTTTTTCTGTAAAGAAGTAATAGGATAGGTAATTTTTGAAAATTTTTCAATAAATTTACGGTAGTATCTTGCTAATACCGTGAAGGGTCGAATTTCTGATACGTTTGTAGGAGTGTGCCAATCTACAATTGCTTTAATCTTTTATGGATCTACTGTAGTTCCCTTTTGTGAAATTATGTCGCCCAAATTATGTATACTGTCTTTGTAAAAATCACATTTACTGAACTTAGCAAAAAGTTGTTGTTTACGTAATAATTGTAAAACAATTTTCAGGTGTTCATCGTGGTCTTCTTTACCTTTTGAATATATGAGGATATCATCGACAAAAAACAACACAAATTTATCCAAGTATTTACTAAAAATGCTATTCATCATGCACATGAATGTTGCGGGTGCATTAGTTAAACCAAATGATTCGCATCGCAGTCGGCAATTCATCGACGTTGATGCAACTTCAACACGACTTCAAATCGACAGGTTAGATCCTATAGGTTCCAAATTCGACACAACTCCGATGAGTCTTGAATTCGACACACCTCGACACATTCGCACCTTCGACATGTTCAACAACCTCACAGTTCACGACATTGACAAGCAGCGGCGACATGCGACCAACGACTGTCAAACTTCGACAGACTGTCTCTCTGTCTTCTAGTCGACTGTAACGGTTGAACCGTTCTAACTTCTTCTTTGTAACTGAACATAACGGGCAGGCACACAAGCATCTCATAAATCTATATAAGCATGTATAATATTGTAACAATCAATAGATTGATCTATCTGTTTACATCTAATAGAGAAGTTCAGTTTGCATTCCTGCATATTGTCTGCGCATATTGTGTTTATCTGTGTAGTGTAATCCTGCTTTTGCTCATTCTGCTTATTCTTAATTGCTTCCGCCATAACAAAGAAGACTCATTCAGTTGTACTGTTGTCCCCCTTGTGCTTCCTGGACAAAACCCATATCATTGGTATCAGAGCAGACTCAAATCAGAGCATTCAGTTTCGTGCTTAAGTTCTGCGTATACACTTCTCTCGAAGTTACCTGACTTATGCCGGTTCAAACTCGCTCGCAATCTCAACAATCCAAGCAGATGCTACCTCAAAAGATGACAGAAGAAACGAACAATAGACATGTAGCCGACGAGACAAAACAACTTATTAAGCAAGCTCTGGCTCGACAACGAACTGGAATGTTCACCCAGTTTAACGAGATTCTCATGCGATTCACTTCGACATCCGGAGGATCTTCGATGAGAATTCACTTCGATAAAATCAGCCCCTTCAAAGTGCAAATGAATTTGGACAAACCAAATCTTGAAGGTAAGATTGACGCGGAATCTGTTGACAATTGGGTACTACAATTGGAATCCTATTACGCTGCAAATCAACTCTCTGAAGCTGAAAAGATCACCATTGCATCCTTAAAGATGTCAACCTCCGTGCACTGCTGGTGGGAGAACCTCTCGACAAAGATGGAGAAAAGTGGAGACCCCATCGACACATGGGATAAATTCATCGAACACATCCGAAAGGAATTTTACCCGCCTAAATACCTCAAGCATTAGTATAAGAAGTGGCAGCAGCTAAGGCAATGGAAAGACCAATCAGTACAGAGTTACACCGACGAGTTCTACTGACTTATGGCTAGACATGGCGTCCAAGAAGAAGAGAAATTACTTGTTCTGAAGTACGTTAGCGGATTGTCCTAGTACATTTAGCAGGAGATGGAATTTCCAACTGTCAATACGATTGCAGATGCTTTCCACGACGCCATCAAACTAGAAACCAAGCAAATAGGAAAAGCATGTTTCGCAACAAAGCCAACATCAGGATGACCACCTGACAAGAAGGCACTAGCCGACTTCAACAAGTCAAAATATTCTCAGCCGACACCGCAAAAGCCAGACCACAGAAAGAAGCATTTTCACAAGAGGGAATGTAGCAAACAACCATCGACCGGAAAATGGTGCAATTACCACCACTCATCCTGGCATGATACGTTTGAATGCAAAGCTCAGAAGACATTTTTGGCAAAAGTGTCGACCTCTGACGCGTTCGACAAGACGGTGGAAGAATCTGATCCAGATGTAATGACCCTTTTGACCTCGACCACTCCAGCAGCCTCGACTATTGTCGACGAGGAGGAATAAGAGCGCTTGTTCCATACACTGATATGGGTCTAGAACAACCCATTGCATCGGATTGTGGACAATGGGAGCTAGAAGAACTTCATTTATGAATATCTCGTGAATAAACTAGGTCTTGTTACTAGTTCGCATCCTCAGCCTTACAACATCGGTTTGATGAAGGATGGACAAGAACTTCGGATCACCCGACAATGCAAACTCACCTACTTTATAAAGCCTTTTGAAGATGAAGTACTCTGTGACGTGGCACTACTCTTCGTAGCCGACGCCCTATTTGGGAAACCTTACCTCTGGGATAGAAATGGAAGTTATCAATCACGGCCTCAGAAGGTGATTGTCAGAATCCGAAATCGATGGTTCAACATACCAGAGCGTTAACCTACACCGACGGTTGCACTGATATCTTCCAAACAGACAAAGGAGCTCATCAATCATGCTCAGAAGTTTGCACTAATCATGATCAAGCCACACCATTCTAAGACGACTGCAACAACGAGTCGACTCACCGACCAATGCAGCTCTTGACAAAAGCAGCGAGTTGATCATATTCTCGATGAGTACTAGAACCTCTTTCAACCTCCAGACGGACTACCTCAACATTGTCGGGTAAAACACTCCATTGAACTTGTTCTTCGTTCTTCTTTTCCTAATGCATCTGTTTACAGAAGATCCATTCTCTAAAATGAAGAAATTCACAGACAGATCCAAGAATTAATCGACAAAGGTCATATCTGATCCAGCTCCTCTCCTTGCGGAAGTCCAGTTGTCCTAGTTCTGAAGAAAGATGGGACTTGGCGCATGTGCATCGACTACAGAGATATCAACAAAATATCGGTGAAGAATCAGTACCCTCTTCCGTGGATAAATGAGCTCATCGACTGTCTAAAATGTGCTAAATTCTTTACTAAGCTCGACCTCAAGTCGGGATACCATCAGATTCCAATCGAGTCCTCAGATGTGTGGAAAACTGCTTTCAAGAGCAAGGAAAGATTGTTTGAATGGTTAGTCATGCTTTTCGGCTTAACCAACGCACCTGTGACCTTCATGCGACATATGGATAACCTTCTTTTACCTTTCATCGGCAAATGGGTTATTGTCTATCTCGACGATATACTGATTTTCAGTCGATCATGGGAAGAACATGTCGGACATCTTCGACAAGTCCCTGACACTCTCCTGCAACATCGGCTCTATCTGAACATGGACAAGTGTTCTTTTACGATGACCAGCATCAAATATTTGGGGTATGTAATTGACTTTGCAGGAATTCACGTCGAACCAGAAAAAGTACATATCCTCAAAGATTGGCCCATTTCTAGAAGCATTCAAGAACTAAGAATTTTTCTTGGTTTGGTGAATTTCTATCGACGATTCATACTTGGCTTCAGTCACATAGCCTGTCCCTTGAATCAGTTGATGAAGGGAAACGGGAAAACTATCTTCCAGTGGACAACAACACAACAAGCAACTTTTGAACAACTCAAACACAAGCTTTGCACTGCACCAGTACTTGTGTTACCTGATTTTCATCAACCCTTTGAGATTGAGACGGACGCATTGGACTATGCCTTGGGTGCAGTGATCACTCAGTTTGGTCACCCAGTCGCTTTTCATTCCGAGACTTTTAGCAACACAGTTAGAAGATACTCAACGTACGAAAAATAACCATTGTGCAAGCTCTCAAGCAATGGAGGCATTACATCCTTGGCAAGGAAACAATCATCCTCACTGATCATAATCCTCTACAGTTCGCTCTGACACAATCAAAGTTGCAGAAAAACCGACAACTCAAGTGGATTAATTACCTACAACAATTCTAGTTGGTGATTAAGTATCGAAAAGGTAAAGCTAACGCCACCGTTGATTGCCTCAATTGACCACCCATTACTCTCCTTTTGACAGTGATGAGTTTATAGGGATACGACACGACCACTTGGCCACAGTTGTATGAGGATGACAACGACTTATCAGCAGTTAATCGACAGTTACAGACTAACAAGTCGTTGACCTTAGACTCCGACTACTTCCTGAAAGACATCTTGCTATATAATCTTGGACAACTTTGTGTACCAACCGGTGAGCACCGACAATAGCTCATTTGGGATGCGCACTACAGCAAGACACTTTGGAGTAGCAAAGACACTTGCTATTCTGCATAAGTATTTGTTTTGGCCTACACTTAAATATGCCATTAATAAGTACATTCGATCATGTGTGGTTTGTGCCATTGCTAATCCAGCCAATCGATGACAGGGATTATAGACACCTCTACTAGTTCCTAGTCGACCATGGGAATCTATTTCTATGGACTACTTGACGGGTTATCCTACTACCAGACATCAGAATGGCGCGATATTAGTAGTAGTTGACTGATTTTCCAAGATGCCCATTCTCATACCATGTAAGAAGACCACGACAATGCAACAGACTGCTCAGCTCTTCTTTGCACATGTTTGGAAACACTTTGGTTTAACCACAACCATCATTTTCAACCGAGATTCCAGATTCATCAGCATCTTTTGCAAGACCCTCTGGTAATTTCTAGACACACGACTCTCATTGTCGACAGCTTTCCATCCTCAGACCGACGGACAGACGAAAGTTGTGAATTTCTTGGTAGTACAACAGCTTCACATGTACAATCACCATCATCGACGCACATGGGATGAAAGTCTTCCATACATCCAACATAACTACAATCTAGCTTAGCACAGCTCTACATGCAAGAGTCCATTTGAATTCTGTTACGGATTTAAACCCTCAGCGCCTATCAACTTGATCAGCTCCTCGACACAACTGAGCAACACCGACTACAAGTAGCGAGAAGTTGATAAAGCAGTCAAGTTCAAAGATGAGATATGTGACATCTAGAAGCAAGCACAGGAAATGTTGCACAGAGCAAGCGAGAAAGCTAAGGCCCGACACGATAAGCATCGTATTCCTCATACATTCCAAATCTGGGATAAGGTCTGGTTACATCTCAATAAGGAGCTTCACAGGCCCATTCAAGAAGCTCAAGCCTTTGCGATATGGTCTGTACAGTATTCTTTGACATATTGGTGAAAACGATTTCTAGCTCGACATTCTTGCATGCCTGGGTCTGCATCTAGTATTCAATGCGGATCTACGTCAACCATACCATGCACCCTTGTTGGAACAAAATGAATTGCAGACAGTAGAACCCGAATACATCCATCCAGATGTTCAGGAGCCTCTTCCTTGCGACACCATTGTGGGACAACGAGTACGCCATACAAGGACAAATACAATTCCCTTGTTTCAGGTTGCCAAGGCTGGACAGATCTCATCTCAAGGAAATTGGTACTCTGTTACTTAAGTACTGACAAGTTTCCTCACATTCGCGAGCAAACAATGGGGTCCATTGTTTCTTAAGGAAGGAGGTCTGATCCGCATCGCAGTTGGCAAGTCATCGACGTTGATAGAACTTCGATAAGTTTCAACTTCGACACGACTTCAACTCGACAGGTTAGATCTGACAGGTTCCAAATTCGACACAACTCCGATGAGTCTCGACTTCGAGACATTCACACCTTTGACATGTTTAGCAATCTCATAGTTCGCGACATCGACAAGCAATGTTGACATGCAACTAGTGACTGTCGAACTTCAATAGACTGTCTCTCTGTCTTCTAGTCGACTATAACAGTTTAACTGTTGAACCGTTGTAACTTCTTCTTTGTAACTGAATGTAACGGGCAGGCACCCAAGCTTCTCATAAATCTATATAAGCATGTATAATATTGTAACAATCAATAGATCAATTTATCTGTTTAAATCTAATAGAGAAGTTCAGTTCGCATTCCTGCATATTGTCTGTGCATATTGTGTTTATCTATGTAGTGTAATCCTGCTTATTCTTAATTGCTTCCGCCATAACAGAGCCGACTCATTCAGTCGAACTGTTGTCCCGCTCGTGCTTCCTGGACACGACCCGGATCACCAAATGGAATTACTACAAACTCATAGAGGAATTAAAATTAGTTGTTCTAGGATTTTTCTTGGTGACATCCATGTATATTGTAGATCAAATATCTTTTGATAAAGTGTCCAAATTGCAGTCAAACCAATGGCAGTAGACGTGGGTTTCATGTGCCATTTCATAATGGGGTCACAATAGAGATTCTAATTAATATTGTGGGAGTTGTGGTCAGTTCAAACTTGTTGTCTCAAAACCCTAGCCATAGAAAGGGCCTTGATTGAAAAGTAAGTATTCCAACCCAAGATTTTAGAATTTCTTTTAGGGTAGAGACATGCACCGATGTCTTTAAATAACATAGAGATTCGTCGTTTAATGGATAACTACAGTTGGGGAAGAATACATCCAAAAAATACAAGTGGAGTCACCTTGTTGGATAACCTTGTGATTTATGTTGGTACCCCTTTGAGTAGTTCCACATCAGGCAATACATTTATACAAAATCTCACTTTCGTGTACCTTTGGTATTGGGAGATCCCTAGGTGTATCTAAAACCAATCCTATATAAAATTATGGAGCTTCTTGTTGCTATAGTACACCAAGAACAACACTCGAGGAGATCACTCTCTAGTACCTAAGAATCGATTAGTACGACTAAGGACATGGTCTATCCTCCTTGGATACAACCTTGAAAGATCAATCCAATTACTATTGTTGGAAACCCACATGTATATCATAGAGCTATAGCACATGAAACCCCCTTGACCTTTGGACCCTGTAATCGCTAGCCACTTGATGAATCCAAAAACCTATGGCACCCACTCAAAGCTCGTAGGTGCATGTTCTTGATTCACATACCTACAAGGGGGACAACTTGGTAGAATAGATGCAAGCAAATATCAAAAGGTTGTATAATCTAGAGACCGTGGTCGACCAAATATCAATTATCAAAACAACTTGGGAACTTGGACACTATCAAAACAACTCTTGAGACACTTGATAAGGGAAAAGCTCCTTAATTGGACCTACCAGAGCAGTCGAAAGGGGATGACTCTTTCAATGGGGGAGGAAATGGCCCGTAGCCACCCTTTCTAGATTACGATTTGTGGCATCGATTCCAAAAGTGGATAGGAACAATCTTGATGGTTATGATCCATTGGGGTGGGTTACCCAAATGGAATGTGATTTTTCTATCAATGGAATTATTGATGACCAAATGAAGCTCAAGGTGGGGCTTTTATATTTGGATTTAGAGAATTGGAAATGTTGGCAATTGCATAGGAAATCTCATGGAGTCTACATGTCTTGGACCTAGTTTGTGAAGGTCCTCCATAGTTGATTTGAATGTTCCACTCACTATTTGGGATGACACAAAAAATACACTAAATAGGCACAGTTAGAGAATTTATCACAACCTTAAAGCAATTGGAAATATGCACACAGGGCCTATCTAATTATTTTTCTAAAGAATGTTTCATCAATGGTCTCAAGGAAGCAATCATAGCACAAGTCAGAATGTAGTGCCCCACAACTTGGTTGGAAATTTGTGAGGGAGCTCAAGAAGCCAAGATAGTGATTAGTTCCCAAAGCAAAATACCTTCATTCACCAATTGCACAATGCCTCCCCAACAAATTCCTCCAATCCCTTCCCCTCTCAACCCTTAAGAATCCAAAAGCTGTAATGGGAAGAGATGGTCAAATGACAATAGCTCAAACTTTGTTGTGATTGTAATGGGCGATATTTCAAAGGACAAAAAAGTAAGGAGCACAAATTACTTCAAATGGATGTACCCCAATAAGACCACATGGAAAACATCCTAGTTGAAGACACTCTTAACATAGAATTGGAAGATAAAACCCCTCCTACAAACAAACAAACCACTTTGCAAGTGCCTTGCGAGGAACCCCAAATTTCACTCCATGTCTTAGCAAGTTGCTCGAAATCCCAAAATTTGAATTTGATTTATTACATTAAGCACTGCAAAGTGATTAGTTTTATTGACAACGCAACACACACAATTTTATTCATAAAAGAATGGTCAAACAAACCCATTGTTATGTTCATGCCATATCAAATTTTCAAAACTTGAATGCTAATGTTTGTTTGATGAAATGTGGGGGTTGATGTGAAAACGTGAAATTGCAAATGGGAAAGTATCACTTCAAAATACTAATGTTTGCTATTGAAATGGGTGGTTGTGATATAGTTCTTGGGGAACAATGGTTACAAACTTTTGGACCGGTCACAATGGATTTCGAGGATTTATACATGAGTTTCACTCAATAAGGGAATAAACTTACCCTTGAGGGAATTACTTATAGTTCCCCTTAAATTATCACATCTCATCGTTTGGAGAAGTTATTGAAGAAAGGCCACTCAAGCATTATTGCATAGTTCAATGCCATACAAGTAATGGACACCCCCATACAGGAAGTTAACCCTTAGTTATAGTTGGTACTCTCTAAACATCGACATGTATTTGAAACACCACAAATGTTACCACCTTCACGTGGGGAGCATGTCCATAGTGTTCCTCTCATTCTAGGTAGTATGTAAGGCCCATATTGTTGAGATATTGTAACTTCAAAGAATATTATAATTGTACTTTATTATTCCGGAGATGTTTCATTCCCCTGTAAAGATCTTATTGTATATCCGGAGATGTTTATTCCTCCGTCGGAATGTGGTAACTTGGGTTATTAGACTTCCCTAGTGGAGGTCGGCCCTGTATGTGTTATGTGGGTCAAAGGGTTATTAGAACACCCTAGAGGGGTCGTCCCAGTCAGTTGTAGTGGGGTATTTAACCCATTGGTTAAATACGAGCCTACATGTACTTGTGTAAAAGATATGTCAGAGTAGTGTATAAATAGAGGAGGTGTATTCCTCATTTGACACACTCACTCACTTGAGGATAGCGCACTTGTGGAGGAGAGGTATGCTATTGTGGAGGAGGAGATCATGTCCCAGGGTTTCATCTTTGTATATTGCTGGTCATCTATATTGAGGAAGCTTTGCTGGGTTTTCTACCCCATGAGGGTTTCCCAGGATAAATCTGTGTCTCTTGTGTTTATGCTATGCTTGTTGTTTCTTCAGTGATCCTGTATATGCTATTATTGTGAAATGGAATGTAATGCTGCTATTTTATGTCTTAGCATATTGAATTTTAACATGGTATCAGAGCTAACCTGAAGGAAGACAAGGTATGGCACTTACGACACTTGCTTTACTTACGACAATTTGAAGGTGAGGGTTTTACATAGCAAAAACCAGTCATCATGGAACTTTCGCTATAAATCCATTTCTGCAAAGGTTCAGGGTCCGAAAAGTTTACAGGTCGAAGATAACATCCCTAGGTACCTTGCGTCAAAAGGGTACCCTCATATTCGTTGTACTTTATGAGTTATGATAAGTACAAGTTAGGGTTTCTGCCTCTTCCATATCTCAGTCAAAATCAGGTGACCTTGGAAAAAAGGTCATAACTTGGGCTACGAAGCTCCAAATGAAATTTCGTAAAAAGTGACAGGTAGTACACAGACTGTACTATCTCAAGAAACGTTTTCAGAGGCCGAAGGTGAACTAGTGACACGTGGCATGCCATACAAGTTTTATCTCCTGTTTTATCCCATAAACAGGTCACGTTGCGACACTTCGCATAAATCTCTCTCAGAGTTTCCAATTTTGGTCATACCTATCAATATGGAAATATAACAGGGCGAGCTATCTTAGGAAAAGTTTTCAAAGGCCGAAGTTCAAACAGTGACACGTGGCACACCGTACAAGTTCGCTCTCCTGTTTTATCCTATAAACAGGTCACGTTGCGACACTTGACATAACTCTCTCTCAGAAAATCCAATTGAGGTCAGACCTATCAGGATGGAAAGATGATAGGTCAGGCTACTGCAGAAAAAAGTTTTCAGACCCTGTGGAGCAAAAATTTTAGAGTTATAGCAGAAACAATCAGGTGCATATTTCTGTCAAAACAAAATTATTTTTGGAGCACCTTTATTCATGGCTTCCGGAATTTAGGGTTTCGGAGAAAGTTAGAATTTTTGGAATCAGAGTCCACGGCTGAATGCTACTCAGGAAAATTGAAATTTAGAGACCAAGATCAAATTTTTTGGTTGGGTAGAAGACCGGGCTTGATCAAACCCTAGTTCGGGATTTTGATCAGAAAGATGGAAAATTAGGGCTTTAGCAAAAGTTGGAATTTTTGAAGTCTGTAACCACGACTGGAAGCTCCTCAGAAAAATAAGAGTTTAGAGCCTTGGATCAAACCTTTTGATTGGACAGAAGGGTGGGCTTCATCAAACCCTAGTTCGGGTTCCTGTCCAGAAGATCCAGAAGTTTCGAAGGCAATTTTGAGGGGTCAAATTTTGCAGAATGCTAGGTTGATCAGCTCAGCAAGACACATTCTTCCATCCATTCAGAAGTGTGAAAGTCAAAGATTGAATTTTTAGGGTTTCTCTAGGAAACCCTAATCAAGCTCCAGATCAAGTTTCAAGGGGAGTTGAGGCTAAGGCCTTACATAAGAAGACTACAAGAAGTCTCGACAGGTATGACTTAAGGAGGTTCAGGTATGTCTTGAAATCTGATTCTTGATTAAGTTCATAATGTGTTTGTCTTCATGTTATTTATTAGTACAATCTTGATTAATGTTATTAATTGTCTTATCACCCTAGTAACAGTATGAATGCATGTGAATGATCGAAGACATTCATTGATTAGGGCTATATGCATTATGGTGTTGTGTGAGGTTGATGTTGTCTGCTAACAAGATACAGGTACATCACAAAAGACAAATCAAGTTCCATGACCATGACAACATGAAGACAAAGACTCATCCACTTACGAGGTATGTATGACTTTGTTATATTATGTTTAACCTATGAGACATGCAGGCTCTAGCTCAAGATCTCTAAATCATTGAAGAGATTGTTTAGGTATGGTGTACATAACTAAGCAGGTATACTAATCCAGGTATGTTTTCCTATGTCATGTTAGAATCTTACCTTGTGTTAGGATCCCTTATATAAGTATACTTGGTATGATTGGTTATGCTTATTCATAAAGTTAGTAATCAAGGGTTTATGCATATTATGTCTCTTATCTTGGTTGATGATTTAACTAACTAGATCAAACAAGAATATGCATGAGTAAAAGAAGACTTCCTTGAAACCCTGAATACTAATGATCATGACTGTACATATTCAAGATTATTTAGAATTAGAATGTTTTGATAATATTGAGAATCTACTAATGAATGTATGTTTGTGTATGAGATCATGAGGATGACACTAGTGCACACTTGAGCATGCACAGTGGTACAGAATGAATAGAAGTTCAAAAGACATACAGAAGATCAAGCGGGAGGCAACCACACAAACATAAAAGATAAGTATTTGAGTTGTTATAGTAAATGATATTGCTTGTATGCATATTTGTGTTCCTAGAATATATCATGCTGAGTGTAAACATTCATAGAGCATTGAACTGTATACTACTAATATGCATATGATTGGTAAGTTGGACAAACATTCCATTGTTGCTTGTCTAGAATGAAACCTCTTTGCTGACATGCTGAGAGCTGTGCACACTCTCGATAGTATGTTCTGGTAGAGATGGAAGGCATCTAGATAGCCACTATATGCATACAGGATATGGGAAAGTGTTGTGCCAAAGTATTGGTCAAAATAAGTTGCATAACTATGTAAATTATATCTGTATGCATAATAGGTTATCATGTCAACATGATTTCATGATTATGAAGAATTACTAATCATGTACTTAATTTTGATATGTAGGAAAGATCATGAAGAATGATGAACACCAAACAAGCGATGGATGTTCAACAAAAGATTTACAAATCAAACACACTATAGAAGGCTTGTGGCTACAAGATTCTCTTAGAAAGAGGAAGAGAATCATGATGAGATGTTTGCTCCAAGTGGCTAGATAAGACCATTCTCTTAATGGTGTAATTAAAGAAGAAGTGTGATTCAGGTTCTGTATGGGTTCCCAGGATCGATAATCAATTGATGAGCTTAATGATCACCATGGGTGATGTGGATCTCAACCTTTGCTACAAGGTTGAATATGGATTCTATACACATATGACATGGATGCAAGAAGGAACTCACCACAGAGTTCGAATGATGCTGAGGCTCATATCAGTAGACCCATCTGATGAGAGATGGCACAGATAGATGGCTGCATAAATGAAATTGAAAGATCTCAGATTGATGCATTACTTTCTAGGTCTAAAAGTATGGAAAGTCTCAGAAGGAATCTTTCTCAACCAGAGAAAGTATGCTGAGAAATCTTGAGAAGACTTGATATGTTGGAATGGACACTCTTATGGATTCCAACTTGAAGCTGTTAGGGGATGACTCATCAGAGTTAGTGGATATAACTCTGTACAGTCAAATTATTGGGTCATTGATGTATCTAACATATACTAGGTTAGATATATGCTTTGTTGTGAACACCTTGAGTCAGTATCTAGTGGAAACTAGATGTGTTCACCTGATAGTTGCAAAGCATGTGATGAGGCACATAAAGGATACGATAGACTTTGATCCATGCTATCTTGGAGATCATTACTTCAGATGGCTACTCAGATGCTGATTGGGCAGAAAGTGTATCAGACAGGAAGAACACATCGAGAGGATGTTATTGTCTGGGATTAGCCATGATCTCATGGTTTAGCTGGAAGCAGTCTAGTGTGGCTCTCAGCACAAGCAGAATATATGGCTGCTTGCTCTGCTAGTTGTGAAGAAGTTTGGCTTCAGGATTGTTTGACTTAGAGATAGAACCAACTGTGATCCTATGTGATAAATAGAGTTGTATCAAGATGACATAGAATCTAGTGTTCCATGATAAGTCAAAGAACATAGGGAACTAACAAGATATGACGCAGAAAGGAACTATAAAGTTTGAATTTGTAACAGGTTACCGTTGTACTAACCAAACCTCTACCTCAAGTGAAGAAGTTACCAACCAAACCTCTGTCTCGAGTGAAATTTGAATACTTCCGAGACAAGCTTGGTGTAGTTCAAAAGGACCCTCCTCGAAAGGGGGAGTAGTATAGTCACTGATGATGAGATTGTCTCATCAAACAACAAGGTCGATGATGAGGTAAGCTGTTCTCTACACCTAGATACTTAGAAATATTTAGATTTAGGACTCTTATACTTAGAATACTTAGTTTTACTTATACATGCTTTTGATGTTAGATGTATTAGTGAGAATACATGCTTTTGATGATAGATGTATTGGTGAGAATACATGCTTTTGATGATAAGATGTATTGGTAAGAATACATACTTTTGAAAAAACATGTATTGATTAATGTACTTGTATGGTTGAGGATACTTGTACTTGTATTGATGAGAATACATGTGAGGATTGCATCATCCTTGAACACTTGTTCTAAAGTGAGCCGTAGACAGGTGTCTCCGAGAAAGAAGAGGGATTGTATCATCCTTGAACACTTGTTCTAAAGTGAGCCGTAGACAGGTGTCTCCGAGAAAGAAAAGGGATTGTATCATCCTTGAACACATGTTCTAAAGTGAGTCGTAGACAGGTGTCTCTGAGAAAGAAGAGGGATTGTATCATCCCTGGACTTCGGTCCCTGAATTGATCCGTAGACGTATGGTCTCCGAAAATGAAGTCCTTAGTGGACAGGTAGGGATTGTATCATCCCTGGACTTCGGTCCCTAAATTGATCCGTAGACGTATGGTCTCCGAGAATGAGGTCCAAAGTGGACAGATGGGGATTGTATCATCCCTGGACCTTGGTCCCTGAATTGATCCGTAGACGTGTGGTCTCCGAGAAGTGGGGATTGTATCATCCCCGGACTTTGGTCCCTGAATTGATCCGTAGACGTGTGGTCTCCGAGAAGTGGGGATTGTATCATCCCCGGACTTTGGTCCCTGAATTGATCCGTAGACGTGTGGTCTCCGAGAAGTGGGGATTGTATCATCCCTGGACTTTGGTCCCTGAATTGATCCATAGACGTGTGGTCTCCGAGAAGTGGGGATTGTATCATCCCCGGACTTCAGTCCCTGAATTGATCCGTAGACATATGTCTCCGAGAAAGTGATTCTATTGATGATGTGGTTACTTGTATCTGTATGGATACTTGTATTGATGATGTGGTTACTTGTATCGGTAGGATACTTGTATTGATGATGTGGTTACTTGTATCGGTAGGATACTTGTATTGATGATGTGGTTACTTGTATCGGCATGGATACTTGTATTGATGATGTGGTTACTTGTATCGGTATGGATACTTGTATTGATGATGTGGTTACTTGTATCGGTAGGATACTTGTATTGATGATGTGGTTACTTGTATCGGTAGGATACTTGTATTGATGATGTGGTTACTTGTATCGGTATGGATACTTGTATTGATGATGTGGTTACTTGTATCGGTAGGATACTTGTATTGATGATGTGGTTACTTGTATCGGTAGGATACTTGTATTGATGATGTAGTTACTTGTATCGGTAGGATACTTGATGTGGTTACTTGTATCGGTATGGATACTTGTATTAATGATATGGATACTTGTATTGGTATGGATACTTGTATTATGACGATGCTGATGATCGTGAGATGACGATGCTGATGATCGTGGGATGACGATGCTGATGATCGTGCGATGACGATGCTGATGATCATGAGATGATGATACTGATGATCGTGTGATGACGATGCTGATGATCGTATGATGACGATGCTGCTGATCGAGATGGTCTAGATGACGATGATGATGATCGTGGGATGACGATGCTGATGATCGTGCGATGATGATGCTGATGATCATGAGATGACGATACTGATGATGGTGTGATGACGATGCTGATGATCATATGATGACGGTGCTGCAGAAGATAAAGATTCAGTATTGAAGATGTTGATGTTCTAGTATTGAAGATGTTCCAGTAACTGCTTGAGTTACTGATGATGTTGAGAAAGCTTCCAATGATTTATAGATGTATCATGTATATGACTCCTTGCTCATGCAGATGCTGTTATAATATCCTTCTCGTTAAGGGGGAGTGTTGAGATATTGTAACTTCAAAGAATATTATAATTGTACTTTATTATTCCGGAGATGTTTCATTCCTCCGTAAAGATCTTATTGTATATCCGGAGATGTTTATTCCTCCGTCGGAATGTGGTAACTTGGGTTATTAGACTTCCCTAGTGGAGGTCGGCCCTGTATGTGTTATGTGGGTCAAAGGGTTATTAGACCACCCTAGAGGGGTCGGCCCAGTCAGTTGTAGTGGGGTATTTAACCCATTGGTTAAATACGAGCCTACATGTACTTGTGTAAAAGATATGTTAGAGTAGTGTATAAATAGAGGAGGTGTATTCCTCATTTGACACACTCACTCACTTGAGGATAGCGCACTTGTGGAGGAGGAGATCATGTCTCAGGGTTTCGTCTTTGTATATTGCTGGTCATCTATATTGAGGAAGCTTTGCTGGGTTTTCTACCCCATGAGGGTTTCCCAGGATAAATCTGTGTCTCTTGTGTTTATGCTGTGCTTGTTGTTTCTTCAGTGATCCTGTATATGCTATTATTGTGAAATGGAATGTAATGCTTCTATTTTCTGTCTTAGCATATTGAATTTTAACACATATTGGCCTTAAGAATTATATTTATAGGAAACAAAGAATTAAGGCAATATCATACAATAATTAACTAAAATCAATTTCATTTCCATGTACAAAGATGATCTAACAATTTACAATCGATCATAATAATAATTTGATGGTACACGAAGGAATGTGTACCTGTAACTCAAAGAAATGTTGAAAATGTGTACCTTTTGACTGCTATGAGCAATGTAGGAAAACAATGTGTGGGGACGAATCTCCACCCGACCAACCTCTCTATGAGCCACTGATTTCCCTAGAGCCCTCAACCAATAAATATAAGTCAGGTTTATTCTCTGACCTCCCATAACCATCCATATCCCACCATAATCCAAATAGAATAGCATTCCATTTCCCTCCAATCCTTCTCCTTTTTAAAGATTATATTTCTTTCCTTTGGTACTTGAACCATTTGTATTTAATTAACAAAATATCCTTTTTATTATTTATTTTTATATTTAATTTACATTTTACTTATTTTTCCTATGTTTCTATTTGTATAGCTAGTTCAATACAAGTTTTGGGTTGTTACATACTTCCTTCCTTCAGGAAACTTCTTCTTGAAGTTATGTCATACTTAGTTAGTATTTAATATGCTCAAGGATCACAAAATATGCACTTATGTAACTAGTAATATTGCACAAGTGAGAGAGTTACTCCTGTGGCCAGTACGGGTAATCTTACATTTGTACTAATAACAAATACGATAACCTATATTACTACATTCTCTTGATATTTTTAGTAGATGCCTAATATGCAACCAATTCATACCATTATGCATCATTCAATTATGCATCAATTAAATCACATTATTAGGTATCATTATTATTTTTATGTATGGTTTACGTCCTCCCTTACACACCCTCACCTTGAGAATCATACCATCTTCCACCTCCATAACCCTTCACAATAAACTTTGGATAGTCCCCCTCGCCATGGCATGATCCCTCTACTATAGTGTGGTTCCACAATAGGCGTCGAAAGTTATTTTGGAACTTCTTGTGGCTTCAACCACCCTCCCATTTTCAGTTTTGTCAGCCTCAGAGGCCTCATTTGGGGTAGGCCATGCATTTGGTTACCGGTACACCACCCCAGTGTACCCCAGGAATCTTGAAAGGTTGTCCCTACTTCCTCCCTATCCTCCCTAAAAGAAACCAACCCTAGGCATCAAAAGTCCCTCTCCATATGTCTCCCACCGGTGAGTATAACTCTAGCCATGGACTTTCGATATCCCCATAAGTTAAAGAAATACTAGCGTATGTTTATTGGTTGAGTTGTCCCCATCCCATACGATATTAATTGTTGACATTCTCGTTCATGGTTATGGGTTCCCATGAAACTAGTTGGAACTGGTCTCCAAGCCCCTAAGTGGATTCCCTAAAACAATTTCCACTCTCAACATATAGATAATCGTTAGTCATCATCATATCATAACTTTATCATTATAAACATCATAGAACCTCATACTTATTCTTGCCATCATGAAAACATAACATCATCAATACAATATGAATAAATGATAAATGTCACCAAATCATATTATCATTTTTGACTAAAACTTCATGGCATGGTATGATATCATAAAGTTGTAGAAACTTACATCAAAAATTAATAAATCATTTATTCTTCATTTATTAGAGAATAAGTCTTTATGCAAATATCATATGCTAGATTAAGCACCACCAATCATCATCAAATATCATAAATCAAATGGAGGAAGAATACACACATCTCAAGTAATCCTGACCAAAATAAGTAATCTAACTAATTATGCATATCCACGAGTGTCTCCCATCAAAATTATTAACTTTGTTTAGTAAACAACTAATATACTTAAAAAGGTAAGGAAATTCTCATCGCATTGTTTATGCATACTCCTAGGTGGTTGAGCTTGGACTATACCGATTCCATTGGATCTTAACTTGTTCAATCATGCACTTCCTGAGTTATTGAACTCTGTGGTCTAGTATGCAATATGGTTCGACCTATATGACCCCCTCCTCATACACCTATAATACTTCCAACTTAAGCACATGTGAGGTATCTAGAATGTAATGTTTAAGAACAAAAATATGAAATACATCACACATTTTTCCTATATGGGGTGGCAACTTAAGTTTGTAAGCAACTGGTCCAATCCTCTTAAGGATTTCAAATGGCGCTACATATCTAGGAAACATTTTGGCCTCTTTTCCAAATATAAAGGGACCTTTCAAGGGTCTAACTCGAACAAACATCATGCTACTTTCTTCATAAATCCTATTAGTTGGTTTGGCATTAACATAAGTTTTCTAATGATCTTAAGCTTCCTTAAGTCTTTGATTTATCATGATCATTTGTTCCTCCATTTGCTGAAGCAGTTCAGGGCCCAACATGACTCTATCTTTTAATTGATACCAACCAAGAGGAGTTCTACAAGGCCTCCCATACAACACCTCATAGGGTGTTGCACCAATGAAGTTATGGTAGCTGCTATTGTAAGCAAATTCAACTAGAGGAAGGTACTGCTCCCATTGATTATGTTGGTCCATGACATGCATTCTTAACATGTCTTGGATTACTTGGTTAACGATTTCAATATAACCATCTATTTTTAGATGATATGTCGTGCCATAACATTTTACCCACTTCTATGATGTATCCTATATCATTAAGAAAATTAATCAAGGCATATCAAAAGATTATTTTCTTTGTAAAAATATGCTTTTTTTCATTGTCTAGAATTGTCTAGATGCTTTTGGAAATATACTTTTTTTATTGTAAAGAGAGTTTGTGGGTCAACATGTTAATGCCTTTGATAGAATTCAACATACTTTTATTTTTTCAATGCTAAAGATTTTTTATTTTTATTTTTTAAATTCAATGGAACTGTTAGCGCTAGAAGATGTTCACTAACTGCAAAGTGGAGCATGCCTAGCACATCTTGGATTTAAGATGGTTTTGATTGGGTTTGTTGGTTGGTTTAAAGAAAGTGGTCGAACAGGTGAATACAGGAGAATTTTGGTGAGGCCAATCACACAACAGGAATCATTCCAGTAGATAACACTCATAAGTCCCTAGGCATGGATCCATTGAGACTATGCTATAAAACATAATGAAGAATAATTTGGGATCAAAACAATGTTAAGGTCTTGAATATGGTTTCTGAAGCTAAACACAAATATACAAGCAACTCAGCATACAGTGTAAGGTTTTTAGATATACAAATTTCTAATCATTTATGTAAAACATAAATAATCTTACTTTCAGAATAGAAGTAGCAGAATAGAAATAAAAACAAAGTCTAACAAAGACCATAGATCTGGAAGCATGAGAAGTTACTGTATATGCTGAAGATGAAAGATTACAACGTCTCCTTATCTCACCCAATCGAACTCTACTTCCTGCTCCGAGGAAGATCCCCCTTTAGATTACAAATCATATTTTTTTTAAGAAATTACATTCTCCAATTTTTTACAAGCTTTTGGAAATAAAATCTTATCATTAAACTAAAAATAGAAGAAATCGATGATTTGCTGCGAGAAATTTGGGAAATTTTGAAATCAAATGGCTTCAAATTAGTGCTTTGAAATTGTCTTACTAGTTGCTTTGCCACCTGTATGCTTTGAATTCCATCTCATCACCAACCGCTCTCAAAATATATAATTGCTAGGTGAAATGTCAACTGTGTTCTCGAATGCTCAGTTGTTGCCTGAAGATTCTCATTGAATCGCTACAAAATCTGGAAATGGCTCAAACAATGCTCAAAATCGAGAAATAGATAATCTCCTTAGTATTTGGTAACTGCTTGGTTTGCTTTACTAGGTTTGATTTTGAACCTTCAAATATGGAATTGATCAAAGCTGATGAATACTCTGTCACATGTATATGCACCCATAGCTAGCCAGACTCATGCAATCTTAATAAAAATGATAACTTCTTACTACTTCATTTAGTTGCACTAAATATTTAATTTCAACCTTTGGTGGTTTACATTTGATCATCTTATTCAAAATGACTCAAATTTGATAGAGAATATAGAGTAAATACTGTCAAGCTCAACTTCCTTCAAATTTCTGAGGCCACCGTGATATAAGCAGAGTGTCCATTCACTGTTTCTGTCACATCAATATTCTCAATGCCAAGAATGATCACTTCCTATTACTACCTTCTGAGCAATTTTCCATCTTTCAATGTCAAGGATAATTGGAGTTCCAAGAAAAATTACCCTTTACAAAATGCATGCACTTTTTCCTTTTTGGACAGTGCCTCCAAACATCTAACTAGGACACGAGCTCTTAGTGAAAATCCAATAAAGGTGACATGCCTGTTTCCCTACAATCTCTTTAACAAGACTTGAGCAATAAGCACTCCTTCGTATGGCATTTACTTAGTTCCCAAATCGAAAACTAATATTGCCAACTTTAAACAATCATCTTCGAGCATTTCACTTGATGAAGCTCAATTGATATTCACTAATGTCCTCATTGAAGGAATTCATGTTTCTACATATTAATTGACAACAAGTATCTTTGTAGCATATCACATCCCAGTATATCAAAATAGACATCTTGAAAACTGTTCAAAATTATTCATACCAGCTACATTCTTTCAAAGATCAGCAAGCAATCAAATCAATGATGTTGGTCTTCTTTCACAAGCATAGAAATTGTACCATTTGTCACGTCCCCGGTCACCTCGGTGCCCTTCAGAGGCGATGGGAGACAAACCTTGTATCACCTGCAATTTTTGTTTTCTTCTTTTCCAAGCAATCCAAAGGTTCCGCAACTCTGCACCCCCATTGATCTTCAGTCCGCAATCCGCAATTCCACTAGCAACAATCCACCGCCGCAAGTCGAAATTCGAAAATCAGAACACCCATTTCACAACACTGAAGAAACACCTCTTCGAATTCCGCAATCCACAATTCTGCAATGTGGGACTCGGAAGGTCGGAGCGTCAAATACACGACGTCGAAGAAACGTCTCTCCGACTTCCGCAGTCCGCAATGCGGGACTCAGAAAGTCAGAGAGCCAAATACACGGCGTCGAAGAAACTCCTCTCTGAATTCCGTTGTTCGCAATTCCTCAATGCGGGGCTCGGAAAATCGAAACACCAAAATCCAACCTCGAATATTTCCTCTTCTGCATCCCGCAGTCCATGATGCGAAAGTAGGAAAGTTGGAACGTTGATTCACCAATTCGACGATTTACGCCTCCGATTTCCGCACTCCACATCCGCGATGCAGGAGTCAGAAGTCAGAACCACCACACATAACTCCAAAGAATCACCTTTCCGACTTCTGCAATCCACAGTCCGCATGAGGAACTCGGAAAGTTGGAAACCCCACTACACAACTTCTCCAGCCCATAACTTCTTCATCTTAAGTCCATTTTGGGCAAGTCTGGTACAGTTGGAAATCTCTTGGCGAGCACTATGCAAATTCTTGATATTCATCCACACCTGATAACATTGATTTTTTCCTTCTTCCACTCCAAAACATGGCCTTAAACCCCATCTATGCCTCCTTACCACTCTGGGAAAATTTTTGCTCCACTCTGCCATATCCTCTCTCCTTCAACTGGTCCATAGGGGTCATGAACACCACAGGGGGTGTCTATTCTTTCCACATAGTCATGAATGAATTATTCTGCACCTCCCGGGCCTTGCACTTAGTCCTATTCATCAAGGGACAATTCAAAGACATTATACCAATGGAAATGCAAATGTGCAGAAGCATACTCAGTGAACACAAAATAATGAAACATTTGGGCATATTCCTACTGAATTAAACACACTTAAATGAGACCTTATTCACACACACATATGCCATGCATTCAACATATCAATAACAGTCATTACTAGTTAAACCATTGCAAGGGTAAAACACATGGAATGGGCATAACTTAACACAGAGAACACTTATCTTTTTCATTAAATCTCCAAGAAAACTGGTTATGGAATGCAATGTCCAACCCAACCATAGGTCTCTGACCAGCTTGTATTATTTCAACACTCAGAGACCACCCCCGAGTTGGGGCTATGTATCCACTAAGGAGTACCACTCAGGCTCACTCACAGCCTTGGTTCATAGTCAATCAGGGCATCTAGCACACAATTGATTTTTCAAGCAAGTGGGAGAGAGGTAAGGGTTTTCTAGGTCAATAAGCTCATCCACATAGCTATAGGAATAACCATATGACCTCAAACAGTCCAGGCATCCCCATCACCTCCACTCTCATCCTAAGTAAGGTCCCCTTCTCTGCAGCATGGTCCTTATGGTGCCCCTTCTCTTATCACTGACCTGGGCGAGTATGGCTGGTCCTGATTGTTAGATCAAGGTAAATGAGCACTCTCTTGCTCTACTATGCAGTCTATACCCTCCTGGCCTCTTCCCATTGCAATCCGCACTCATATTTTCCTAATTGTTGTGACCGAAATGGTTTTTTCCTGCAACAGGGTCTCGGCGATCCAATCCCATTATCTCATGAACTTCTGGGTGTCTAAAACCTCTTAGTTTTGCTCCAAGGGTCGGGTCTGTGGATCCTTCATCAAATTCCACTTTCCACACCAGTTTTTTGAGCGATCTTGGCTCTGTAAATCACGACCCCCTTTTGGATCACGATTTTTTGTTTTTGGGTTCTTCCCTCTCTACTGGGTCTGTGTCTCTTCCCCTTCCCACTCCCTGCTCGGGTAGTCCATAACGGCCTCGGGATGGAGGAACACATACCCCCATTAGGTGGAGTGGACTATGGGGCAAGCAACCGACGCCCACACCTTTCCATCCGACATTCAGGGATGCCCCATACTCTATCGATCTCATGAACAATGCTCTTCACCCACTTCCTTACAACAACATTCAATGGCAGCTAGGACAGTCAAAGGGGTTCTCAAGGTGACATATGGAAACCTAGGGTTCAATCCCACAACCCCCTCACCACTCCCTAGTGGATACACATAGCCCCCTCATTTAGTTGCATCCATACCCAACTCCTTGGTATTTTTATTTACATGGTATCATTTACATCATTTACATTTTCCATGGCTGACTAGCACATGGTTACCATAATACCAAATACTTGCCTTTGTAAGGTTGAACATTCACTAGAGGGGCCTTGGCCTTGAGCTCCATGCTAGGAATCATACATCACATACATACAATAT
The DNA here is from genome assembly GCA_027924585.1 of Larix kaempferi. Lineage (NCBI taxonomy): Eukaryota > Viridiplantae > Streptophyta > Pinopsida > Pinales > Pinaceae > Larix > Larix kaempferi. The sequence continues at coordinate 3,851,403 of BSBM01001483.1, read as the reverse complement.
TTACATTACAACCAAAATATCCTAAGGGTCAAAACGAGGGACATTACACCCCCCTCCCCTTAGAATAAGAACGTCCTCGGTGTTCCAATACCTAAGAATACATATACAGTTTACACATGTCCAAAATTTACAAAAATGTCGCAGGTGTGCCCTGCATTTTACCCTTTACTTTGAACTTTCAGGACCAAGTCCTTTGGCTTCTACAAGCTGCTTCTGCTGGCTATGACCTCCAGCTCCACAGGTGGGCATTGCTCCAAAGCAATCCCTTCCTTCTCTTTACCTTCCAGCTGATCCACAAGTTTGGAAACTTTATGGCTATTATCTTCTTGCTGCCCTGGCAATTGTTTGAGGAATATTTTCAGCCAAATCCAATAGCTTTTGGCCTGTTTCCATGGTCAATGTGTACAACTGGCTCTCACTTTGCTCACTAGCAACACTTGGCTTGTAACAGCTGTAACCAATTGTTTTAATTCTCAAATGTGAAATTCATCATGGAAATTCCTGTGCATAACATAAACATTAAAATCAGTCAATTATTTTTCCCATTAACATGGAGAGTCCATGCTTTATTCATGAGACTTCCACACTTTTCATGCTTGCCCAACATACACATGAAATCATTCGTGTTCATCCTTTCATAGGGAATTAACTATTTCAACATTCACAATTTATAAACACAATAAACTTTCGACCATAACATGCATTGAACAATTTTCTGTTTTCTAAATGCATCAATCAAAAGGAAAGAGAAGAGTAAGAGTCCCCCCCCTTAATATTTTTCCAATCTAGAGCCACACCACCACTATGGTTCCATGCTCCTTAGCCTATTTCACTTCCAATGTGAATGCTTGACTCACCCTTTCTTGTTTTGGCGATGACACTTGGTGTCTACGGTTTGTCCAAGGCTTCCCAACCAGGGAACCCTTTCCCCATGGTTGCCTACAGAACCTTTGGCTGCTAGGACCATACAAGTCCGCTAGCACCATTTTCCATTGATACTCATACTGAGCTTTCTAGGACAGTCACATGTCCACATGCATAATTAGAATTCCTTTAAGGTTCTTGCTTCCCGCAATTACCTGGTTCTCAACAAAGAAACAACAGTGTATCATCTTGGCTGTTCTAAGATTTGTACATGGAATTTTTCATTATTCGGAATAAGAAATAGATGATAATTAAATACTTATCTGTATGAGCATATTCCTTTAGCTCCACATGTATCTCGCATTGAATTCAGACAACTATGGCACCCACAAGACCTGCCCCCACCCAACACAAGGATGGTACCTCTTCTCTGCTACACAGTCCCTCTAGCGTACCCACCCCTTCCAGTGCTATTCAGGGTGTGCATCGAAAGGTAACCAAGTTTCTACAAGCCTCGGATCACCTGTGCATATGTATAAAACAAGTGCTATGCCAACACAATGGCTGCACCACATCATTCAAATAACCAATGCCAAGCCACTACACCGACTGGGTTTATCAGGCATTCCATTAACCAATATGCTAAGTCAGTTCTCTGATTGGGTTTATCAAGCATATAACAACCATTTCCAAGTCAACGTCTCTACTGAGTTTATCAGGAAATAAGACAAAATAATACAATCACATGGCTCCTTCTCCTATGCAAACCAGTCGTTCCCTCCAGGAACTCCATAGGTGACTCACTTGACTGCAGGCTAGCATGGATCCACAATACCCATTCACACAACACAAGGATGGTACCCCTCCTCTGCTACACAGTCCCTTGGGCATATCCATCCCTTCTAATGCTCTTTTGTGTGAGCGTAGAAAGTTTACTAATGCCCGTACAATCCTCCTGAGTACTCATGCTCTTACTGGGTTTAATAGCACTGCGGAGAGACAAGCACATGTAAGGAATTTTGCATGGTTTCTCAAACCCAAGCCACTCTTGGTATTCTTTTACATTTTCAACTTTATCAGTTGACATCTTCCCTAATGGAATATTTCCACCATTTCAGCTGTGCATCACATACATGCATGTAGTTCACATGAGATATTATAAAAAAATTTAAACAAAATTTGAATCTAAAGCAATACATGTTCCATCTTATTGCCATGAGATATTTATCATAATAATTTCTCTTAGAAATTCTCAATTATGTTTTGTACGGAAACTAGATCTCCAACCCATGAGTTCTTTCTCATGATGTTTAGATCTTGCAAGCCATGACCCATAGTCTTCCTACATTGTGTCCTCTTGAAACAATTCAAAAACAATCAACCAATCCATGGCATTAATAATTAAATTCAATATGAATTTACAATTCTGTCTACTACAAAAATCAGATTTGTTTAACCATGAGGCCATCCTCATATTGTTTGGCTCTTGTAAGTGGTATCACTCTGTCCATTATGGTCTTATGCTCGCTACCACACATGAACATCCACCTACAATGTGTCCTCCTGACACAATGATTGCTAATGATTGTTTGCAAGCCAAACAATCATTAGCAATCATTAACACAATTCAAAATCTGAATTTTGCAATCTGTTTTCCTACATAAATTAGGTTTGCAACCATGAGATCATTCTTATAAACTTAAATCAGAAAATTCTCAGATCTGTTTCATGTAGAAATCATATTTGTGAACCATGAGATCCTTCTCACAACATTTGTCTTTTGCACATGGTAGGTTCCATCCTTTATCATGGAATTACCCACATTTCCATGCCCAAGACAATCTACCTGAAATATGGAAATTTAAATCAGTCCAAGCACTTTGTGAGTTTTCATGCATACAATATTTTCATTGCTGCAACAATCAACGAAGTGGTCTCAGAGTTACAATACCCGGTAATTCAAACACTTTCAACTGTTAGCATCTCAAATGTAACGAAATATTTATCTATACTTTATATGCATCATTATCACAATGAAACTCCAAGATATCATCACACCATCTATGCAATTTAATAAAAATTTCCATACTCATTACTTCACAACCATATTATTTTATGCAACTCTGTCCTACCAACACAGCATTCTGGTAGCCCATCAAACATGAGTACCTACATGCAATCATTCTCTTTCATTCACAGCAGCTCATGAAATGATACCAGAATTACCATTAATTCATCATTTCATATATTATCTAATTGTAATGACACATATGTAATACAACCATGTATTCACACAATGCATCACAACATGTGCACCCACACACATGCATGCACATTTACAATATTTACATTATCTTTTAATGTACATTCACTTCATGCAACCATGGATTTACAAAATCTTTTAATGCATATCCACTCAATGTCACTGTTATCCCTAAAGTTGAACCTAACTGCCAGGGTGAAGCTTAAGGAAATCTTAATAGTAGATGTAACTTTATCAGCTGTGGTGGTAGATGAATATATGACAGAGATTAAATAATTCAAGAATCATATGACAGGGAGTACATGGGCTTCAGTACTTAAAAATGGACAGAATATGACTGTGATAATAAACATACAGAGCTCAAGTTTCATTTCATAATAGTGGCATAGTTGTATACTAGTCAAGAGAATCACAACATGAAATTTAGACCATGCATAGACAAAATAATGACAGTATATACTTCATAAATTGAAATAAGACTGGGTCAAAAATCATAATTTACTTCAAAAACAAATCACTTATGATAAATATAACATAATACAAGTACAACCCTGCCTCAGCCTTCTCGACTGGAATTCTGCCCCCTGTTACATTGCAAATGTGAGCATTTATAAAAATAAAAACTCCCAGGTGTTACAAACTTTTAGGAAAACAATCTCAGATTGATCTTTTGAAATCCCGTGAATACTAAATGCTCAGTGTCTGCTTCCTCTAGATATGGATCCATCCCTTTAAATCTGTATGTGCTCTGCCACTTGTTTCTTCAATTGATACTCAGCTGCCATCAAATATAGAATCGATCCTCCAATTTCTATTTGAATTGCTCCAACGTTATTTGAAAATGATCTGTGTCTTTCAGACTTGGAATTGATGTTTATTTGCTGCTAAAATTCTGAGATTCATTGTGATCTTCTGCTTGGAAAAATGTATGAGAATATGAAACTGTCAACTTGAAATTTGGAACTGGTTATTTGATAGCTGATTCTATGCTGGAAATGCTCAACTTGAACTTTCGATTGCTGATCTTTTGCCCATAAATCTGGAACTGCTCAAACCTTCTACCTAGAAACTCCCTGTCACTTGTCATAAAATATCTGGAATTAAATGCAAATCTGTTGCTTGAAGTGGTAGATCTGTTGCTTGATGTGTTGGCCTGAAAACACTAGATAAATCCTTCAGATGTGGAACAAACCTTTATCTGTTGATCTTGAGCTTGGAAATCCTGACAGCATTTTAATTAAATGATGATACTTTGCGAATTTACAAACCTCTAGCACCTATCACCTAAGATTTTATGTGCTGTTGATTGCCACTTTAACCGGTTTCTTCAACGCTTTTAACACTCGTTTCTATCCTTTCTCCAATGCTTGGATAAAATTTAAAAACGGGCATTTCTTGATGCTGAAAGGTAAATTAATATTTAGCTTTATAATGAAACCTATTTTCATACCAAGCCAACGTGTAGTGCATGGTGTTACCCGTGGACTCTTGGAACTTGTCTGGTTGGGATTGAAAGAAGTGGCAGCTAGGCTTTTAAGTGGATGAGCTTTCTTGTTTGATTCAAAGTCAAAAGTCAAAACCTTTTACAAAATAAAACAATTCCACAATTTTTTCAATGGAAACTTTGGCTTGGGTAATGACATAAAGTTTGGACATAAAACTAACATGTAACATGTTAAGGAATAATGGGTAGGTAAAACTTGGATAGAATAATAATTTTATTTTTCATAAAAATTATTAAATAATAACTCTACTTTTTACAATAAAATTATTATTTACTAATTTTATTTATTTTTAAAATAAAATTATTATTTTAGGAAGAAGAACTAAATAGGTCAAGAATTCATGGAATCAAACCTTAATAGCAGAAATTTTGGCAAATTTGATAGAATTTTGGAAGATGAGGTAAGTTTGACGAAGATCAAGGTCCTTCTTTAGATATGCATTGTCGGAATCAAAAACTTTTGATGTGACAGATCTTGTGACAACAGTCACCTTGCATTGATCCATGCATGCTGTACTATCATTTCATGCATTCCACTATTCCAGACACATTATGGCCTAACTAGGGCTATCTCACATAGCATGCACTACTATAACATGACCATAAGTCCTCACTTGCTTTGGTTATTAAACTCATAACCAACATATACAAATGGCATGATATAATTCCATATGAATGCATTCTAACATTTAAACAGTCACATGGTAGAAGGTTCCTTGCCCTTACTACCCCATACCTCACCATACCATGGTGGTATGAAATTAACATGGATGCATTCAACCTTACATGCATACCATTTTATGATTACTAAATATGGTTCAAGGGATTCTTACCCAATCCCCTTTCAACACTTATACATTTAGCATAAGTAAAACATTACTTGCATGGATCCCATTAACATCTTTGATTTTACCTGATCAGTTGGCCTCTTGCAAGGATTACACCATCCTTCCACCAACCTCATGATCATAGATTTTTTGCACCAATCCTTCTCATAGGGTTGCTGGTCACATGCAACAACATCATCAACATCTTCAACCATGCTTCAACCACAACAATTGTCATTAGTGGCTCATTGCATATGTAAAACCTTACTACTTTTACCAATATGCAACATCCTATACATGCACTATGCAATATCTAGCAATATGCCTACTAGTACATATTCACTTAATACACCTCATCTCTTGCATTCTCAGCATTCCTATGCTATAATTTTATGTATATAAAACTCATAAAATATAAACACAAGAGTAAGACAGGGGTTAAGGAATTCTCCCTTTACATTCTCCTTCATAGAATGGAATTCTTCTTCCATACCATAGTTGGTCCAATTGCATGGCCTTGTCAGCCTTCTGTATCTTTCCTTGAGAACTGCAACAACTCTCATTGCACCAGGTTCTCATGCTTTGTTGTTCATACTACTTACGAATTATGGCCAAGTCCATCTTGGCCTCTCTTGGACTAATGTGTAAGCTCATATTTTGGCCCAAGCAACCCCAGTGCTGCAACCTTGGGTTATGATACCATTTGTCATGTCCCCGGTCACCTTGGTTCCCTTCAAAGGCGATGGGAGACAACCCTTGTATCACTTGCAATTTTTTTTTCTTCTTTTCCAAGCAATCCAAAGGTTTTGCAACTTTGCACCCGCATTGATCTTCAGTCCCCAATCCGCAATTCCGCCAGCAACAATCCACAGCCACAAGTCGGATTTCAGAAATCGGAACACCCATTTCACAACACCTAAGAAACATCTCTCCGATTTTTGCAGTCCGCAATTCCGCAATGCAGTACTCGGAAGGTCGGAGCGCCAAATACATGACATCAAAGAAACCTCTCTCTGACTTCCGTAGTCCGCAATTCTGTAACGCGGGACTCGGAAAGTCAGAGTGCCAAATACACGGTGTCGAAGAAACGCCTCTCCGGCTTCCGCAGTCCGCAATTCCGCAATGCGGGACTCGAAAAATAGGAACACCAAAATCAAACCTCGAATATTTCCTCTTCCGACTTCCGTAGTTCGCGATGCGGAAGTCAGAAATTTGGAACGTCGATTCACCAATTCGATGAATTACGCCTCCGAATTCCACACTCCGCATCCATGATGTGGCAGTTGGAAGTTGGAACCACCACACATAACTCCAAAGAATCACCCTTCTAGCTTCCATAATCCGTAGTCCGCATGCGGAAATCGGAAATTCAGAATCCCCACTACACAACTTCTCCAGCCCATAACTTCTTCATCTTAAGTCCATTTTCAGAAAGTCCAGTACCGTTGGAAAGCTCTTGGAGAGAACTATGAAACTACCTAATCTTCATCCACACCTGATAACATTTATTTTGTTCTTCTTCCACTCCAAAATATGGCCTTAAACCCCATCTATGCCTCCTTACCACACTGGGAAGAGTTCTGCTCCACTCTGCCATATCCTCTCTCCTTCAACTAGTCCACAGGGGTCATGAACATCACAGGGGTGTCTATTCTTTCCACACAGTCATGACTGAAGTATTATGCACCTCCTGAGCTTTGCACTTAGTCCTATTCATCAAGGGACAGTTCAAAGACATTATACAATGGAAATGCAAATGTGCAGAAGCATACTCAATGAACACAAAATAATGAAACATTATCCACACACATAGAATGGAATACATCAACATATCTCTCCAATGAAGATTGTGAAATAACATGCAGAGACTTAGCCCTATTCCTCAATGAACAATTCATGGTAACTGGAAACACATGTGGGCATATGCCTACTCAATAAACACACACTACAAAAAAATACCCTTTTGGGGGGGGTTTTGGCTTGTGGCGGTTTTGATAAAGCCCCCCCCAAAACCTTTTTAGGTCTTTGGGGGTGGTTCTTAAAACCCCCCTCAAAAGTCTCGAAAATTGGACTTTTGGGGGTAGTTTTTAAACCCCCCCCCCAAAATTCCAATTGTCAGGACTTTTGTGGATGGTTTTTTAAACCCCCCCCCAAAAGTCCAATTCTCAATACTTTTGGGGGCGGTTTTAACCCCCCCCCCCAAAAGTCCAATTGTCAATACTTTTGGGGGCGATTTTGAAACCCCCCCCCCAAAAGTCTAATTCTTAGGACTTTTTTTGGGCGGGGGTGTTTAGAATGATCCCTTAAAGGTGGCTTACGACGGTTTTGCTAAACCCCCCCCTAAAATTTTTTTAAGGTATTTGGGGGCGGTCCTTAAAAACCCCCCTCAAAAGTCCTTAGAATTTGACTTTTGGGGGCGATTTTTAAACACCCCCCCCCTCAAAAAAGTCTTGTTGGACTTTTGGGGGGGGGTTTGGAAACACCCCCCCCCTCAAAAAAGTATTGTTGGACTTTTGGGGGGGGTTTAGAAAGACCCCCCCCAAAAGTACAACATGTGTTTTGGGGGGGGGGGTTGGAAAGACCCCCCTTAAAGGTTTACCTGATAGTTTTTAAAGGTAGCAGTATAATTCAAATATTATATGTAGTATAATATATAGTAGGATCACTAAAAGAACAACCAAGCATAGAAATAATAGAGACAATATTTTGACCTTGGAAACTACAAGGGATAAAACACAACAACCTTGTGATAGAGATCTTAGTTCAAAGTACAACATACATCCAAATACATAGTAATCACATATAGTAGAAGATAAACCCCAAGAACAAAGGAGAAACTCCTCCAAAGATAGGGAACCCCGGAAAATACTTCTTCTAGCTGGTAGCGAACTTCTTCCTTGAGTGGAGTGAACTTGGTTGGGTGAAAATGAGTGAGGCACCAATCTGAACACCAACTGTCATAGAGAAAATAAGCACATCTCCTTACTGCAAGTTGTATTAGCTGTCCTAGTGACGAACATGTACATCAAGGATCCTCTCAACTTCCTGTACATTGGGATCCACCAAATATGAATAAAAAAACAACATCACTTATATTTGTTACCATCAATGTAGACATGTACTCACGGTCCATCATGTTATATCTGCTCAGGATCTCAACTGTGTTCTTCCCTTGAAGGAGGAAGATATCATTAGGTCTTAGCCACACCTTCAATACCAGGACCATATCATTTGATGAATTTTATCATCAAAGGAACACCCCCTTGCAGGCATTTCCAAATGGTCTCTCAAACTCTTTTTCTAACACTTAATCAGTTCTCTTCAAACCCCAGGTCACCAAGGTGATTTCATTTTTCCTTCAAATTTGGCAAGTGAGATACCCAACGGGTAGAGGCCAACAAGGTGAATCCATCAAGACCACTTTCATCTTCTGGAGCTTCTTTCTCTCTCCTCGGTAGGCATTTTTCTGGAGTAGTGCAAATATGGCTGAGAGGCACTTTTGGCAGATTGATATCTTCTTCCCAAAAGACTTTTTGGTAAGGCTAATGCTATGGTTGGATACACCATACAAAACTCTAGAGATCCACACTATCATAATATTTTTATCATCATCCTATGAGCTGTGGCGGCCATTTCATTAAGGCCAGTTAGGCATATTTTACCAATAATTCCATACTTGGACAATTTTTGATCTTCTCCTAGGCTTGGTCTAATTTCCTTAAACCATAGTTTTGGCAGGTCCATAAATTCTTCTTCAGGGTCTCTTTGGACAAAATGAGACCATGGTTGAGTAGACAAAACAACAAACTACAATATCCCCATGTGCTGCGGGCATTTTATTCAACACACAATTTGTGGCGGGCATCCTCTTAAGGCTACTTGGACCAATTTTCCCATACTTAGCCAATTTCTTGATTTTCACTAATTTGCTGTATTTTTCCAGAATGATGTCATAATGCAACAATGATTTCAACTTCATGCCACATCATCATCTATGCCATGCCATGCCATGCGGGCATCATCCTTAGTGCGGGCATCAACCTTAATGCGGGCATCATCCTTAGTGCGGGCATCAACCTTAATGCAGGCATCATTTAGCCCCTTTACAACACTTTGCCATTTTTCCTTTGTCTTTAGTATCAAAATAACATTTTTCTTCTATTTTGGTAGGTTGATATTTTCCTTATCTAATCACCATAAGAAAAACAAAGAGCATGGCTAGATAGCCATTTCAACAATGAACATGACCATATCGTCTGATGAATTTTATCATAAAAGGAACACCCCCTTGCGGGCATTTCCAAATGGACTTTCAAACTCTTTTTCTAACACTTAACCAGTTCTCTTCAAACCCTAGGTCACCAAGGTGATTTCATTTTTCCTTCAAACTTGGAAAGTGAGATACCCAATGGGTAGATGCCAACAAGGTGAATCCATCAAGACCAATTTCATCTTCTGGAGCTTCATTCTCTCTCCTCGACAGGCATTTTTATGGATCAGTGCAAATATGGCTGAGAGGCACTTTTAGCAGATTGATATCTTCTTCCTGAAAGAATTTTTGGTCAGGCTAATGATATGGTTGGATGCACCATACAACACTCTAGAGATCCACACTATCAGAATATTTTTATCATCATCCTATGAGCTATGGCGGGCATTTCATTAAGGCCAGTTAGGCATATTTTACCAATAATTCCATACTTGGACAATTTTTGATCTTCCCCCCGGCTTGGTCTAATTTCCCTAAACCATAGTTTTGGCAGGTCCATAAATTCTTCTTTAGGGTCTCTTTGGACAAAATGAGACCATGGTTGAGTAGACAAAACAACAACCTACAATATCCCCATGTGTTGCGGGCATTTTCTTCAACACACAATTTGTGGCGGGCATCCTCTTAAGGCTACTTGGACCAATTTTCCCATACTTAGCCAATTTCTTGATTTTCACTAATTTGCCGTATTTCTCCAAAATGATGTCATAATGCAACAATGATTTCAACTTCATGCCACATCATCATCTATTCCATGCCATGCCATGCGGGCATCATCCTTAGTGCGGGCATCAACCTTAATGCGGGCATCATCCTTAGTGCGGGCATCAACCTTAATGCGGGCATCATTTAGCCCCTTTACAACACTTTGCCATTTTTCCTTTGTCTTTAGTATGCAAAATAACATTTTTCTTCTATTTTGGCAAGTTGATATTTTCCTTATATAATCACCATAAGAAAAACCAAGAGCATGGCTAGATAGCCATTTCAACAATGAACAGGACCATATCGTCTGATGAATTTTATCATAAAGGAACACCCCCTTGCGGGCATTTCCAAATGGTCTCTCAAACTCTTTTTCTAACACTTAACCAGTTCTCTTCAAACCCTAGGTCACCAAGGTGATTACATTTTTCCTTTAAACTTGGAAAGTGAGATACCCAATGGGTAGATGCCAACAAGGTGAATCCATCAAGACCAATTTCATCTTCTGGAGCTTCATTCTCTCTCCTCGGCGGGCATTTTTATGGATCAATGCAAATATGGCTGAGAGGCACTTTTGGCAGATTGATATCTTCTTCCTGAAAGAATTTTTTTGTCAGGCTAATGATATGGTTGGATGCACCATACAACACTCTAGAGATCCACACTCTTAGAATATTTTTATCATCATCCTATGAGCTGTGGCGGGAATTTCCCTAAGGCCAGTTGGGCGGATTTTACCAATAATTCCATACTTGGACAATTTTTGATCTTCTCCTAGGCTTGGTCTAATTTCCCTAAACCACAGTTTTGGCAGGTCCATAAATTCTTCTTTAGGGTTTCTTCTTGATGTTATTAATTTGTCTAATGCACTTTTCTTCACCAATTTGAAAGAGTTGATTCATGGATGAGTAGGCTCATAAATGTGTAATTATGCCATTCCAGATTTCATACATGGGATGTCAAGTTTGGTCATTAGGATTAATTAAAGAAGAACATATGAAGTTGGTTAAAGAGTCTAATCAAATTTGAAGACACCCCATTGACAGTCCAAACAAACCATATGACAGTTTAAGCAAACCGATTGAGGGCATAATAAGGATCAGCAGACCAAAAAACGAGTATTGAACTCTTATTGGATAAATTCTGAATGTGACTGTAATCAACCTATACTTTTCCACTAGAGTTTCAGCAATACAAGTGATGCAATTTATGGAATGAAAGCCAAGGAATATAATTGAACGAGTGCATGAAAGGACACATTCCCTTGCAGCTGATGAATTAACCTGAGTTCATAAGTAAGTAGAGGATTATCGCTCTCACTTAGTTTGATATTACTTGCTATTACTATTTATTTATACCCATTTTGTTGGTTGAGAAGTCTGCATTATGCTCATTTTTTTAAAGCTGAAAAAAGTGTGTCCATATTGGCATGTGCTCATCCACCAATCCTACGTCACTCTAGAAACTATAGGACGGACGAGGGAGCTATGAAGCCCCTACATTGGCAATAGGACTCCGAACTTATCTTCCCAACTCCTCCCTTTCCGGCCTTTGATATCACCATGTTGGGAATTCTTTCTTTGACAGCCATGAGAGGGGAAATAATGACGCTCACGGGTTGAGTTTTTATGCACATAAAAAACCAGAAATGAGGTCTAAATGAGATTTGCCTCAGCAGGATGCCCTATTTATTGACTAAGTCTTAAGAAATGTTATTATGAGTTCGGGATTCTCATGATGTAGTATATCTATATCTTGGGATTAATGTGATATGTGTATGATTCCATCATCTCTTGGAGGACGCGAAAGGTCACTTTAACGTACTGAAAAATCACGTGATTTCCCCGAGACTCCAGAGGCCAGAGCATATCTAGACTCTTCTGCACATGTAGTAGTTTACCTGTACTTTAGATGATTATAATTTGTAAAATTTGAATAGTTGGGAAATATTTTGATAGTAGGAAAACTGAACAAGCATCTTTTCAGTACAGAGAAAGTACAAAATGTCAGGCAGACTAAGGGTGAGCTCAACGTGCACCCAATTCTGTGGCAAGGGTATGTGTTAGTGTCAGGTAGACCAAGTGTTAATTTTTCATAACCTCCAGTGATCAAATTTGAAGGGCTAGTTTTAATCCCATTTTGAAAGGAATTTTTTATGTATTGCACTGGAGATGATGATCTGTCAATTCATTTGTAGAATATATTTCAAGAATATTTCATCTGTCAATTCATTTGTAGAATATATTACGAAGAATATATTTCATCATTTGTAGAATATATTTCATCATTTGTAGTTTCATACACACTTCTCAGTATGGGTTGCACATTAAAATCTCGTAGATATAGGAAAAATGCACATATGGATTACACATTACACTTGTATTACACATTAGAAACACATTAACTATATCAAAATATATGCATTGCCGAGAAATACTTACAATTTATATTACAACAATATTAGTATGTACATAGACATCAAATGTACACCATATTATTCTAGAACTCTAGGCTGCTTGGGAGGTTTTTGCAATTCCTCATTTTTAGAATAAGAAAATTCTCTATAGCTTCTCTTGCCTTTTCCAGAACCCTCCAGTTCTACAGAAGCTTCATCAACCATATGTTGCAATTGTTTTTCTTGCCCTTTCACTTTGTTTGCAAGATTTATCACTTTTGAATGCAATCTATCTTTTTATTCTAGGAATTTATTCAACATCTCTACATTATTATTATGCTGCTTTGAGTGCTCATATTCCTTTCTTTTAAGATCATCCTTCATCCACTTCAACTCAGATTGAACTGCAGTTAATTTTCTCTTGACCTGTTGTACCTCCTTCTCGAGCTCTTGTGCCCTCAAATCTATATCAGATGGAGGATGCAAGCTTATTCCTTTAAATATTTAATTTTGATCATTTTGTTATTCTTGCTACAATGTGGAAAATAAATTATATTAATGTTAAAGATGATCAAAAGTGATCATTGGAACTACCAATTACATCATGTAGAAAACCTTAATGGAGTGCCTTAAGCAATTCCAGTCTATTGACATTAAAAGCCAATTATCTAGATAGAAGATGTTACTAACTCATACAGTTGTCAGAATATGAAGTTATGAAAACCCCCGATCAATCACTATAAAGCTCTTGAAACTTATTTGACTTATCATCTAGAGTACAGATTATAGCATTGATGCTCCTGCCCTGCTCTTGCATGTATTGCATTCTTATGATTCATCTATTGATTCAGTAGTGCTATTGTGGGGTTGGTTAGGGCTTGATTTGTTAATTATTTTTGTGATGCATTCAAGTTTCCTTGGGCTGTGCTAAAGTTTATCATGTGCTATAGATATGTCTTTTGCCAAGGGAAAAAAGACAAATGTAGGGGTTAACCATTTCGGGAAACATTGTAGTCTTCAACAAATTTAAAAATCACTAATTTGCTCCACGGTATAGGCCACTTCTTTCACAAGCAACTTCATATAGGCCATGCTAGAAAGGGTGAATGGAAGGAACTGACTTACCCCAGATAACGTTGTAATGTCCCCATTCAAATAATTGCATAGAAGACAATCCCATCAATCCTACTAGTTTCCTAGGTTGGATGGGCACATTTGGAATTGCAATAAGGAAGCTAATAAATGATTTCTAGACATTAGAAGGGTTCAAGTATTTAATAAATAAGTTGAATAAATAAATTCAAGAGAAATTCTAAGTGGCAAGTGGTTTTGAAGACATATGGAGCATGTGGGACCCACACTAGCTTGATTTTTCAAGGACACGTGGCATCTCTCTCTTGCCAATTCAAATTCATGAGAAGGTGAAAATTCTTGGGTGAGTTGGTAAGTCATACACATGGCATTGAGCATCTTAGGTCGAATTGGGATGGATTGGTAACCTCCATGGAAGAGGAAGAGTCAAATTGGAAGCTTGTTGACACTTGGGCTAGATTCCCTAGCTCCTATGACAACAATGATGGAGCATCTATGACATCTATGACAAATTGCAGATATGATCTTTAACATCTGACCATTATGACATGTCAGCCCCAAAAATAGGCTCTAAGAGGGCTCTCATGGGAGTTGGAGAAGCCAAAGAGACCACCACTCGAATTGGTGGAAGGTGGAAGGCTAGGAAAGATGAGACACATGGCAAATATTCATCCCTTACCCTAATTCGAATTGGATTGATTTTATGGATGGATTGGGAACCTTAGAAGGCTAAGGATGCTTATAAAATACAAGGATAAACCAAGAGAAGGGCTTTTGATCATTTGAGAAAAATTGCATTTGTGAAGAGAGAGCTAGTAGATGACTAGTTTCTTGCCTTAGCCAATTTCGAGGGTGAAAGACTCCCATCCAAGTTGGTGTTTGGAGAGTCCACTCAGGTCTTTCATGGAGCTTTAATGGATTTTTATTTGCAGGTATCATCTATAGGGCAGCCCATGGTTTTGTTTAGTGCAACACCATCTCTCAACCATTTCCAGTTTTGAAGGCATATTCATGCTCCTTGAGGGAGGGCATTTTTGGTGAGCTCTTGTGCTTCTTGGGAGAGCTTCTCTTGATGTATTTATGATTGTAATAAGCATTATATACTCTTTTCTTCATCTTCAGAAAGTATTAGGTCGAAATACCAAGTGGTTGTATGTAAAAATGAAGATTAATGAGCAAACAATGTCCATTTCCCCACTACATTGATGTATGCCATTATAATGATGATAATTTCAAATAAAGGAATGTTTCTCTGATATATTTATGATGAATGGACTTCCATTGATGTGTATTACAAGTTTCATATTCAATAATTGAGCATTTGAAGCCATTATACTCAGTTTATTTGCATTTGAAGAAGATTTGGTGCCATTTCCCTAAGGGTCGAATTAGTGGTTTTTGCTGTTGTTTGGGAGGGGTTTGGAACAGACTTAATAACTAATGAATGGTTAATTTTGGACCCTAATAACATCCTCGAGACATCCCCTACCTTTGTTCATAAATTCGAGTGGGTTGGAAGGCATTTAGGAATCCATTTTCAGTGCTTACCCCAGGGGGATTCCAACCCCAATTTACTAGTAACATTGCATACTTGGTCCATAATCTTAAGAGAGTTTGCTGAGGTCTTTTGGTGGCCATATATCATCCCTGAACATCATATTCAATTCCTAACATCAGTCACATACCTTCTTAGAATACTTGGGGCAAAATTAGTCACAGCAGATCTAATGAACAAGTAAATCAATCACAACAGATGAACATAGAAAATATGGTGTAAAACTATGCAAAACATGCATTAGTGCTTAATATCCCAATAAGGGTGAAAATACAATACAATACTGTCACAATGAGTGAGCAATTCGAATTAACCAAGGAGGTCATTTGAATTAACTGAATGGCATAGCTTGGCTCCAACTAGGAGTCCATCTCATCAATCAGTGGTGGTCATCAATGCACAAGTAACTATCGGCTAGGTGTCAAACTGAGTCTAACTGAGTGTAATAAGTGTAATTGATGGTAAGTGGCACTAAAATAGGGATGGAGGCTCAGTGGAGGGCGCATGAGGGCTTAACTGCACTCAGAACTATCAGTCATGTCTCATCGGAGGTCAATCAGAGTGATAACATCAGTTATGGGTCAATCGGAGGTAAATCGGAGTGATAACTGAAGTGTAACTGGACTGGTAGGTGAGAAAGGCACCCTTCTTCAGTGGAAGGTGATAACTGGGCGCATGACAGGCTAGGAGGGATCAATCTGAGTGGAAAGTATCTCCCGAGTGCTGGGAGACTAGGGACTAGGTGCTGGAGGTACCGTACTGATGACTGGGCAGCATGCGGATGCATGCAGAATGCATGCATGCATGCAAAGTACATAAGTGAATGATGAGATATCCTAACACCCCCCCCTCAAGCTATACTATGATGTAAAAAATAAAATGTAGGGCCCTGGTTACTGAGACCAAAGGTCACCCCAATACAATAATAATCCAAATAAAGAACAATCCATGAACTGAGGAAATGGAGAAAACCTCATGGGAAAAAACACCCCCTCAAAATGGACTGTAACACACCAAAAGATTTAACTTCTCCAAAACCAAGTAGATATGTCTGGAGGTATCTTACTCTTGGGAGTAAATGGATCATGCTCCAAAAACATGTTCTTGAATTCTCCATTAGTGGATGCAAGTGAATGTGGAGACTTTATGAACTTGCTCTTCATACTGAAAATGGTGAGAACAAATCTGAAAATATGAGGATGATCCTGGAACCTGTGATTCGAACCAAGTGAGGTAGGAATAGCTCCAATCGGATCAAATAGATCTTGAAACTTGAACTTCTTATCAGTGGAAGTTAAATCATCTCCAAGATTTGACAAATGGTTTCTTGAGATCTCCTTTGAACACACATGGGTGAGATCAAAACCAAAATCAGAAAAAAATGCATGAGAATTAAACTCAAGCGAATGGTAGTGCTCTTCATCTTTAGTAAAACTCTGAGAAACTGTGCAAATGATGGAACAAAAGTTTATAGGAGGCATGCAATCAAGGAGGACGAATGCTTCACCTCCAAAACATCAAGTAGATCATTATTCTGCATGCCGACAAACTCATGTGAAAGAGAGGATTCAAGAACCTCTTCGGAATCTAGAGTATGAGCTGGTTTATCTTGCTCATAATTCGAAATAGAAGACAGTGAGAAAATGAGTGTTGAATCTACAGTTTCTTCTTCATCTTGAACAATGGATGAGGCCAAGACATGATCGGAGAGAGCACATAAGGAGATCTCACTGAGCTTGTTCTCCAAAAGGTTAGCATGATCCTCTTCTTCCTGCTTTCCAAATTCTCTATTGAGTTGGGCCCATAGATCTCTTGGATTTTCAGCAGTAGTACTGAGGTAGTGCATACAAGGAGACATAGCAAGACATATTGTCCCAAAAGCTCTGTAACAATCATTAAGCCAATCATTCTCCTCTTCATCGGAATCAAAATCTCTTGTAATACCAATGCACACATCAAAAAGACATTGTCTCTTCAAACATGCAATCATCTTTGGTTTCCATTAATCATAGTTGAATGGAGTAAGAAGATTTTGTGAAGAAGAATATTCCATCTCTGCAATAGCGAATGCAAATGGAGGAAGTAAGAAACCTGCAAATCACAAACAAAACAAGAGCTATTATGGAGCAATAGCTGCAACTGCAGAAAACTGCTGCAAAGTGAGCAAAAATTGCTCAATCGTCATGTAGAACACCTGTAGAAAAGAAGTCTTGTCCCTTGCCATGGCTTTGATACCATGTAAAATTAGTCACAACAGATCTAATGAACAAGTAAATCAATCACAACAGATGAACATAGAAAATATGGTGTAAAACTGTGCAAAACATGCATCAATGCTCAATATCCCAATAAGGGTGAAAATACAATACAATACTATCACAATGAGTGAGCAATTCGAATTAACCAAGGGAGGTCATTTGAATTAACTGAATGGCATAGCTTGGCTCCAACTAGGATTCCATCTCATCAATCAGTGGTGGTCATCAATGCATAAGTAACTGTCAACTAGGTGTCAAACTGAGTGTAATAAGTGTAACTGATGCTAAGTGGCACTAAAACAGGGATGGAGGCTCAGTGGAGGGCACATGAGGGCTTAACTGCACTCATAACTGTCAGTCATGTCTCATCGGAGGTCAATCGGAGTGATAACATCAGTTATGGGTCAATCAGAGGTAAATCAGAGTGATAACTGAAGTGTAACTGGACTGGTAGGTGAGAAAGGCGCCCTTCTTCAGTGGAAGGTGAGAACTAGGCGCATGACATGCTAGGAGGGATAAATCTGAGTGGAAAGTGGCTCCTGAGTGCTGGGAGACTAGGGACTAGGTGCTGGAGGGTACCATACTGATGAATGGACAACTATGCGGATGCATGCATGCATGCAAAGTACATAAGTGAATGGTGAGATATCCTAACAAAAATTGGGACCTAGGGCATCAAAACTAGTCAAGGGTCGAAATTGGAAAAAAAAGTGAAAAATTGGGCATTTTTTATAAAAATTGAAAAAGGGACATTACAAACCCATAGAAAAACTATTCTCCTAATGAAAATCTGTAAATGGGAGGCCTTGGTTTTTTTTCTATAAATGTCTGTTTTTGGTAATAGAAGGCAATAAAAGGCAATAGAAGGATAAACTAATTTACAAAAAAAAAAAAAAAACTTAATGAAAATATGATAGACAGACTTCTCATTCCACATATTCACAACACAACATATCATTTCACATGCAACGAAGATTATATAACATTGATGTATTACAAAATCATAAATTGAGCCCATGGCATATAATGGCAACTTGTGGCCAAAATTTTAATTAAATTTAAAGATTAATCCCCGAACTACAAAATTTCTATAGACTATGTCATGATCTAAGTATAAATATTCAATAAATCAACTATTCTCAGTTTATACAACATCACTGAAATCACTAGTCACATAGTATAACCCACTAGTTACATAGTTCAATGTCATCCTTATGCCAAGGAATGAAGCTCAACAAAGCATCTGCTAGATTACATAATGCACTACTGGGATGTGGTAGAGCTATCTGCTCAACCACAATTTTATTAATATAAAACCTACTCGTTTTTGTTAAAAAAAAAAAACAATTTAAATTAAATAAAAATAATGATATACTTCAATCACAAACAATCACTTACCTCCATGTCTCCACTTGTACAAAGCCTACATAACCAAAAAAATAAAGTCTATCATCACTCAATTGCAAACTGAAAGTTGTTTTAAACGATTAATCTCTCTAACAAGTTTCAAAAGTAAAAGGGAAGACTATTTGTAAGGAATACCTGCTAAAAGGAACAGATGTCATAACTTGAGAGAGAGAGAGGGTTAGAGTCTTGTAGGTTTCGGTTAGACACGTACAATAGCCAACAAGATATCTCAGTCTCCAAGAGTGAAGACCCCTCAACCTTAGAGGCTGCAAGCAGGACAAGGTTTACACAGGAAGCCCCAAAGATGAACACGGTAACGGTCTTGCAGCAGTGGGAAAGTGCAGTCCAACTCTAGTGCTCACAAAACAATCACAACCCAGCTAAATGAATGTCAAACAGTCCACGACTCAGCCAGGAAGAGAAACCACAATCCCACGGTCAGACCTAGAGGAAAGCAAAAATTTTACATAATTTTTAAAATTTTGTAGCAGAGGAACCACTATTTTGATTTCTGTCAATAAAGAAATCACAGAATGCGCATTACTTACTAAGCATATGATAAAATTTTGTACAAAAATGCAGCATAGAATGCGTATTACACTTAAAATTTTGTAGCAGAGGAACCACTATTTTGATTTCTGTCAATAAAGAAACCACAAAATGTTTTCAGTGTTTGTTGTTTTCAGTTATTATGTTGTTTTCACGAAAGCATTTATAAATACTTGCAATAACGTATAACGCAGAATGCAGAACGCAAAAACAGAATGCAGTGAAACTTGAGTTACACCTCACGCAGTTCACCTCAATATATCCCGACAGCTTAGCTTCAGCTTTCGTGGTATTGAATACCGGAATCAAAGCAAGTAAACGCTAGCCCGTGATAAAAGAAAACGTCGCCCTTTCCTGAGAAAACTATTCGCCGGGAGATAAAATGTGAAAAGTTATGTTAGGGGTCCCCATTTTTTTGTTTGTTTTTTTTGGTAAATTAAATTTCGTTTTTTTATGGTATAGATAGCAAAAACACCTGAGTTTTCTCCTAAGGTTTTCAATGAAAAGGGGAAGGACCTTGGTACTGGGAGTCATGTAGGTGGACCAAAGGAAGGAAGGAGGGAACCAAAGAAATGCCTCAAAAGGAAAGGAAATATTAGCCTATTGTGGTGGATGACATGAAGTTAAATAATTGTAATAAGCATGGCTTCTAAGGCATTGATTGTGAGGTTTGTTTTTAGAAGGATGGGGACAATGAGTTTGTTTCAATAGATTCAAGTGCACTAGTAATCAATTTTAGCTTACCACATAAGGGATTTCATTTTCATCTGAGGTTAGATGCTGAGGTTACATCCAAAAATAGTATTATTTTCTAGTAGGTATCTTACTGCATTTATACCTAGGTGGATTTACTGGTTATTTATCAAATTACTTATATATCATTCAAGGTTCCATGTCAATAACTAAGGATACCATAAGGATAAAATAATTGTACAAAATTAGTCTATTTCCATAGACTCTCTTATGATTCTACACAAGATATTTTCTCTTTATGCTATTTTGTAACTACTGGCCTTACAAATCTACTTTCTTAATTGACATATCAATTAGGTAACCAGGGATATTAGAATAATGAGAAGAGATATACGGTGTTACATTTTCTCCATATGCTCTCCATAAGTTTGACAATTCAATACATTGGTTAAGGTCCTACTTGGAGAAAACCTACAAGAACCTATATAATCCTTTTAAATATTAAGAATTTTGATCATTAACCTATGTTTTTTAGACCAATATTATACCATTGAAACTATTCTCCTAATGAAAATCTGATAACTTGCTTGATGGACCATATGAATATGATGTGACCCCCATCTCCTTATAAGTATAATTTTTAACCTACAATGTCAACCCTCCATCTCTTTATAATTATCAAACAAATAGGTATATACCTAGTATTGTAGGTGCTAATGATGGAAAGGACACCATTCTAATTCCTACAACACTTGTTATATGAATTAGTGAACCATGACAATCTTGTAGCTAGATCAGAGAAAAAGATGGCTATATAGATCCAAAATTTAATCTAATCTATCCTTAAGTATTCCCTTAACCATCATCCCTAACTAAAAATGATTGACACCAAATAAAGTAACATATACTACCTTGATTTCCTAAAAAAATCTTTCGCAGATTTCCTTCCATTTATATGCATATTCTCTTTTTCGTCTTTCTTGGTTTTTTGTGTTTTTGAAAAAAAAGGAGTAACAAAGGGGCCGATTTCATCTTGTGGAGGCCGTATTCTTCATTTGTTGGCTGAGTTTGGACTGTGTGGGTCGTGACATCATTTGGAGAGGACACTGTATTGTTTGTGAGGACGATTTACTTTCTGTCGGGTGCATATCCTTACAGTTACACATCTACAGTGATCCCCACGCTTCATCTGGGACAATATCAAGGGTTGTTACAACAAAAAAGGGAGCTTCAATCATAATGACACCTACATGAATCTACTACAACGTTGTTGGGTACTCTCATTGTAGTCTTCCTTCTTGTTACGACTGTGCATAACATTTCTGGGTAGTGAAGGAGGGCGTTGCAGCATAATAAGGGAGTCTGAGAAGAAGATGATTTGGGTTGTTTTGAGGAGCTGGCAAGGCAGGGTAGACACCAAAGAAAAGTCGAGACACCAAAGAAGGACAGCTCACTTCCATAAATCATTGTGCACGCTCAGGAAGCTATAGGTTAGAGTTAAAGTAATTTCAGATTTGCTTGTCCACCTTAGAACTGCTGTTATAGTCATTGTAAACTCAAAGTTATATGAATATGATATTTAGGGTTCATTTTCCTTGTTATTTATTCAAAGCAATCTCTATTGCCTTTACTGTTCATTGTTAGCGCTACGAAAATCAAGATCTGAAAATTATAGTCAATATACAAGACAAACATTACACATATGATGGCGCTGATTTGCGTATAGACTTCAAAAACCCTTGAGATCCGAAACAAACTCTCTGTGTTAAAACAACTTTCCGCACTATCTAACTTTCTTCCACAACGGAATTCTAGGTTTCTGCACGTTCCCTTCTGCAGCGGAATTCTTTCCGGAATGCGGGAATAGAGTTTCCGCACAATGCATCTTCCCCGCCGTCGATCTTGATCGTTGATCTATCAATTTCGCGGCCAGCCTGAGTGTTCGTACAACTTAATTTTTCATGCAGCGAAATGTCTTTCTGATCGTTCGATCAGTTGTCCCCACCAAATCAACGGTGGATTCAAAAATTTATTAAGCGCATTCCATAGAATATCGCGCACGGTGTAAAGTTTTTTCAAAGCTTGCAACTTCTCCCGGCGATATCACTATAAACCGTCTATCTTCCCCACGATCGATCCCCACTCTATGATCTTGTTTTATTTCAGCGATTGGTTAAGGTTTAACCCTCTACAAAGCTTCACTTAATTGATCACTGGCAGGATCAATTATTCTCTGCAATTCAGAAACTATGGAAATCCAAAGCCACAGAGTTTATACACAGGGGTTATATGGAGTGAATGCGGGGATGAATTCATACTTCTACAGAACTATATGAAGACATGAAATCCATCAAAACCACATGCAGAGTCTAATCCTCTGTTCTTTATTCAATTCACTGGAAATTCAAATACACACAAAGAATTCTACTTGTTCACTCCTCGCTCACATCTTCTGTGCACACACCTCTCATTCCTCCATTCATACTATGTGGAATTTCTCTCCCTCTCAAGCTTTATGAGCTAATCAAAGCTTCTTTGAGCTATCCTCAAACATCTATGAGCTATCCTAAGCTCTGTGAGCTAACCTAAGCTTCTGCGATCCAACAAGCTCTGTAAGCTAACTAAGCTGTTAAGAAAATAACTCGAACTGATTTAAATACAAAAGGATTCCGTTTCCAGATCCTATAACAAAGGAGTACAGTCCTTATTGATCTCTACTAACCCTATTACTCACAACTAACTCAATCCTAACTATTACATGTGGAAAAAGGATCTAGATTCCTTATCCATTTTATTCAGCTTTTACAAAATAAAGCAAATTACAAATGTACGAGACCCTAGGTCTCTTAAGAGTTCCCTTGACCCTTGTGAAGTCATGAATGACTTCGCCCTCTTGAGCCTATGCTCCTGCATCAACATATCAACAGTACATTGAATACAAAAAACCAACTAAGACTATTTGGCACAACTCAGTGGTATTTTTGACAAGTGTTTTTACAAAATCCCTTAACCAAATTACATAAGCAAATAAGCCAAAAAAATCAGCAGGATCTGATGGGGGTCATTATAGTTTACTATCCAAAGAATATACCCCTTGTATAAAAATCGAACCCTCTCACTTCCTTTAGATAAAGCTTGTTCATTGGTCACTGTCTCATCATGTTGAGTGGAGATGAGAATTGTGTGAATGTGCAGAGGAACCATGCACCACTGTCATTTTTGTACTCAATGGTTACTTGTGTTTTTCCATCAGGCCTCAACCAAGAGTAGCTTCCATTCTTTCTAACCTCTGTGAGCTTTGCTCCCAGCTTGGTAGCCAGCACATGGGTGAGAGGCATCAACTCAGGGTTTCCTTTAGTTGCATAACTATCCCAATAAAGGGTAGCAACCCACGTACTAGACCTCACACAGACTGCCATGCATACTAACAGATCACGACCTAGTCAAGTAGTACACAATTAGGCTGCCAACACATTTACACACCCTCACGACACCCTTAGTAACTCATAGTAGGTCATGGTACCTTCATACACAAGCTTCGGGACCCTTAATAGTCCTCAAGGCACTTTCAACCAGTCACGACAATCCTAGCAGGCTTAAGACCTTGTCACAACAGCCCTTAGCAGGCTCAAGACAGGTCATGGTTTTCTCTAGAAAGCATTAGCAAAATTTACACATATGAAAATGACGCAAACAGGAAACACAAACTGAATATGAACACTGTGATGAATTTGAGAAACTCAAAAAAACACTTTTCATTAACACTTCCAAGAAAGTTACAGAGCTACAATCCAAGTACAAAGGCTTCAAAAATGAAATTCGAACCCCTTCCTCCTCCGTAGAGGTTACATTTATAGTGCAATTTACCCCCGAGACATATCTTGAAACAGGGCATCAAAATTAGTTACATTGCGGGAATCAAACCTGAAAGTACATCCTAAATCCTAACAAACTCTGACGTGGTAGATGCGTCGTTCCCACAAAACATTTTGGGAAGGCACGTTGTGCTGCACGTGACCAATCAGAAAGGGAAATCTTGACATTTGGGGCTTTTTGGCTCGCTTGATGAAAACGACAAATCCGAGCATATTTTTAACAGACTAACGGCTGACTCAGCTGCTGGCGGGGCCTTCCAGGCTGATGATTGCTCAGTCTATGTATATATTGCCGCTGTTGATCTATAGGGGTGTCCATCTCAAATAAATCCTTTAGGAGAACATCCAGGTTAATCAGGGGGTTATTACCAATTGTAGGGAGATTTGATTGACAGTCTTGAATTGAGCCAGCAGCTCAAAGTCCTCGCTGGGTTTATCGATGATTACCTCTCCCTTTAGCCCACCATTCATACCCTCAAAATTTGCATGGTTTAGTCTTGCTTGGTTCAACAGTTTGACATATTTGACTCTGAGGGATCAGCTTCCCCCTCTGGACCCCAAAAACTCAGGAAACCATTTATGAAACAGGGGCTGGGAACAATTTGTTGAACTTTTCTACCCCTTGCTGAATAATGTTAATCCTAGTAAGTGCATTCTGCAACATGTTGTGCTTTTTGGTCATCATCCTTGCTGCCACTAGAACTAATATCCTATCAGTAATCCCCAAGGCAATTAGTTCTTCCCTAGAGGCTGAGTTCAGAACAACAATCACCTTTTGGGCCTCCTCCCTAGGCCTTTGTGGTAAACTTTCCTATAGGGATTTACATCTTTTGCTTGCTACCATTGCAGCCTGTTTATGCTCATCCACCATGACCAAATTCTTTTCTAATGAGGGCATCTCCTTTATCACTGCATCCCAAAGCAAATGTTTTAGCCCCCTGGAGGGGAATTCGCCTATGACCCTTTCCTCAAACCTGGCTACCTTCTCTTTGAGTGTCTTGATCTCTTCAATAGAGTCTTCACTTTCCTTAGCAGTGATCCTGTCCTTGAGCTCTTGATTGGCCTCCTTCAATTGAGTGATTTCCAGGTCCTTCAGGGACATTTTAGACATATCTTTAATTGCTAGAGCAGTGGGTGATCTGTCCTCAGGGGTGCTATAGTCATTTAATTCATCAATTATCCTCTGCATCTTTTGCTTCTCTTCTTCCCATGTGCGCTTGTTAGCCTCCAACACAACAAGGTGGCCTTTCAGATCCAAAACTTCATGCTACTATGTCTCAATCTCCCCTTGTAACTACAAGGTATGAGGAGGTAGCTGGATGTCTTTCATAGGTATCTTGATTTTCTTTTTGTAAGCCTATATCTTGGCCAGCGGAATAAGCTGGTAAAATAGGCTACTCTGTTTCCATTGGTTGCTCAGATACAAGGGGCTGCTGTAAAGCGTTATTTGCTGTTAGGTCTGCCACTTGGTCATTCAGGAGTTTCACCTGCAGGTTCCAGGCCTTGTTTGTTGCCTTTTCCTGCTTCAATTGGGTCTCCAGTTTAACCACCCTTTGTTGGTACCTGATATGGGATAATTCCTCCTTAGTCAGATCAACATAGATGAGATCGTTAACTCCCTTATGGAACACAATATTATCTAGGATTGAGAATCGATCCATCTTGAACTCGACCTCTGAAACTCCTTCCTCATTAGCGATGGCTAGGTTCAGGGGAGTTTGTTATAAGATTCCTGGCAGTAGTGAAAGAGACTTTGCTGCCTGATAGTTTCCTTAGCTTCTTGGACTGATTCTGAGTCTCATCCTTGGATTTCTCTTTGAGCTGCATATAGGTGGTCAAAATTTTCTTTTCAGTCTTAAATTGCCCTTCAACAACAGAGGCAAAAGAATACTTTTGATAATTGAGTAGAGACTCCTCACCCCCTTTCTTCATTGATTGTGTGGTTCCTGGGGGATTTCTCTCTAAGAGTGTAGTGGCTGGATTTACAATCACTAATGGTTGCGCAATCACCATCTGATTTGCAAACTTTCCCACATCAGGGTTTACTGAAGCAAGCTCCTCCTCTATCACTGTCTCGAGGGAATCAGATTCAAAATTAAACTCCTGCTCCAGGTTGATTACGTCCTCCTCTACGTCTATCCTAGGATTCTTGCTAAGGGTTTGTTCATCACATTCCATATCATCCACCTCTGACCGACCTTATGCTACTACGATCAACGTTTAGGGGCAAGGGAGTAGCTGGGACCGTACCTTGCACTTCTTTAGGAGCTTGAATTTTCTCTGCAGGATTCCAATCAAAATCACAGGCAAGAGAATTTGCCTCTTGGGACAAGTCGGGGATCGTGGAGTGAATAAAGACTGACTTCTGCACCTGGACCCTCCTCTGGGAAATGATCCCTGTAGGATCGTGATTCTGTGCATGAGTCACCTAAAACTTCATGGCCTTCAAAAATTTCTCCACCATTGGTAACGCTGCTCGCTTCTTCACAATGAAGGGCCCAAAATTAATAGGGTATTTGACACAAGAGTCCTTCCTGTGATCAGTAAAATGCTCCTCATCAGCAGAAATCCTATGCCTGATCAATTCTATGTGAATACTGAGGGAGTTAAGCATGAAAGGGGCAGCCGAAAAAACCATATACCCTGATAACTGAATACTTTTGCATTAGGAACCAATCTCCAATACCCTCTTGTTGTAAGGCAGCCTTCATGTCTTTTGATATCCTCTTCTATTTAGGGTTGAATAGTCTGGAGATGTTGAGGACAATTCTGTCAATGAACAGGGTGTAAGACCAGTCCTAGATCTTCAGGAGAGATCGGGGCTAGTCTTTGAACACCTCTGGATCCATGTCCTCAAGGGTCTACCTGTTGGAACTGACTATGATGGCAAATAGATACACTTGGTATCTAAAGTGCTTATCCAAATCAAACTTCTCAAGCTGAGAATTGATTTCTCTGGCCAAGAACTCATCGAACTTAATTCCTGCTTCAGATTGACTCAGGTGAAGGAGAATTCCTAGCATTACTTCAGAGACCATGATATCGCTATCAAGACCTAGGATTTGACTCAAGAGGGAGATGGCTGATACTACATGATTTATGAACAATTTGGAGGAGAGTGGGGTGATAAGGGTCTCTGAGGGAACTAGGGTCATCAAAATGGTTTGGAACAATTTATTCTTGGATTCTAGGTCAACTTTCTCGAACACCTATAGAACCTCTGATTCGGTGAAGGCGATCAAGGCCTGACATTGGGCTTCGGAGAGACCCAGGGAATCCCTGATAGCTTCTGGTGTAATTCTGCAAACAACATGGGAGTGGGTGTCATCTAAGATGGCCTTCCCAATGGTGGAATAATTGTAGGCTACCCTTTGGACAATATCTGGGAAATGGGGCAATTGTTCTAATGTGAGCCCTATTAAGGATGACTTTAAATTTACCAATAGTTTCGACTGGTCTCCGGAAGGTGACAACAAATCTTTCTAGGCATCACCGACACTGGACAACCACAAACGAGGATCATAAGCATCGTAAAGTCGATCGCAGATGATCTCCTCAGATAGGTCAAGGATTTTTATAGACGAGGCCATGGTGGAACTGTCTATTGGATGAATTACAAAACTCAAAAGGGTTGATAAACGATGAACGAGTACCTGGTAGTGACGGTCGACACTTCTTGAGGTTGCAGTTGTATCCAATTGACTCGTGCTTGGCGGACGTTGAATTTGCAGGGTGGTGGGAGTATTAACAGAATGTTAATGTCAAGATGATTAGCCTTATAAACCATCGCGCTCCGTAAATGTGACGTTTGTACCTCCAATCTTTGAGTGCAATATCCAATGGGGAGGGGCCCACCACATTTCGCAAATTTGTTTTTTATCTTCAGAGTTATATTAATGGGTTAAAATCCTAAATATATTGGCTTTAATATACAACCAAAATATTATGCAATTGATGTTTGGATTTGGTTATTATAAGGTGGAAGCTTGTATGGTGTAATATATGGTTGTCATGTGTTGGTAAAGGCTATTTTGGAAAGCATATGGGTGTACTACATGAATATTCCTAACCGTATATTGGAAGGAAGTTGAGAGGCCAGCTCTCGAGGACCCAATTCAAGAAATTGGGTTGGTTTTATTTTCAAATGGCCAAAAAAAGGGATTGGACAGATTTGAAAATGAGGTATACTTTTTATATTTGATTCTTCAATATGATATTTTATAACATATGTCTTCATTGTAATTTGTAGTGGTTTTTTCTTACGTGATGTGCAAGTTGGTTCTATGTAGGATGTCAAAGGAATATCAAGTCGGGGTTGAAGAATTCATAGAGTTTGCAAAAAGGCATTCAGAGGATAATAACACCACAAGATTCCCTTGTAAAAAATGTTGCAATGTTGTAGTATTGACGTTTGAGGAAGTACAAGACCATTTGATGATTCATGGTATAATAAGTTCATATAAAACTTGGTTTTTCCATGGAGAGAGAGTTCCTACTCAGGACTATATATTTGACAAGAGTAAGAAATGCCACACAACAGAGATGCATGATTTGCCTTGAGAAATTACACATGGTGATGAACACATAGTCGGACATCAATATGATAATCATAATGATGAGTTTGCAACATTGCTTACAAATGATACTGAAGTTCTTGAGAATGACGATCATAATGAGGCAACCATGGTTGATGATCATATGGTTGAAATGGTGAATGATGCTTATCAATATTATAATGAAAATCCAGATGTGAATTGTGAAAATGGCCAAGTAGAATCAATGGAAGAAAAAAATGATATCAATCAATATCTAAAGTTAATTGAAGATGGCAAGGCACCATTGTACCCAGGTTGCACTAGTTTCACTAAGCTATCAGCCACTGTAAAATTGTACAACCTTAAAGTGAGAAATGGATGCTCTGATGCAAGTTTCACCCAGTTGTTGAAGTTGCAAAGAGAAATGCTTCCAACAGGAAATACACTTCCAGAATCTACATATGATGCAAAAAGTTTGATTAAATCATTGGGGTTGGACTATGAAATGATACATGCATTCCACAATGATTGCATTTTATATTGGGGAAAATATGAAAAAATAAATGAATGCCCAACATGTGGCGAATCAAGATGGAAGGTTGATGCTCATTCTGAAAAGGTGTGTACAAGTGTCCTGGCCAAAGTGCTGAGGTATTTCCCTATAGTGCCGAGGTTGAAGAGAATGTATAGGTATGATTTTGAACTCTTATAATTCCATTATATCATACACCTTCATGTACTATCAACCTACTAAAAAATCATCTTCTTTAATCTACTAAGTATTGCAATGTATATATGATTGTTTATGTTTTTGTTACAGCTCTACATATATTTCACAGAAAATGAGGTGGCATCATGAGAATGCAAGTAAGGATGGAATAATGCGCCACCCAGTTGATAGCCCGGCATGGAAAACTATTCTAAATGGCTTGATTTTTCCAACGATCCTCGCAATGTACGGCTTGCAATGGAATTGGATGGATTAATCCTTTTGGAAACTTGAGTAGTAGTCACAGTGTATGGCCAGTAGTACTAGTCACATATAACCTTTCGCCATGGTTATGCATGAAAAGGAGATTTTGTTTGTTTTCATTGTTAATACCTGGTCCCAAGCAACCGGGAAATGACATAGATGTTTATTTGGAACCATTGGTAAATGAACTAAAATTAACATGGGATGAAGGGGCAAGGACATATGATGCTCATTCAAGGTCATTCTTTAATATGAAGGCTATATTGATGTGGGTAATCCATGACTTTCCTGCTTATGGAAATATGGCTGGTTGCACGACTAAAGGGTTTTGTGCATGCCCTATATGTGGAAGGAACACATATTCAATGTATTTCAAATGTAGTAGGAAGTGTGTGTACATGGGACATAGGAGATATCTTCCAATAAATCATAAGTATTGTTCACAAAAAGGGCCATTTAATGGGAAGTCTGAGCATCTCATTGCACCTACAATTGTACAAGTGTCAGATATTTTTACAGAAATAGAAGGAAGGGAAGAGAAATGGGGAAAGACTAAAAGTACAAAAAGAAAGAGAAATTTAAAAAAAGGTGAAAATTCGAAGACTGTCGTGTGGAAGAAAAGGTCAATTCTATTCAATTTACGATATTGGGAGGTATGTGCACACATTAACTTAAGGCCTAAAATGTACGATGCTTGAAGGATTTCGTTGTGTTTAATATGAAGATATTGTTTAGTTTTTCTTTGATGTTATAATTCATTGATTTTTTGTACGGTTGGATGCAGAAACTCCTAGTGCGTCACATTTTAGATTTAATGCACATAGAAAAAAATGTATGCGAAAGCATCTTTGGAACCCTTCTGGATATAAAAGATAAATCAAAGGATGGGAAAAATTCTCATGATGAATTACAATAGTTGGGTATAAGGAGGTCACTGTTGCCACAACAAAAAGGCAAAAAAATATTTATTCCACCTGCACCACACACTCTTTCAAAAAAGGAGAAATAGATTCTTTGTGGTGTTTTGTTCACGTTAAAAGTTCCAGATGGATATAGTTCAAACCCTAGAAATCATGTATCTATGAAAGATCTCAAGATTCATAGTATGAAAGCACATGATTTCCATGTTCTCATGCAACAAATCCTTCCAGTAGCATTGTGCCATATGCTACCAAAAGCAGTTCGAAACACTATTTGTAGGCTTTGCTTCATTTATAGGCGAATTTGTGCAAAAATGGTGGATACAACAGATCTTGATAACTTACAAGATGATGTTGTGGAAACTTTGTGCTTACTCGAAAAATATTCCCCCCATTCATTCTTTGATATAATGATACATTTGATTGTACACTTGGTGTGAGAGCTACGTTATTGTGGACCAGTTGCATATCGATGGATGTACCCTTTTGAAAGGTCAGTGAAATTTTATTAGGTGCAAATCCACATAAATTCCAACATTTTATGTGCATATAATAATAATACATTACTAGCAACTCTTTATTCATACTTTTGATTTCACTAGAAATTTTGTGTTTTTTTCTAGGAACATGAAAGCTTTCAAAAGTTATGTGAAAAATAAGAATAGGCCCGAAGGCT
Organism: Larix kaempferi; assembly: GCA_027924585.1. NCBI lineage: Eukaryota > Viridiplantae > Streptophyta > Pinopsida > Pinales > Pinaceae > Larix > Larix kaempferi. Next base: position 3,820,042 of record BSBM01001483.1, on the reverse strand, counting down.
GCATAGCTGAAAACTACACTTTGGAGGAATCCATAAAATTTTGTGCTGGATATGTTGACGGTATGGAATATATTGAAAGAATGCCTAGTAGAAATGAAGCTTGGGACGATGAAGAAGTAGAGGTTGGACAATATGGGAAAGCCTTATCTAGTGGAACTTCTATTGAATTAGATAAAACTAGTTTGTTACAAGCCCACAGATGGGTCTTGCACAACATATATGAAATTCAACGTTGGATAGAGTAAGTAATAAGCACATACTTATGAAACAATTTTTTATTATAATATATCACAATTTTTTTATAAATTGTTTATTGACATTACTTGAAAACAAGATGCACTTGACAAAAATTTCCAATAGTAACATCCAAGCCCAAAAAGATGAAGTCTTACTACAAAAGATCCACAACCAACAATTTAGTGATTGGTTAAGAAAACAGGTAATGATATGTTCTTCATATTAGATTTAATTGAACTTCATTGATCAAGACTATTATGATGTATGAAGGTGAGATTCTTTTAATATATTTTGAAATTGCATGGTTTCTAACGACATTTAAAAATTTACAGGTGGAAGGAAAATAAAATATTTATGATACCCTTAAATGGTTGGCACGTGGCCCAAGGAAATATGCAACTAAGTATGATGGCTACTTAATCAATGGGTGTAGATTTCATGTTAAAAGCATAGAAAATGTCAGGGCCACCCAAAATAGTGGTGTGTGCATAGATGGACAAACATTAATGACATCAAGTGCAAAGGATAAAAACCCTACACATCAAATGACAACATATTGTGGAGTGATTCAAGAAATAATGTTATTGGACTACTATTTGGTGCAGTATCCATTGTTCAAATGTGATTGGATAGACGTACACAAGAAGAATGGAATGAAAGTTGATGAAATTGGTTTCACCATGGTGAATCTGAAGAGATGCTTGAGTAAGGATAGAGTGCAAGATGATCCATTTATTCTAGCATCACAAGCTAAACAAGTATTTTATGTACAAGATCAGGTAGAGAAAGACTGGTGTGTAGTTTTGACGTGCCCTCCGAAGGGAACAAGAAATTGTAATAGATATGAATTGGAGTATGCAGATTTATCAAGTGTTGCAGATTTTGAAGGGATGAAATGCAAAGAGGATGAAGCTATAGGTGATGGTGGCATGGATTATGTTCGACAAGATTGTGAAGGCACATGGTTGGATGTTGTTCAGTAAGTAATATGCATGATTTATTTATCAGTTCTCATTTAAGTTGTATCTGTGAAAATTTATATCTTAGATTATGACTTGGATTTACCTTTCATGCATATATTTTTTGTTTTGCTACTGTTTATGCATGGATCTTATCTGTTTTATGGTGTTATGTAACTTTCATTTATTTTTACAGTAGATAGATTGGGTGTGGGGAATTGAGAGTGATGTGAGGGGGGGAGGGGCCATATGAGCTTCAACCTTCACGTGGTTGGCCCTGTTTAGTAGAGAATAAGATATTCTTGAAACCAAGAGAAGCTCATTCAAGTATTTTCATTTCATTTTTTTAGAAATTCATATATGTTATGCCTTGTTTTACATATCTATCAATCGCTTATATGAAAATACTATTTTTTCATGATATATGTAGGTCTTCGCAATGTAAAGGAATATAATGACAATTTGTATCGTTCTCTAATGCATATTTGTAAGTTATCACCATAACGAATTTGTCAATTAGATACCTTATTGTCATTTCATTGATTATAACGTGTTGATTTCTTCATTTTAAGTACAATTGTACTTGTCAATTTTATGAATTGATTTTATTGCACATTTGTTGAAGGAAAAAAGTTGATTGCGGGATAGCTATTGACCATGGGCAGGTAATGTAATGAACAATATTCAAAGTATTTGATTACAACAAATTTATTACAACCATAAGTATACCCGATTGATGGTGTAATAACTAATTTGTGTAAAGCATAGAAGAGGCCAATATCATCTGACGTTATTGGCATCAGAGCTGAACTTTGAGGTATAGATCCTTATTATCAATACAATTTCAACATTCTTAGGGAGTATCACCTATAGGTTTCCTTTTAGGCATTGGGAGTATCACCTATAGGTCTCCTAAAGCTGCCGAGACTTCCCCCAACCCCAAGATTCCCCTGTGAGAGCATTTGGGAGCCATGGAAAAAACCTAGGAGATAGACTCTTCACCAAGCACCAACGCTTCAGAGCGGAAAACACAGTCACGAGCCCTTTCGACTAGGAGGGAATGCACATACACAAAATAGGCTGGGATACTCCACAGAGGTCATTGAGCAGAGGGTGAAGTTGCTTCAAAATATAAGGGTGGTAGCCACCTCACCATCATAACGGTTCTGTACTTGACCTTCGCCATCCTGGATTCATCCTGGATTGGCGTCCTCTGATCCTTAAAGACGATATCTATCCCGTGATACGAATCTCCCTTCTCCATCCCTTCGAGCCTGAAACCGTACTTCCCACCACACGCTCACGCATGGCTAGGATCCTGATATGCAACCGTACTTCCCACCACGTGCTCATGTGTGGCCTAAAGATTACACAAAGATTACATAAAGATTAGCGTCAATGAACTGGATTACACAAAGATTTCGCGCCTAGCTTCTACAGTTAACCTGCTTGCTAGCTCATCGACGAAATGGACTAACAACCGTCAGATCTAGATCGACGGTGGACTTAAATTGTTATAGGGAATATTTTATAAAGTATCGCGCCAGTCAGGAATTTCTTCTATCGCGTTAGCTCGCCCAGCGAAATAATTCTCCGCCGTTGATCTGTAGCAAGATCATTCTTAACCGTTGATCTTGTTCATCCTTGCAATGATTAGTTTCCAACTTCGCAACCGATTCTCCTTTAACTTTCTCGCTATTTAGTCAGTGAAATTCCTCTTTAGCCGTTGATCAACTCACCTCTTGATCACCATCGCCGACTTGTAACCTCGTTAACCAGTCTCTCCTACGCCATGGATCTGCCTTGCAATGCACAGCTAAAAGTGACTTACTGTGTGTAAATGTCAATACTCAAGACATTTCTTTAGTCAACGTGGTCACAAGATATGATTCAAATGGGAAATTGCTTCAATCAATAAACTCAATTAAGCAAAAAATACAGGCATACGATCTTATTTCACAATGGTCCTTTATCTGAACCTAAATACAATGGATCAATCATTACAAATAGAGACCTCTCTCTCTCTCTATGTAAGATCCAAGAGTAAAAAATCTGAGTTTGTTCCTCTTGATTGAACCTTCCTCTAGCTAACTAAGCTCCACTAAGCTACCTAAAAGCTTCTGTGAGCTAAAAAGCTCTGTAAGCTAAAGCTAAGCTATCCATCTAAATGACTCAACTGGATTAAATAAAACTCTTACTCTGTTTTCCAGATCCTTCAAAGAAGGAACAAAGCCCTTATTTGACTCTACTATCCTCTATGACTTACTATGCTTGATATATGTTATTTTCCAGTATGGTAAACAAGCAACTCATTTTAGTTTTGCTTAGTGTGGTTTTTTTACTTTTGGAAAATTATTGATGAAAACTGTCAAGGATTAGAGTGAAGAAGGAATATCTTGCATGTGGATCATTTCTGCATTCAAAGTGACTTATGAGAATCCTATACATTGGGTATTTTTCCTTGCATTAAGATTTGGTAAGCATTAATATTTTGTTGAAATCATGGTTGTGTAAGAGTTAATTTATTGACCACCTTACAAATTGCGGTGATATCATATTGTATTTGTATAATATGTACTTTATAATTGTAGAAATGGTAACTAAAAGGATATTTCTACTATTTATTTGTGCTACATCTTTTAGAATGGCAAACATATTAACTTTGATTTTGACTTTGGGTGCAGAGCAAAATTAGTGGATTATGCTCTTGCCTCTGGAAAAATATACGAGGGAGAAGGGTTTAAATACATTAAGGAGTCCTTTGAAAATGACACACTTCATCTCATTGGCCTTTTGAGTGATGGTGGTGTTCATTCGCGATTAGATCAGTTGTAGGTATTCTATATCTATAAGTGCATTATTATGAGTTGTTTATCTTAGAAAAGCTTATAGATTTATCCGTGGTATGCAATTTTTAATCTTTGTATTTATCCATCCTATAGTTGAATGCTATTTATGTCACCAGATTGGATTGATTTGGTTCTAAATATGTTACAATTGTAGAACCCATTGATCTACTGACATAAATTTTAAGAGAAGGCTACTCTTACATGGATCCATCAAGCAAACATCAGAAAAGATGCTCGTTCTTATCCATGAATACTTGAAATTCTAGTTAGATGTTCACTTCATGAGTATGTGTATGAACTTGAATGCCAACTTTGTCCTGCAAAACGTTTCTATATTACTGTTTTCTTTATTGAATCAATGCTGCATATGAAACCTTCCAAGTTCATCCAACTTATAAGGTCAGAGCCAGTTAGACTACTTTCTTAGGTCTCTTGAGTCAAAAACAATGTTGGGATTATTAGTCTTTTCTTAGAATTACAAATGATGCAATCTTGGTGTTAATATTGCCCCTTTCCCCAATTCTTAAAGGGTTCTATCTCAATGGTAGAGCGCCTGCTTTACAAGCAGGAGGTTGAAGGTTCGATTCCTTCGTGCCTTAATGATATTGCAATATTGATGTTTTAAATAAAATATATTTTATTATGATTTATTATGGCTACGAGGGGGGTTCTAAACTGATTTGATATGTCACTACGAGGGAGGTTCATAACCTCTCCCAGAGGTTTGTAAAGCGTTTTAGGGGGGGTTTCGAACCGCCTCTGTAGGTACCTACGAGGGGGGTTTATAACCGCCCCCAAAGGTTTGTAAAGAGTTTTAGGGGGGGTTTTGAACCGCCTCCATAGGTACCTACGAGGGGGGTTTAAAATTGCCCCCAAAGTTTTGTAATAAAGACTTTTAAGGGCGGTTCAGAACCGCTCCCATAGGTACCTACAAGGGGGGTTTATATCGGCCCTTAAAAGTGAATTGGGGGGGGGGGGGGGTTTAGAACCGCCCCCAAAAGTCCAAAAGTGACTTTTGGGAGTGGGGGTTTAGAACCGCCGCCAAAAGTCACTTTTAGGGGCAGTTTTGATCTCTTACAGAACCGCCACTAGAAGTAAAAACTTTTACGTCGATGCTATTAGGGGCGGTTTTGTAAAGACTGCTTCCAAAGCCAAAACCGCCCCCAAAAGTAACTTTTGGAGGCAGAAGACAATCGCCCCTAAAAAGTCAAAAAAATGAATTTTGGGGGGGGGGGGGTTAGAACCGCCCCCAAAAGTGACTTTTTGGGGGGGGGTTTAGAACCGCCGCCAAAAGTCACTTGGGGGGGGGGTTTAGAAATGCCCCCAAAAGTCACTTTGGGGGGGGGGGTTTAGAACCACACCCAAATGTCACTTTTAGGGGCGGTTTTGATATCTTCTAGAACCACCCTTAAAAGTAAAATTTTTTAGCGTCGGTTCTATTAGGGGCGGTTTTGTAAAGACTGCCTCCAAAGCCAAAGCCGCCCCAAAAGTGACTTTTGGAGGCGGAATACAATTGCCGCTAAATGTCAAATTTGTTGTAGTGATAGTGAAATGAGAACTTATTTTCACACACATCTGCCATGCATTCAACATATCAATAATAATCATTACTAGTTAAACCACTGCAGGGGTAAAACACATGGAATGTGCATAACTTAACACAAAGAACACTTATCTTTTTCATTGAATCTCCTAGCAAACTGGCTATGGATTGCAACGTTCCAACCCAACCATAGGTCTCTACCCAGCCTGTATTATTTCAGCACTCAGAGACCACCCCCTAGCTGGGGCTATGTATCCACTAAGGAGTACCACTCAGTCTCACTCATAGCCTTGGTTCATAGTCAATCAGGGAATCTAGAACATAGTTGATTTGTCAAGCAAGTGGGAGAGAAGTAAGGGTTTTCTGGGTCAATAAGCTCATCCACAAAGCTACAGGCATAACTAGATGACCTCAGACAGTCCAGGAACCCCCATCACCTCCACTCTCATCCTAAGTAAGGTCCCCTTCTCTGCAGCACAATCGCTAGGGTTTTGCTTCCCTTAGCACTGACCTAGGCGAGTAAATGAGCCCTCTCTGGCTCTACTATGCAGTCTAAACCCTCCTGGCCTCTTCCCACTACAATCCGCACTTGAATTTTCCTCAATGTTGTGGCCGAAATGGTTTTGTCCCATAACAGGGTCTCGGCTTTCCAATCCCGTTCTCTCATGAACTTCTAGGCGTCTAAAACCTCTTAGTTTCACTCCAAGCGTCGGGTCTGTAGATCCTTCATCAAATTCCAGTTTCCACACCTTTTTTCTGAGCGATCCTGGCTCTGCAAATCATGGCCCCCTTTTGGATCACGATTTTGTTTTTTGGGTTCTTCCCTCTCTGCTGGGTCTGCGTCTCTTCCCCTTCCCACTCCTTGCTCGAGTAGTCCATAATGGACTTGGGATGGAGGAACATGTACCCCCATGAGTTGGAGTGGCTTATGGGGCAAACAACCAGCACCCATACCTTTCCATCCGACATTCAGGGCTGCCCCATACTCCATCGATCTCATGAACATTGCTCTTCACCCACTTCCTTACAACAACATTCAATGGCAGCTAGGACAATCAAAGGGGTTCTCAAGATGACATATGGAAACCTAGGGTTCAATCCCACAACCCCCTCACCACTCCCTAGTGGATACACATAACCCCCTCATTTAGTTGCATCCATATCCAACTCCTTGGTATTTTTATTTACATGGTATCATTTACATCATTTACATTTTCCATGGCTTACTAGCACATGGTTACCATAATACCAAATACTTGCCTCTGTAAGGTTGAACATTCACTAGCGGGGCCTTGGCCTTGAGCTCCACGCTAGGAATCATACATCACATGCATACAATATTTACATTACATCCAAATATCCCAATGGTCAAAATGAGGGACATTACAATGTCACCCTTGATAGAACCTTGGTAAATTTTATTACATTAAAATATATAACTTATAAAAGGTAAATGAGAAAAAAATAATTTAGAATATGAATAAATAATAAATCAATATAAAATATACTAAATTTAGAGTTGAAAATGAAGGTGATAAACTAATTTTTAGGGTTTTCTGAGAAATTCAGGGTTCTCGTTGTGTCGAAGGCGGAGGCTGGGTGCGGAGGGGAGTAGGTTTTTCCTTCCCTGTGGCTATGGAAAGTGTCATGGAGACTTTGATGGGGGAAGGTGTACACTCCCCTGCACAAAGATGATGGTGTGGTTGCTAGCGGTGAGATGAAGACTAGTGAAGGCTTCGGGATGGGGACGGGAGGAGCACATTGCATTCCAAAATCAACTCGGATTCCATCAATGCAGATTAGATGAGAGAGGTTACGCGAAAAAATACAACATCTAAAGGACCACATGCTCATTGGTAATTTTATTGGTATATGGCCTAAGGAAAAAGATTTGATCAAATGGATTTAATCATTATGGTGCCCTAAAGGGAATTTAGACCTCCAACTGGGGTCGAAAGGCTACTTTACTATTGATTTTTTCAATCTTGAATATAAAGACATGATTTTTTAGGGAGGTCCATACTTAATTTAATTGGCAAGTCTATTCTTAAAACCAAGGCGGGAAATATTTAACCCTAACAAGGAGGACATGACAAAATCCCCAATATGGATTCACTTGTATTCCTTTCCTTGTGAATACCGGGATCTAGAAATTTTGGAAGATATAGGGAATACTTTGGGGGATTTTGTTAGGGTTTCAGATCAGACTAAAAGATATTGTTACACTTCATATGGTAGAATATGTATATATATGGATATATCCAAGGAGCTCCCATAGGCAATCTCCCTCACTTGGGATGATGAAGATTGGATTCAACCTTTGGATTACAAACATGTGTCATTCTGCTACATGAAATGTCATGAACATGGTCACCTTTTTTGGGATTGTCCCCTGAACAACCCCGTAGCCCAGGAGAAGAAGAATGAGGAAACTGATGGGGATGGTTTTACTATAGTGGCTAATAGGAGGAAGAAGGGACCCAAAAATTCATATGTCCCTAAGGAGAGGGAGATTCAAACATCATATAGTTTTGATATTTTGGGGGAAACTATAGAAACTATGACCGATCCAATTATCATCAGTACTACAGAGGACATACAAGAGTCAGGGGAAAGCCAGAATTTGGGGGAGGTTGGAGACAAGCCTTAAATGAACCCAAGTGAAGGAGACAACACAGATAATGATATGGAGGATGAGGAAGAGGAAGAAATGGAGCTAGGGGAGTTGGATATGGACGTAATAGAATCCACCTATTCCCAGAAAGAGGAAGGTTATGTGCCAAGGCATAAGATTGAGCTACGACATGATGCTTTACTTAAATCCTCTCAGCCCAAATCCTTGGGGATCAAATGGGAAAACCCTAGGGAGAACAAAAGGAAGTTCAAAGAAGGACCAATAAAAGGGGGAGATGAAGTAATAGGAAGAGGCTAGCTGAGGTGGGGATTAAGTTGGCGGAGTTGGGCTAGTACTCGACCATTAAGGTGGAATGATCTGCAATTCATGCTCAAGCTCATTGAAACTATTATCCTGGAACATAAGAGGAATCAAAGGATTAAGAAAGATGAGAATCTTAAGAAGGAAAGTAACTCTAGAAAACCGACGATTTTCTTCATTCAAGAGAGAAAGTGTTCAGAGGAGTTCCTGAGAACAAATATGAGGAAAATACAGGGAGGATATGAAATGATGGCAGTGGATGCACAGGGTGCAATGGGGGGTCTTTTAATTCTATGGTATCATAAGCTTATTTCCTTATCAAATTATCTAGCCACTAAGAGATTTATCTTAGTGGACTTTAAGGTTACATGCTCTCCTATAGGTGGTATGATAAAAAATGTTTATGGTCCTCGTGCTCCTCCTCGTAAAATCTAGTTCCTTCAATCAATGGGGTCTCTTCGGTCAACGTTTGATGGTAGGAATTTGGTTATTGGAGGAGACTTCAATATGATCACCTCCTTGCAAGAAAAAAGGGGGGAAGAAGGCAGTAGGAGGAAACTAGTCTTGAGTTTAGGGACTTTGGAGGAGCTAAAGCTGGTTGATTTGGTAGCCAATAATCATGTGTTCACCTAGAACAATAAGCAAGGAGGGAATAAACACAATAATCTTCTAGGTTGGATCGCTTCCTAGTGTCTGAATCCATCCTAATGAATGGAGGGGAAGCCTCTATTTCGGTTATTCCTTCTCCTAGATCAGATTATTGGACGACCGACCTCTCCTAGGTCAATGTTGAGGGAGCCATGAGAAATCCTTTCTGCTTTGATAAATTTTGGCTATCTCACCCTGGATTCAAGGATATGGTTCAACAATGGTGGGTGGGGGACAAAGATACAGGTGGATCTTGTATGTATCAATTCCAGCAAAAATTATAACTAATGAAGAGGCAGTTAAAAAGGTGGAATAAGGAAGAGTTTGGAAACATCTTTCAGGATAAGAGAAACCTGGTAATGTAGTTTGGGGAAATCTAGATCAAAGGAATGGAGGAGGGGTATGATTATAGTCTCAAATCCAAAGAACGACTTCTTGGGGACATACTATAGGAAAGGGAAATACAAGAGGAAATACCGTGGAAGCATAAATCAAGAAACCAATGGCTCAAGGAGGGGGAGCGTAACACCTCCTTCTTTCACAGATCGATCATTCAAAACAAGCATAAAAATTACATCTCTATGCTCTCAAAGGGGAATGGGGAATAAGTGGAATTGAGACAGGATATGGAGACTTAATTGGTAGATTATTTAAGTCAACTAATGAGTGAGTCGATTCCTGATCATATGTAGGATATTGCAAAGGTTATACAACATATCCCATCATTGGTCTCCCAAGCACAAACTGAGATACTCACGAGGCCGGTGAAGGAAGCTTTGAGAGAAATTGCAAGCGACAAAGCTCCAGGTCTAGATGGGTTCACAACTAACGTTTTCTAGTTTTTCTAGGGTGTGATCAAGGAGGAAGTACTGTGGATTGTGGAGAACTCCCGGGTGATTGGTGGGGTAGTATAGGCCTTCAATGCCACCTTTCTCTCATTGATACCGAAAAGTGAGGGGGATGGTTATCCTCGTAGATGTTGTATGCTTTCTCTCTGTAATGTTATTTATAAAATCATTTCGAATTATTTGCTAACAGTCTCAAACCAATCTTGCCCAACCTAATCTCATTGGAGCAATTTGGATTTGTGGAGGGACAAAAAATCTTGGATGGCATCATCCCTGTTCACGAGGTAATCGATTCTCTTAAAGTCACCAAAAATTTAGGTATGTTGATTAAACTTGATTTAGAAAAAGTTTATGACAAAATCAGTTGGCAATTTATGTTGGAGATATTGAAATCCTTTTGCTTCAATGAGCAGTGGGTAACTTGGAGTCACAACTTCTCTTCATAAGTGTTTTTCTCTGTCTTAGTGAATGGGGTTCCCTCTAGTCCCTTTCGTCCCTCAATATGGATAAGGCAGGGGGATCCTCTTTCCCCCTTTTTGTTTATACTTGTGGTTGAGAGCTTGGGCATGTTATTTAAGCACTTGGTGAATAATCAAGAAATACAGGGTCTATATCTACTCCCTTAGGTGCAGAAGCAATCTCATCAACAATTTGTAGATGATACTATGCTAATGAGTCATGCATCTGTGCAAGAGGATCAAGTGATTTAAACGAGGCTTGAACCTCTTCTTCAAGGCCTCCGGTTTGTTAGTAAATGAGGAAAAATCCCAGGTTTTTTATTTAACACCCCAAGATAACACAACAAAATATCATCAGTATTTTAAGGTTTCAAGGGAGTTCCCTTCTGTCCAAATACCCATGAGCCCCGCTGTTTGATTCAATTGTGTGAAGGGTGTCCTGGAAGGAATTAGTGGATAAGATCAGGAATAAGTTATCTAATTAGGTTTTTGGACTGCTTAACTTTGCTATAAGACTAGTGCTAGTAAAGAGTGTTCTCCAATCCATGCCAACATATCCTTTTTCAATTATGGCTATGCCAAAGAGAGTGATGAAAGAGATCCACCAATTATAGAGGAATTTCATACAGGGAGGGTTAGAGGAGAAGCAAAAATGGGCCCTTACGGGTTGCGATAAGATGTGTATGCCCGAGTCTCAAGGTGGTATGGGCCTGTGGGACCTAGAGAAGAGTTGCTTGGTATTGGGGGCAAAGATCTAGTGGAAATGGGTGTCATATGGGAATGAACCGTGGGCCCAATTATGGCATAGTAAATATGTGCAAGACTTGTACAAGTAGGATTTGATTCATTTCAAATGTCCCCAGGAAATATCCTACATTTATAAATCAACTTGGAAAGGAAAAAATTTGGTTCAAAAGCACTATTTTTGGGAGATCAAAAATAGAGAAACGATGGACTTCTGGAAAGATTCTTGGAAACAACTCCCACCGCTTAGCAGGAAATTTGACAATCCAACCATCAAAATATGGGTTCAGGGTAAGGGAGGAGTAAAGTCAAGGATTATTGGCAAGATAACCAAAATCTCTGGCAATATAGAATTTGGAAGCCCATGGAATGGTGGAGTGAAGTTGGCTAAGGGGAGGAAGTGTTGGACTTATGGAATGATTTATAAAATAGGTGCATTAGAGTGCAGACCAAAATTCATAAGCTACACTGGGGATACTTTTCCAAAGGGGTCTTCACAGTCAAAGAAGCCTATGGCCTAGAGGTAGGATGGGTCCGTTGTCAATCCCAACTAGAATGGAAGAAAGTGTGGTGAGCTTAGCTCTAGCCAAAGGTTTCCAAAGCTCAATTGTATACGTTATTGCCTTTATGAAGCAGAGGAGGAAACAATGGCTCATTTGTTGGACTCATTCTCCGTCTCGTCTTGGCTATTGGTCCTAGGTTTGGTTCATTTTTGTCAATCCGCATGTGTTCGTGGGAAACTAAATCGTTTGATTATAGAATGGAGAGAAAACCCCTTCCAAAAATCAATTGTGAACCGCATCTAGAAAATATTGTCGAGGTTTCTTACGTGGGAGGTCTGGAAAGAACATAATCAATGCATCTTTAGAGGAAAGGGAAATTTGATGGACCGGGTCTGGAGTGTCATACAAGCTCATATCTTGGATACGTTAACAATTTATGAATGGTCGGATAAGGACTTGAAGGCTGCCCCTAATGAGCATCGAATGCTTCAAGACTAGGGAGTTACTTCCAGGCCGAGATACATTGGAAAAAATAGATTCTCGATGAATGGAAATCGAAGCCCTGAGGTTTGGAGTTCCCTACTACATGGATGCATACAGCTAAACTTTGATGGGGCCTCTAAAGGCAACCCAGGTTTGATTGGGTTTGGGAGAGTATTTTAGATTGCTCAAGGAGAAACCTTATGGGCCTATTGGGGATTTATTGGTTCACAAAAAATATTTTAGTTGAAATTGAAGGCCTCTTGAATGGATTAATTCAGGCTAAAAGAAGGGGGTATGACCCGATCATTGCTGAAGCTGATTCCGAAGTAATCCTTACAATGGAGAAACGCCTGCAAAATGGTCAATCTGTCTCTAAGGTGTCTAAAGTATGGCATCTGAAATTTAGGGTTAAAAAAATATATGAAGCAATCTGTCAGGCCTATCAACTGTCTTTTAGTCATGTAAAGAGAAAGGGGAATTGCTTGGTTGACCTCCTAGATAATAAAGGTACCCAACATCGGGTTCAGTTAAAGACATGAAGGATTGAGGATCTATGGGATCAACATCTTATGGATCAGTGCCAAGCTCTGGATCTCCAAGACTTGGTATCCTGGGATGTGGGTGGCCTAACTGTGGATAAGACATGAGTCTGGGAGGCAAGTGGTGAGGTGGAGGAGCTGCGTGTCTAAGGTAGTGACTCATCCCTCTCACAGATGGAGTATCATAGCAAGCGTAGATCAAGGATTTGTTGGAGGATTGAGAGTGGGATGCATAGTATGGGGAACGAGTTATAATTCAATGCTTATGTTATGGCAAGTCGAGGAGGCTTGTACGATGGTTAGGTAATCCAAGGAGGTGATGTATCTGGGTTATGGGATAATCATTGCATGACAAGGTTGGGTTACAACATCATTTACGTAGGATATGGCGTGATCGTCTTGCAGATGACGATGGGTTAAAAATTCTCTAACCCAGTTGTTTGGAGGCCACATTCTCTGGGATTCATTTATGGAAAGATGGTAGCTTGGTGCCTGAAGAAAAATTTGCTGCTTAGAGGTGAGAACGTTATGTTCATGAGGTCGCCAAGGGAGGGTCTGACAGGAAGCATGCTAACCGTGAGCAGCTTCATGCTGCTCATGTGGCTTGGATGTATAAGGCTACTGTTCCGTTGGTGATTCGTGAATATATTAAGGCCATAGAGCAGGCCCTTTGGGTGGACCTAGAAATGGAGAAGCTCGTGGAAGACTTCTCGGCTATGGAGAAGCTCGTGGAATATTTGCAACCCAAGCATGAATCGGGCATGCCTTTCGCCGTATGATAGATATGTTGCTTTGTTTTGGGTCATCAAGGGCTTGCTTGGTCATTTGTTAGCGGAATGTGATGCTAAGTAGCAAGGGGATGAGATCCCAATTCTTTTTAGGAAGGAGCAATGGAATGAATCATGCTTGATGCACAAGAAAATTGAAGTTATTGCACATCATCTTGACATCTCCTTTTGGCCCCATCCAGGTCCTGAGCATGTTGTTGATGCTGGTCCGGAACTTGGGAAGTGTTCCATGGTTGGTCAGTTGGGTGGAGGGGATGCTGGAGATGCTCGGGCTCCTGATTGGTTTGTTGAGTGGGTGTCTGTAGGTAATTCTTTTTGCCTGTCCATCGGCTGTTGTTAATGCCTAAATTTATCAAACATGCAGCATTTCAATGATTCTTGCAGTAAGGTGTCACCAGCATAAAAAATGAAATTCACCAAAGGCATCCTCAACAAATGAAAAAAAAACATGAGCCCAAAAATGTCAAAAACTAGTGAAAAGAAGGGGTCGCGCGGCTAATACATAGTTAACTCGTGATATAGCGCAGGTTACCAGAACAATGCCCACGCGGTACTACATAACTATTCCTTCGATAGTCGTGCTACTATCAAAAGGATGGGACCACCTACTTCCCACAACGCATTAAAGGCTCAATCCTCTCCAAGTAACTGAATTCCGTTGCTCACACACTTGGTGGCATTATCTAGCCCCCTTAGTGTACCTTGGAACTAGTTCATAGAGAAGATGAATTCACATTTGGATCTAGTTGTTTGTTAGCCACCTCTTGGCCTATAAACGGAAGCCAATGGCATGCATTTTGTAGAGAGAAATCAAGAGAAAGGTTATGCTGCAGGATTTGTGTTGGATCTTCCTCATAGCCCACCTCTTCTTACCATTGTGAGAATTCCCACGCTCCCTTGCCACCTTCCTTCAAGGGGCAAGAGTTCCTCTCCATTGTTCTATCATTGCTTAGAATTTAGTTTGGACAAAATAGGCCTCCCTAAGGGAGATTGTTGGCTTCCCTTGAATCCCACACCTCCTAGGGGTTGTACAACTTGACCATTGGGAAGTACAAAAGTGGTTTGGAATATATTGGATTGTTATTGGAGTTTTCATTCCCCCCCATCTCTTTTATTTTTCTTTTTATCCATATTTATTTGTTTTTATGTGAATTGCATTAACAATCTATTGCAGGATCACTTGGAAGAGAACCAACCAACCAACACAGGGGCTCCAAGGACTGAGGCCTTGCTGCATCCTACAAGGCCCAACCTATTACCAAGTGGAAGAGTGCACATTGTGCAATTTTTTCCACAACAGTTCTAATGGCGACTCCACTTCCTTTTGTTCATTTCTTATTTAACTAGGTTGTTTTATGCTAAGTAATTAATTCTGGGTGTCTATCATTTGCAGGAGATTAGGTATTCCACCTCTTGCTCCAGAATTTAGCCCCGAGTAGGCCTCAATTAATTTTTACATAGTAGCACGGATCTCGGCCTCTCGCCCACGCTACTAGCATGGAAAGGCCTTCGAAAAATGTGCTACCAGTGCAGGTAATCCATTCACGACTAGCACAACCTCCCGTATTGTTGATCCGTGCAACCGGTTAGTGTATCACCCATACTACCAGTGCACCTGTTTTGTAGTTATCTGTGCTTCCTGTACAATAGAGTATTGTTTGTCCTTGCTACCCTTTTTTATTTTCTTTTTATCTGCATAGTACAATCTGGCAGTCCAATTACTGCTTACTAAATAATTTAAATTAAGATTAATTCGCATAATTACTTAATTTTTTGGTAATTAGTTCACCTTGACCAAGATTAGGAAATAAATAGTTCATTTCTCTTGAAATTTATCTAGGTAACCAACCTTGAAGCTTTCAACAGACCTCATTGTTGTCACTAGTATTCAAGACCATTCTTGTTTATGCACAATTGACATGTTATTAGGATTAATGCTAGTGTAGAAATCACCTTTTGCACACAATCAAGGACCTAAAGACTCTTGTCCCCCAAAGTATGCTCTTCACCTCGCACTTCATGTGATCTTGGTGAATCAGAAAAGGGTGAGAAGTGTGAAATACCTCCATTGCACACTTGTCTATTAGTCAGCATTTTGATTTGCAAATCACCATGAGCATATATTAGAGTTAAAAGTACATTTACTTTATATACTCTTCTAGTTAATTTGCCTACAATTGATTTGCTTTCATCACATGTGTTTGCACCATTAGCACACACTAAGAGACCTAAAGACTCTTCCGATCCTAGTATGCTCTTCAACTCACACTTCATGTGAGCTTGGTGAATCAGAAAGGTAAGAATTGTGAAATACCTCTCTTACACTCCCTAAGTGAAATTCAAACCCCCTTAAAATCAACTTTGTAATTGTCCAACCAACTAAAATACTCCACTGGAGGTCACAAAATAACATTTTATTTAGGTAGGATTGATTGGGCTAGGCATCCATTAATTCCCACCAATCTAGTTTCATTAACAATATTTTGAAACATAGCATTGTTGTCTCATAGGGTACTTACAAAATCCTGCTATAAGCAAGTGTTAAAAGAAAACCTAGATCATAAGTGCACCATGACCAAGGAGGTGAAAGCCAAGGTATAGATTCCCTACTCTCCCCTACACGCCAATTAGCTTGTTATAGGGAGATCACTATACCATGTAGGTCAAACCGCTGATCCACACTTGATGCGAGGTATCTTAGTGGCCAAACTTAGGACATCACCAAGGAGCAATTGTGAGTACAATTGACTCCTGAAGTTAGCTATTTCCTTTGCTAGGTGTTGCCAAGTCATATTGATTGGAACATTGGCCCCGTTTTCGGTAGAACCAGCTCTTTGTTACCTCCACTAGTCAATTGGTGAGTAGATACCATCATCACCATCAATTGTGCTTTTGGGAGGCCTAGTTACATTTGAAAGGAAGGACTGCTAATGTATTTGTAATTTCCAATGATATTTACTTGTATATTTTATATTGTATTTGTATTTTATTATTGTACCTCTGATGGAGATGTTTATTCCTCCGGTCGGAGAAGTCATTATTGTATTTGGGTCATGTAAAGTCAATGAGGTTAACCCTCCATTGTATGACAGGGAATTGAACCTTGAGTTGAGTCTTTCATGGGTTATTAGACTCTCCAAGAGAAGTCGGCCCAACCAGTTACACATAGGGGCCGACCTATTTGGGGTTAAGGCTAAGTGAAAGGCAAAGTATAAATAGAGAGGGTGATCCTCTCTATTTCACTCATTCACTCGCTCATCAAGTTCGCATTAGTGAGAGAGAGGAGGAGTTTGCACAAGTGAAGAAGAGAGAAGCTGCTGGAGACCATTTCTATCTTTTGGGGTTTTGTATTGTTGCTCATTCTATCTCTCAGGAAGTTGCGGGGTTTTATCCTTTACAGTTTCCCCGATGAAACTCTTTGTGTCTCTTGTCTCTTGTGTTTGATTTGTTGTGCATGTTATTCTCTCAGATAAGATCCTAGATAATCTTGAATTAAATTGTGAAAATATAACATGGCATCAGAGCTAACCTGAGAAGAAGACACTGTGCAGTTGCGAAAGCTAGGGCTTCTTAATTTTTGGGTTTCTCTCCACAGATCATCAACAAAAGGAGGCTAGGCTAACTCACCTAAGGAAGGAACATCTTTCTGTCGAAACAGAAATTGATTCCGAGCATTTTCAATTTTCGGCCTGTCACTGCTGCAGGAAATTAGGGCTTTTCACATAAGAGGAATTTTGGAGTGCTTTCAGCATAGGGAGATGCTCCTCATCAAAATTGAAATTTAGAGACCAAGATTGAAGTTTTTGGTTGGGTAGAACCTTAGGATAAGTCAAATCCTAATTTGACTTTGGACTAGAAAACCAGAAAAAGCTAGAAACTGCAGATCCAAAATTCGCAAGTCAGTTTTGAGAGGTCAATTTTTGGAATCTTCAGAAACCACGTGCACCAACATACTCGCCTCATCCAGGAGAATCTTCTTGTGAAAGCAGAATTCAATTCTGAGATTTTTATTTTTTCGGTCCGTCACTACTACTGGAGGAAAACTAGGGCATCATATATTTTTGGTTTCTGTTCACTAATTCAAGAAAGTGAGTACATTAGACAACTCTCCTTGAGGAGGCACATCTATCTGTCCAACCAGAAGTTCCAAATTCCAACTTTGGAAAATTAGGGTTTCTTTGACAAACCCTAGGCCAACCAGCTCCAGATCCAATTTTAGCAAATCAAGTGGTAAGACCTAAAGCCTTTCTATTTCCATTTGAGTTTCTCATTAAAGATGTCTCACCACACCAAGCTTGAGGATAAGCTTGAAGGGGCTGGTAACTTCCGAGCATGGAAGTATATGATTGAGCTTGTCCTAGAAGAGAATGAATTGGACACCTATGTGAATGAAGAGGTTCTAGTTCAAGAGGGAGATGAGGCTAAATCCTTACACAAGAAGAACCTGGTTAAGGCTAAGAGAATCATTGAAGATTCTATCAAGGACCATATCATACCACATGTGTCATATCTGAAGACACCTAAAGAGATGTTTGATGCCTTAGCCACCTTATTTGAAGGGAGGAATATAAATAGGAAGATGACATCGAGGAACCAATTGAAGAATGTCAAGATACAAAATGCAGAGACCATGCAGTCCTACTTTACAAGGGTCTCCCAGATAAAAGAACAACTTGAAGCTATGGGAGAAGACATAGAGAATGGAGAAATATCGATGACCACCTTGAATGGTCTTCATAGGTCACAGGATTCCTTTATTCAAGGAATATGTGCAAGAAGAAAGTTGATCACCTTCAATAGGTTGTGGGAGGAGTGATCATAGGAAGAAGCTCGAATTGTAGCTGGAGAAGAAAGGATGGGTAATGAAGACCAGGCTCCCACAACACATACTAGGAAGAAAAACAAGAAGAGGGAGCATCCTCATCACAAGAAGGGTAAAACACCACCACCAGAATCAGAGGGAGAACCTTGGAGGATACATGAGAGATCTTTCTCACATTCGATGTTATACTTGTGATGAGAAGGGGCACTATTCCATAGATTGTCCTAGGAACAAAAGTAAATCCCACAAGAAGAAGAACAACAAGAAAAGACACCATGCTCACACCGCGGAAGATGATGAACCTGCAAGAAAGAGAACCAGAGAAGAAAGTGAAGAATCTTCAAAGTGATGAAGAATATGTATTGTAATGAAGGTAACTAGTTACATGGGTTTATTTAGAAGGTTCCACTTCATAAGGTGAAGCTAGAGATGACTTTCAGTATTGCATGAAAGGAGTAGAAGAAGCTACTGCAGAGTTGGACTCCAGAAAACAAATAAAGATCAATAATCTATGGAAGAACCTCTCATCCATTTTGAGCATTGGTTAAGGTGCACACTATCAAAGACTCCAGTAGTTCCTGCAAGGAAGCAAAGATTGAGAGGAAGTTCACCCAACAACCAAACAAAGATAAGTATTTGAATTGTCATTTCTTGTATATGTGATTACTTAAATGATGTTGTTTAGTCATGTACATACTTATGTTCCTAGATTTAGGATGTATATTATGCATGTTAGAAAAGTTGTATTAATGAACAAGATACTACTAATATGCAAGTAATGGGTAAGTGGCATGTGGTACTGTACAACACTCCATTACTACTTATCTAGATTGAAACCTCTTTGCTGACATGTTGGAGTAGTGCACACTCTTAACAATGTTCTGGTAGAGATGGAAGGCATCTAGAAAGTTACGGGATATGGATAAATGTTGTGTTGAAGCATTGGCTAAGATAATTGCATGATTGTATGACCTATGTCTTTATGCGTAAGAATTTGTTCTGTGAGATGTTTCTAATCATGCAATTGAACTTGACTTATATAAAAGATCGTATACCATCACCTATAAGAGAGACTTGTTTCAAAGAACAAGCGACGAAGAATCAACATACATAAGAAAACTACCTATTGAAGATATTGAAAAACCTAAAGTTCCCAGGATCAGAAATACAGTAATGGAAGAAGTGATTCCAGAAGAATATGAAGAACGCAAGATGTAAGACCCATGGGAACCTGTAGATCCACCACGTGAGAAGAATTCTCACAAGAGGAAACCAACATGGGTACGAGAAGCAATTCAAGATGCAGAGAGATATGGTGCTCCTGAAGGAATGCATAGAGAAAGCAAGAGACCAAGACCATTCTCCAGTTATGTATCCCTGTTGTACGACATCATTGACAAAGAACCTTCCAACTATGAGGAAGCAACTGAGAAGAAATAATGGAAGTATGCCATGATCTAGGAGTACCAGTCGATCATGAAGAATGATGTCTGGGATGCGGTCCCGAGACCAGTAGGGAAGTCTGTTGTGACTTCCAAGTGGATCTACAAGATCAAGCATGCTGCATATGGAAGCATGGAGAAACACAAGGAGATATTTGTGGCACGTGGCTTCTCCTAGAAGGAAGGGATAGACTATGATGAGACATTTGCACCTGTATCCAGATACACTTCCATCATATCAGTACTTGCTCTGGCTGCGGTGATGAAGTGGAAGGTACACCAGATGGATGTCAAGACAACGTTCTTGAATGGTGTAGTAGAGGAGGAAGTGTATGTGGAGCAACCACTCGGATTTGAGACACACGACAGGGAGACTCATGTTTGCAAATTGAAGAAAGATTTGTATGGATTGAAACAAGCACCCAAGACGTGGTATGACATGATTGATAGCTTCTTGACTAGTTTGGGCTTTACCAAGAGTAAAGCGGATTCCAACCTTTACTACAAGTTTGAGGAAGGGAACCCAGTGAACATGAAGAGGAAGTTTGCTGCCGAGTTCGAGATGAAGGACTTGGGTATGATGCACTACTTTCTAGGCATGGAGGTGTGGTAGAGTGCGGATGGAATCTTCCTTGGACAAGGGAAGTATGTAGTAGAGATCATGAAGAGGTTCGGGATGATGGATTGCAAGACCATGGCCACACCTATGGCATCAAACCTAAAGCTATTGAGTGATGCTTCATCAAAACCAGTTGATGCCACGATGTATCGTCAGATGATTGGATCTTTGATGTACCTGACGAATATGAGACTAGATATTTGCTTTGCTATGAACACATTGAGCCAGTTCCTAACGAATCCAAGACATGTTCAATTGATTGTTGCAAAGCATATTCTGAGGTACCTGAAAGGTACAGTTGATTATGGGCTCAAGTATGATGCAAATCAGAAGATTAACCTGGAGGGTTATGTTGATTCGGATTGGGAAGGCAGTTCCATTGATAGGAAGAGCAATTCGGGGTGCTGCTTCAGTATGGGATCATGTGTGATCTCTTGGTTTAGCAGGAAGAAGTCTTGCGTGGCACTGAGTACAGCTGAAGCAGAGTATGTCACAGCTTATTCGGCTAGTTGTGAGGCAGTATGGCTGAGGAAGCTACTGTCTGATTTGTTTGATCTCCAGTTGGATGTGACTTGTATATATTGCGACAAACAGAGTTGTGTGAAGTTGTCTGAGAACCCAGTGTTCCATAACAAGTCGAAGCACATTAAGATCAAGTACCACTATATCAGGGATATGGTGCAGAGAGGAGCAGTGAAGCTCCAGTATGTTGTGACAGATGAGCAGATGGCTGATGTATTGACCAAGCCGTTGGCCCTAGTGAAGTTTGAATACTTCAGAGAGAAGCTTGGCGTACTTCAGATCGAGGTTCCTTCCAAGGGCAAGTGATAAGTCCAGAAGATGTAGATGCACATGGGATTTTTCGACATGGTGGTAGGTTGGTCCTCACATGGTCGTTGATGTAATTGCCTAGATTTTCTAACATGGTGGTAGGTTGGTCCTCCCATTGTCGTTGATGTAATTGCTGAGCTTTTTCGACATGGTGGTAGGTTGGTCCTCCCATGGTCGTTGATGTAATTGTTGAGCCTTTCCCGAATGGTGGTAGGAAAGTCCTCCCATGTCGGTTGATGCAAGTGTTGTGTCTCACATGATGGTAGGAAAGTCCTCGCATGTTGGTAGACATGTGATGTGCATCTGGGCTGTGCTCCATGTGACGATGAGATGATCTGAATATGATGAGGTGACAGTAGGGTACACAGGTTTTGCAGTGGCATATAATAAGTCCTGAGATGTACCTACTTGCTGGCTTTCTCGCAGAGATGATGAAGACCTACATGGAGGCCAGGCCTACATCCAACATGAAAAAGGGATGGCTCTGTAGAAATTCCTATGACGAGTAGATTGGAGACTAATGGTCGAGATAGTAGCAACAGTGACGATGATGGTCCAGCTTTGATGATGATCCAGTGACGAAGACTTATGTTGATGAACTGTGTCAAGTGAATACCTTCCTAGTTAAGAGGGAGTGTTAATGTATTTGTAACTTCGGATGATATTCACTTGTATATTTTATATTGTATTTGTATTTTATTATTGTACCTCTAATGGAGATTTTTATTCCTCTGGTCGGAGCAGACATTATTTTATTTGGGTCATGTAAAGTCAATGAGGTTAACCCTCCATTGTATGACGGGGCATTGAACCCAGAGTTGAGTCTTTCATGGGTTACTAGACTCTCCTAGAGAAGTCGGCCCAGTCAGTTACACTTAGGGGCCGACCTGTTTGGGGTTAAGGCTAAGTGAAAGGTAAAGTATAAATAGAGAGGCTGCTCCTCTCTATTTCACTCATTCACTCACTCATCAAGTTCGCATTAGTGAGAGAGAGGAGGAGTTCACACAAGTGAAGAAGAGAGAATTTACTGGAGACCATTTCTATCTTCTGGGGTTTTGTATTGTTGCTCATTCTATCTCTGAGGAAGTTGTGGGGTTTTCTCCTTTATTGTTTCCCCAATGAAACTCTTTGTGTCTCTTGTCTCTTGTGTTTGATTTGCTGTGCATGTTATTCTCTCAGATAAGATCCTAGATAATATTGAATTAAATTGTGAAAATCTAACAAGGACCTTAGGTATTCTTACGAAATATACATTTATTTTCATTTTTTTACAAGTTCACTAACTCATAAGTAAAAAGAAGCTACATGTGGGAACTCATGCACTAAAATGACTTTGCACATATCACTCACTTCTTGCACCATATTTGCATCTATTGTGGTTGGCATATTTTTGCATTTGTTCAATTGTGTTTAATTCCACTATCACTCTCATTTGACACAAATACTTCACCATTGAGGAACAAAATAACATCTTCAGATAGTATCGATGACTGCAAGCCCTATCCCCTCTCCTGAGGGGTGTTTTTACACCTTCTCCCCATGGTTCACATGGAAGGTACTCCAGCCAGGGCCGCTCCCAGGCCACATTAATAGGATCATTTGGTCGAGGCCAAGCTTTGCTAGGTTCATTTTCTCCCCTCAGAGAAGCTATTAATTACACTACTTCTTCCCCTATTGGAAGAGTTACCCCACTGGCTTCTCCCCTTGGAGATCCCTTGGTTCCCTTTGACCCATCCTCTCTCGTAGGAGGTCAATCGTTGTTTGCAACACCACCTGGGACTCCCCCTAGTGGAAATCACATCCCCCACACAATGGAAAGTCCAAATAACTAGGCCTTACCAGTTGTGGCTAGTTTAAATCTATCTGATTTGGCCAAACTAATCAATGACGCTATAACACATGATCCAATGTGGCCGGCTATGCCAGACAAAATTCCCTCTGATATTCCCAAATTCAAAGGAAAACAAGGGGATGATCCTTCCAACCATGTCATGTATTTCCACTTATGGTGTTTGTCTAACAACATAGTGGATGATCCGTGAGGTTTCTCCTCTTACAACATACCCTCACCGGAACGATAACAAAATGGTACGTAAACCCAACGAGAGCGACCCATACCGCATTTGCAACTTTGGCCACCACATTTCTCACTTACTTCGAGCTTCCAATTCGACATGACCCGGGTCTCTAAATTCTCACGGAGTTTCGACAAAACATTTCCACCCACATCGCAGACCACATCCATGAGTGGTGTAGACGCCGCACATTGTGTAAAATCGAAATACGACCACCCTTTTTATTGGATTGGTTTATCAAATATCTCTAACCCGCCATAGATAAAGATGTCGCCACTTCCATGTCACAAAGCGAGGAAGAGGATATTATGAAAGCGCAGCACTTTGATCTCATATATGCACAATCTTGATGCCTTTACACTATCCTTCCTGATGCCCCTCTGCATCGGTCATTGGTTCTTACACCTTCGGGCTTGTCACATTTGGCGGATGGGATTATTGGGTCCATTTCCCATTTAGGAAAGGTTCCTCCTACCACATCGACTCCATTTAATATTGTTTCACAATACCCACCCATGCCACCTGCATCGGTACCCCCCTACACCGGTACCAACCCCACTAGTTGGTGAGTTACAGTATGGACCTTACAGTCCTACTTATCCAAACATTAGCGAAACACCAACAATTCCTACACCACCAATGCCATAATCTGTTCCTACATCCACATATTATGGAGCACAAACCACCTTTATCCGACCCCCAGGGTATAACCTCCACTACCCTTTCCCATGCCCGATTGGTCAACAACCTGCCCCCCACATGGGGGGTAAACCTAGTTCAACCTTCTTACATTCAACAAGCTCAACAATTTGAGCAATTGAACACTGCAAACCCCTGAAATCCCCAGGCTCAGAGGAAGAAGAAAGGGAAGAACAAGCAAAGCCAACAATTGGGGCCAGGGGGAAATTCCCTAGCTAGCAAAACCAGAATATGGGAACCCAAAATACAAGGACTACCCCCCCCCCCCCAAACAAGGGAAGAACCCCAACTTGAGGAACAATTGTTGCTACTCCATTTGCGGCGATTATGGTCATTACACACATCATTGTCCTCTTATCCCTGACTACCAACAGTTAGTGGAAGATAAAAAAAAGATGGTGACGAATCCCCCTTAGGCTGCAAACTCTCTCCAACCACAAATAGTTGTGTTGCAACAACTCTTTGCGAATCAAGCGGTAGTTACACAACAGCAAGACCCTCGCCCCCCCGACGATGGCTCTTTTCAAAATATCTACAGGTTGGATATAAATCTGCAGACATGAACCAAGGGTTATGATGGGCCTTTCACCCTCCAAGTGGAAGACGTCCCTATCCCCTCAGGGGGCCCTGTACACATACCGCGCTCGGATATCGAACAAATCCCATAAATTCTGAAAGTTCCACTTCGGCATACCCCTAATAACCCTCACATGAAAGCTTCCCACAATTACAGTATTATGGATGACTTGGCTCAATCCCAAGCAGCAATGTCCACGTTAGAAGTGTTACAGTCTTTCCTGACACAACTAAAGGCATTACTTAATGTACTTGGCACCATCGATCCTTTTGATTCATGCCTCATGACCTTCGATCTCAACAAAGGTGATCCACGACTACCGTCGTCAGTTGCATTTCAGGTTCCAGTCACTGTAAAGAACACCATGATTCATCATTGTATCGTCGATGAAGGTGCATACACTTGCGTAATGTCCTCTAAGGAATAGAAATGATTTGGTTCACCAGAGCTAGTCCCCTCGTCTATCGCTCTTCGCACATATGATGGGAGACCATCCCAAACAAGAGGATTGTACCAAAATGTCCCCATCGAACTAGGGGGCAAGATGGTCATGATCGATATCGAAGTCGTTGACGCAGAACTTGACTACAACATCCTTTTGGGGCGTAGTTATATGTACGCCATGAAGGCATTCACCTCCTCGGTCTTCCATATCATAATGTTTCCCTTAAAAGGGAAGGTCATCAGCCTCGACCAAATTAACTACTATGATCCCAACATCACAAGAAATCTTGGCAATGTCCTACCGACTATACTCGGTGATGATCAATCGTATGTTGACATTGACCCCGACATGTATAAGGACTCCAATTTGTTAGGATTGTATTCGAGACCACCACCAAGGATCCCTACATCGACCGATGGCCTAATGTGCACAAATTTCACCGCTCAAAATGGAGCTGCCTCCACCTCAACACCATCATCATCACCGTCGTTGAGTCATGGCATTGAACACACGTTGAGCTCATCAGTCCCCCCAATTTTCCAAATCACATTCTTGTACCCTTCCACAATTGTATAAGGAACGTTGATTATGGCTCAATTAAGTCTACCTGGGATCACTTTGGGTATCCTGGTATGGTACCCTACACCACCCTCCCCAGAGATGGCTTCCAAACCAGTCGCTCACTATGAGTTTGTCCCTGTTTCTGTGGCCACGCCTACAAGGCCTGTGACACTCTCTGTTACACCAGTCCAACCTATGACATCTGTGACTAAACCAAAACCGTTCATCACTAATACTTCCAATGGGGGAACCAAACAACCGAAGTTGAAAGGGCCCCTATTATCGAACCTAACGCCCCATTCATCGGAAACCGCTAATCCTAAAGTAGGGGGCATCAACCAACAAGAGTTAAAATCCCCAATTATGATCAATACTCCCACTGGAAGGGTCACACCTCGGTGTTCTCTTTGCAAGCTGCAATGCCACATGACCAACTTATGTCCCACTTTTCTAGATCTAAGGAACTTGCTCAACACCCCCGTTAGCATAACACATGCTCCATTGATGGTAAAAGGGGGCACATATCCATCACCCACATCTAAGTCTAAGACACTGCGTATGAATCATGCATGTGCCATGTGTTCTCAGTATGGGAACTATACCCACCATTGCCCAGATAACCCCCATTTTTAGGAGGCGTTAGCAACCATTTGTCTAACTCAAGTGACTATCGCAGAACCTCTTTCATTACCTCAAGAATTAGCATCAATTAATGCAGTCACCACATCAGTGACACTGTCTGTCACTCCTCCTATAATGGCTACCCATGTAGCAAGTCTCGTAGTGGAGGCTATATCACCACAAGATCCTCAACATCCTAGTCTTACATCGACAACACCAGACGATGAATGCTCTTCCTGTGGGAATTCCACACACATGCTTCCTCCTAGAGCCATCGCTTGCATTATGGAGCAAATCAACACCCAAGAAGTACAAGAACACTTCCGTCCACGCGTACCACGACATTGCCGGCCTTGTGGCGAGACCACCCACTTCTCATTTCAGTGCCCCATTTTGCGTGTCGAACGAGAATCTCACATTGAACTAATGAGACTACAAGGTCAACTACAACCCCTCCATGTAACCCCACCAAGGTCACAAACCAAGAAGGTAACAACCACCTTACCGGATACCATCGATGTTGAATCTCCTTTAGTTAGTGTCCTCACTTGCAGTCATTCCTCATCTTCCAATGAAGACGCAGGCCACCTTCAATCATTCCCCAATAATTAAAAACATCCGGGAATTCTCCCCCGTAGAAAAAACAAGACATCCATCACCACCTATTGATATTCTTATTTGTGTCACATTTTATTTTCTTTTCTCTAAATACATTATTTTGAATTAAGAAAGTAAGTCCATATCTTCTTTATGCAAATGACTTCTCAGTCGAACATCTACATAGGATATGTGGACGATGCAAGTTGATGGTCCAAACAATTAGCATCCACTTCCTTGGAAATATATTCCCCCTCCCATAAAACCCACCACACCAGTGGAGTTTGCTTGGGGGAACTTACGAATAACTAAGCATAATCCGATGCCATAATAGGTCTCTTAAGTGATGCCCTTCACCTGGGTGTTCACCATCTGCAAGTGCACCTCAACTCACAACTAGTTGTCTCGTAGTTAAATAACGTATTTCATGTCCTCAATCCACTCCTCTTCCGAAAGTTCTTGCGCATTCACCTTCTCATTCAACAGTTTGAAACCATTACTTTCACACATATACCGAGAAACGCCAAAGCATTCGCGGACTCTATCGCCAATGAGGTTTTGAATTGACACGTGATACATCACGCGGCTCCATATCCCTACACACTCATCAAAACATACATATATATGTCTATGTGTCACACCTACTACTACACATACATGTATATCATCATCATAAGTCCTACAGTCGATAACCATGTCCAAATATATATGCTAGTATAAACTACTACATATGCATCACATCAACATATAGGAAACATGACAAGTATAATAACATTAAACAATATAATCACTAAAAGAAAGACAAGCACGACAATCGCAAAGAACAAAAAATTTATCTCGGGGAAACAACAAGGGAGAAAACCCCGACAAAACTCCCTCAATATAGAATTCACCAAGTACAAGATAAAACCCCAAGACAAAACAACTTCTCTCCTTCACTAGCGAACTTCTCTCTCTCTCCTATGCGAACTTGAGTGAGTGAGTTAATTGATACAAATGAGAAACTCAACCTCTTATTTATATTCTTCAGTTGAGGTGAATTTTCCCCAACAAGGCTGACTTGACCTAATTGACTGGCCGACTTGTTAAGTACATAATAAAATATATTTTTTTGGATTCTTCTAGGCCGACCCAAGTCCTAGGGTTTACATTGACTCTTTCAATGACTCTTACATTATGAAATACATCAATGACATCTCCCGAAGGAGGAATACCAATAATACAATAGTTAACTATATTTAGAATATCTTTCGCGGTTACATTTCTTTAACACTCCCTCTTAACTAGGAAGGTATTCTACGGACATCATCAACGTCATCAACAAATGCACAACTGAATGGTGAAACTCTATGTTTCATAGGAATTTTTTGGAACATCATCATATGTTTGGGGCATCATCAACATCATCTGCTGGAATATCATCATCAACATCATCATCATGGTCATCATCAGCATGGAACTACTGGAGCATAATCAACATTGTCATCATCAACATCATCATCTGGAATATCATCATCATCATCATCAGCAAGGAATTGTTGGAACATCAACATCATCGTCGTTATCATCGGCAAAGAACTGCAGGAACATCATCATCATCATCATCATGTAAATACGGGAACAAAAACATCATCAATCATCAGTACATGGATACTAAAATAAACAACAACATCAACCATCAGTAAGTAAATACTGGAACAACAACATCAAACATCAGTAAGTAAATACTGGAACAACAACATCAATCATCAGTAAGTATATACTAGAACAACATCATCAACATGTAAATGATGGAACATCATCAACCATCCGTATGCTAATACTGGAACATCATCATCATCAACATGTGAATGCTGGAACCATCAGTATATAAATACTGGAACAACATCATCATCAGCATGTGAATGCTAGAACGTCATCAACCATCAGTATGTGAATAATGGAACATCATCATCATCAACATGTGAATGCTGGAACCATCAGTATATAAATACTGGAACCAACATCATCATCAACATGTCATTGCTGGAACCATTAGTATAGAAATACTGGAACAACATAATCATCATCTTGAATATGCACTATGGTGGGAACTCTGGTAGATGATGTTGAATTACTAATCCTTTTAGACCAAACATGCCAAGTTAGACATACCAATCTTCCCAGGGATCAAACATTCCTTGTCTGGCTTACTAATCCTTTCGGACCAAACAAGCCTAGCCAGACATACCAATCCCCCTAGGATCTAGCCAGTGCTGAAATACCAATCCTTTCCTATCAACCAGGCCTTGTCAGGCTGACGTACCAATCCTATACTGAGCTTCCATACCAAGGCTCCAGGAAACTACTCCCTCTTTCAAGGGTGATCCTTTCAGACCCATCATCTTCACTCCTTTTTTCAAAGGAGGTCCTATCATACCATCATCTTCACTCCTTTTGAAGGAGGTCCTCTTCGACCATCATCTTCACTCCTTCTTTCAAACGAGGTCCTATCGGACGATCATCATCGTCACTCCCTCTTTCACGGGAGGTCCTTATGGACCACACCAAGATCGTCTCGAAAGTATTCAAACTTTATACGAGACAAAGGCTTAGTCAACACATCAACAACTTGTTCCTATGTACGAACATACTTGAGATTTACAGCTCCCTTTTGCACCATATCCAAGATATAGTGATATTTGATCTCGATATGCTTCGATCAATCATGAAACAATGGATTCTCTGACATATTGACACAACTCTAATTATCGTAGAGAATATCAGTCACATCTATTTCTGCATCAAACAATCCTGCCAACATCTTGCGAATCCAAACTGCTTCACTACAAGCTGAACATGTTGCGACGTATTCAACTCCTGCTGTACTGAGAACAACACAAGGATGATTTCTATTGAGCCAAGAGATCATACCTGATCCCAAACTAAAACAACATACTGAAGTGCATTTTGTCTTCGGCACTTCCATCCCAATCTGAGTCTGTATACCCGTACAATCTGAACTCACTATTTGATGCATATCCAAGTCCATAGTCCAACGTACCTTTCAGGTACCTCATCACATGTTTTGTTGCAATCAGGTAAACATGTCTAGGCTCTACCATATATTGGCTCAAGGTGTTCCCATCAAAACATATATATGGTCTAGTGTTTGTCAAATACATTAATGAGCCAATAATCTATCTGTACATTGTAACATCTACTGTCTCTGATGAATCATCATTCAAGAGCTTCAAGTTTGTCACCATCGGAGTAGTCATAGCCTTACAGTCCAACATCCCAAATATCTTTAGGATCTCAATAGTATATTTTCCTTGATTTAGGAAAATCTTATCTAGAAACTGTCACACCTCAAGACCTAGGAATTAATGCATGATCCCAAGGTCTTTCATCTCAAATTCTGCAGCAAGCCTCTTCTTACATTCAATTATGGGTTTGTCTTCTCCTGTCAAAAATAGATCATCCACATACAATAAAAATATCATAGGTTCATCATCCATGACCTTATAATAATGATTGGAATCTGATTTACTTTTGGTAAATCCCAAACTCATCACGAAATCATCAATTCTTCCATACCATGCTCTAGGTGCTTGCTTCAACCCATATAATGCTTTCTTCAGTTTACATACATGTGTTTTCTGTCATCCGTTTCAAATCCTTCTGGTTTCTCGATGTATACTTCCTCTTCTATCTTTCCATTAAGGAAAGTTGTCTTCACATCCATTTGATGGAACTTCCATTTAATCTTGACTACCAAGGAAAGAATGGTTCTAATTGAAGTATATCTAGCCACATGAGAAAAAGTCTCCTCATAATAAATGCCTTCCCTTTGAGAGAATCCCCGAGCTATGAATATTGCCTTGTACTTTTCAATGCTTCCATCTACTGAATGTTTTGTTTTTAAGATCCATTTTGACGAAACTACTGACTTGTCCTTCGGTCTTGGTACCACATCCCAAACATCATTCTTTATGATGGATTGCTTCTCTTAAATCATAGCATCCAACCATTCCTTCTTCTTTGTCACTTCTTTGAAACATGTCGGGTTCTTCTTCAACAAGGTTACACATCAAGGCTACATAACTAGAGTATGGCCTTGGTCTCTTGCTTTCTCTACTTGTTCCTTCTGGGGAAACATATTTTCCTACATCGTGGATTATTTCTCATGCCCAAGCTGGTCTTCTCTTCCATGTATTTGTCTTACGAGGTGGTTCCTCAGGTCTTTTAGGTTCTGTCATATCATGATCCTCTGGTATATGCTCTTCTTCAATATTCCTATCTGGTGCATTGTTAGTTTCTGTAACTCTAGGAGCTTCATGATCCTCTTCATCCTCATGAGTCTTCTTAGACTTGTTGAAAGATGTATCTTCATCAAATGTAACATCTATGCTAAGTTCAATCTGGTGGTATCCTGGGATGTAGATACGGTAAGCCTTTGATGCGGCTCACTGTAACCCACAAATATCCCCTTCCTTCCTGAAGGTTCCAACTTTGATCTCTTCTATTTTGGAATGTGTATGAATATTGGACACCTAAATATCTTCAGATGACCGACTTCAGGCTTCTCACCGGTAAACATTTCTTCTGGAGTCTTGTTTCCAAGAGCACTGTGGGAGATTCTATTCTGCACATAAACTATGGTTCTAGCTGCTTTAGCCCATAGATGCATGGATCATGGCCTTCACTGCTTCCATGATAGATCTATTCTTCGTTTCAGCTACACCATTTTTTTGTGGATTATAGGGGATGGTAAGCTCCATCTTAATCCCTGCTTGTTTACATAATTCTTTGAAATCACCCGAAGTGTATTCTCCTCCATTATCTGACCTTAGTATCTTAATATTCTTCTTAGAGAGGTTTTATACAAGAGCCTTAAACTCTTTAAACCTTTCAAATACTTCACTTTTATTCTTTAAGAAATAAATCCAGGTTTTGCGGGAATAATCATCAATAAAGGAAGCATAATAAACATACCCGCTTAATTAAATAGTTGACGTTGGTCCACAAATGTCGGAGTGGACAATGTCCAATATGCCTTTTGCTTTGATATCACTGCTTGGAAATGGTTTCTTTGTAATTTTTCCTTGTGCACATCCTTTGCACACTCCTTCATGATCAACTTGGATTTCTGGTAATCCAGTCACCACTTTACTCACTATTGGTAATGCTTTGTAGTGTACATGAGATAGTCTTCTATGCCATAATTCAGAAGGACTCATGGAACTAGCCATTAGTGATGAATGTGCATGTCCCTTGAGTTTATAGAGTCCTCCTTCCTCAAATCCAATAACAACTGCATCATTGATTGTCTTCCCCTTTGGCCACATAAGAACTTCACCATCTACACATGCAACTCTATGACCTTTTTTATCTAATGCCGAGATAGAAAGAAGGTTCTTTTTCAAACCTGGAACATACAGGACTTCCTTCATCTTCATGGAATTTCAAGAGTTCAACTTGTAAGTAGGCTCTCCCATTCCTTTGATAGGATATTGGTAATCATCTCCAAGTTTCACTTTGTGTGGAGAATCTTTTCTGCATAAGGTGTGAAAGAGAGTCTTTGAATCCTGTCATGTGTTTGGAGGCTCCACTGTATACTAACCAAGTGTCACTTCCATGAGATACTGAACTAGTGAGGTCTAAAATTATAACATATTCTTCACCAGAATCTTCATCTTCTCTGGTCTTGATTTCGTCATCATGTTCATTTTAGTTTTTAAGCATCAATTCAATATGATCTAGGATCTTAACTGAGAGAATAACATGTACAGCATATCAATCACAAGAAGCAATCACAAGAGACAATAGACACACAGAGTTTCCTTGGGGAAAACCATAAAGGTGAAAAACCCCAATAACTTCCTCAGAGATAGATAAAGCAATGATAAAAAACCCAAGCATAAGTGATAGTCTCCTAGCAGCAGCTTCTCCTCCTCCACTAGTGCGCCACTCTCCAATGAGTGTATGAGTGAGAAAAGTGAATGATCAAATAGAGTGCCTCCCGCACTCTATTTATACTTTACTTGACTTGCCTAATAACCTTACAAGGTCGGCCTCAACTTAACAACATAACATAATGCCGATAGGACTGACCCCCACTAGGGTGGTCTAATAACCCTTTAACCCACATGACTTATACAGGGCCGACCCCATCAAGGTGGTCTAATAACCCATCAAGTATAAGTTACGACACTTACAATATAAATGACGACACTTCCGTATAGAGGAATAATAACATCTCTATAGGAATACAATATACATATATGAAATACATTCCGAAGTTACAAATACATCAACACTCACTCTTAACTAGGAAGGTATTTCTCGACACATATCTGCTAGCACAAGTCTTCTTCTCTGGATCATCGTCACTGGATCATCGTCATCGTTGCTGCTGCTGCTATCTCAATCAATCTCCAATCTACGCATCATAGGAAGTTCTACAGAGCCAACCCTTTTTCATGTTGGATATAGGCCCACCAACTGTAGGTCTTAATCATCAGTGTCCATACTATGGAATCCTCAGGACTTATTACGTGCATCAACAAAACCTCGCAAGACCATCCCAAGACTGATTATGAGCACACAGCTCAACCTATTGGATCTCCCAAGACCTTTTACGTGCCACTGCACAACCTATCCATGGCCACAGAGTATCATCCTAATACTCACGATCATACTGATCATAATATCGTTCATGAAGCACAACCCAGATGCACATCACACAGCACTTACATTCATTGGCATGGGAAGACACACTTCAACCATCCGTGAAAGGCTCGGCACTTATATCTATGCTATGGGAAGACACACTTCCACCATGCGAGAATGGCATCTCACTTACATCCATAGCCATGGGAAGACACACTTCAACCATGCTAGGAATGGAATAGCACTTATATCGCAGCCATGGGAAGACACACTTCAACCATGCTCGAATGGCTCCAACACTTATATTTGCACCATGAGAGAACACATCACCATGTGAGAATGGCTTCAGCCCTTACATCTGCACCATGGGAGAACACATCTACCACCATGTGAGAATGGATCCAGCAATTACATCATGACCATGGGAGAACACATCTGCCACCATGTCGAAAAATCTAGGCAATTACATTGAGACCATGGGAGAACACATCTACAACCATGTCCGAAAAGCCCATGTGCATATGTGTCTTCGGAACTCATCACACATAATCGAACTGATTATGCAATGTATCCACCTGATACATATCATCACATATGATCATCCTGATCATCATCATAGCATCATCCTAATGCATATCATCCAGAGTATCATCCTGATACTCATCTCACATGATCCTCATGATCATCATCACTGCATCATCTTGATGCATATACATATACATGATCCAATTGATCATACCAAGCATCCAACTGATGCATATACATATACATGATCCAACTGATCATACCAAGCAGTAACTGGAGCATCGTCCTGATGCTCACCACACAGCGCTTACATCCACATCCATGGGAAGGATCCTCCTCTCACCATGCTTGCAATGGCTCCTGCAGATGTGTCCCATCACTTCTTCCTCGAAGTATATTCTATCTTAAGAACACCAAGCCTCTCTTTGAAGTACTCAAACTTCACTCTGGCTAGTGGTTTCGTCAACACATCTGCAACCTGGTCATCCATCGCAACATACAGGAGCTTCACTACTCCTCTCTGCACCATATCCCTGATATAGTGATATTTGATCTCAATGTGCTTCAACCAGTCCTGGAACACCTGGTTCTCAGACAGCTTCACACAACTCTGGTTGTCACAAAAGATACCAATAGCATCCAGCGAAAGATGAAATAGCTCTGACAGTAGCTTCCAGAGCCACACTGCCTCACAACTAGCCGAACAAGCTGTGACATACTCTGCCTCGGTTGTACTCAGTGCTACGTAGGACTGCATCCTGCTAAACCAAGAGATCACACCTGATCCCAAACTGAAGCAACACCCAGAGGTTCTCTTCCTATCTGCAGCACTGCCTGCCTAGTCTGAATCAACATAACCCTGTAGGTTAAACTTTTGATTCGCATTATACTTGAGCCCATAATCAATTGTACCCATAGAATATGCTTTACAACAACCAGGTGAACACCTCTCGGATTCGTCTGGAACTAGCTCAATGTGTTCACCGCAAAGCAAATATCTGGTCTCGTGTTCGTCAGGTACATCAAGGACCCAATCATCTGACAATACATAGTCACATCAACCAGATCAGATGAAGCATCAGATAGAAGCTTCGGGTTTGATGCCATAGGTGTGGCCATGGCCTTGCAGTCCATCATCCCGAACCTCTTCAGGATCTCTACTGCATACTTCCCTTGTCCAAGGAAGATTCCATCTGTGCTCTACCACACCTCCATACCTAGAAAGTAGTGCATCATCCCCAATTCCTTCATCTCGAACTCGGCAGCAAGCTTCCTCTTTGTGTTGGCAATCAATCTATCCTCACCTGTGACAAATAGGTCATCCACATACAAAAGTAGTATCATTGGATTGCCTTCCTCAGCCTTGTAGTAAAGGTTGGAATCTGCTTTACTCTTGGTAAAGCCCAAGCTGGATAGAAACTTATCTATCCTATCATACCAAGTCCTAGGAGCTTGCTTCAAGCCATACAAGGCTTTCTTCAACCTGCACACATTGAGTTTGTAGTAATTCCATTGAGTCACGTCCTCTCCCGTTATTCCGATGCAAGGGAGGAAACATGACCAAATTTACCAGGCTTATTTGACAATCTCAGCCCCATCCATTACTAAGAAATTCATGGATAATTAAAAACTTATGTATACATATTCATACTCAACAAACACAGTGGAATTAAACACTATATATACACATAGTTTCATCATGCATATAACAGTCATCAATTATCAGATTCCATAAAACATGATTCGTTTCATTTCATCAACATGAACAATTATCATTCAGAATTAACACATAATGCATATGATTTAAACCACATAAAACACTTATCTTTGAGATGAAGTTGTCCAAACAACTGGCTATGTGAGAGCAACGTTCCACCCAAACATAGATTTCTGTCCAGCCTATATTTTTTTAGCTAAGAGATCACCCTCGAGCTGGGTTGTGTATCCACTAAGGAGGAAATAGATGGGCTCACTCACATCCATGGTTTCACTCAACTGCTATGCTAAGCCAACACACAATTGGGTTTATCAAGCATACAAAAGACAAAGGAGGGAAATGTTAAGCCAGTGAGCTCAACCACAAAGCTACAAGAATCTCAAAATAATTCAAACAGTCAAGGAACCCACAGAATCTACTACACCCAACACAAGGAAGGTCTCCTTCTCTGCTGCACAGTCCCTCAGGCGTCCCTTCACTCCAGTGTTCTTCAAGATGGGCATAGAAAGGTCCAAGATGCTAAATCCTTGAGATTCCAGCCTTCACTGGGTTTATCAAGCATTCCCAACCTTTGTTTTAGAATTCACACTTGGATTTTCTCAATTCGGTGATCAAATGACTCAATCCCGTCACTGGAATTCTGGGTTATAAAAACTGAGTTTTTCTATGGATTTCGAGGTATTTAATGCTCTCAAATTCGCCCCAAGGTTCATATCTATAGATCCTCCATTGGATTTTACTGTCAATGCCAAATTTTGGGAGTTTATGGCTCTTCAAAACGTGGGTTCTTGCAAAGTTGCGATTTTTGGTTTTTCTCACTGCTGGGCATGTGTAATGGATGGAAACTGATGCAGAGATGTTCAACAATGAATGAGAATGAGGAAGAACCAATTCCCATGAGGTAGAGTGACTTGTGGTACAAGAAAAATAGAGCCCATACCTGCCATACGAATTTATGGGCTGGCCATGTTACATTGAAGCCATGGACTGATTTCTCAACAACTTTCTTACAGCTAAATTAAATGTCAGCAAGGAAAGTCAAATGGGTTCTCAAAATGACATTTGGCAGCCTATGGTTCAACTCCACAACCCCCTCACCACTCCCTAGTGGAATACACATGGCCCCTTCTCATTCGTTGCTTCCATAGCTAGTTTTGTTATTTTATTGAAATATTAAATATTTACATCATTTACAATGTTCCATGGCTTAATAGCACATGGATGGCAGAATGTCAAATACTTGTCCATTTTAAATAAAATACGAACATACACTAGCGGGGCATTGGACTTGAGCATCACTCCTCCTCCCGTCAATCCGGAACGTTGCTCTCACATAGCCAGTTGTTTGGACAACTTCATCTCAAAGATAAGTGTTCTATGTGGTTTAAATCATATGCATTCTGTGTTCTGCAATGTGTTAATTCTGAATGATAATTGTTCATGTTGATGAAATGAAAGGCATAATGTTTTATGGAATGTGATAATTGATGGTTGTTATATGCATGATGAAACTGTGTGTATATATAGTGTTTAATTCCATTGTGTTTGTTGAGTATGAATATGTATACATAAGTTTTTATTTATCCATGAATTTCTTAGTAATGTATGGGGTTGAGATTGTCAAATAAGCCCGGTATGTTTGGTCATGTTTCCTCCCTTGCACTGGATTGATGGAAGGGGATGTGACAGAGTGGTATCAGAGTCCATGTTGCAGCACTGGGGTTGCTTGGGCCAAACTGTGAGTTACAGGCATATACCAAAATGTTTTAATGTGGCATTGGTGAAGTTTGGGGCGTCATTTTGATTTGAAAAAATGGAAGAATCAGATTTCTTAGGTGGGGCAGGGGATCACACCATTGCATAGATCTCGCCAAGAGCTTTCCAACGGTACCATAATCGCCTGATTTGGTTAAGGGACGAAGGAGTTATGAGCCCCGCATGTTACAGGAACAGAGGTGTTTCTGCACCCGCAATTACGGGATTACGGGAACGTTAAATTTTCGTCTCCGCGGCTTGGCTTTCCGCACCCGCAATTGCCGATTACGGGATTGCAGGATTGTGGGTTGTGGGATTAAGGAAAGGTTAAAATTTCTGTATCCGCGACTTGGCTTTCCGCACCCGCAATTACGGATTGTAGGATTGCGGAAAGGTTAAAATTTTCGTATCCACAACTTGGCTTCCGCACCCGCAATTACGGATTGCAGGAATGCAAAAATTTGAAATTTGCGTTTTGGAATTTCCACAATTCCGGTTCCGCAATTCTGGTTCCGTAGTACAGGTTGGAAATCTTGATTCCGCAGTACGGGTTGCGAAAACGCAAAAGTTTGAAATTTGCGTTTTGGAATTTCTGCAATTCCGGTTCCGTAGTACGGATTGCGGGTTCAGGTTTAAAAAAATAAAAAATAAAAATATAGAGCCTGAAAATTGATTTTTGGATTGTAGAAGCATGCGGAATCAGAATTGGATGTTTTCAGTGGCATTTTGAGGCCATTAACGAAGGCCATGAATGAACCAGTGAAGATCCTGAGCTCATTATGCTCCAATTTGGCATAAAATTGGAATTAATGTCTTTTATAAATCAGTGTCCCAACGCTTGACAGAAGGTCGGATTGAGCTAAAGTTGATATGGGGCGGTCATGGAGTAGGAACGATGTTAAGTTTGGAATTATGGAGCCAAACTCCTAAGGAGGTGGAGTCGGGGTGTGTGAGAAGGCCAAAAAGCACTATTCCGGGCCACTTTTTAGAGATTCTGAAAAGCTTCCAGTGGATGAAAGTGACATTGGATGAAGGATTCAAGAAATTTACTGAACTCAACATTTCTTATTCCCATTAAAATAGACAATTCACGTTAGACACAGATTTTTCAGAAATGCATCGTTTGGGAAATAGCCATTTTTGGCTAAGAATTTGAAATTTTGTAAAATGTTAAAAGTGAAAAGTAGTCAAACACAGAATTTTATAGAAGATGAATGGTGCATCAGAACAGAGATCCGCAAGTTTCTAAGTGTTCCTTGTTGTATGAACTAAATTCGCCCGGTAGAAAATTTTTCGGAATCTTTCTAGATTTGCTTATACAGGTGGCTGAAGTTGGCAATTCAGGGTATTTTGCAACTGTGTAAAAAGTCTAGAATTGTGGTGAAAATTGTCATTTTTGAAGTGATGTAGTTTCTACACCCGAAGTCGGAATGGAGCACGTGGATAGGCATTGAAAAGCTTATTCAACAGGGAACAATGGTGCATGACCAGAATTTGAATGAGGTTACCATACCCCATAGATAATTAGAGCAGAAAAGTGCCACTGACTATTTTCACATATTGTTGATAATATGGGCAATTTCCATAATTGCATGAATGGACAAAAGAAATGAAGACATATTAACTCTGTAAATGCTTCCATGAGTTTGATTATGTTAAATATTGATTATTTATGTTTCTATAAGCATTCCTAAGATGTCTAACAAATATTTTCATAATGCACAGTGCTTGTAGCTCATAAGATTTAATAGTGTAGCAGAAGTAACATACAGGGAAGAGAGTCTCCAAAGGAAAATGGTGACCATAAATGGTGCTTAGGGTCCTTATGAGCATGAAGAAGATGTGATAGGAGAAAATGTGCAAGAAGGGAATGCTGAGACTGAATCCAATGGGAGGAGGGAGCAAGTAACTCCTCAGAATTTGGTTGAAACCATGGTGAGCTTCAATGAAAGGTTGATGAAGGCTCAAGAAGAACAAAACCAACTCAATGCTGCTATTTTGAAAAGCCTCACTGATATGCAACAGAATATAAACCTCGGGTCCAACCCAAGCAATGTAGGTGAAGAAGGAAAAGATGTAGAGAGTCGCTCTAGAGGTCGTTCAAAGAAGAGGACTCCAAGCCCAAGGAAGAGTTCTGTGATCAAGAAGCATAAAACACCTTCCTCTAGATCTTCTTCTAGCAGATCATGTGACTCCATAGGTTCTCAAAGAAGTCCAAGGCATATGCCAGGAGATTTGATGGAAGAAAGAAGTTCAAAGGCATCCCACAGGGATAATTCAGGAAGGCAAGGCCTCCCACATTTGATGGAGAAGACAAAACTGGCCAAGAGGTAGAGGCATGGCTTCTTGGAATGAAGAAATATTTCAGAATTCATGACTACTCAGGAAATGAAAAGGCCATAATTTCCATTTACAATCTAAATGTAGAGCTTCAATTTGGTGGGATAACCTCTTACAAGTGAAAGTGATCAGTGAAAGGAAGATCAGCTGGGAGAGATTTAAGAAGTACTTCAAGGAAAAATACCTTTCTGCTAGGTATTATGATAGTAAGAGAAAAGAGTTCAATGAACTCAGGTTGGAACAAAAATATATGGAAGAACATGTCCATAAATTTTTGGAATTATTGAGGTACGTGGATTACATTAAAGATGAGAGAGTAAAAATCCAATGCTTCTTTGGGAGTCTACCTCAAAGTTTCAGAGATAGAATTGAGTTTGTTAATCCACCAAGTCTTGATGAAGCCATTAGAATGACAATGCATTGCTATGAGCAGAATAAAGGAAAATCAAAGGTTAACCCAGCATGGAAAGGAAAGCCAAGAGGGAGGTTTGATCAAAAGAAAATTGGCTTCAAACCAACATTCAAAAGTCAACCCAGAACCTTTCCACAGGGGCAACAAGCAAGGAGTGGATTCGAGCCAGCAGTAGCAGCAGATAAGACATCAAAAGGACCACTTCAATGTTGGGGATGTGGAGAAAACCATATGCTAAAGGATTGTCCACATCAGAAGGAGAATCCCCGAAGGCTGCACAACTTAAAGGGAGCAGCAACAGTGGAGGACATGGCAAGGGAAACGCCTCAAATTTATGCAGCGTTGGATAATCATCAGGCAGATCATCAATCATTAGTGGTGGAAGTTGAAGGTAAGATTGCTAGGCAATCTATTTCTGTTTTGATTGATCCAAGATCTACTCATAGTTATGTTTCTCCAAAAGTGGTGGAAGGTTGTTCTCTTAGAAAAGTGAAACACAATATGTCTTGGCTAGTTCAATTAGCCACAGGGACCAAGAGAAAAGTTAGTGAAGTAGTGGTGGAGTGCCCCATAGAATTGAATGGACTCTACACACATGCAGATTTAAATGTACTACCATTAAGATCCTATGATGCCTTAATTGGCATGGATTGGTTGGAAAAACATAGGGCCAAGTTGGACTGTTATGAGAAAACAATCGAATGTATTGATGAAGAGGGAAGACCAAGATTGGTAAGAGGAATTCCCAAGCAAGTTTCAGTAAGACAGATTTCAGCCTTACAGTTGAATTTTTTTTATAAGAAAGGTTGTCAATTATATGCAGTTCATATATCAGATTCGTCAGAGGACAAAGGACCAACGATAGAAGACTTCCCATTGCTGCAAGAATTCCAAGATGTGTTTCCGGATGAAGTGTCGGGACTACCACCAAAGAGAGATATTGATTTTACCATTGATCTTGTCCCAGGGGCAGCACCAAATTCCAAATCTCCTTATAGAAAGAGCACACCGGAATTGGTAGAGTTGAAGATGCAGCTACAAGAGTTAATGGACAAGATGCGCTCCTGTTTTGAAGATAATAGATCCAAAGAAGGATTTTGTGGTGTGCACATATGCTTGCATTGAAGGGCTAGGTGGAGTGCTCATGCAAGAGGGATTTGTGATTTGCTATGAGTCAAGGAAATTAAAAGAACATTAAAACAATTATGACACACATGATTTAGAATTAGCAGCCATAGTACATGCTCTCAAGATGTGGAGACACTATTTGATGGGAAGAAGATTCGAGCTTAGAACAAACCACATGAGCTTGAAGTATTTGTTTGATCAGCCAAACTTGAATGCTAGGAAAACTAGATGGATGGAGTTTCTTTGTGAATTTGATTTTGAAATTAAGCATGTAAAAGGGAAGGAGAATAAGGTTGCAGATGCTCTTAGCAGAAAATTTCATGTTGCAGCATTAAGTGTGTGTAAATTAGATTTGAATACAAGAGTTCTTGAAGCTCAAAACGGTGATGAAAATTGCATTCAAATTAAAGAAAAGTTGCAGCAGGGTAATGTGGATGAAGCATGTGCAAGATATCAGCTGGATGATGATGATGTTCTCATATATCATGGTACCAGACTGTACATTCCAAATAGTGCAGATTTGAAGAAGCATGTAATGGATGAGATATATCAAATGCCATATTCTGAACACCCAGGATATCATAAAACTATAACAACAGCAAAAAAGAAATACTTTTGGCATGGTATGACGAAGGACATAGCTGGGTACATTGCTAGGTGTCAAAAGTGCCAGCAAGTTAAGGCAGAGCACCAACATCCAGCAGGATTGTTGCAGCCCTTACCCATTACGGAATGGAAGTGGGAAGTGATCTCTATGGATTTTATAACAGGTTTTCCCATGACAGTGAAGAAGCATGATTCAATCATGGTTGTGGTGGACAAGCTATCAAAGGTAGCTCACTTTATTCCATTCAAGTTCACTCACAAGGCTAATGACATTGCAAATATCTTTATGAGAGAGATATTTAGATTGCATGGATTGTCTAAGGCAATAATTTATGATCGTG
This sequence comes from Larix kaempferi, assembly GCA_027924585.1. Classification (NCBI taxonomy): domain Eukaryota; kingdom Viridiplantae; phylum Streptophyta; class Pinopsida; order Pinales; family Pinaceae; genus Larix; species Larix kaempferi. The sequence continues at coordinate 3,777,741 of BSBM01001483.1, read as the reverse complement.
ATACAAAGTTCACTTCCAATTTTTGGAAGGGATTATTTCAGGAATTGGGAACTAGATTGAATTTCAGTACAACATATCATCCTCAAACAGATGGCCAAATTGAGAGAGTGAATCAAGTTCATGAAGACATGCTAAGAATGTATGTGATGGATAAACCATCCAAGTGGGAAGATTACCTACACTTGGTAGAATTTGCATACAATAATGGACATCATGCATCATTGGGGATGAGTCCACTTGAGACATTGTATGGCAAGGGATGCAGGACTCCAGTGAATTGGGATAGCTTGGTGAACAGGGTAGTACTTGGACTAGAGATGATCAAGGAAATTGAACAAGAAGTTGTTAAGATCGGGCAGAATTTAAAGGCAGCTCAGGATAGGCAAAAGAGTTATGCAGATTTGAAAACAGTGCATAAGGAATTTTATATTGGGGATCATGTTTATTTGAGAGTGAAACCAAGGAAGAGTTCTCTCAAGTTAGGGAGTTGTGCCAAGTTGGCACCAAGATATTGTGGGCCATTTGAAGTCCTAAATAGGATAGGGCCAGTTGCATATAGAGTTGCATTGCCTGCTAACATAAGAGCTCATAATGTTTTCCATGTATCTTTGCTTAAGACGTATGTACATGATCCTAATCATATGATTGATTGGAATGTGATACAGGTGGAACCCAAGGGAGAGTTCCAAGTAGAGCCTATGTGCATTTTCGACAAGAAGATCACTTTGCTCTGGAATAGAGGCATCGGGCAGGTAAAGGTCCAATGGGAGCACCTTAGTCTTGATGAGGCTACATGGGAGATGGAGGATGCCATGAGAGAGGCATTCCCATTTTTGTTCATTTTTTAGAACACCGAGGATGGTGTTGTTTTAAGGGGGAGGGGAATGTAATATCCCAATTTTGACCCTTATGATATATTGGATTTTATACAAATATTGTGTACATGCGATGTATGTTTCCCTAGCCTGGAGCTCAAGGCCAAGGCCCCGCTAGTGTATGTTCGTATTTTATTTAAAATGGACAAGTATTTGGCATTTTGCCATCCATGTGCTATTAAGCCATGGAACATTGTAAATGATGTAAATATTTAATATTTCAATAAAATACCAAAACTGACTATGGAAGCAACGAATGAGAAGGGGCCATGTGTATTCGACTAGGGAGTGGTGAGGGGGTTGTGGGGTTGAACCATAGGCTATCAAATGTCATTTTGAGAACCCATTTGACTTTCCTTGCTGACATTTAATTCAACTGTAAGAAAGTTGTTGAGAAATCAGTCTATGGCTTCAATGGAGCATGGGCAGCCCAGAAATTCATATGGCAGGTATGGGCTCTATTTTTCTTGTACCACAAGTCACTCTACCTCATGGGAATTGGTTCTTCCTCATTCCCATTCCATTTTTGAACATCTCAACATCAGTTTTCATCCATTACACATGCCCAACAGTAAGAAAAACCAGAAATCGCAACTTTGCAAGAACCCACGTTTTGAGGTGCCATAAACGCCCAGAATTTGGTATTGACAATGAAATCTAATGGGGGATCCATAGATATGAACCTTGGGGCGAAATTGGGAGTATTAGATACCCCAAAATCCATTGGAAAACCCAGTTTTTATAACCCAGAAATCCAATGACGGGATTGAGTTATTTGATGACAGAATTGTGAGAAATTCAAGTGTGAAGGATTGAACAGAGGTTGGGTTTGCTTGATAAACCCAGTGAAGGCTGGAGTCTCAAGGAATTAGCAGCTGGACCTTTCTATGCCCACCTTGAATAGCACTGGAGGGAAGGGACGCCTGAGGGACTATGTAGCAGAGAAGGGGACCTTCCTTATGTTGGGTGAGGTAAGTATTGTGGGTGCCATGGCTATTGAGTTCATTTGAGATTCTTGTAGCTCTGTGGTTGAGCTCACTGGCTCACCGTCCTCCTCCTTTGTCTTTTGTATGCTTGATAAATCCAATTGTGTGTTGTCTTAGCATAGTTGTTGAGTGAAACCATGGTTGTGAGTGAGCCCATCTAGTTCCTCCTTAGTGGATACACAACCCAGCTCGGGGGTGATCCCTCAGCTGAAAGAATATAGGTTGGACATAGATCTATGGTTGGGTGGAACGTTGCTCTCACGTAGCCAGTTGTTTGGACAACTTCATCTCAAAGATAAGTGTTCTATGTGGTTTAAATCATATGCATTCTATGTTTTGCAATGTGTTAATTCTGAATGAAAATTGTTCATGTTGATGAAATGAAAGGCATCTTGTTTTATGGAATGTGATAATTGATGACTGTTATATACATGATGAAAATGTGTGTATATATAGTGTTTAATTCCACTGTGTTTGTTGAGTATGAATATGTATACATAAGTTTTTAATTATCCATGAATTTCTTAGTAATGTATGGGGCTGAGATTGTCAAATAAGCCCGGTAAGTTTGGTCATGTTTCCTCCCTTCCATTGGATTGATGGGAGGGGACGTGACAATTTCCAACGTACAACCATACACAACTTCTACAAAAAGGAAATTTTGTCTATCGTGTCCTTGTAGGCATGCACACTTTGACTAGAGGCTATCATGTCTCCCATCATTTGCAAAAGTATAGCTCTTGATTAGGCTAGCCTTTAAAGTTTATTGGTATCCAAATTTCATGTAAATTTATGAAATTATTTTCTCTGATGTGACTCCATCAACCCCAACATAGTCATATAACATCAATACAAGTGCCCCGAATTCAACAAGCATTTTTTAGTAGCCCAAAAATAACATAGAATCCAAAAAAATGAGTCTTGTACTATCCATCCTAACTACACTTATATGTTAATGGATAGACATGTAGATTTATCATTTAGATAGATATTTGATACTACAAAAATCTAGTTTTCTTGAGTTTGATGGAGAGATCTAAACTCGAGATTCATTATGCCCAAAAAGTGTCTGAAGCAATCAATTTCATTCTTGTTTTTAATTGAGGCTTCAACCAACAGCGTTTCATAGTTTGATATTGCAAGGACAACTTGATGTTTAGAAGAACAATGTTTTGTCTCACCCAATTCTTGATTTCTATCTCTTTACTAGACATACTTGGCATGGAGTTTAATAGAAACTATAATAATTTATCTATGAGTGTGAACATCCCATATGGTTTAGAATCCAAACACCAATACTTCCAACAAATTCTACTGTTGATTTTGTGTAAAATAAGTCAAGCATCGGGGATGATATTCACATTGTCTTTATATCTTCCAAATATGCCAAACATCGTTCCAATATTTATTGGCAGATCAAAAGCTACTTCTATCTTTTTGAGTTCGCCTACTTGAAATCATTAAGATAACAACCAATAGTTTATCACTACCTATCCATATGTTGCCACATATTTTTCACATTCCCTAATTATATATCTCAAAAGGATTTTCATCTCAAATATTAACACTTCAAACTGACAATATGATATTGCAACAAAATGTTCACTTATGTATAAATGTTGTATATCTCATTCTTTTGTGCTTTCCCCTTAAACATTTAATCTTGATTTTGATTCTAGCAAACTCCATAAAAAATTTGCACATGGCTCAAAGTATATTGAGCGTGTCAATCCATCATATATATAAACCTTAGGAAAAGAAGGGAAAGAATTGAACTAATGATTTCAAAAAGAATGCTTTGCAATAAAGCTTTAATTGTTTTTTTATAATTTAAACACATTTTTTAATTTGTCTTTAAACAATTACTTTTACATGTTTCCAAGATACTTCAAACACTCTTTTTGCCTTTGGTTTCACAACATTCCATTTCAACGCCTCATCTTTTTCCATTTTCCATATATAAACTACCAAACATCAACATGTTTCTCCTTTTTGTTAGGCACTATTGTGAAAGAGGACACGAAAGAAGAATAATTTATAGTCTCTAATGGGCAAGTATTCAACTAGCATGCAAAGCTTGTGAGTTGAGTTTTGAAAAAAATCAATTACAACAAATGTCATGAAAAAATAAAAAATAAATGTAAACACTACTCCGATGTTTTTGAATTTTTATGAAATTTTGAAAACTTTTTTTCTCAACAATATTTTTTACATAATAAATAATAAAAATAATAATCTATTTTTAAAGTCACACTCTAGACAAAAATCAAATTGGTATATAAGATACCCTTGTTTATGAGACAAGGTATCCCCTCCAAACAACGATTTGACTACTAAATTATATGAAGGTGCACATACCCTACCCCCTTTGGATCTGAACTTGTGATCTACAAAGAGGAAAAACATATCATCTTGAGCTAATTAACTATTGTATTTTACTTCTTGATGCTTTCCCAATATATTCATTGCATTTTAGCTTTAAATTTTAACATAGCCACTTTCGTTTGAGATATTTGTGCTAAAAGTAACAATGCCTAAGGTACTTTGAAAATAACTTTCAAACATTTCTTATAGTTGTAGGTTGATTGCATCATAGAATTCATATTTCCATTTAGGCTTTCGCTCAATGATTGCACCATTGAATTTATATGGATATTCAATTCTAGCTTGACTGCACCATAAAGTTCATATGAGACCATATTAGATGCCAACTTAATGCATGAGACCGCCTTGTTTGTACTAAAGGGCTAGCTTGACTACACCTAGTTGGACACCAAATTAATGTATGAGACCCTCTTGTTTGTGGGACAAGGGACCCCTCCACTTAGCAATTTTAGTAATCAAGAGATTCAAATTAAGTTGGAAGGGCACATTTTTTTCCAAGTTATAATGCTAGGGGAAACCCCACGAGGGCTTCCCTTAATTCCGAGGATGGTACCTAAGGTAAACCCTAGATTCTTCAAAGCAAAAGGAAAGGTGAACAACAAGGCTCGAAGCCATTACAACAATATACTCATTATGAACTCAAAATGCCACTTATGAGAATAGAACTTGACTAGAGAGGATAAAACTCTATCCCACAATCACATGGGCTAGATCTAATTAACAATTGAAGGGCTAACTACCTCTTACTATTAGTTCCTAATTATGCACACAATTGAAGGGGTGTCATATACATGTTAATGCATTTCAAACTACCCAATGCTTGACAATTTACATCTAATGCAAACAAAAGTAAGCAATATGCCATGACAAAGTGGGAACTAGAATGCAACAAAATTAAAGCAACAATGTTTAAGTGATCTTCAACATCACAATTTTGTAGAACACTCTTATTTTAGGGTAAAATTGCCATATCTCAAGTAGTTGGGAGTAAGTGGCCCATCTTGTATTGTACTCCTTTTCCTTTTTGTTAAAAGAAAAGGAAAACAAGTTTCTAATCAAGAGGGAAATAACTTGTCATGCAATACAGGTTCCACCAATTGATTTTAAACATCATTGTTGATAGTTTAAGTTCATTTATTTTAAAGTTGTTTTAATTTTTTTATTATATATTTTCATGAATAAAAATTCATAATTATGAAATTGCCCTAAAAAATTATCTATTTTCCTAAATAATAAACCATAATTATAAAATTATTAACTTACTCATTTATATAAACCATATCTTATACTTAAAAAAAAACTTACTCAATTATATAAACCATATCTTATACTTAAAAATATAAATATAAATAAAAATATAGTATTAATGTTATGCATAACAAAGAGATGATGCTCTTATTAATGTTCTCAATGGATTGAAATAAAAACTAATTACAAAACATGTATCACAAAGTTAGATGATGCTCTTTTAAAAAATGATAAGGGCAACTAGTTTGCGTAGGTAATAATATTGCACCATGGAATCAAAGTGCCCCACATCAAAACCAACAAATTCTTGATAATAATTCCACCCACTACACATAAATAGAGGAAGAAATTAGGCATCTCAAATCTACAAATACCATTGCAGAGAAATCGACCATATTAACTCTTTATGACTAAGATTAAAGCTCAGAGCAAGTTCAATCTCTAGAATACCAAACCAACGTAAATTAAAATTTGAAGCAGGTTTTTGGAACGCAACCGCCATCTTTTGTTCCGTCATAAAATCCCTGGAAGTTCAAATCACGCAAGAACACATTCTCAGTTGAAATAACTAATCAGCTAATTTCTATTGCTTAGCCCAATGAAAAATATCAATCATAACCAGTTCTGTGTTACCATTTCTTATAGTTCTTCAAGAATTGGATCCCACTCATCTGTAGTTTCAAGGCTTAGATCCCACCCAGTTGCAATTTCAAGAAGATATGAATCCCACCCAGTTGCAATTTCAGGAAGATTTGAATCCCACTCAGATGCAACTGCAAGAATGGGATCCCTAGCACTTGCAGTATCCATGCGTACTCCCTGCAGCTGGATAGAAGCATCGGAATCCTGCACAGTTAAACCAAATGTTTTTTCTCCAGGCTGCTCATCTATGGAAGCACCACCAGGTATTATGACAGGAACATCGAAATCTTGCACAGTTACACGGCACCAGATGCTTTTTCTCCAAATTGTTCAATCATGGAAGCACCATAAGGTATTGAGACCACATCTGAACGCTTGAGATTCATATTGTCAGCAGATAAGATCGCCTTCTCATCAGACTTTAGAGGAAGAGGTAAGGAGGATTCTACTACCTGAAATGATCCAAGCATTTCCATCAGGATGCTTTGTCGTTAGGACAGACTTCAGAGGAAGAGGTAAGACAACCTCTTCTCAGGATTCTACTACCTAAAATAAAAAGTTGCATTAATTAAGAGCTATCAATATCCAGTAGCCATCAAGAAATTCTTAAAAGTTTCATCTTATCCTAGCATTGAGAAGGTTAAAAAATACATAGGTACAAATATCTTGCTGCTTCAAATATCAAGGATTGAGATGGATACATCCCAGTGTTTTTAAACCCTCATTTTAGTTTATTAATGAATCTCTTCCTCCCTGGGCTATAAGAACACCTTGTGCTGAACTTAGTTAATTGGTTCAGTTTGAATTGCGATCCTTCAGTTTACTGTCCTTGACTCATATTTACAGAGAATTCAATTCTCAGGCAGATCAACTGTCAAAGCAGGCATTGGAGGGAGAAGAAGGCTATTTATTTTGGGAAGAACACTTTGAGAACATGCTGTTTGACTCGGGCACTATGTATTTTCTTGACTAGAGACTTTTGGATCTCTATTTTTGACTTATGGTTAATGTACTAAGTCTGTTTTTAGTGTTTGGGGGGATTAACAGAAAACCATGTTTTTGGTTTTTTGGGAAGACAGTTATGAAAGTGGACATCATGTACTATTTGATTCAGTATTGAATAACAATAGTATGCTTTTTTTCGCGGAAAAAAAGAACACCTTGCATTTCCGCATGAAATTAACACCTTTACATGATGTACCACAAAATTGGCAAACTTGCAATTCATATGGTTATAAAACAAAAAAGCTAATAGCAGTACAATGCAAACAATATTAGACCTTGAGCACACTTAACAGATCATTGTATCTGAATAGCAACCAACACTATTTGCCCAAACTATGGACCTGAAGGTGCCATCAAACGCCAGCATGAGAAATATTTTCCAAGGTGCATAGGGGCTATAAAATAGACGACGGCATCTAAATCCTCATCCACGGGAAAACCTTGATCCGGAATCTGTATGATACAGCCCTCAAAGTTATACTTTAAAGGCTCGTAAAAACCGTTCAGATCTATTGCAGCACTACATCGTCATACAAAGGTAAATGCATGTACCAGGAGAAACAAGCAACATATATACTACTAAGCTCCGGTTTGACCTCACTTCCAGCTCCAAAATCACTCCCCGCACATTTTGTTCAAAATATGGATAGAGACATAAACAAAAGAGTTACAAGCACGAATGGCTGAACTTCATATCTCATATTATACGTTAGTATATATATGTTACATAGTTTGACGGTTTAAGGAAATACCGACTAACCAATCTTAGAACGGAATAATTGAATGTAAATAACACACTTAACTAATGAGATTATTATTTCTAACACTCCCTCTTAATCTCAAGGGTTACATTCTTACTAAACACAACACTCCCTGTTAATTATGATACTCTAAAACATCTAAAATGCAAATCTCATAAATGCAAATGCTTGCTGGTCTATGTCTCAGCCAAGCTTACAAACACTTAACAAAAATTTCATAAAACTAAATTAGCTTCAGATAAACTACTTAGGCCTATTTCTTTCATCTTCATCTTCAAATATAGAATGTTCGTCTAGATCCCAAATCTGATGTTGGAGTCTTCCTCTTGCCTTGCTTAAGAAAGTAACTTCATTCAACTGATCTTTGTGATTGACTATTGCATTGCTTTCAAAAGTATCTTCATTCAACTGATATTTGTGATTGACTATATTCTTTGTTGCATTGTGTCTCCACCCAAAACTCTTCCGCAAACACTTCCATAATTCTTCTATCTCAATGTTCAGCTTTATTCCTTGCAAGTGTATGTTACTGAACTTTATTTCCTGCGAAATTTCTGCAATGCTAATTTCAAATTCTTGAATAATGATTTTAGATTCTTCATCTGCTACAGTCTCCTTGTACATGTCTTCACAAATCCTTGGATTTTCTATCCACTCTTCTAGCATTCTCAACTCTTCATCATAATCTGTTAACACATCCAAGTGATGTTCTTCTTTCATAGTACCTGCATAATCTGTAAACACACACAAATTTTCAGTTCCAAAAACATGAGATTTTTTGTTCTCGATTGATGCTTCAAGCATCTTTTCCTTGTGTAGGAATGGACTCTCCAAACACTCTACAAAATCTTCTTCTTGTTTCTCATCAAATACTGCTACATGGGCAGTTTTATCTTCAATCGAATTGTCAACAACAAACTTTGATCGCTTCACTAAGTTAATGTCATCAGCAATATCTATTGCTGGATTCACCAAAGTTTCTTCATTATCAAAGGTTGCTACAATGGCAACTTTATCATCCACTTCATCATTCACTAAAGTTTCTTCATCATCAAAGGCTGCTACAATGGCAACTTTATCATCCACTGGTGTATCTATGCAGTGGGATTCACCTTCCTCTTCATGCTCTATGGCACACACAAGGTCTTCAATATTCTTCTCCTCTACTTTATCAAGGAGTTCTTCAACTTTCTTGTCTTCATCTTCTTTCTTTGCTTCAAACATAGAAGCTTCTTCTAATTTACCAATATGCTGGAAAGTATTATTGTTTCTTCTCTTTTTACTGTACCTCATCTCTAAAGCATCCCAAAAAGCTTTTGCACTAACAACTTGATGAAGTTTATAGAAAACACTATAAAAAACGTTTTCATCCACTGTTGACAAAATAAGAAAGCTTGCTATTGCATTTTTTCTATTATGAGGATCTTCAAAATCTTTTTGAACAAAACGCCATAAATTTACTGAACAAAGCAAATCTTCCATTTTATTTGCCCAAATTTCATAATCCATACATGAGAAAAATGGCAAAATCGGCATTGATCTATTCAATATTTCATTGATCTCTTCATCTTCATTAGGTTTATTCTCCTCTAGATCTTCACTGATCTGCTCCATAACTAGAAATACTTTATATTTCTCCTCAATTTTTTCTCAGAAACAAATAGGAGCAATTCTTCACACCAAAAGAAATTATTTTTTTTCTCAAAATCAATTAATATTCATCAATATAAAGCTGCTTGTTTTTGTATATGAAGCTACTCTCACCACACTTCACATAAGGGGGCTGCTCTCACCACACTTCACAAAACTTTCTTAAAAATCAATTCCAGTTTTTTATCTTCCAAAAAACTTTTTATAATTCTCTTTCACCAAAATATTAGCTTTTCATAATTCTCTTTCACCAATAAACTATATAAATATATCAAGAAAACTTTTCAAAACTTCAAACTTTTCAAACTTTTCAAAATTCATTTTAACCCATATGTATAAATATGTGAAAGAAAAGTTTTCAAAACTTCTTTATAACTCTGCTCCACTTGCTTTTCTTTATATAAATATAAAATCTTTGTCACCAATCTGTATAATATTCTTTTAATAATTTAAACAACCTTTTGCCAAATAACAAACATATACACTCTTACTCATTCCAAGATTTGCTATCATCACGTGGATGGGGATTTTCCATGCAGATTTTATCTTCTTCGCGAGCTTCTTCAAACAGACACGAACACGACTTTTCCTTTTCATTCAAACTGGATCGCATCTCCGCCAATGCAGTCGGAAACTTAACAGTTTGCAGCGGGCTTCTCTTCGCTAGGTGTTTCTTTACAACAACTTCCTCGCTGACTTCTATTTCTTCACAACAGCGAAATTCTTCGGCGATAATTCTTCACAACTTTCTTGTCTACGTTGGACTTCTTACCAATGGGCTGCAAAATTTGAATGCAGCTATTTCTGTTTCTAACATAAAACAATGATCTCATCAACTCTTGCTTCTAACAGATGGAGTTCGAATCGAATTTCTTTTCCTCACAAAAAGTGTTCTTACATCGATTTTTTCTGGCTGGATGGCACTGTCCAACGGCAACGGTTTTCTCAACCTTCTCCAAACAAATCTATTTAAACAGATCTGTTCCTGGTTCAACAGGATCTTCTCTTCAATCTTTGAAGAGGTTCTCCAGACACTAATCCAATTTTGGATCACCCGAACACTCTAGGTGTAACACGGGCTTCAACAAACTTCAAGAACAGTACCAGTTTTTACGAAAGCAGACTTTTCTCTGCTTGTGCAGCAACAAATTCAACAAAACCTCCAAGGGCTCGACAAAACCTAATTGTTCAACAAAACCTCCAATAATCAAGAAGAGGCTCCTAAATCCTTCTTGGATTGACCAACGGATTAACCAAACGCTCTGATACCATGTTCAAAATATGGATAGAGACATAAACAAAAGAGTTACAAGCACAAATGGCTGAACTTCATATCTCATATTATACGTTAGTATATATATGTTACGTAGTTTGACGGTTTAAGGAAATACCGACTAACCAATCTTAGAACGGAATACTAACACACTTAACTAATGTGATTATTATTTCTAACACATTTTACTAGTTGGGTGTGCTGAGGCCATGGCCGTGTACCAGTATTGTGTAATCGCCATATCTTAGTAAAATGAGTCCCCGGAGCTAATATTTGAGGTCCACTAAAGATAGTATCAGCTTTAACAAGACTACAATCAAGCTTACCTGCTAATCGATTTTCCATTTCTCCGACTAAGGACTGCAAAGAAGAAATATAACTTCTTTAACTACAAGACTAGGAAGGTGATCGCCACATCATAAGGCTATGTTGCATCAACAAGCTGCAAAACTGCATTGTACATTGAACATTGAAATTGTAACAAAAAATAGAAAATAACCGATGTATCAAATAAGTTTCCCCCTAAACATCCACGAAGCCCAATTTACGATAGCAATCATGGCAAAGATCATAGTTATCCTCATCCTAATCCACGAAGCCCAATTTACGATAGCAATCATGGCAAAGATCATAGTTATCCTCATCCTAATCCTCTGACTTACTACAGTTGCATGCCGAGAGTCTTAAGACATTTGTTCTACTAATGGCACTCATCGAAATGGACAAACATATAAAGGAAACAAGCATACACAATGTAATCTATCAACTTACATTTGGAATCCTTCCACAACCATGGCACTTCTCTCCTTTCAATATTTGAAGTTCCATCGCGGAAGGATGGACAGTTTGTGCGTATTAATCGCAATTTACCATTTCGCCCATTTCATAGAAGCAAGCAAGGCAGAGATCGTGGTTATCCTTCCTGCAGAGGCATATCCATATATTAGTTAATTTATAAATGACACTAATTTGAATGGAAACCCATAGGCAATCTATTAACATCAATTACATTTTGGAAGTATAACAAGAACCTTCATTTGGGACTCATCCCGTAACCATCACATTGCACTCCCTGAAGCGTCATCTTGGAAGGACCTGAAACGTCTCTGGAGATAAGAGATGCTGAAGGACCTGAAAGATTCTCAGGACCATGATGACAATTAGGGACACTATAGAAAGGGAAGGTTTTGAAAGACCAAAGAGATTATGACGACCAACTTGAAACTTGCAATCATTACCATTTTCTTGTTCGTTCAGAGCAGCAGTTGTGCCATTATTAACCCGGGTGTCACCCTTACGAATTGCATTCGTTTTGAGGTTGGAAGTTTCACTGGAAGACCTCGTAGCATTTAGTCTGTCTCCTAGCATTTAGACCTTTCTGACCAGTAAACGATACCTCTAAACGAAGAGGATTTAGTCTCTGTCTCACAGCATCAAGCAAATCATCCTCATCTACCATATTAATAATATCATTGTCTTCATCCGTGTAAGTTATAATTGTTGGGTTTTACTAAATACTTTAAACCCTAACCAAGATCTACTCCTATGCAAGAAATTAAACTTAATGCACAGCGGAACTTAGAAATTAAGTTTAATGCACAGCGGAACTTACTTTCCATCTTCGAAGGTCGCGGACAGCTTCTGGTCTTGACTTGAGTTGTTGGCTCTCGAATCCTTCCAAGAACTTGCAATCCTTTTCTCTGGAGAGTATCCTGTCTTCAATGGAGCAGACAAATATTTTCTGGATGATTGCAAGCCTTGGAGACTCAGCCCTTTTATAGCAGTGCCAAAGAAAAAGATTCTAATCCTGGGGCTGCTGAAATTTAGCTAATACTTTGGAAACAAGTCCAAAAGAAATCTGGAGTTTCCGATTTTACAAAAAACTTCAAATCGGGAAACTTCAGAAAATACTGAATTAAATCAGAATAAATTCTGATTTCCTTATTTAGCTAGATTTACTGCTATTATTTTAATCAACTATAATCGGTCCATTAACAATTATAATTGATTAACATTATTCTATATGTATTTGTATCCAAATCCTTAATTAAATACGTATAATGCCATGTCTTAATTAATCACATTGTTTGGCATGTTTTAATCATTACATAGATGTAATCTTTCGACAGTATTTGATATCATAATCATAATGCACGTATGTCCAACTTAATTATTGTAATTTAGACGTCTCTAAATCCAACAATCTCCCACATGGACAAGTGCAACCTTTTGATTATATATCCTTAACTTTATTGCATGCAACTTTTCTGTCTTTCTTATCGTATTTCTTAAACAATTCCGTCCATCAATTATGCTAACAAAGGACTTAAGCAGCACTTGTCACATTTATTCGCAACTAAACCGACATAAATCACGCTGCCAACATAACTGAATGACATGAATCTGATTTGGACATATAGTTTAGAAATTACACGCAAGTGTGATTATACGTGCCTATTTCTAATTGAGTCACCTTTACTTTACTGTATGAGGTCAAAAATTAAACTTTAAAGAAAGAAATAATGAAACCGAAACTGAATGCAACTTGTATATATCATCAAAAATGTTTACAATTGCATTACATAGAACATCAAAACAAAACTTAAAACATATTCAGACTCCCACATTTTCTAACTATCCTAAATAGAAATTACACCCATACGGGCAACATGTTCGTGAAACTTCTTGGGTGGTAATCCTTTAGTAAGAGGATCAGCAATCATGGAGTCTGTACCTATGTGTTCTATACATAATTCATTATTCTGCACTCTCTCTTTTACAACCAAAAACTTAATATCGATGTACTTTGACTTTGACGAACTTCGGTTGTTGGTTGCGTATAACACTGCTGAATTGTTGTCACATAATAATTTGAGTGGTTTCTGAATAGAATCCACAATTTTCAGACTTGTGACGAAGTTCTTCAGCCATACGCCATGATTAGATGCTTCATAGCATGCAACAAATTCAGCTGCCATAGTGGAGGAGGCCACCAATGACTGTTTAGCGCTCTTCCATGACACGGCACTGCCTGCCATCATAAAGATGTATCCTGATGTTGACTTCATGCTGTCGACACATCCTCCAAAATCAGAATCAGTATATCCAATGACCTCGAGCTGTTCCGATCTCCGATACGTGAGCATATAGTCCCTTGTTCTCTTTAGGTATCTCAACACTCGCTTGGCTGCCTTCCAGTGTTCCATACCTGGGTTACTCAAATATCTCCCTAGCATTCCAGTGATGAACGCAATATCTGGACGCGTGCATACTTGTGCATACATGATGCTACCCACGGCTGAGGCATAGGGAATATCTTTCATGATGTTTTTATCTAAGTCAGTTTGGGGACATTGTTTTAGACTAAACTTATCTCCTTTTGATACAGGGGTATCTCCTGGTTTGCTGTTTTCCATGCCAAATCTTGTTAGAATCTTATCGATATAGTTCCTTTGGGATAACCTTAGAATACCTTGAGATCTATCTCTAAGTATTTCAATCCCTAGAACAAATGATGCATCACCAAGATCTTTCATTTCAAAGTTCTTAAATAAAAAATTCTTAGTTTGATGCAACATGTCCTTATCGTTACTGGCAAGCAATATGTCATCTACATATAAAACCAAGAAAATAATTTTACTCCCACAGAACTTAAGGTATATGCATTCGTCTACTATGTTAGACTCAAAACCAAATGAGCTAACAATTTTGTGAAATTTTTGATACCATTGTCGAGATGCTTGTTTTAGCCCATAGATAGATTTCTTAAGTCTGCAAACCATAGACCCTGCATCACCTGATAAAAAGTTCTCTGGCTGCTTCATATAGATCGTTTCATCAATGTCACCATTGAGAAACGCCGTCTTTACATCCATCTGATGAAGTTCTAAATCATAATGTGCTACAAGCGCCAATATAATCCTTAAAGAGTCTTTCGATGAAACTGGAGAGAAAGTCTCTTTATAATCAATGCCTTCTTTCTGTGTGAAACCTTTCGCAACAAGACGTGCCTTGTATTTTTCAACATTGCCTTTAGAATCCCACTTAGTCTTAAATATCCATTTGCAACCAACGGGTTTCTTGTCTTTAGGCAACGGAACGATATCCCAAACGTCATTGTCATACATAGATTTCATCTCTTCATTCATGGCATTAATCCACTTTTGAGAGTTAGAGCTTTCCATAGCTTGTTTGATATTTACAGGATCATTTTCAAACATGCCAATGTCAAACTCATGTTCTTGAAGATATGCATAATCCTTAGATTGTGTAGATCTTTTCTCTCTAGTAGATCTTCTAATTGGCACAGGTACTAGATTTTCTTGAGGTTCATTTACAACTTGATCTTCAACAGGAGGAGGAACATCATTATCAATTTCTGAATCTCCCACAGGCCCTAGGCCATCAACATTTGTCATGTCAATGTCAGGGTTTGGGTTGGGTTCAGGTCCATTTGTGTTCTCTATTCCATGTTGAGTTTCTAACTGAGTTATTTGTGATGATGAAGTTTGCATATTGTCAGAAGATGTATTTCTAAACGCAATCGGAATTTGAACAAAACTAGGACTTTGGTCCATAGTCTCATTTCTAAATGCAATCGGAATTTGAACAAAACCAGGACTTTGGTCCATAGTCTCATTCGCATTCATCTCTTCTTCTTCAAAAATATTATCTTCTGTCATATCTCCCCCTACAAACTCATTATCCTCAAAAAATTTCGCACTTCCTGACTCGAAAACTGTATGTTCTGTTGGATTATAGAATTTGTATCCCCTAGATCGTTCAGAATAGCCTATAAAGTAACAACTAATGGTCCTTTCGTCCAGTTTCTTTTCATTTGGCTTATAAGGCCTAGCTTCACATGGACATCCCCAAACTCTCAAATGATTTAAGCTAGGCTTGCGCCCAACCCATAACTCGTAAGGGGTCTTGTTAGCTGCTTTAGTAGGCACTCTATTAAGTATGTATGCTGCAGTCTTTAAGGCTTCTCCCCACAAATTATCAGGTAGAGTTGTACGAGCAATCATACTTCTCACCATGTCTTTAAGGGTGCGATTTCGCCGTTCAGCAACACCATTCATTGCAGGCGAACCTGGCAACGTATACTGAGGCACAATTCCGCATTCCTCTAAGTATTTTGCAAAGGGACCTTGACGTTGTTCTCTTGATCCATCATAACGACCGTAGTATTCACCACCACGATCAGAACGAATGGACTTTATACGTTTGTTAAGTTGTAACTCAACTTCCGTTTTGAACTTCATGAACACGTCTAATGCTTCCGTCTTTTCTTTTATTAAGTAAATATGACCATATCTTGAATAATCATCTATGAATGTGATAAAGTAACGGTGACCATTTCTTGTAGCTTTTGGAAAAGGACCACAGATATCCGTATGAATCAATTCTAAGACATCATTACATCTTTTTGCATCATACTTACGTTTATTAGTTTGTTTTCCCTTTATACAATTCACACAATCACTTAAGTTTGTAAAATCTAAAGGTTGGAGAATATCATTAGACACTAGACGTTCTATCCTTTTCATAGAGATATGTCCTAATCGCTTGTGCCATAATGTTGGAGATTTCTCGCAAGTTAATTTACGTTTTGTATTATCTACATGCAGTGCCTCTGAATGTGAAGTGTCTATATCTAGAAAATAAAGATTATCATAAGAAGATAGGATACCAGAAGCAAGAAGCTTAGAATTTTGACACAAACTGAATTTTCCATTACCAAATGAACATACATAACCATTTTTGTCCAAATAAGATATGGAAATTAGGTTCCTTCTGAAAGATGGAACCACTAAAGCATCAAAACTTAAATAAAATCCTGTCTTACATAATAATCTAAATTTTCCTATGCTTTTCACTTCTACTTTGTTGCCATTGCCTACGTAAACGTAGCGCTCTGCCTCATTTGGCTTGCGATGGCTTAGGCAACCTTGCATCGACATACTGATGTTAGTCGTTGCACCTGAATCTATCCACCAAGTATATCTAGATACAGAACTTAAATTAACTTCAGAACAAACTAAAGCAAGAGACATATTGTTCCCCATGAGGGGCTTAATTTGACTTAGATTTGACATTATGTTTAGATCTGAAAAATTGAAGAACAAAAGGAAAGATTAGATATTATACATCACGATTTGATCTTTAATCATAATTCTAAAATCCATCTAAAGGCCTAAATTAAATTATGTGCTCCATTGAATCTTTTAGCCAAAACACCACTCAATAATGAAAAACACCTTTGGGCGCAATCATTACCTTATTGTCTTTTCCGCCTTTGGGCCAGATTGACATATCCATTTGCTAACTACCAGGCCAGTCAAGTGGGGAACGCAGGTCACTAACGGACCTGGTGCACCAAGCCCCAAATGCTTTTCTAGATATTGCCAGCATATGTGTGTTGCAACTTATTTTGTTATACATCACCCTTATGCACCAAACAACTTAGCAGGTGCCAACCCTCCTTTGGGAAAGCTAACACCTACGTCCATTGAGCTTGTCATGAGTCATTCTTGCAATCGTCTTACACAGAGCGGTTCGTTTTGCGAACATCAATGCTTGACTCATGCGAAAACAACACATGTATACGTAAAATGCCTTTAGTTAGATTCCAAAATTATACCTAAAATCAATACATAGGAAATTCATTGCATGAAACATATGTACATTACAACCATTGTATAAAATATGTAATACATCTTAACCATATGCAACCTCCTCATTGCATAAAATATTTATAGCATCTCTAAAAGAAAGTATCACATTGTAACAAACTTGCGTCACAAGTATTTCGAAAAATAATAAACCATAACAAAATTTTGTTCTGCGAAAAACAACCAAAAATTATATGTATGTACTCAATCCTGAGCAATTACTTGAACTTTGAAGCATGCAGAAAGTTAATATGTTTTTACTAATGGCCGTCTGCACAAATTCACAGTTTAAATAGCAGATCATATAGATCCCTGGATTCCAAATATAAATCTGGAAACATATCATTGTTCTAAGAATTCTGGAAACATCAATGAATGGGATCAACGCAGAGTTCAACATCAATTTGTAAAAAATAAAACTGGAAACATCAATTTTCAAAATGAAAACGCACAGGGCGTTGGTAGAGTTGAACACTTTAATAAACAACCGCTTGAGGAGCTAGGACTATCCTTCTAAAACCAAACATATACATACATTATATTCAGCAATTGATCGTATTCCTCATAACCAATACCATTATAGTAAAGAACTGTTGTAAACATCAAAAAATTTAGCTTAAATGAATGAGCAATCTTTATATTTGTCAAAGGTCAAAATATGGTATTGCACGTGGTTTCTTCATCAGCCGCTCATTGAAATGCCGATGCCTGACAAATCCATTCATTGTCAAACAATCAAAACGATGTAAAAAACGCAGAGAAAACTCTAGCGGCGAACTTCACATGCGCAAATGCAGTGGTTTTCAGAGTCATCTGCTTGCACTTTGAATCAGGAAAGGATGGATTTCGCAGGTGAAGCCTGTCGAGGATTTTCCAAGGGCACGTGTTCAAAGTTCCTCTTAATTCAAAAAAGATTTATGAGGTTTTACATATTGGCAATAGATCAACCAGTGCCAGATGGGGAAATTGAGCAGGTTAAAGTTACCCGCTTGGAATTCGTGTTATTAATAATAAATTGTCAATTTAGAAAATTGTAATGATTCACACAGACCATGAGGATTGAACTCGAGACCAAGTATCAATGAATACCGATCATTCACTAGAAACCAACTACATGTTTATATTGCTAAGTTCGAAATAACTTATATGAATCGTTGTGCAGAGATCGAACTAGTGTTTAAACGAGGAAGCTATGAGCTGTCATCGCAGAGCGATAATCTAGCTCAGCAAAAAAAAGGATCTAACTGTCAATTATCAAAACTGCAGATTCGTGATTCTTTGCCGGATCAAAGCACCAGGAAAAACAAAACTCTGAGATAGAAATGCCGAGTTCCAAACTCTGCAGCGTGAGGTTCAAGGGCATAGGATCACCACAGAGTTCTAGGTTAACAGGTAAGCACAGGGCACGATCTACGCATTTTAAGATTCAGGGTTTAAACAACATTATAGCGAACGGAAATGTTTAGAACCATGTCGATTTGCATAGTTAAGTTCCGTCCTGAGACTGGAGATGATGGCGGAACTACATACATAACTAAGTACTGCAATATAATACAGACCCGATCAGTCAAGTTCCAATTGTACTGGTATCTATCAAGAAATCAGACTTACGAACCAGAATGGTATAAAGACTCAATTGCTATATTGTAAAAGACAGAATACAAAGGAGATATCAAGAAAACCAGAATCCCTTTCCGTACAGAGATTTTTCTGCTAGAGATACATATAACCAGCAATTGAGATTTCCATGCATAGGTCCATTCTCAACAATAAAAAAGGGATCGGGTTCTTCATGAAGCCGTCAATCTCTGAATCGACTTATAGAAAAAACGGGGTCTAAAGAGGATAAAGGGTTTTGGTCAACTATACAATCTCTATCACTGTGAAAAATAAAATTCGATCTCCAGCCAGCATTTACACTAAAACGCATCTCATACTCAGGGGATCACACGCAGCAATTCTTACATAAGGGAGGCTCTGATACCAATTGTTGGGTTTTACTAAATACTTTAAACCCTAACCAAGATCTACTCCTATGCAAGAAATTAAACTTAATGCACAGCGGAACTTAGAAATTAAGTTTAATGCACAGCGGAACTTACTTTCCATCTTCGAAGGTCGCGGACAGCTTCTGGTCTTGACTTGAGTTGTTGGCTCTCGAATCCTTCCAAGAACTTGCAATCCTTTTCTCTGGAGAGTATCCTGTCTTCAATGGAGCAGACAAATATTTTCTGGATGATTGCAAGCCTTGGAGACTCAGCCCTTTTATAGCAGTGCCAAAGAAAAAGATTCTAATCCTGGGGCTGCTGAAATTTAGCTAATACTTTGGAAACAAGTCCAAAAGAAATCTGGAGTTTCCGATTTTACAAAAAACTTCAAATCGGGAAACTTCAGAAAATACTGAATTAAATCAGAATAAATTCTGATTTCCTTATTTAGCTAGATTTACTGCTATTATTTTAATCAACTATAATCGGTCCATTAACAATTATAATTGATTAACATTATTCTATATGTATTTGTATCCAAATCCTTAATTAAATACGTATAATGCCATGTCTTAATTAATCACATTGTTTGGCATGTTTTAATCATTACATAGATGTAATCTTTCGACAGTATTTGATATCATAATCATAATGCACGTATGTCCAACTTAATTATTGTAATTTAGACGTCTCTAAATCCAACAATAATAATATCCGAATTAAGGTTGAAATGAAAAGGAGAACCTATTTTAGATCTCAAGGCATTGAAAGAGATATCCGGTCTGTCATCTTCCTTAATGTAGATATTGAAATGCCGTAGTGTATCCTCCTACTTCACCTACAGCCAAGAAGAGCAAAGGAATGAAGCTACCTGATTATTTCAAAACTTGCAGAGCTGTAAAAGAATATGAAGTTACTACAAAGAAAGATGATTATAATAATCAATGGATCTTGATTATGAGCTTAAAAAACTCATGGTGGAATTGTAGTTCTCCATGCTTATCAGGCACCCACTTCATTGTGGTTTGGGAGATCCAAATTTTCGATTATCAGAATCTATCTGCTTACAATGTGGTCCAGATGGCACGGGGATTACTCAAATCAGCCTCCCCAGTAGAGTTTAACACAGTTGCTTGAAATAGATGGGTTAACTGTAATGGACTTGTGCCCCGACACCCACCACACTCCACTCTCCCAAGGAACCATACTTGGGAGCCTCTTGGGTTCGCGGAGGGCAGAACGCTTAGCCAAAAATCCCAAGTGTTGGTCTGCCTCGCAGAAACCCATTGGCATGCAAGAGAGCGTGTGACCCAGAACGGGCGCACAACCCACAAGCAAGACGCCCAAAGGCATGGCAAGCTTGGGCGCACACCAACCGGGGAGCCCGTCGGCATAGTGCGGTTGACAACAAGGAAGTTCAACAAAGGACTGCAACCAGGGATGGAAGCTCGAGGAACTAGGGATGGAAGCTCGGACGAACCATGGTTGGAAGCTCCATGACGAGATTGGGTTGGAAGCCCAGCACTTGGGTACGCGCCCACACTTAGGCATCGGTGCATGGCAAACCCGGTCGCCAAGACTTCACGGGGAAGCCTTTGGACACGGAAGCATGACCAAGCACACCCAACTCGACTTGGGAGCTCTAGTGTATGTGGACCAAGGGTGAAGTGCCAAAGAACAAGGGCGTCGGTCGGCCAGGATGGGCGCAGATCGGCAAAACGGTTACCAAGTGGACCGGCAAGGGGCGCGTCGACAGCACAGACGGGCGCGTCATGCGAAAACCAAGGAACAAGGGGGCGTTTGTTAGTGGGCCGCAACCAATACTTGGACCATTCGGTTGGCATGTGGACCATGCAGCTGGGTGAACGGACCAAAGATGGGCGTCGACTGGGAACGGCGACCAAGGAGACAGCTATAAGTATGCGGCCAAGTCTCAACCAAATTCATTCACGGAAGGAAGGATTTCGGATTGGCAAGACAGAGGGTTCGCACCGAGGCAGTAGAACAAATCTGGGCGTCCGCAGCAGCTGGCAAGCGCAGGGGTGCGCACTGTTTCAGCTAGGAACATTTTCTGGATTCTGGGCTCTTTTGTAATTTTGGTTAGAACTTGGGGTTTCTATGGTTCGACTCGTTTGTGCCACGCAGGGAGTGTTGCTAGTGTGGGCACCTCCGTTTGATGTAATCTTTGTTCTGATAGCTTGCCAACATTTACATAAAGCTTGCGGTGAGCCCAGTTGGGGCCTTCGCCACTCTATACGTGTGTTGTGTTTTGTTTACGTTTCATGTTGCATGTCAGACTTGTGAAAAATGGTTAAGTGTACAATGTTGCATTAGCTCATAATATTGGCTAAGTAACAAGTGTAAACATAGAACAAGTGTGTTGCAGATATAAAGTGTTAAAGTGTGTTTGCAACCGGTGGTAGGCGTAGTCTGTCAGAGTGCACCTGCGTTGGCCAAGCCTGCAGGAGGCATCCGGGCAGTGCCGCACGACTTGACAGACCGCAGTAAAAGTGGGTTCTTGCCGAGCTTGTGACAGGTGGTATAAGATCTCGTTTTTTCAATAGTTGCGGATTGGGGTTTGCGTGCTCTTGCGAAGAGGTGGTTTAAGAAGACAGTCGTTTGAAGGTTCGTGATGGTCGGAAAATTGCGAGGGTTGGCTGTGTGCTTGAGTGTAGCCTAGCTGGGGCGCACTTAGACGCCATGCTACAGTAAGGCAACAGTGTTCGGTGGACAACTCGTTGGGAGGCTCGTGCGAAGGCTAGCTGCGGAGGCAAGTGAACAGTTCGGTTGTAGGAGCAAGAACTTGCCCAAGTAGAGTTGCGGTCCGCGAACAAGGTGCTTGGTGAAGTGCCGAATTTTGGCTAAGGCTTGCATATTTGGGCGCAGGCAGATCTGGGACGCCAAGGAGTCAGGACCCTTGCAGAGGCAGTCTCAGCCGCAGAGAAGTTGTTGGACTACCGAACGGACGGGAAGACCAAGGATAACAACGAAGGAAACGAGAAGTCCCAAGGCAAGTTCAACAAGAGGAAGTTTAAAGGCAAGCCGAAACAAGGGGAAAGGGGTGAGGACGAGAGGCCCAAAAACGCAGAAGCACCCAGGGACAAAACGAAGACGGTTTCTGGCTGCATATGTGTGAAGGACCATTATGCGAAAAACTGCCCCTTGCGACCGCAGAAGGTGTCTGCGGTAACACAAGAACCAACAGTACTTGGAGTGTTTCAAGTAGTCAATGTTGTCTTGAGGAAGAACCAACAACAACTGCAGAAGAGGACTTGGCATGGTTGTGTTATGTTCCAGCAGATGTTAATGGGCAGCAGGTCCTGGCGTTGGTTGTAGCGGCGCCACACATAATTTTGTGAAAGAGGAATTAGCAAGACGGTTCAAGTTGCGAGTTGAGCCGGGACAGACAACATTCAAGGCAGTCAATTCATAAGTGAAGAAAGTGATTGGTGTAGCTAACCAAGTTCCTTTGGAGATCGGAGAATGGTCTGGGGAGGCTAGGTTCACCATTGTTCCGTTGGATGATTTCGATATGGTATTGGGACAAGAGTTTGTGCGTAAGGCTAAGGTGGCTCCTATGCCACACTTAGATTGCTTGGCATTCATATTGGAAGAGAGTCCAATCTACGTGAAGGCTATGAAGAAACCATTGGGAGGCAGCAGAGTCACGTCCTTGACGATCACACCTTCCGTAGGAGTAACCGGTCGTCATAACAACGATGGTAGGGCGAGGAGAAAGCAAGCAAAGATTCTGTCGGTCAGTTGGAAATACGAATGGAAACCATGGAAGAGATAGCCGATTCGGCTATGACAGGCTTGGAGAAGCTTTTTTGGTTTTTCACAAACATGGAAAAACACAAGTGTTGTCAAGAAGGATGCATGGCAACTCTGCAAGCAGTTGGTGCAGCACCTAAGTTGGACTTAGGCACTTCGACTGCGGATGGACAGTCTTGGGCAGAGGATCCGCAGGCACAACGCTTGTTTGCTGAAGGCGATGGCACAATCGGTGGGAACGCATCGTTCCTTCTTTACATAAGAAGAAAGACAGAAGACAAGGAAGAGGTTGGCAAGCGTGAGGGCCCAAAGTGCCCGTCACCCACACTCCTTGATCAATGAAGCCTACAGCATCAACCCCATACTAGTAGCGACGGTGGGCACAACTGCGGGTGCTTTAAGGAATGGAGCACACCGGAACGAAGGCCATAAGGAAATCAACAAGGAAGTTGGTTTCGCATAACAACAGACACTTAGTGCGGTCTCATGCGGAGAGGGCATAGGAACCGAAACCAACTGAATTTGATTGAATGGATTGATCACCCGGGCAGTTGGGAGGAACGAAGGAGGACGAACCATGCACACTGGCAGGGAAGAAGCACAATGAGTGGACTGGTTGGTTGGTTGCAGGCAGCACGCAGCAACAGGACGCATCTTCAGTAACAAAGGTCGCTTGAGGATGACGTTGCCAGGATGACAACAATTATGAGTGGGGGAGGATGTAACAGACTTGGTGCCCCGGCACCCACCACACTCCACTCTCCCAAGGAACCATACTCGGGAACCTCTCGGGTCCAGGGCAGAACACTTAGACAAAAATCCTAAGTGTGGTCTACCTTGCGGAAACCCATTGGCACGCAAGAGAAGATGCCCAAAGGCATGGCAAGCTTGGGCGCATACCCACCGGGGAGCTCGTCAGCACGGTGCGGTTGACAGCAAGGAAGTTCAACAAAGGAGTGCAAATAGGGATGGAAGCTCCATGATGAGATCGGGTTGGAAGCCCAACACTTGGGCACTAGACAGGGGCGTGCGCCCACACTTAGGCACCGGTGCATGGCAAGCCCGGTCACCAAGGCTTCAGAGGGAAGCCTTTGGACGCGGAAGCACGACCAAGCACACCCAATACGACTTGGGAGCTCAGCTGGATGTGGACCAAAGAGAAAGGGTGAAGTACCAAAGAACAAGGGCGTCGGTCGGCCAGGATGGGCGTAGATCGACAAAACGATTACCAAGTCGACCGGCAAGGGGTGCGTCCATAGCACAGACGGGCGCGTCATGCGAAAACCAAGGAACGACGGGGCGTTGGTTAGTGGGCCGCAACCAACACTTGGACCATTTAGTTGGCATGTGGACCATGCCGATGGGCGAACGGACCAAAGATGGGCATAAGCCAGGAACGACGACCAAGGCATGGACCAAGGAGACGCCGATAAGTATGCGGCCAAGTCTCAACCAAATTCATTAACGGAAGGAAGGAATTCGGATTGACAAGACAGAGGGTTCGCATTGAGGCAGCAGAACGAGTCTAGGCGTCTGCAGTAGCTGGCAGGCGCAGGAACGCACACTGTTTCAGCCAGGAGTCGGACTTTTTCTGGGTTTTGGGCTCTTTTGTAATTTTGGTTAGAACTTAGGGTTTCTGTGGTTCGGCTCGTTTGTGCCATGCAAGAAGTGTTGCCAGTGTGGGCACCTCCGTTTGATGTAATCTTTGTTTTGATGTAACTTGCCAACATTTACATAAAGCTTGCGGTGAGACCAGTTGGGGCCTCCGCCACTCTATACTTGTGTTGTGTTCTGTTTACGTTTCATGTTGCATGTTGGACTTGTGAAAAATGGCTAAGTGTACAATGCTGCATTGACTCATAATATTGGCTAAGTAACAAGTGTAAACGTAGAACAAGTGTGTTGCAGATATAAAGTGTTAAAATGTGTTTGCAACCAGTGGTAGGCGTAGTCTGCTGGAGTGCACCTGCGTTGGCCAAGCCCGCAGGAGGCACCTGGGCAGTGCTGCATGACTTGGAAGACCGCAGTAAAAGCGGGTGCGCGCCAAGCTCGTGACATTAACAGTAAAAGTCTATTAGCTTGCCACTGCATGACTTGAGTAGAGGGCAGACCTACCCATAAGGACATTGGGTTCTCAATGAATCAAAAGTTACGAGTTACTAGCTAGTGATATGACAATGAAGTTCAAAGAAACAAGGAAAGTTTTACACTGTGCACAAGTGTTTTTGAGCCAAGCTGACAAGAAATAACATTGTGCAATTTAGTGAAATAAAAGTAATATTACAAAAATGACATTATATTGTAGCTTAAAAACTGCAATACAGAAAACAACCTGCAGGCTGCAATGGATATAATATAAGCATTGGAGTAAAAATAAGGCTAAAAAGAGAAAGTAAATTAATGGTCACTGGACTGCTAGAACTTCTACCTGTTGCCTCTGACAAATTTCTTGCATATTAGTAGGAAGTTGGATTCTTATGAATTTATTTTACTGTTTGTATAAGACAATGTCTGTTCGGGAAATAGAAGCATTAACTTGTTTTTAGGAAGATAGTTGAATCCAAAATCTTAGAAGCATTCCTAACCTCGTGTTCTCTTAATTTGAAGAATCTCCAGGGAAAAGTTATATAACTAGGCCAGGAACCAACTTCAGTTTTTAAAAAGAACCAAAAGACCTCATTTAAAAATATCCAAACAAACCCAACTAAATATAAAAAAAGAAAAGAAAAAAACAGAATAAGAATATGCCACTGAGAAAACGTGTTCTCAATTCATCTCCTTGTAACCCTCAAATTGAACAAAATTGAGATAGAGAACTATTGCATCCAGAGAATGAAAAGCAATGCTGAACATAAGAAACCCACAAAATCCATCAAAAACTGGGAAAATCCCAAAATCCCAGAACAGAGACCAAAGGAAAACCATGTTACCGTTACGACTAAAGACATAGATGGGCCGCTATCAGGCCCAACAAGCAACAGAAGACAAGACATCGAGATAGTAATTTAATGCCCTCGGGAATCACACCAGTGCCAGGAATTTCTGCAAAGTAAGCTTTATTAAAAACTGATATTTTGAATCACGACAGTGCCAGGATATTTTTAAATGAGGTTTTTTGGTTCTTTTTAAAAAACTGAAGTTCGTTCCTGGCCTAGATTCTTTCAAATTAAGAGAACACATGGTTAGGAATGGTTCTAAGAGTTTGGATTCAACTTTCTTCCTAAATACAAGTTAATGCTTCTATTTACAGACATTGTTTTATACAAACAATAAAATAAATTCATAGGTATTCAACTTCTATTAAAATGCAAGAAATTGTCAGAAGCAATTAGAAATTCATATTCATTGCAGATTGTTTTCTGTATTGTGGTTTTTATATCTATAGTTTAATATTATTTTGTAGGATTACTTTTATTTCACTAAATTGCACAATGTATTTTCTTTTCAGCTTGGCTCAAAAAACACTTGTGCATGGTGTCAAACTTTCCTTGTCTTTGAACTTCATTGTCATATCACTAGCTAGAAATTCGTAACTTTTGATTCACTGAAAGCCCAATGCACCTATGGGCAGGTCTACCCTCTCTTCAAGTCACGCTGTGGAGAGTTAAACCTCTTTTGATTCATTGAGAGCCCAATGCACCTAGGCTTTTACTGTTAACCCATCTATTTCAAGCAATTGTGTTAAACCCTATTAGGGAGGCTGATTTGTAGAATCCCCATGCCATCTGGACTACTTTTTTTTATTTTTTTAAATGATGGTTCACCATTTGTTAGAGGGCTACATCCATCGGAACAGTATCAATACCTGATATTCCAGAGAATCAAGATATTTTGAATTACAATCATTAGGTTCCAAGGAGCAAGTGTCACCAAGCTAGTGTAAACAGATAGACTGTGATAATTGAAAATTTGGATCTCCCAAACCACAATGAGGTGGTGGTGCCTAATAAGAATGAAGAACTACAATTCCACCATGAGTTTTTTATGCTCATAACAAGATCCATTGATTATTATAATCATCTTTCTTTGTAATAACTTGATGTTCTTTTACAGCTCTGCAAGTTTGAAAATAATCAGGTAGCTTCATTCCTTTGCTCTTCTTGGTTGCAGGTGAAGTATGAGGATACGCTGCGGCGTTTCAATATCTACATTAAGGAAGATGACATACCAGATGTCTCTTCCAATGTCTTGAGATCTAAAATATGTTCTCTTTTTCAGTTCAACCTTAATTTGGATATTATTATAACTTACACAGATGAAGACAATGATATTATTAATATGGTAAACGAGGATGATTTGCTTGATGCTGTGAGACAGAGACTAAATCCTCTTCGTTTAGAGTTATCGTTTACTGGTCAGAAAGGTCTAAATGCTAGGAGACAGAGACTAAATGCTATGAGGTCTTCCAGTGAAACTTCCAGCCTCAAAACGAATGCAAATCCTAAGGGTGACACCCAGGCTAATAATGGCACAACTCCTACACTGAACGAACAAGAAAATGGTAATGATTGCAAGTTTCAAGTTGGTCTTCATAATCTTTTTGGTCCTTCAAGACCCTCCCTTTCTATAAAGTCCCCAATTGCCATCATGGTCCTGAGAATCTTTCAGGTCCTTCAGCATCCCCTATCTCCAGAGACGTTTCAGGTCCTTCCAAGATGACGTTTCAGGGAGTGCAGTGTGATGGTTGCGGTATGAGTCCCATTGAAGGTCCTTGTTATGCTTCCAAAATATAAGTGATGTTAATAGATTGCATATGGATTTCCATTCAAATTAGTGTCATTTATAAAAGAACTAATATATGGATATGCCTTTGCAGGAAGGATAACAACTATCTCTGCCTTGCTTGCTTCTATGAAATGGGCGAAATGGGATGGCGATGAATACGCACAAATTGTCCATCCTTCTGCGATGGAACTTCAAATATTGAAAGGAGAGAAGTGCCATGGTTGTGGAAGGAGTCCAAATGTAAGTTGATAGATTATATTGTGTCTGCTTGTTTCCTTTATATGTTTTCCCATTTCGATGAGTGCCATTAGTAGAACTAATGTCTTGACTCTTCGCATGCAGCTGTAGTAAGGCTAAGGATGAGGATGACTATCACGGGGGAAACTTATTTGATACATCGGTAATGTCAATGTCTTTATCAGAAGCATTTATATTCTATTTTTTGCTGCAATTTCAATGTTCAATGTACAATGCAGTTTTGCAGTTTGCTGGCTACTAAGATGAATTTCAATGTTCAATGTACACTGCAGTTTTGCATCTTGCTGGCTACTATAAGATAAGATGAAACTTTTATGATTTTTTTTGGTGGCTGCTAGTTATTGACAGTTCTTAATTAATGCAACGTTTGGTATTCCAGAGATTGAACTTGCGTTTGGTATTCTATGGATGAACTTACTTTTGGTATTCTATAGATGAACTTATCTTAGTCATAAAGAATTAATATATGATTATTTCTCTGCATTGCTTAATTAGTCATAAAATATTGTTGATTTCTATGAAATGGTATGTATTGATATGTATTTATGTGCGTGGAATTACTATTCAGAATTTGTTAGTTTTGATGTATTTAATGTAGGGTATTTGATTTTATGGTGTAATGTTATTACTTATGCAAATTAAGTGATTGTGATATTTTAAAAATTTGCATCATCTAATTATTTTATAATTAGTTTTTATTTCAATCTATGGAGAACATTAGTATTATAAAGCTATTTTTATTTTTTATTTTTTTTAAATATAAAATATGATTTATATAAATGAATAAGTTCATAATTTTATAACTATGGATTTTTATTTGTCAAAATAGATAAAAAAAAAATTAAAGACAATTTCATAATTATGGTTTTTTATTCATAAAACTTTTCAAAGCAATTTTAGAATTAATGAACTTAAGCTATCAACAATGATCCTTGAAATTTTTTCCACTTCTTTTAATAAAAAAGGAAAATAAGTACAATACAAGCTAGGCTACCTACTATCAACTATTTGAGAGATGACAATTTTACCCTAAACTAAGAGTTGTTTTACAAAATTGTGATGTTGAAGACCACTTGAACATTATTGTTTTAATTTTGTTGCATTCTAGTTCCTACTTGTCATGGCATCTTGCTTACTTTCTTTGCATTAGATATAAATTGCTAAGCATTGGGTAGCTTGAAATGCATTAACATGTATGTGGTATCCCTTCAATTGTGTGCACAATTAGGAACTAATAGTAAGAGGTAGTTAGCCCTTCAATTGTCAATTAGATCTAGCCCATGTGATTGTGGGATGAAGTTTAATCCTCCGTGTCCAAGTTTTATTCTCATAAGTGGTATTTTGAGTTCATAATGAGTATATTGTTGTAATGGGTTCGAGCCCTGTTATTCACCTTTAATCCTTGTGCTTTCAAGAATCTAGGGTTTACCTTGGGCGCCATCCTCAGAATCGGGGGAAGTCCCTGTGGGGTTTTCCCTAGCGTTATAACTTGGAAAAAAATGTGCCCCTTCATCTATCCTTTGAATCTTTTGATTACTCAAATTGCTAAGTGGGGGGGTCCCTTATCCCACAAATAAGAGGGTCTCATACATTAATTTGGTGTCCAACTAGGTGTAGTCAATCTAGCCATTTAATACAAACAAGGGGGTCTAATGCATTAATTTGGAATCTAATTTGGTCTCATATGAACTTTATGGTGCAATCAACCTAGACTTAGATAGCCGTATTAATTCAATGGTGCAATCATTGAGCAAAAGCCTAAATGGAAATATGAATTCTATGATGCAATCAACTTACAATAGTAAGAAAAGTATGAAATATATTTTCAAAGTACCTTCACATTGTTACTTTTAGCACAAATATTTCAGGCGAAAGTGGCTATGCTAAATTTTAAAGCTAAAATGCAATGTATATATTGGGAAAGCATCAAGAAGTAAAATACAATAGCTAATCAGCTCAAGATTGACACAAGGTCTACAAGTGCTTTTTCAACTAGAAGGGAAGTTTGAAAAAAAATGGTTAGTATTTGAGAACAAGTTTTTCCTCTTAGGAGATCACAAGTTCAAATACAAAGGGGGTCGGGTATGTACACCTTCATAGATTTTAGTAGTCAAATTGTTGTTTGGAGGGGATCCCTTGTCTCACAAACAATGACATCTCATACAACAATTTGATTTTGTCTAGACCGTGACCTTAATAATAGATTATTATTTTTATTATTTATTATGTAAAAAGCATTTTTGAGAAATCTTTTTTCAAAATTCCATAGAAATTCAAAAGCATCGAAGTCTACAATCTTACTACACAATTATTTACAGTGACTACATTTTTTTCTTTTTCCACTATGTTTGTAGCCATTGTTTTTTTCAAAATGTATGTCACATGCTTTGCTTTGTATGCTAGTTGAATGCTTGCCCATTAGAGATTGGGAATCATTCTTCATTCGTGTCCTCCTTCATAATAGTGCCTGACAAAAAAGATAAACATATTGATGCTTAGTAGTTTATATATGGAAAATGGAAATATATGAGGTGTTGAAATGGAATGTTGTGAAAATAAAGGCGAAAATAGTGTTTGAAGCATCTTGGAAACATGTAAAAGTAGTTGCTTAAAGATAAATTAAAAAATGCATTTAAATTCTAAAAATTTAATCAAAGCTTTATTGCAAAGCATTCTTTTTGAAAGCATTAGTTCATATATATATATATATATGATGGATTGACACAAGCAATATACTTCGAGATATGTGCGAATTTTTTTATGGTATTAGCTAGAATAGAAATCAAGACGCCATGTTTAACGGGAAAGTGTAAAAGAATGACATTTGTACATTAGTGAACATTTTGTAGCAATGTCATAGTGTGAGTTTGAGGTGTCAATATTGGAGACTAAAAGCCATTTGAGAGATATAATTAGGGAATGCGAAAATATGTGGCAATGTATGGTATAAACAGTGATAAACTACTAGTCATCATCTTAAGGATTTTAAGTATGTGAACTCGGAAATATAGAAGTAGCCTTTGATCTACTAATAAATATTGGGACGATGTTTGCCATGTTTGGAAGGTATAAAGACAATATAGATATCTTTCTTGGTGCTTAACTTACTTTACACAAAATCAACAATAGAATTTGTTGAAAGTATTGATGTTTGGATTCTAAACCACATGGAATGTTTAAACTCATATAGATAAATGATTATAGTTTCTATTAAACTCCATGCAAGTATGTCCAATAAAGGGATAGAACACAAGAATTGGGTGAGACAAAACATTGTGCTTCTAAACAACAAGTTGGCCATGAAATATCAAACTATGAAACACTATTGGTTGAAACCTCAATTAAAAACAAGAATGAAATTGTTTGCTTCAGACACTTTTTGGGCATATCGAATCTCAAGTTTAGATTTCTCTATCAAACTCATGAAAACTAGTGTTTTCGGACAATCTACTCAAGAAGACTCAAGCTAGATCTCCCTAGTCCAATTCGATCTAGAACAAATAAAGTACAGAATATAATCAACTTCCCTAGATCAATAAAAGTGTAAACTAACAAGTGGATTTCATACCTGACATTCGTAAATCCTTTCACCCTTTGCTTGATCCAATGCTCCAGAACCTTCAAATCTCCAGCTGCAAAGCCCTGTTGAACAAGTAGAAACAAACAAGCAGTAAAAACATATATTGTATATGATTGGTCTAAGCTAACAGTTAAGGAAGAAAGCTCTAAACACTACCAACACAATAATGTATAGGGGAAGAGATTGTATTAACTGTAATAAAAGAGAGTACATAGAGAGAGAACGTTACAACATATGCCTTAATGGTGCAACCTTCCTTCCAACAAGCCAAGCCAAGCCTCCAAGGATGAAGTAAGAATCCCAAAGATGAATAAGGATCACCTAGAGTAATTCCACCAGCATGAGAGTACTGTAGACCTTCCTCCCTTTCAAATGGGGAGAGGCTTCATATTTATAAGATCAAATGGGTAGAGTAGGTTGAGGATTAATGGGAAAAGTCTAAGGGATCTTCCCTTGAGGTTAGGGAACCGAAGGACAACTCACCTATCAATTAGGGATAGACTTCCACCTCACCATGTTTCAATAAGTCGCTCGAAGCTCTTGTTCATCCATTTAACTAACCCTGGTGCACTCTGCATGAAGACAACAGGCGTAAGGAAGGGTTGGCGCATCCTATATGAGGATAGAAAGAGCCAATGACGCAGGATGTTAGTGCACATCAAGCGCCAGCCAAGGTATGGTGCCTATTGTAGGGAAGCAGGGTGCGCCAGCACTTCTAGGGATGATGGAAGACAAGGTCAACAACTTGCTCAAGATACTTTTGGTCAGGAAAACGTCAGGGATTAAGGAAATGAGTCAACTCAGGAGTCATGATGATGAGATTTTGGCGTAACAGAATGCCCCCCAAAGCATGAAGCTGGTAAAATAAAACAGGTGAAATGATTTGTTATGTGAAAGATTGATGGCAAGGACTTGTTGGCCGGAAGGTGCTGCTGTAATTCTGAAATGACTCTAAGAGATAAGTCTCATATGACTCGAAACATGGTTGTCGACCAATACACTGCCGATCCATGATAGTAGAGACTGACTGAACACAATCATGGCTACTGACCACAAGCATAGATCCATGATGAGAGGATAACACAACCACGAACAATACAAAGTGGATCCGTGTGATATGACTTAATCTCCATCGCAGCCTGGGTGGGATATGACTTAACCCAGGGTCTTCAAGCTAAACCCGCAATGATACAAATCTAACCATGTGATTACAATGTTCTGGAGTCGAACAGGGCAGAAACCACTTAATTACCCGTCATTAATGTATACTGTTAACAAGTGCGAGGGAAATCACCATTGATGTCAATGATCCCCAAGGTTCACAGTACATACCATCGAATGTGAATCAATGAGTTGGAGTTGAACACTCGATGGGATCTTCCAATCAAGATTCAATGATGTAAACTCATGTTGAAAGCGAGGTAGCCTGCCATTGAGGCATGCAAGCCCAAGGTTCTTGGTTTGTTTCTAGATTCAATCCCCGGATGATGTGTTGAAGTCGAAGGATGAATCCGTCGAAGGAGGGCCATGATGTATCCCCCATCATTGACACGAAACACGATCAAAGATGTTTGGCACGAATCAGACAGTAATGCATGAGACTGACTCAAAGATGACTGACATGATAGACGGTGACTGCAGATAATGAACGACGAATGTCTCTTGAACATGGGCATGTCATGACTTGGCAGCATTGACATGACAAGAATGATACTGGCCCTAATGCAACTGATGATGGAAGCATTCTTCAGATGACTCAAAGGAGTAGCAAGATTCTTGGAATCAATAGGACTCGAGGACAAACAAATTACCCAAGCACTGAATGCATATGCAGATGAGTGCCATGTTCAAGAGTGACTATATACTGTTGTAACTACAATAAAACACAAACTCTTCCCTTATCCCCATCATGATTGACGAGTACTTCTTTTGTTTTTTAACGAGCTTGAGGAGGGTAACAGATGCTCGGTATAGTTCATCCTTTGGAGGGGTCCAATCCCAAATATTTTACAAACCTAGGATAGGAGGGGTTCGTCCCAAAACGACCCCTTCGATGTTGAAATTTAATGAGTCCAAAGAAGGTAAAATCGGCATCATTTCATGTTTATAGAGTCTGAAAAGAACTAAAGAAGACTCCAAAGTTTATTTTTTGTAACAGTTAGTCTCTTCACCCAAAAAAGTATAAAACAACGTGAAAGAGAACTCTTCCAGTCATGATTGGCTGGAGTGCTCCTTTTTTCGTAAATAGTGCCTCCTGGTCCGAAAAAGGGGTAAACTATCACCAGAAAGACGATCATTCAAATACTTTGACAAGCGTGAACGCATCAAGTTCGCTTGGCGATCTTTTCGTGTTTAGGCAGCCTGAAAAGAGCTTAAAGGAAGACTTCGGTGGGGTCGCTTTTTCGTGGGAGTTTTACGAGCCCCAAAAAGTGATAAAAGATAACTTAGTGACTTATTCTCATCGTTTAACAAGCACGAGAAGGAACAAAGAGTAAGCTCGGTGTCATTAATGTCAAGTTTTAACGAGTGGAATAATAACACAAGAACGCTCGAAGAGTTGTTCATACATGATAACAGGCATACGATGACCACAATCATAACAAACAGTACTAATGCGGTAGTTTACTTCACCTGTAAGCTTCAAACTAGGTTAGAATGATTAATTGGGTAATTATATATAAAAATAACTCCAACTATAGCAAAATAACCCACGAAAGAATGAATTAAAAAGGGAATATTCCTTTTCTAATATATAAAAGGGGTAAATAGTAAAAACTAATTACGTGCTCCAGCACGCAGAAGCGTTTCCTCAAAGTACATCCCTCCATCACAATTACTCTCACGCAGATGCTACCCGACCTAAACAAATGGCGTGCTCACTTTCATTCCACTTTTGGTAGTTCTGAATATTTATCTAGGCAAGGTGTTGCTTCTATTTGTTTTTGCCAAATTGGAGAGGTGAAAAATACCATTTGAAGTTGTTTTTCAAGTGCCGATTGTGGGAGCTTCGATCAACCATTTGCAGTGTCGTCAGCGTCAGGTAACCCTAAACTTTTCCCTTTACATTTTCATTGGAGTAGATTTGATTTTTGTTTCCAATTTCTTGGTTTTTGGCTTGTGCAAATGGGGGGGATTGTGCCTTTGGCCCGACGCACTTCTCCCTTTCAGGATGTGCGCCAAGGGCTTCTCGGTGCCAACCCCGTGGGGATGCCTTGCATCGATGGCGCCCTGTCCATACAGACGGGATGCACCAATGGCGCCCTGTCCGTACGGACGGGATGCGCCAACGTCAAATGGCCACACGAACTCAAGCACAAGCCAAAAATTGAGGAGTTGGGTAGTTGGATCCACTTCTAATGAGTGTTTTGTTGATGCTTGGACATGTTTAGGTGGTAAATATGGTCCAATGGCGTTAAAGAGCGCATGAATTGGATGATACCCAAGCGGGAAATGACCCTCAATACATGAATGCATTGCAGAATTGCGGGCTATTGAAATACTTACACATCCAGGGCATGAGAGCCCAAGTACCGCTATTGGAATATTTGATCCAATGTTGGGATCCGTAGCAACAATACTTTCGGGTTGGTTTACAGACACTGACCATATATATCGAGGATATCTATTTTCTGACGGGGTTGTCCTGACGGGGGGCTCTCGTGTCTTTGACAGGATTGCGAGGGAGTGAACGGACTACCGAGGATGTAGTGGCCCAATGGTGCACTCCAGGCACACAGATGGTTGGTGGGAAGATTCCCATCAAGGACGTGAGGGATTGTCCTCTGCGCACAATCCTATTCACTATTGAGAGGGTGGCAGGGAGTAGGGATCCTCACTTGGCCAGCAAGGCCCACATGCTATATGCGGAGGATTGTATGGCTCCTACGGTTTTCAACTGGTGTGAGGGACTCCTCGTGTCTCTCAAAGAGAAGCTCACCAAATGTCGGTGTAGTGAGCTGAAACAGTTTGGATATGGATCAGTTGTGGTCTTGTTCTTCCTAGAGCGGGTTCTACATATGTGCCCACAGCTTGAGCTAGATGAGTTGGATCTGAGGGATCCACACATGTTACGATGGTCTGAGGTGATGGCCCATCATGGCGGTGGGGGACCCATCATCAGTTATGGTCCTTCTTTCTTCAGCTGGTTGAGGGGACAACTCCTCATGGTGGAGGACTACCCCTACGAGGGTGTTGATTTAAGAGGAGACCCAGACTTGGTTCTTCCTGAGGGCGCGCAGTGGGGAGACATAGGTAAGAACGACAAATCTGTTGTGTTTTTCATTTTATGATTTTTAGATGTTTTTGGGAGTAGTACTGATGACTTGTATATGTTTTTGCAGATGTTGGTTCGTCCCATCCAGCAGGCGCTTCTCCAATCGCGCGGAGAGGAGCGGTACGAGAGATGGAGGCCGCAAATCGAGATGCCATGGAGGATCTGGATGAGCTAGAGGAGAACCTCCAGCGGTTGAATCTTGACATCCTGGATCCATGCGTGCATTAGCTACCTTGCTGCTATCAGCGGCATACAATGGGTTTATTCGAGCGTTTTGGTGCGCTGCTTCGAAAAGTATCCAGAGCCATTGTCTGCTATCAAAGCGTCCTAGGGATTAGGCTCATGCATATATGTATTGTACTAAAAGCCAAAGGCTTCAGATTTTTGTAGAGTAGACTCTTATTGAAATCTCATGAGCTTCAGATTTTGTATCAGTACCACGTTTTGTATATTTTACCGACATGATATATATAAAACTCTATTTGCGGCTATATATACAGTGTTCTAGTGATGATTATGGGATCTTGTACAAGTTTGCTTATACATTATGGATGATTTACATGTGTCATTTTTACATCTTTTGAATAAAATGTTTTACCTAGTACAAAATTGGCCAATGAGTCAGCAATAGTGTTCATCTCTCTAGGGATATGCAGGTATTGAATAGACTCGAAAGATCTCTCTAGGAGATGTACTCGTCGAAATAGATGGAGCAAGGTGGGGTCGCGAATAGCGTAGATACGGTTAAGGTGGGAGACCACTAGTTGCGAGTCAAGGTGAATTACAACATGGTCCATACCCAGGGAAAGGGCATCGGTTAAGAGTCCAACCACCACATGATACTCGACGACGTTATTGGTTGCGTACCCTAGACAACTCCCTCCTAAACTAATGAGCTTGTCGGTAGGAGAGTAGAGCACCCAAGCTTCTGAAGTGAGGTTACGGGTATGCCGACTAGCGCCGTTCGCGAATCCGACACATGTTTCCATATGCACATTCAGGAAGAACATGGTATAAGCGTAGAAACAAGATCCTAACACACTCAAGGAAAGCGTCACACCACACAAAACACACACCATGTACAATATATACAAACCACTAGTGCATAAAAAATTAGGCATAGTACCTCTTCTGGTAGAGCCCGTTGCGAGGCTCTACCAAAGATATTCCATCATAGTCTTCGAGTTCATATGCTCCCTTCTCCAAGACACGTTTAACCACATATGGCTCGTGCCACATGGACTCAAACTTGCCTGCCCCCAGTTTATCATGATTTTGGTCGTAGGTGAGGACCAAATATCCAAGTGTAGAAAGCATTCTTCCTCGGCGGTAGTGTTTGGAAGAAGTTCGACTGCAAGTTTCAACGATGGAATCTTGCACTCAATAGGTAGGAATGCCTCTAGTTTGTAAACCAATTGGAAAGGAGTGAATCCAGTGGTAGTCTTGATGGAGGTCCGGTATGCCCATAAGGCGGAAAAGAGCATGTTGTGCCAGTTAGACCTGTTTGTACACACCATGCGTTGGATCATGGTTTTCAAGACCTTGTTGATGGCCTCTACTTGTCCATTAGATTGTGGGTAATATGGAGTTGAGTTCTCATGGCAAAAACCCAGTCTGATGCTCAATTCGTCTACCATATTGTTCTGGAAATGAGATCCATGATCCGTAACGATGGCTTGCGGGACTCCGAATCTCACAATGACGTGATTAAACATAAAGAGTGCGGCCGTTTTTCCGTCTTCATTGTACGTAGACATAGCCTCGACCCACTTGGTAAAATAGTCAACATCAATGATAATGTAACCATGCCCCCCGACCGAGGTAGGATTACAGTGCATGAAATCGATGCCCCACTTAGCGAAGGGGCCGATGACAATAACGGGATGTAATGGGGCTGGGTGAGAACGCGGTTTGTGATGAAACAACTGTTAGGGAGGACACTTCTTGACTGCCTCGATACAATATTTGAAGATAAAAGGCCAGTAGTAGCCAACGCGTAGTATTTTCTAGGTTGTAGCCATCCCAGAAAGATGACCTCCACATGCCCTAAAGTGACAGTCATTCAGAATGTGTTCATCCTCCTCATGGGTTAGGCAACATCGGAGGATGGAATCAACACCACGACGATACAAGGTATCACCAATGATCAAGTAGTACTTGGCGTGGTGGCGTATGCGATGGCGGTCGTCACGAGATAGTTGAGGGTTGGACCATTGGGTTTGGAGATATAGCGTTATGTATCCATACCAGGGGTCAGACGTACTGATAAGAAACAATGACTTGTCGGGGAGAGATTCGATGGGCTTAGTCTCCGTGTCAGTACGGGGAAGATCACAGATGAGGTTCGCAAAAATGAAATATTTCTTTGATTTGGCCTTCTTGAACTGGAGATCGAATTCCTGAAGGATAACAATCCAGTGTGAATATTTTCCCCCAAGCACA
The DNA here is from genome assembly GCA_027924585.1 of Larix kaempferi. NCBI lineage: Eukaryota > Viridiplantae > Streptophyta > Pinopsida > Pinales > Pinaceae > Larix > Larix kaempferi. The sequence continues at coordinate 3,739,202 of BSBM01001483.1, read as the reverse complement.
TGACACGTAAGAACGTGGTACATGGGGTTATAGTCGGCTATGATAGTAGTAGTGTGGAGCAAGATATAATGGCGAAACTTCTGGACAACAATGACTGCTGCGAGAGCGAGTTTCTCGACATGTGAGTCATGGGTTTTGGGGTCAAGGAGACCCTTATTCAAGTAGTATGTCACATGTTCCTGGGCGTTGTTGTCTTCCTGGACCAAGACCATGGCGATTGTGGTGCTGGAAGCAACGAGATAAAGGATGTAATCCTTGTAGTAATTGGGCGGTTGGAGCACAAGGGTGTGCGTGATGGCATGTTTTAGGTTGTCAAAGGATTGTTGGGCATAATCATCCCAAATGAAGGGGACTTCCTTCTTCAACAACTACATGTATCCCTGTGTCTTCTTAGCGAAATTAAATACAAAACACCGAAGGTATTTTTCCTTCCCTTGCAAACTTTGAAGTTCTAGGATGTCGGTGGGGATAGCTTCCACCTTCAGGGGATCAATGCGGATCCCGTCTTTGGAAACAATGAAACCTAGGAGGTGTCCCGACTCGACATAGAAGATGCAATTTTGAGGGTTTAGACGGATGTTATACCATCTACATCTGAGAAAAACGACCATCAGATGATCTATGTGGAACTCACGATGAGTTGAATGGGCAGGAAGATCGTCGAGGTATGGCTGCAAGAAGTCCTTCACATCATGAAAAGCATACGACATGGCCTGCTGGAATGTTACACCAACATTTTTAAGGCCAAAGGGGAATTTGCGATAGGCAAACGTGCCCCAAGGGAAGAAAGCAGTTTTATGTTGATCGCCCGGGTGGATCTTGATCTGATGATAACCGGAAAAACCATCCATGAAAGAGAAGATGACGCTTTTGGCGTAGTTTTTGACGATTTGGTCGATGAATGGGGTAGGGTAGCTGTCTTTAGGACAAGCCTTATTCAAATCCTTGTAATCGACACAAACCCTAATGGTGCCCTGCTTTTTGTTCACAGGGACGACATTGGAGACCCACTCTATTAAGGGAATAGGGTAGATGAATCCAACCTTCAACAGCTTTTCAATATCAGCCTTTATAGTCGCAGTCTTTCTAGGGTGCATGGGATGTAACTTTTGTCGGACAGGTTTAGCGTCGGGATATGTCTTGATCTCATGTACAACAATGGAAGGATCAATCCCGGGCATTTCCTCATAGGTCCATGCGAAGACGTTGCAGAACTGTTTGAACAAGGCCGTATAGGTGGTGATCTCTTCATGAGAGTAGTTTTGGCCAAGTTGGATATGTTCCACGACTCCAAGTGTGGCCGAGATGTCAATCGGAATAGTGGGCGTAATGTTCGTCGAGTTACCCTCTGTGATCGTATCACAAGTAAGAATTGGAGATTGGGGGAAAGGAACAACATCCAATGACAACAAGGTGTTAATGTTGTTCTCCATAGAAACAATGGGTTGTAGGAAAGACGACCGATGATGGAGGTCTTCCCACGAATGTTCATCTACACTCATAATCTCCATAATGGACTCGTCGGAATGAAAAGTCTGGAGCAGAGGATCTGGTAGGGATGAAGTCCTCTGTAGAGAACAAGATGAAGATGCCATTGAAGAGTGGTCATTGGGGGCTGATTGGATGGCCTCGTAAGTAGCTTCGGCTGGTGATAGAGGCATGGTGTCTCCAATCAAGTGCATTGTCGCGAGGTCAGGAACGAGCCATTGATCAGTAGAGTTGGATGATGATGAAATCATGGAGGAGATCATGTTCACCGGGGCAACATGGTTAGGGGGATCTGGGGTTGGAAAGATTCCCATAAGAGATGAGTGTTTTATGAGGCTGACCCCCACGCTCTCATATAGCTGCAAAGATTTCCCTTGCAAAGAGACATTGTCTCCCGGATGAGTAGCGGTGTCCGATGTACAGAAGTCCAATTGGTCAATGGTGACAATTCGACCTTGATGGGGAAATTGCACAATGCGGAAGACAGATGACGCGACCGCGGTCATGGCATAAAACCAGTTACGACCAAGTAAGAGATTATAATCCAACGGGGCGGTGACTAGTTCCATGTTAATGATCACAGTCTCCCCCCCCCAGCTTGATTTCCAAGGATTGTAACAACCCGTGGGGTTGGAATCCACGACCATCGAATGCTTTCAGGGTAGTAGGAGAACGATTTAACTCAGGAGAGAGAATGGCGCACCAACAGGATAACGACATGACCGAGGTGGATGCTCCCTTGTCTAACATAGTATGATGGATTGTCTTCCCAACAACCTTCGTGGCAATTTGGAAAGCTAGCTGATGGGAAAGCCTCGGTTTAAAATACTCAAGTTTAAACATGATAGTATTTGAGGAATCCGGGTCTACAGTGCCAATGGAAGCGAGAAGAGTCTTACGCTGATTGGGACAATTCTGTAAGACTTCTAGCGTCGACATGGCACAAGGAGATTGTGCCAAGTCCTCTACAATGTTGTAGCCCTGAGCTGCCCGAGCATTGGGATTGAAAACTACTTTTTCAATCATTCTCTTAGGCGGACGCAAGACTGTATCTAATAAAGGCTTCTCAATGGTGAGAGGACCTTGCGGCGCAGGAATGTCTGAGGTAGAGGTAGAATCTTTTTCAGTATTACTTCTGGTGGATTCCTTATTAGGGACTGAGTCGTATGATCGTGATCGAGTATTGAGGTTAACCGTCTCACTACGCATCATGAGAACATGCGATGTGGAGGATGTTTCTCCTTGAGAAGGAGTGGGTTGGGTAATCATTTGTTGGGTTTAGGTGGGGAAGGGATCATTGAGAACTGTGGGTGTGGATTTTCCCTTAAGAAACTTCTACACTTCATCTCTGTGTGGGCACTCTTTGGTGAAATGGTCACCACCACACAGTAAATAAGGATACTTGACCTTCCGCTTCTGTTTGGTGTCCTCGGGAGGGGTTTTGGGTTCCTGCTGGTTGGAAAACTTCTTGGATTTGCCTTTGGTCTTCTTTTTCCCACTATTTTTTTGAGGTGAAGCATATTGTACTGAATTCACTTCATTAGTGGTCGTAGGAGTAGCCGGTTTTGTGGTGTTGTTTCCATCCTGTGATGAGGGCGGAGAGGGACCATGATGGTGCGATGATCCACCGGTTTGAGTGGAAGAATGGGAGTGAACGGAACCAATAATTCCATCGGCATGAGGTCTCGTAGGTGGTTTTGCAGGGTCGTAGGTAGGGCGGGGGGCGTCAAGAACAATATCATATAAAGTGTCGGATTGAGCATAGACAAGATCTAAGAATTGGGCACGAGCGATAGCTTGTTCTTTGGTGATGGCCCCACCCATGGCTACATCTCTAGCTACGATGGGTAAAAGGGACTTCATAAACGAGTCAACCAAAAGTTGGTTTGGAATTGGAGTTTTAATGAGACGTTGTCTCCTCCGCCACTCTGGATATGATCAGAAATGTGAGTGGCGGTGGTCTGGAGGAGAGAGGTCAGAATATCCGTACCAGTTTCGTAGTGAGTTGGTAGATGTAAATGAGTCAAAAATAACATAGCTAAAGAATGAAAATCGAAAAATGAGTGGGGTGGTAATTCGATATACCACTTGGCAGTTGTGCCAATGAGGGTTCTTTGAAATAACCTCAAACATATAGAGTCATCCATTAAGGAATTGGATGAACACCATAAATGGTATGTCATCACGTGGTTCTTCGGGTCTTCACCGGATTTATTGTCAAACTTTGGAATATCACTTGGTAACTTCACCGGAATGGAGGGCCAATTATAACCATGACATATAGGATTGTTGGTCAAATGAGACATGTCTGGCATATCTAAAGTTGCCAGGAATGGCAGCTGCTAATTTGGTTGCGGATATTGGTAGTATTGATAAGGAATTTGCGTACCAGTAGGACCATGGATGAACTGATCGTATGGTCCTCCTATAGGAAATTGGCCATAGGGGGTGGACCTGATGGGTGTCCTCCTCCATAATAAGGTGGGCCTCCGCCCGAGGGAGGGAGTCCTCCACCAGAATGGGGTGCTCCTTTGCCATATGGTGGGGGTACGCCACCTTCGGAATGTGGTGGGCATCCGCTAAAGGGTGGGGGTCCTCCTCCGCCGGAATGAGGTGGGCCTCCACCAAAAGGTGGTATGCCTCCTCCGGAGTGTGGTGGGCCTCCACCAAAAGGTGGTCTGCCTCCTCTGGAAGGTGGGGGTCCTCCTTTGCTAGAATGGAGTGTTCCTCCGCCATATGGTGGAGGGACACCCCCTCCGGAATAAGGTGGGGGTCCACCTCCACCGGAGGGAGGTGGTGGTGGGCCAGATGGTGGTGGAGGTGGTGGGACATGTGGTGGGGGTGGTGGGGGAGGTTCTCCAGTTATGGGTCCAGTTGGTGGAACATTATGGTGTCCCCATGGAGTGTTTGTATTTTCGGGATAAGGTATTATGGGAAAAATATTCCCTGGATAGATTTGTCATGACATAGGATTAACATTACCTGGATATATATATATAACTCCATAGTGATTGGGTAAAAATGGATGGTCCCCTGACATAGTGGTTTCCCATGGTTTGTACCACTAATGGTAAAGAGACGCCAACTGTATTATAAGTTGGATGTCCTCCACTTGCACTGTGGCCACTAACTAGGGGTTTCCCCCCAGTCGATAATTGCCCACAAACAGGGGTGTGCCTAGTAACTATGTGTTGACCACTAATTGATGGTTGACTCAACCAGAATGACCGAGGAAAAATTTCTCCTAAGTGTTTTCTATACAAAAAGAAAAGAAAAACAATCCAGAATCTATACAGGCTAAAGCCGCAAGCAAACTTATGTGACAGGTGGGGATTCAAAAATATAGAACCTCGCAGGATTGTCAAGGCTTCGCAACTCGCGATATACCACAGGGTCCAACAATTATACTCGACCCAATTTTTTAGAGCACTAACTAGGGAGGATTAGGACCGTACCCTTGATCCTATAACCCGACTACCTAGAAGTACGTGCGTAGTAGCTCCCCGAGTGTTGTTCTCAGTGTATTACTCTGCCAAGATGGCCAATAGGTTAACTCAGTTGGTATAGGAATCCTAGAAGGATTTCCCGCTATATGCAAGGTACGTGGGAGCTCAAATCCGTAGTGGTGTTGTCTAATGCACAATCGTACAACAAGAGCCTTCTAATATACTACCGAGTATGTGAAGTACCTTTCTATATACCCAAGGGTACATGAAAGGCCATTCGATATACCCGTTGGTACGTGGAAGAACTGCAGGCCCCCGGGATGCAGTGTAGGAAAATAACGACAACTACCACACTTAATGACGGCGGAACACGTCACTAACTTATCACACAAATTACTAGAAAACTTTAACCTAATGCTACCGGTAAATTTTATCTGAGCGGTTAGGTGAATGCATGAGTTGTAGATAGGAATTTAAAAATAATGCAAGTCTTAACTACATGGAGATGCACATTTTCTTTTCGTTTTGATGAAAACTATCTAAGGTAAGGAGAAATTTTCCGAAAGTTAAAAAAAAACTACCTTAAAGTTCAAAATCTAGCAAGGATAAATGAAGTACTCTTTTTCGTTTTTTCAGCAAAATCAACACACCAAATCCAAACTATTTTTTTCTTTTTATTTGTCTTTTCAAACTAGAATGAATCTAAACAATAATGAAAAGAAAGAATTCCTTTCTATAGTGAAATAACCCTAATTTTCACTACAATGAGCTGAAACAACACCACGAAGACCAAAGATGCAAAGAACCTTCAAGTTTTGGAACACTTTCAAAAAATTCGAATCCACTTGATTTTTCAAAGAAGTGATTGAATTATCTTTCGCAACTAATAAAATTACGATCAAACGATTTTCTTTTTAAACTTTCCAAATACTTGCAAAATGACAACTTCCAAAGCATGAAAAATTCTACAATGATTCCCAAGCAAGAATATTGAAAGCAAAATAATGAAGCTCTTTGATTTTCCAATACATATATCAAAATGAAATCTGATAATTACGATGCTTTTCAGATCTAATAGCAGAGAACAAGAGAATGATCGCAACACTCAAATGAATCATAAATTCTCAAAGAAAAATGATAATCCCCCGAATGAACTCAAAGACACTCAAATCACTCAAAATCGATCAAATGCAACCAAAACTAAATGACTAAGTGCAGGAAGGGTTTGGAATTAGATCTAACAAACTGAATAGATCTGGTAAGGTGATCAGGGAATGCAAGGTTGAGTGGATGAGCGTCGGGGATTGAAATTGCCCACCACTACCAAATCTCTCACTTGACTAAATTGGAACCCAAAAATCAATAAAAACAAAACCAAACACAAGCAAGCCGGGTATGAGGGTTCTGTGACTATAACGTGCAGTTCACAGAGCTCATCGATCAGACCAAAAATAAAAAATGGAGAAGATGATGTCAAACACCAAGCAAGGAATGGCTGGCGCAGTCTACTGTTATGCACCAAAGCGCCAGACGCTCTCTGTACTCAGGGATATGGCGTCGATGGCGCAGGCTGTCAATAGGAAAAGGGCGCAGGATGCTCACTGAAAATGGGCGCCAGGCGTAGGGAATGTACTACCCAGGGGCGTCGGGTGAATAACAAGTGACATAATGACAAGATCTTCACAGAATAAAAAGTTAAAGGTCTGATACCGATCTCAAACAGAATCAGGGAAATCCAACAAACTCTCTAATGAATAGATATGATGGTGGAAAGGGCATAGGAGGCTAGAAAATGGATCACTAATAAATCAATGAAAACAAACTCAAACTGAAAATCAAAGCTAAGGTACTCCCCAGTATGGTCGCTAGATTTGTTTTCGGACAATCTACTCAAGCGGACTCAAGCTAGATCTCCCTAGTCCAATTGGATCTAGAACAAATAAAGTACAGAATATAATCAACTTCCTTAGATCAATAGAAGTGTAAAATAACAAGTGGATCTCATACCTGACATTCGCAAATCCTTTCACCCTTTGCTTGATCCAATGCTCCAAAACCTTGAGATCTCTAGCTGTAAAGACCTGTTGAACAAGTAGAAACAAACAAGCAGTAAAATCATATATTGCATATGATTGATCTAAGCTAACAGTTAAGGAAGAAAGCTCTAAACACTACCAACAAAATAATGTATATGGGAAGAGATTGCATTAACTGTAATAAACGAGAGTACATAGAGAGAGAACGTTACAACCTATGCCTTAACGTTGCAACCTTCCTTCCAACAAGCCAAGCCAAGCCTCCAAGGATGAAGTAAGATTCCCAAAGATGAATATGGATCACCTAGAGTAATTCCACCAGCATGAGAGTACTGTAGACCTTCCTCCCTTTCAAATGGGGAGAGGCTTCATATTTATAAGACCAAATGGGTAGATTAGGTTGAGGATTAATGGGAGAAGTCTAAGGGATCTTCCCTTGAGGTTAGGGAACCGAAGGACAACTCACATATCAATTAGGGATACACTTCCACCTCACCATGCATCGAGAAGTCACTCAAATCTCTTGTTCATCCATTTTAACTAACCCTGGCGCACTCTGCATGAAGACAACAGGAACTAGGAAGGGTTGGCGCATCCTGTATGAGGACAACAAGAGCCAGTGGCGCAGGATGTTAGTGCACATCAGGTGCCCGCCCAGGTGTGGTGCCTCTTGCACGGAAGCAGGGTGTGCTAACACTTCTAGGGATGATGGAAGACAAGGTCAACAACTTTCTCAAGATACTTTTGGTCAGGGAAACTTCAGGGATTAAGACAATGAGTCAACTCAGTAGTCATGATGACGAGATTTTGGCGTAACAACTAGATTTTTGTAGTATCAACTACCTATCTAAATGATAAATCTACATGTGTATCCATTAAAATATAAGTGTAGTTAGGATGGATAGTACAAGACTCATTTTTTTGGCTTCTATGCTATTTTTGGGATATAAGAAATGCTTGTTGAATTTGGGGCACTTATATCGATGTTATATGACTGTGTTGGGGCTGATGCAGTCACATTAAAGAAACTAATTTGATAGATGCATTTGAAATTTGGGCTACCACTAAGCTTTAAAGGATAGCCTAATCGACATGGAATCCAATAATCAAGCTGAACTGTACGCATTGTACATGGGGTTGGAGATCATGCATAGTATTCAAATCTAAAAACTCTTCATCCTGAGCAATTATCTCTTGGTAATAAAGTGTTAGAAAAACAGGATCGCAGAGCAATAACAATAAACAGAAATGCAAATATAATCACACATACACATTACAAGAGAGACACAGATATATCGTGGTTCACCCAACTTGGGCTACGTCCACACTGAATTTGCTAGTCCTTATTATTATTACCGTCAAGCAAGTCGAAGGGATACAACCTGCAGCACAACCGCTGCACTTCCTCTTCTATGTTTCACAGTCTCTCTCCTGATCTCAAAGATCTTTACAATGCATAAAACCTAATACATCAACCCTAGCCGTATTACAATGTCCTTCTTTTATAAGGGAAATACAATGGGAAAATACCACGGGATACCCAAAACCATGGGCCCGCAAAACAGCTGGCGAAAACAGCCCCAAAAATTTTCTTCGGGGGCGATGCCCCCCCACTGGGGTGAGTGTACAGTCCACCTACATATCATATAGAACTGGGGTACAAACACGGCTGATACAATATCATCTATGAGACTAGAAGATCTGGCTCCACAACCAACATAAAGATGGTAATGAAGAAAATTATCAAAGAGGGTACAATTCATCAAGAACCTTCGAGAGGATCAATTGGCATCTTAACTACGTTCAAGAAGCAAATATCCTACATATTTGAAGTTATAATAATACACTTTCCGATTAGTTAGCCAATGAAGTGATAAAGCTAGATAAGGGGGTCTTCATTCAGAATGGGGGCTAACCTAATTGTAGGTGGCTACCCTAGATATTACTTTATGGAGGATGGTATATTTCACATTTCACATCATAATTTAATGAACAAGGGAATCGACGACATGGATTACAACTGTCATTTCCTTCCCCATGTGAGCTATTACTCAATTTTCAGTGGTGAACTTTTCCATGCTGCAAATATGCGAATCCAATTTCTTGTTTTTTTATTTTTACAAATTTTCAATTACTCATTAGAAAATCAAATAATTTTTTTATATTATTTCTTGCAATTGGATATACGAGCTAATTACACTTTTGTTCATTGTAACCATGTAAATCATTCATATATTTAAATTTGAATTAATCATTGAAAAATCGTATATTTTTATAATAATATTTACTTTTAGTTTTTAATTATTGTGTTTGGATAGGCATGTTAATTACACCTTTATTCATTGTCACGATGTAAATTAGTCATATAGTTAATCAATAATGTAACATTTTGCGACATTAGAGAATGTAGCAGAAGAAGAAACCCATTTTTTATATAAGAATATGAAACCAAAAAATGGGACAACATTAAGCTCCACAATAATCAAAATGTTATTTTGACATTGTTACAATTATTAATAACTTGTCATCATCCAATTGGGAACATATGTCCACATCAAACAAATGTTTGTTTTTCATAGAGATTAATTCTAAAATATACATCTTGAAGTAACAACATTCAATTTTACTGATCACCATCCATTGCTCGAACTGTTGTTGTCATTCGAGTTGCTTGCATGCCTCATGTCTTCATCACTTTTAGGGGATCACTACAACAAATCACCCTTTTAGTGGTAGTTTTGGCTTGCGGCGGTCTTCCTAGAATCACCTCTAAAAGTTTTTTTAGGCCTTTGGGGATGGTTTTTTAAACCCCCCAAAAGTCATTAGAATTGGGTTTTTTTGGGGTGCACTGGGGGGGGTTAGAAAGAGCCCCCCCCCTTAAAATAATTTTTCAAGGCGGTTTTTGAAAATCACCCCCCCAAAAAAAGTCATGAGAATTGATCTTTTGGAGGTTGTTGTTAAAAAACTGCCTTCCAAATGTTAAATTCTCATGATTTTTTTTTTTTTTTTTGTGTGTGGGGTTGTTTTAGAGAGACTGCCCCTAAAGATATTTTTCAAGGTAGTTTTTGGAATCTCCCCCAAAAAAGTCCTAAGAATTGAACTTTTGGAGGAGTTTGTAAAAAACCGCCTCCAAATGTTAAATTATCATGAATTTTGGAGTGGGGGGGGGGGGTTAGAAAGACCACCCCTAAATATGTTTTTCAAGGTGGTTTTCTTAAGCCCCTCCTAAAAGTCAAGAGAATTTTACTTTTGGAGGCGGTGTTGTAAAGACCGCCACCAAAAGTTCAATTCTCATGACTTTTTTTTTTTGGGGGGGGTGTAGAAAGTTTGCCCCTAAATATATATTTTCAAGGCCATTTTCTAACCCCCCCCCCCCCGCAAACAAAATCATAAGAATCTAACTTTTGGAGGCAGTGTTTTAATAATCACCTCTAAAAGTTAGACTCTCGTGACTTGTGGAGGGGGGGGGGTTAGAAATACCATCCCTAAATATAATTTTCAAGGTGGTTTTTTGAAAACCTTGATGGATTTGCATTTCAATGCACATGCTTATAAATGATGTCTTAGTTGACAATTGCGTAGGAGTTGGACAATTGGTTTGGACAGTTGACAATTACATAGGAGTTGGACATGAACGTTGCTTGGAAAATAGGTTTATGGCTGGCAAAGATCACAATAAATCATTTTTGCATGATGATGTTTGTTCAATTTTTATATCCATGGTTCTTCAAATTACTTTGGTTCGGTCGTCATGTTGGATGATGTGGGATACCTCAAGGCCCTCCTTCCAACAAATTTTGTCCCATTTACTTCAACATATTATTTGGGAATAAGATTAGAGACTTTTTATAGTACCTTGGAACTTTCATACCTTAATGGCAGTTTTCCTCACTATTGATAGTGGGAATACATCAATGTCCCCTAACTGATAGATTCTACAAGTGACTAGAAAACAAGAAATCTATTTGTGTCGTATGTTTAATTCCCGGGAGTGACATCATAGCTACCATTAAGAGGTGGATTAGGAGTTTGTCATCAAACTATTTGTAAGAATGCCTTAATGGTAATGCCTTAAATTTTTTTCCAATGCCTCCTTAAAACTTACTTTGTTGGACATGCCCTAACATCCACAACTATAAGAGCATCCTCCACAAAATACTCTAAGTTAAATATGCTTTGAGATGCAATTTTGAGCTTGTCTGGCTAATGTAAGATCTTGATATAAGAACTAGGTTTAAGTAGAATGTTTCATCAAGATTTAGTTAATTCTACTCCACCCTTGAGTGCACACAACAATTGTACTAAACCATATAAGCTCGAGAATGCCATGCTAATGAATGGCTTGGTTTTGTTGAGAAATCCTTGTGGACATTGTTGAGTTGTATGTTATTTACATGGCATCCAAGAATGCATGCAAAGCTTTTGTAACTATAGTCACTATGGTCACATTTTGTCATATGCATGAATTGGGCAATATATGCAGTTATTATGGTCACAATAGTCACTATGGTCTCATTATGTCACTATGCCACTATACTCACTATAGTTGGGAAATATAGACAGTCACTATGGTCACTATAGTCACTATGTCACTATGGTCACATAATGTCATATGTCATGTGCAACCATGTTGGTGTTCTTTTGTTAACAATGATAAAGGAAACCAAGGTATCAAATGCCTCAACTATTGAATGTTTTCTGTGTAGCTTACCAATTGAAGAATGGGAATGATGCATAGAAAATTTGTTCTTCGATTTTTGTATTCAAATGAAAGATGTTAGAAAAGAATGCATGCAGAGCTAGAAACCCAAGTGATCATTGTTATAAGAGCTTTTTTAACTATAGTCACTATGCTCACATTATGTCATATACATGAGTTGGGCAATATACATAGTCACTATGGACACATTATGGTCACTATAGTCACTATAGTCACATTATGTCACTATAGTCACTATAGTTAGGCAATATACACTATGGTCAAGTTTATATGAGGGAGGCCTCAAACCACCACACATGACCTCTCGAAGGCATCCCTTGCCTCTTAGTGGAGATAAGGGGTCCATTATCAATATTGGAAAGGGAGTTAATGCAACATTCACCATCCTCATCCTCATCATTCTCATCCACCTCCTTGCCATCCTCATCCTCATCCTCATCATCATCATCCTCGTCATCGTCATCGTCATCTTCATCCTTGTTGTCATTGTCCTTATCGTCATCATCCTCATCCTTATCATCATTATTGAGGTCTTTCAAACAAAATATGGTTCTCATACACCTTGATATTTTCCTCTATGGATCACGGGCCATGCATAGGGCCCCTAACCATCACATGAGTGCCACATAAAGAATCCTTAGATTACAAGTGGGCCATGATGGGAATTTTGATATTTAGAACATCAAGGATGGATCTTGGACTATGCCTTACACTAGCTATCCTTTGGATATTTTACAATTAAGCTGCCATATGCACCTATTTTGTGATAAATGTTTTGAAAAGACATCTCTTCCAACCTTCTCTTGATTGAATTATAATGGAAGATGCTAAATTTTGTCAAACACTATGATGTTGTGCAATGCTTATTCTTGTGTTGGTATGGACTTTATTTAGCGCTATATTACACCAATATATTAGCACTTCTAGTATATGGCATTAACTATACATAGGGGTTGCACATCATGGCACAAAGTTTTAATGAAGGGTACACACAAGACCACCACATAGTAGTGTGGATCATAGGGTGGGGCAATGCATTGAGTGCATCATCACCCATAAGCTAGATGATATCTATCCTCAACGGATTACAATCATTATAGTAAATGGCATTATCTAGCTACAATCAACAAATTATAATTATGAGAGTAAAATGCCATTTGATATAGGCAAAGCATTATGCACCAAACAATGCAACATTAAATGCAGGCAAAGCATTACACACCAAACAACGCACATATGGTATTCGTTAAGTAGTGCAACAATGAATGCAATTATTTTATCTAGGCTCTACACTGTGGGGGTTTTATGCAAATTGATATGACTAGACCTTGTAAGGTCGATACAACATCCAAATGGGAACACCATAATGTCATCCTAACTGTACCATTGGACTCTACCCATAACACCAACAAATTATAGGAATCCACACCAAAGCACAATAAATCTAGACTAAGGCCAACCTTAATGTTGGATGGAAGAACGATCTGCTCAACAGAGAAGCTACCACCAAATTTGCACAAGGTATCGAAGTTCAAACCTAGACTTCTTTTGGGATAGCAATAAGAACTCACAGTTGGCTCCCACCCTCAGCCTCTGGCCCCTTAATTATACCGATAGGTGTTTATATCTTAGAATTTGGGGTGGACTACCATCTATGCTTTTCCTAGATTGAAGGAGGATGGGACAAGTGTACTATCCAAAATGATTTTATGGGCATCGTTCAAAATTCGAAATAAACAGTTATAAAACAAACAATTAAAAAAATAACTACTGGTTGATGCATGGATAACTTGTAGCTCATGCATAGATAACAAGTAGTGACAAACAACCCATTTAACTAAGCATAGACAACATGTGATTACAACTAAACATGATGAACAAGTAACATATAACTTGTTCATTACAATTAACTTGTGATCTATAAGTGTTTACCAACCACAAATTAAGTAACTTGCTAATAGAATATGTTATAGACTATATGATAGTAGACATCTTATCTTATGAACGAATTTTAGCTTCCACCATATACGTTATTAGTATGAGAGTTATAAGAGTTATAGCTTCCACCATATACCTATGAGAGTTGAGTCATCTGAGAGCCAATCGTCTATATCCCAAACGCAGATATTACATTTAATGTTACACAACGATGGGTGCAATGATCGCCTTATGTGTGAAATTGCCCACTGATACACTTGCGATGGGTGCAATGCTCGCCTTGGATGTATGAAATTGCCCAAGTTCGGAAGATTTTGTAGTACGTTTCGCGAGAAAAAGGAAAGGAGAATCGTGAATGAAATGTCATACAAAACCATTCGTGCAGCGGCCACTGCCTCGAACTGCAGCGCGCGAAGCTGTCTCAATGAGCTGCGCCATTGCCAAACTAGTAAGTAACATGCTATGCTATCCACAGATTCCTTCCACTGTCTTCAATGCCTCATTTTATATTGTTTGCGTGTACCTGTGCCCAACAACACTGAACTTGCATGGGACTCATTCGCTGATCAGCATTCCAACGTCGTGGGATGCTGGGACGATGCACAAAATCATCCCTTCTCTTGCATTTCAGCATGAATTCGTTCATTCAGGGCAAGGTTAAGCAATACTTCCTATCATTGGCTTCAAAGTACTTTTTGGGCCGTCAGAGAATATATTGCTACTCAACATTAGGATTTGATGTAGACTGTCTGCAAGAATCTCATGATCAGAGTATTAGAAAAATCTCTTCTTCCTTCAAACAATGGTTTATGCAATGCAAGCCAACCCAAAATACACAGATGCAAACCCAAGTAGAAGATATCAACTCAATTCTTTCAAGAGGAAACTGGGGTTCAGAAACTGAATATGCACTTAAAAGTCTTAATCTAACCCTAAGTGAGCAGTGTGTGGTTAGGGTTTTGAAGCTTCAGAAGGATGCGGCATTAGGTATCAAGTTCTTTGAGTGGGCCGGGCAGCAGACTGGGTACAGTCATTCTGTGACCGCCTATTACACATTCTTCAAGATTTTGTCTAGGGCTGGTTTATCTAGGGTTATAGAGGAGTGCCTGGATTCGTACCGGAAACAAAACCCTGGATCTGGTCCAAGGCTTTGTTCCATTCTGATAATGGGATATTCGCTTGCCGGTAAGTCTGAACTGGCTCTGGAGTTGTTAGGGCGAATGCGGTTTCAGAATTTGAGCCTGGATAAGTTTACATACAGTGTGTTGGTGAGACTGTTGGCAAAGGAAAATTCTTTTGATGTCATAGAGGCTATTGAGAAGCGAATGCCACAGGGGAGTCGAGGCAGGATTGGAGATTGTGTGAAGATTCAGGGTTTGTGCAAGATGGGCAGGATAGATGAAGCGAAATACGTGCTTGATGAACTGAGAAGAAATGGTTTTCCTGTAGACGAGGTTGCTGTTGTTTCTCTTGTTAGTGCTTTCTGCAAAGAAGGGAGGATTGATGAAGTTGGGCTGTTGATTGACGAATTGAGAGAAGAACAGGTAATTCCGATGTCTAAAGTATATGAGATATGGATCAAGCATCTCGTTGAAGATAATAGAGTGAATGAAGCACTGGATTACTTTAAAGAGAGGGTTTCTGAGGGGTTTGATCCTGGGCCTCGTTGCTATGGTGCTTTGGTGACTGGCCTTTTGAGATGGAAGAGACGCAAGGAGGTTTATCGTTTACTGAATGAGATGAGAGACAAGCACGTTTGTCCAGACTCGATCACTATTAATGCAGCCATTTCTTTCTTTTGCAGAGGAAAGTTTGTTGACATTGCAATGGATCTCTTCAATGAAAGATCAAAAATAGGGTTTTCTCTGGATAAGCTTACTTATAGTAAACTTATAAATGAACTTTGTAGGATGGGAAAAATGGATGAAGCCTATAAAGTTCTGGAGGATGGGATGGAAGCAGGTTTCTTCCCAGGGAAACATACACTCGTTATTCTTGTCAATGCTCTGAGCAAGGCTGGGAAATTTGATATAGTTTACAAGCTTCTTGATGCAGGAATCGAACGGCAGTGTGTCCCTGATTATTCAACATCTAGTAAAATCATTTCTAGCCTCTGCCAATCTGGAAGACTGGATGATGGATATTTGTTGCTCGGCAAGTTGAGGAAAATGAATGTGGTGCTTAATAAAAGTACTTACTATGCATTAATAGATGGCTTTTGTGATGTAAAAAGGGGAGATATGGCTTCCAAGTTGCTTCTTGAAATGCAAGAGAGTGGGCATATGCCTGGTCGATTAACTTTGAAAATTGTATTTTCTGTTCTTTGTGAAACAGGCCAAATTGATCAGGCTCTTCAACTATTAGACGTGCAAATGTGTGGCTCCCCTCCAGATACTGGTTTGTACAATAAATTTATAAAGATCATCTGCCAGGCAGGCAGGCCTAATATAGGGATAAGAGTTCTTGAAAAGATGCTTGATGATAACTGCACACCTAATGCCACTTCCTATATTAACTTGTTGCATGGCTACTTGAGAAGTAAAAGTGTGGTTAATGCCTTGAATTTATTTAGGGAATTGCTGGCAGAAAATATCTTTCCCACAAAACTTTACAATGTTATGATTAGTGGCCTTTGCATGGCAGAGAAACTGGAGCTGGCCCTTATGTTCTTTGAAGAAATGATTAGAAAAAGGCTAAATCCCAGCCTTGGATGTTATGAAAAACTTATTTATGCCCTATGCAAGGAAGGCAAATTTAATATGGCACTAAAATTTTTTGGGGGTATGAAGAAGAAAGGATACCGCTCCTGTACTTTCATTTACAATGTGCTCCTGGGCCACAGCTTTAAGTTAGGTGAGGTTAATCAGGCCTGGTTTCTCTTTGATGACATGCGAAAGCAAAATTGTACTCCTAATGTTGGAACTTTTGGTATATTGATTGCTGGGTTATCTGATGCCCGGAGGCTAGAATCCACCATAGGAGTGCTGGAAGAAATGATGGAGCAATGCTTTGCTGCTGACATTCTTATTTATAACATGTTACTCCGAGGCCTTTGCAAGGAAGGTAAAATGGAACTTGCTTGTGATCTATTCAACAGAATGCCCCAAAAGGGCTGTGCACCAAATGCATCAACTTACAACTCCTTAATATATGGTTTATGTAGAGCAGGAAGAATAAATGATGCTCAGAAACTTATGGGCGAAATGTTAGAAAAGAAAATGCTACCTAAGCCATTTGTTGAGGATGGTTTCTAACCAAGGCCCAAAATTTGTGTAAGCATACATATTATTCAGGGCTGCTTGGTTGAGCAAGCAATAAACCTAAAAGATTGGGCCAAAACCTTTGTAACATCGTCGTCAAAGGATAGAGAATAGTACCAGGACAAAATAACAGAGCTGCAGTTCGTAATGGAAGATCAAGGCCTCACGGAGGAGCTTCTCCATGAAAAAAAAGGAGATAGAAAATCGAGTCCTATCAACCTAAGGGAAATAATAAATACATTGGAAACTAAAATCCCATATTTGGTGGCTCGAGGGAGGCAACAAGAATACTTTGATTCTGTTCATATTCAATGTCTGTAAGAGCATGTGTTATTGTTTTATTCTGATGATTAGAAAAAGTCAACTAGATAGGTGAAGTGCGAATCGCCTTATAATACATAGGGGATGTCAAGTTGAGAAAATTTTGCACATTCAGGAAATTTAGCGTCCACAATATATTCACTTTATTTATAATATTGCTATATCCTCTTTACAGTTCCTTAGCAGCTTATATATGTGTGTATTATTTGAATATATATCACTATCGAATTTAGACTGGGGACTGGAGACATAAATTGGAGATCACAAGATTGAGAGAAATCAACTCAAGATTTGAAGGTGCTAAATGCCCTCTTATTTGCAAGTTTAAATTAAGATTAGGTATGCCACTTTACTGAACATGATAAGTATACTTTTTGAGAAAAGTTTTCTAATATGTATTGCCCTTGTTATGTACATTTAAGACACGATCTTTCAGACAATCCAGAAGCAAGAATTTATTTAAATAAGATGACGCACACAGCATCACATCTTCCAAGCAATATTGCGGAAATTAGAACCTGAAATAATTTATTAGACACTCGTTTTCATTATAGCCTTGGTTCTGTCCACCATCTCAATTTTGTTCTACAAATGCATTGCTATTTCTTTATCATTCTCACACACCTATTGATTGCATTCAAGTTCTTCGTTGGTGTGTTTTAGTAGATCGTCACTATTCTACGACTTATGTGTTTTAAGAGTTTCTATTTGTTTTCCATTACTATAGCTAGGCTTGTAACTGGTGCAGGAATGGTGCATTTTTTCCTCTTACGAAGATACTCGTATATGCCTGTTTAAGAAAAATGATCACGCAATAAAGTATCTTTGCAAATGTCCGCTGCAAATGTAAATAATGGCATACCTTGCTGTTCTTTAATTTGTATGTTGCATGATCAAATTTTAAATTTTGGGTTTAGAGAACATAGGTAGTTGGATCAATAAAATTAATATGGACAATAATTAGTGAGCTCTTGTGTGTCATTGGAAAAGGTAAGTAGCTTATGCAAGTGATACTAAAACTTTTAAGCAAGGCATCAACTATGGATATACTCCCTTACAACTTTCATTTGACTCAACTCATTTCACGTGGCATCCCTAGTAAGCCCATTGGCATAGACTGGTGTGCCTCATCCAGGGGGAATTGAACCTGGCACCTGCCAACATGGAACTAGCCAAATGTGCAGCAACATTGGTGACAACCAGTTAAACTAATCCCCTGGGCTACACATTTGTTGGATATTTACCATGGCAGGTTTCATTATCAATATAATATCCCTTGCTGTATCTACTATAAGAACACAGGGATGTACAGAATGCAAAATTTATTGGCAATTTTGGGCATTTATGATCTGTGGTATCTAGTCGCAGATGAACCTGATGAACTAAATACAACAACTAGATACAATTTGATAAATCAGTTAAGAAACTTCAATATTGAAAAGTGCTTGCTATATTTCATCAATGCAGCTTATAATCATACAGATGTGGGCCAAGACATGAACATTTAGATTACCTAGGCAAGGAGCACCAACATATCTGCTTTGTTGCCAATTTTAAGAATCAGTATGTTTTCTGAGCAACTCTGTCCTAGGTGAAAACTATATTGCTAGAGCAGATTTGAACTCTGTGAATTCACTATGTGGAGCAGAGTGGATTCTCAATTAAAAGTAGCTTGACATTTTCTTTTGCACAAGAAGAAAATGCTAGTCAATTTGATGGTGTTGCAGAGGCTTCTGCCTTCTTGTCTAATCATTTATCTCTCTTTAAAAATGTCTCCTTTCCTAAATTAGTATTCGAACAAGTAATTTATTCAGTGTCTGATCATTCTTTTTTGCGTTAAATACAAGTATGCTGCATTTTGTCAAGAAAATGCCTTCAGTGGAAAGAATAGATGTATATTCTAGTACTAGGATGTGTTATATCTCTAGTTGATCATTGTGTTCTTATGGTACATACAGGTTACAACACTAAATATTACAGTTGATCAGTAGAGCTAATTACAGAGGGAAGCCAAGATACCAAAATTATTATCTTTCAAGGAGACAGTTCATCACTGTAATTAGCTCTCTTCATAATCTCTACAAATGCCAATAGAGAGGGCATCTAATGCTATTTGGCAATATGAAACAGCCACGTTGCAGAAAAAATTCATTATTCTCCCACTTTTTTGCATTTCATATTTCACTATGTATGCCAAGAGCCAAACAGATCAGATTGTTGGGCAAAAGTAGAGCTCCCAATTTTCATGGGAGCGTTTACAATTATGGATTTCATTGCAACTTCTTGTGAACTAATTTTTGGCCGTGTAAAATCTCAAATCCAATTCAAGTTCTAGGATGAATTGGTGGTGTTGTGCCTGTTTCTCTATCCATTTTATGGGTTTTCCTGGCAACATTGAAAAAATATTGCAGCTAATATAGTGGCCCTTGCAATAAATTGGTGAACTTAAGTTCTTGGTTTCAAACGCTGGGATTGTTGACAGCTATTTAGGTAATCATTTGTTAGTACTGGAGGCTGCTTCAGTCCCGTGAGAGCTTCATTTATACTTGGCTGATTGGATACCCTGCTCTGCTAGGCCCTATTGGAGGTATCATGCTTGTATACACTTTCACTAAGAGGCCATGTTTTAGGTATTTGATTTTTATGGCATGTACTGCCCCTTTGCACACTGTCAACTAAAACCAAGTATCACACCAAAATTGTCCAATGGAATGTAAAAAAATTTCATTTTGAAGAGAATTAAAACATGAAATTAAATAATTTTGATAATGTTAACCCTTACTATCCGCTTTTATCCAACATTATATATATATATATATATATATAAAATCCAAGAAAGCGGAACTACCATCAAGGCACAAGCAAGATTTCATCAAACCAAACTGATGAAGATCAAGAGACATGACACAAACGCAAAGTTTTCTTCCAACACAAGGGAGATTTAGCAACCAAATCAGTACTCTAAATTCTCATACAAATACAAAGACATTCATTCAAAGTAAGATGAGTAAAGAGATGCATATTTAAAGACAACGCTTAATGGGAAAAATAAAAAGAAAGGGGGTCCCCAGTCGGAGGAATTAATTGCGAAGTCCACTGAGGGCAAGGTATATTGCTTGCTTGACCAAAGGGAGGACAAGGAGATGCAATCCCAAAATGAATTTTTTTTTTTTCGCTCCTTGCCAATAATAAACCGCTCACATTATACAATCTCAATAAGAGGGGAATGACAAGGCCCTCTTGCTGCCCTATATATGTGAAAGCCAAACAGCCCAACATCTGTTCTTAAAATGCACATGATCACTCATCAAGTCTGGCAGCAAGCGATCCGCATTTTTCACATTGAACCCCAACCCCCTAGAAACTGGAGGCAGTTGTTAGTCTCTTGGAAAAATTACTATCCCCACTCCCTAAAAGGAAAGCACAGCTAGCACGAGTTTGGATGGCTCTGCCCAAATACATATCTAGGAAAATTTGGTTGGCCTGCAACAATCATATATTCAAGACAGAAAGTTGTCTTTTCTCCAATCTGCCTTATTAGCCCGCGGTCTAGTGGAATAATCTGTTGGGTAAAATGGTTGAGGAAAAGAAAAGCTGCACCTATATAAAGTTTCTGAGAAAAGTAGGTTCCAAAACCCACTAGAAATCTAGAAATCTCTCCCCACATTAGATTGACTAGTTCGGCCTTAACCATAACCAAGTATTACAATAAATGAACATAATTTGGCCACATACATTAATTATATAATATGGGTCCTTCATAGCCACACGTGAAGAGTACACCATTCTCAACAATTACGAGTAGCGGCCAGGTCTTGAAGCATAGAAACTTTATCTATAAATTTGATTTGGTGGGAGTCAGTTTTGTTTGTTTCAAATTCCACAAGTACAAAAACCTACAAGTAAAGTGCATAAACCTGCTGAGAAATTGGATTTTTGTGCCAGAAAGCAACGCTTTGGCTGGATACAACCTCCTATAGAGTAAGGGCAATGCCCTACCCTAGAGATGCTTTCAAAGCATTTTTATGCTCCTTTAAGTTTGTTTTGCACAAACTTGTCTTAGTAGCACATTTCTAAGCAGGGGTAAAATCAAGATTCTATTCTGGTGAAATTGAAAGTTTCAAATGAATTTGATTTGTAAATTAGAAAATTAGAAATGCATAATAATTAATATATTGATTTTTTGAGATTTATGGTGGAGATTATGACAAATTCATATGGTTCTTTTATGATTACATCTTTCTATTATGAATTTTGAATGCCTGTTGATTTCATCGTCGTGAGGCCATGGTAAGATACCATTGAGTGATCTATTTACTTTTAGTTAGTGATATGATCTCGATTACAGCAAAAAAAAAATACTCGCAGACAAGTGTATAAAAGGACAAGTATGCAAGCATAAGAAGAGAATTGTTGGAACTATGCACATATGTTGTACACTCATTATATTTTGTATCTATAGAACTACATAATTGGTAGAGAGTGATCATCTTTTACCGAGTCTCCTATGGTTACAATGTAAATATACATAATTAGTGTTGAGATCATAAACAGAAAGGGGCATCAAATTTTTCCAAAATGCCAACCCAAAAACTTAGATAAATAGAGACCCTAGCATTTCCCTTGAATTATCCAAGAACCCCAACGCTCAAGACAGAGAGAGACTACAATAAAGAAGAGTACAAGAGAGAGAGGTGCGCTCCACTCACATCTCTAACACAAGATGGAGATGAATGAACTAAAGAAAGGACTCTATCCTTCCTCTAATTATACGAGAGGATGGCTCTCCTGACAACGGAGGGTGAGGGAGGCCAACAATCTAAAGTGGACCTAAACCCTTACAAGCAACCTACTATACACAAGTAGGCCCACGCACGTGAAGTGCTACACTTGAAAAGGACATATGTAAAGCTCCAAGTACGATGTCCCACAAGCAAGGCTCCAAGGCATGAGCATTTCTCAAACAAGGTCCAATGCTACTCCTCCAAGTGCTCCAAGGTTCCAGCACTCCTCCTAAGCCATGTGCTCCTCCGGGTCCACTCCCTTTACATCTCCAACCCCTCAACCCAATCGTCCTCAACTTAAGTACAAGCCTCCATGCAAGCAATCCAAGTGTGCCCATGCCACCTAGGGCTCAATGCCCTCCTCCGGAAAGCCCAAAGCTCCTCCTCCAATGCAAGGCATCCTCCAAGCAATAAACCTCCCTCCATGTGACGGCTACAAGAAGAAGTCACCAAGCTCAATAGCACTCCAACGCTCCAAGGAAGAATGTCAAACAAGCGTCAATGCAAGGTCTAGCAATCAATGAGTAAGCCACCTCCAATGTGCATGTCCATCATGGAACACCACCATGCACCTTGTTACCCCTCAAAATGTATCTGCATTTTTATTATTCAAGGCATTCTTTCCAGGACGCAAGCGGGGTTTCAACGATAGTAATAGGATGATTTTGCTACAACCCTGTTATAAGAGCCGTTTGGATCAGCAGCATGTATAAATCATCTTGGGACAAAGATGGTGGCAGATTGAAGATTGGATCAAATACGGTGATTAATATACCAAACATAATTTCATACTACAATAAGTTATGAACTTATGATGGCTGAGCATGGACTTGTCCCCCAAATGGAAGCCTAGTTTGTTGACAGAGTCATTGGCCTGTCTTCATCATCAAGTAACATCAGAAAGGGGGATGTACTTCCCAGATCACAGTAACCCATCAAGCATCCATCTATTTAATTTAGAATTGGTGATGAGAGCTATTGATCTCAGTCTGAACAGTATATTCTTCAAAGGTTCTACAACTCGATACATTAGTAGTTTCATCTGATTGTAAGATCGCTTCATGATATTAGAATGGATAGTAGCAGAAGATAATGGTGATTATACTTACTGCTGAGATCAATACGCCTGAAGCCAATAGAGCAAGAACAAGTTTTGTGTTGCTAAATGACAATGGCATACAGTTCGTACGGGAAAGATGAAAAAACAATTCTGGACACAAAACTCAGGAATGAGGCCTGGAGGTCTTTATTATAGCAGCCTTAAAATGCAACCGCTCCAGTGGGTTCAACAGGCATATTCAAGTTATGATCCCTTTACAAGCTTTTACAGAGAAGTCTATTGGGTGTGTATCACTGTGTGTGTCTAAAATAATATAAAAAGAACTGTGGTCACAGGCACCAGGTCTGAACTTAGGGGGTTGGATTTTCATGACAACTCTCTACAACAAAGTTGGATCTACTTAATAAACTCAGGCGGCAAGAAAGGCACAGTAAAGCTAGCAATATAGAAGCATTCTTGAGGTGTTATTGTGGCACATTTCAAGAGTTTTGATGGGGTGTTTCATGACAGATGGGCTGCTCTTATAGTGACCAATTTCCTAAAAGGTTATTTCCAAAAGATATAAAGGCTGTTCACAGGGTCAAGCGCACGTGAGATCAAGGAAGATACAATAAATGTTTCAGGATCCCCAGTTTCAGGGGCTGATCTAAGGAGGAAGGATGAGCAGAATGTTATGGTGCTACAGAAAACAAATTCAAGTTATGGTGCTAGGCATATTCAAGTTATGATCCTCGTTTTCCAAGGTATGTCAGCACATCATGGGATGAGGGCAAGACTCCAGTGTAGCGAATGCCCGAAGAGGAGCTGAGACCCTAGGGCTATCTTAGGGGATTCAGTTGTTCCTTCTGTTGTTGTTGTTTGTCTTAGCTGCCCGCTTGATCGATTACCGAAGCCTTGAGGTCCCCTTTTGGTTGTTCCTTATTCCAAGGATGTTCTTAAGCAGAGTACCGCACCAAGTTTTTACTAGAGGCTAACGAACAAATGGACTCTCCTTGCTTGCACAAGGGATTCCTCGAGAGGATGTGCAACAGATAAGCGATAGCTCGTGCTTGTGTTGTGATGCATTGCGAGGAAGAGGTACATTGCTGATGGCACGTTGGTTGAGATGTCTAGGTAATGGTAGTAAGAGATTTGGTTGGTCATGAACATTGTGGGTTGTATTTTGTGAGAAATAAATATCCAATATAAAGTGTTTTTCTTGTGTAGCCTCACTTGCTTGGCTCATGGTGGTGTCCTTATTAGATCCTTATGGTTGGGTGGTGAATAGATCCAAAGTAGCGAGTTGCTATGGAAAAAAAAAATGAAAAAAGATTAAGTGTTCCCATTTCTTGTCCTATTATACTCTGTGATGTATTATACTCCGTGATATCTTGCTATTTGATTTGATTCATATGTGGACATGAAGATGAGTAGATAATGAGTGGTTGGGTACGCAAATCATAATATGGTATGGACTTGTAGTTTCCATTTATGTGCTTATGTTTTCTTAGAATGTGTTGATGCATATATGGATTTGTTATGTGGATTCAGTGTACGAGTTTAACTTTAGATCGAGAAATCATTTCCTGATCTCGCTTTAAAATTTACAAATGATGGAAGATTGGAACATAGGTTTTTGTTCATATTCCAATGGTGTGTGTTGTATGTGATTCCTCTCATTTCGACCATCACTGTTCAACACCCATTCATGGAAGTTCCATTGTGCATTCAAAGATAATTCTTGTATTTGCGCAATAAACTTGTCACATAGGTTAGATTTCTAGAGAAAGGATAAATGTTTAAGAGTTAGTACCTCATTGGCAAGCCATAAAAGCGAACTCTTCACACAGTTAGAGAAACTTATAGAATATCCGTGAGATAAGGAAGGTGATCAGGACTTGATTGGGTTGACCTAGGCCCCTATATTTCTTCCCCTCAAAGTTGAACGATGGAGGTGGTATAATTTCCTATCGGCTCCCCGATGGTTCCTTGATTTATTGCTCCACTCGACTAGAGTAGGCCCCCAATCCAACCAATGTGGGGGCTCTTTCGGGCGTGCCTACAAGAATCTAGATAAGGTGGCCTCCACCAATGCTTTCTTCTTTGATTAAACATAAATAGTGGAGTGAATCAATCATCTCATCCATCCTCGATCGACAAGCAAATTGTT